>CM019756.1:15912508-16606810 GCA_009761765.1 Phenacoccus solenopsis
CAATTTTTTCTTTCATGTATGTTCGAATAGTAATGAACCAGGAATGACACCACACTTCAAATTTTTTGGATAAGTTAATTAGGGAATTTTTTCCAAGTATTTTTTCACAAGAGCTTCTTTTCGGTTACCCTGTATTTTTCTCCCACGCGTAGCGCTCGCGAATATTCATGAAAATCGCTCAAAATTTGGCGAGAGATTTTTATTAGAAATGCCATAAAACCACTTTTTTCTTTTTTCGATAAAATTTAAAATGGCGGATCACTTGAATTTTAAAAGGGAATGAAGAAAAAGTAAATGACTCAAATTTTTCGTTTTTGATTTCATATGAAAAAGTGAGTCATGGATTATAACATGTCCAAATTTCAGCTTTGCAAGCGTATTTAAGGGGGAGTTGGAGCAAAACAATTTTTTTAATACGTTTTGAGTCATGAAATTTCTCTGATTTTCTTCTGTATCTCATTACCAAATCAATGTAGAAAGGTCAAACTTTGCGTGTGGGGTTAATTGATGACCAAAATATGACCTCTTAAATTTTGGTCAAAATAGATCCAAAATGGCGGAACGTAAAAATTTGAGGGTAATTTGAGAGCCTCAAGTACCTAGTTATAATTTGAAAAAAATTATATATGTTTATATGATTATTGCATTGCAAGAAATGCTACATTTTTTATCTAAATTTAACTTTTTAAGTGGTTTTGGAAGGAATAAGGTAGGAGTGAGGAAAATTTCGTTTTTTTTTTCTCTCTCAAAAAGTGAAGAAAATGAGATCACAACAATCACTAAATAACCTCAAAACGATATTCATAATAGTTTCACCTCATATATCAATTTTTCACTCCCCCCTCCTTCCGTCAAAAAATGAATTTTTAATTTTATAATTTTCAATAAACAAATTTTTTGGAAATTAAATTTTTTTCATTTACTATTGTGACTTATCTGCAAACCAATATGAAAGAATTTATTTTACACCATAATTTTTCCATATTTTTTTTAGTTATTACCGCTCATTCGAAACAAATTTTTTGTTAATCGTACTAAACTGTATACTCCATAAAAAATAATATTAATCCAAATATGAACAAAACATAGTTTTTGAAAACGAGAACAGTTGAATATTTAAGTTGATATTTAAAGAGAAAAACATTTCTCCAAGACGCCCACGTTGCCAAATTGTTGAATTCGCTAAGATAAACCTACTTCTACAAATATGTTTTATTATCACTATTACAGTAAATAATCAACAATACTAATCTCACAAACCATATAAGAGCATCAGTCAAATAACAATCGACATGTATAATGCTTTATACACTTGACAGTGGCGTTAGAGTTCTTTAACTGTCAACACTTTCTGTTGATTTTTATCGTTTTCAAATTTTTCTCGGCATTCAACTATGATCTATTTACTTACACAATATTACTGCGGTTTGAACTCTCGTACCAGGCCAAGGTAAGAGTGCTCGTTAATGTGTATATTTTGGCTATATTGCCAAAAACACAACTTCTGCAACGATGCTACGACATTGTACGATTGTAGCTTTTGTTATCTAGAACATTCAGTGAACCCAGAGTGAATAAAAATTAAACATTAATTTACAAAAAAAAAAAAATGAAAATGAAAAAAAAAAAATAGATAATTATGGAATAGCTGATATATTAATGGAAGCAATTTTTCCCGTACTTAAATTAAATTTATTTTATAAAATTTTATTAACTTGAAAAAATAATTTTCATTACTCTCTTTTCGCAGATTTAAATGGACCGACGACCGAACGAAATGGCGTAGTGAAGGATAAAAATCCAACCAATGAAACTAAAACGGTAATTTAATAGAAATTTATCTTTTATGATTAAGAAATTGATATTTCACATTTTACTTACTTGTTCAGGTTCAAGAAAAAAAACCCACACCAAATGGCGATATCAAACCTCCATCGAGTTTACCGCAATTAAAGAAAGAAAAATCAGCCCTAAAAACACCGACGAAAAAAATTTCTCCTAAATCACCAGAAATCGGATCCAATAATTCAATAGGCGAGAAAAAAAGTAAGTGTTGAAAGTAATAAATTGAACATAATATAATATTGGCACATGACATAAAATGCTTTTTACAGGAAAAAAATACTATACCTAGTTGATTTTTTTTGGAAAAAATATTAATAACAAATTGATCAATAAAAATACAAAAATTAAGTTCCACACATTTGCTTGACTAAATATAAACAAATTTTATTTCATCAGTTTCTTTCTTGTGATGAACTGCATCATTATTAAAGTTCTAATTCCGAGCATAATGAAGGTAAAACTCTTTGAAATTTCCAATCGAAATTTCAAAAATTAAAAAAAAATAACAATTTTCAGAAGTACCAATGAATAAAATCCAAGTCGGCTCAGCACCTTCACCCAATCTGAAGGTAGTTCGTTCAAAAATCGGATCATTAGAAAACTATACACATAAACCGGGTGGTGGTAAAGTTAAAATAGAAAATCGAAAATTGGAATGGAAAGCTCAGCCAAGAATCGAAGCCAAAAATGATAAATATGCTCCAAGCGGTGGTGAAAAAAAGGTATTAAAAATCAGATTCGTGAACTTTATCGGTTCTTCGTTGAATTAATTTCATGAGTGGGTACCTGTTATTACACATCCTTATTGATTTTTTTTTTTTTCAGATAACCCAAGTGAAATTACAATGGAGCGCGAAATCAAAAATCGGATCCTTGGAAAATGCCACTCACAAACCGGGAGGTGGCGATAAAAAAATTGAAACTGTGAAATTAGACTTTAAAGATAAAGCCAAGCCAAAAGTCGGCTCTAAAGATAATATCAAACATGTACCTGGTGGTGGTACTGTAAAGGTATTATAATTTGCATGTCATTTCATACATTGCTTAAATTTTTTTAATGAAATGGGCAAAAATTTGGGCCTAATTTATGAAGTGATTATATGTATTATTGAAAATTCAAGCGTAGATAAGGGAAATTATTTTTCGCGCAGATCAAGCTGTATTGTTTTCTAAAAAAAAAACTAAATATTTTTGACTATTTTTTCATTACTGTTTAGTTGTGGTTGTTTTGTGCTTGAACTATCGTCTGTTCAATAGATTAGTTGACTACCAGCCCAAGAATCTCTGTTTTTTACGCAATTTTTGCAGTGCGTCATATGGCTACACTGATTCAAGCTACGAAACCTCAAGCAAGAAGTGTAGCCAACCTATTGTTCTTAACAGTACTACCATATGTTGGAATTTTTTACGCTGGATGTCAACTAATCAATTGGTAGCATAGTATGAGTAAATATCAATGATCTGGAGTTGTCTGAATTAACTCTGGAAGCGCATTTGCTTGGGTACCAAACTTGAATTAATGAAAAAACTTGATTTTTTATTGTTCTTGTGTTGAGAAGTGAGTGGACACTAGGGTAGAACGATTTTGGACTTCTGCGCGAATCCACAGTGGCTAAATTGATCTTAGATCATATCACAGATCATCTGATGAAAATGATCTTAGATCAGATCAGATCTTGTAATTTGAAATGATCTGATCTAAGATCACAAAAAAAGATCAAGATCTTTTAGATATATTAATTTAATACTCGCTGGTAATCTGCTGGTAAAATACACGAGGATAAGCGACGAGGCTTCAAACTGAAACTAGAAAAAACGAAAAAAGGCGGTACAAATGTAGAATTCATAACTTTTTAGACTTTTCAGGGCCTATATACACATTACAGACTATTTATTTTGAAAAAAATAGGAAAGTCTTCTAACTGATTGATGCAGATCGCGCTAACAGCTACTCATTTGAAAAAATGATCTTTTAATGTTCTAGATCAGATCAAATCAATTTCTCATTAATGATCTTAGATCAAAATCAGATCCCCCTCAAAATCGTAATCTTGTGATTTAAACATCATTGTGATCTAGATCTTGCCCATCTCTGGTGAGAGGTCGAATTAGAGACGAATTTGTGAACAACTCTGACGTCAGAATCCAGTTATTAACCAACTCCAAGTCATTGATATGAATGATAGATCCAAAAATAAATCAATCTCATTATATACAGCCTTATACCAGCTTGCCTGTCGATTAATAAAATAGGCTTTATTAATTCATTTTTAATTAGTTTAGCAGTACTTACTACTTACCTCATTCTGCTTGTTGGAATTGCCTTATTTTTTGCTCATAATTATGAATAGATTTCGCTTAATTTTGTAAATCATTATTTTGATATTTTCTAAACCCAGAATACATTACATGATGTTCGTTGATATACCGGGTGACTACTTGATTCGAGCACCCAAGCGAAAAAATTAGCTAAAAAGTGAATAAATTAAATACATATGTGTATTGTAGACAACGAAAGTATAAATAAAATCCTGCATTTCATTGATAGACGCTTTTAATTTAGGCATTAAATAAATTTTATTTATGCCATTTATTCTTGCTAATATCATTAAAATATATAATTTATTTCTACGAGAGAAAAATTTTTGCGCATGGGATGCTCGAAACAAGTAGTCACCCGGTAGAGTAGTTATGGTAACTGGTCCATGTTTAATCTGTCATACGTCACGCATGTAACAACCAATCAGCGAGTTGGAAAGTCGTAAATTATCTCGACTTATTCGTAAAATTCAAACATGAATCAGCCGATGATTCAAATCACAAAAAATTTTAATTGTTCACTGAAAACTGAACGACATTATTTAGAAAGGTAGAAATGAAACTACCTACATTTTATCACATTCTAGCCTTATGATTGGTCATTACTCGCGTAACATATGACCAATCAGAACCCAGACCAGTTACTATAACTACTCTATTCATATTGTTTGGCTTGGAGGACTTTGGGTTCACAGTTTTTTTTCTTCTTTGGTAATAAGTGGTTGCATAAATTGCCTGCTTTTCTACCAATTTTTTCAAATTATTGGAATCTAAATACATCGGGAAATTGTTATTTATTCACTACCTACCACAAATTGTAGTCGAAAGAGACATTTTTTAAAATCTTAATTTCCTAAATTCCTGGATTTGATAAACTTGGAAGATGATTTTCCTTAATAGTATGTTTTTCAAAAAATGAGCGATGTATGATTAATCCTTCAGCAAACTAGTTCGCTACTGCTTAGTCTATATTAGTTTCATCTTAACAATTAAGTAGGTAAAACAGTAGGTCTTCATTGATGCCACAATAATAAAGTTAGTACTCGTATACTTGAAGGAAATACATAAGTATAGGACATTACAGTAGATTTAAGCGATTTAATTTGAAACTTACGCTTTGCTTATTAATTCGTTTTATATATGAAATATGGTTATTTCAATGTTCTAGAAAACTACCGACACCGACGCCAAGAGTATTTCATCCGATGTAAGTATATGCTACGATGGGTATTCTCTATTTTCAGTGTTGCTTTTCATTACGCTTAATGGAGCTTCGCATTATTTTCATTTCTCATTTCACATGTATATGAGATACAAGATATGTTGATGATTTCGATGAAACTAAGCAATGAGGTGATTTTCAGATCGAAGAACAAAAACTAGATATAAAAGCGCAGAGTAAAGTAGGCTCTTTAGATAATGTCAAATACAAACCAGGAGGTGGTGATAAGAAAATATTCGACGATAAAGAATACCTCAAGCAAACGACTCTAACGAATGAAAGCTCTAAGGCCAATAGCGTAACCACATCTGGATCTCAGGTGAACATTTTATATTTACCTATCACTTACATTCTTTTAATACCTACTACTTTGATGAATAAAACATTAATGGATCTTCTACTATCATTTCTGTGATAATTATTAATTTTATGTTACCTTATTGTTTTTGTTCAACTCATTCGTATCACATAGTAAAAGCTATAAATGAACGTCGCTTTATCATGCTTATTCACTCAATTTGTCCACAGAGTCCGTCGCACATTTAGATTGTCTTAAACGTGCGTAAGCATAAATGTGTCCAATATCATTTGAAAAACCAACATTGTTTGCAGATGTTAGCACTGCTTCGTTTATGTCGTTATTTCTAGTCGAAATTTTAATTTGAATTAAACGTTTATATTGTATATACTCATCATTTCTTATAATCTGAACCACTTTAATTTTTTGTATCTTTAAATAACTTTGTATTGATTTGTAAAAGTTCCTTAATTATAAGTTTGTATTTTACTTTCATCATTTATTCCAATTCCAAATGGAATAATTTTTAATTCAAAACGCTAAATTTTATGTTTTGCTTTATTCTAGCTTAATGTTGTATGAGTATTGGCTTGACTTATTTCCGCAATTTTTTGTGTCATACGTTATACCAATAAATACATATATTATTTTCACGAGTATTTCGATTCTTCCATGCAATAATGCACCATGTTATTTAATGCACTCCACACGCAGACACGTTCCATTTATTTGTTGTTTATATTTGTGAAATTTTTTGTGTTCATTGTTTCAGCGAGTGAAGAATTATACTTAGTATTTGAAAAGTTTCAGGAGTTATCGGAATACAGGTTTTCTTTTTATGAAATTAAAGCGCAAGGTATTTTTGGTAGCTGATGGGTGTTGATGTTAGTAGAGGCATAGAGGGTAGTGATTCTTTGCTGGAATTCATATATGTAAAATTATCTTGACAATAGATAGATTATACTTGATATTATGAAACTGTATCAAGAAAATGGTTGTAGATTGAGTTGATTTTGAAATGTAGATTAAGGATTAATAACATGAGAAAAGCTACTTACGTAGTTGCTGATGAAGAATCGCCATGTTCAACATAATTATTAATGTTGTATTGTCGTAGGCAGTTGCTGAGAACAAATTCTTTACACTCCACTAATAGTCAGTCTATTATTTGAGGACAAAACTTATCGACCATTAACAATAATTAACAAATCAACATGAACAAATTTCCAAAATCTGTTTTCAATATTTTCAAATCACACTTTTCAGCAGCGAATATTACAGTGTTGTCTTTTACAAAACTCAAAAATTTTCAAAACTATTCCTTCAAATTTATAAGATAGGCAAAACTTAGATTAGTAGGTCGTTGAAGTTGTGGAACAATGGAACCAAAGTTATAGCCATCTATAGTAAAGACAAGACAATAAATTATGTAACTTTGAGTTGAACTTAAGAAATACATTCATATTCAAAGATGTAGGAATTATCCCAAACCCAGAGTACAATCTAGCCTACATTTTTCAAGAAAGTACGTTTAAACCTTGGTTTAAACATGAAAAAAAGTAAAGAATACCTAACGCAAAATGTTGGTAGGTATATAATTTTCAAAATACCTAATATTTTATAAAATTTAAAATTTCTGACAGAGTTGTTTATGAATGTTTCAAAAAAATATTGTTTTACTTTAGCTTAATATGCAAAGTCGAAGTTATAATACAGATGCCAAAATTGCACATAAGCAGGTGGTAGAATATTCTTGTAGTTACTAAAATAGTTGACAAAAGTAAACTAGTAAACAGTTTTACTAAATAATAATTGAAAAATGCACTATAAATTTTAATCAAAGAAATTTAGTAGATACATTACTATGATTTGTGAAAAAAATGAAACTTGAAATGATATAATGTTGAATCATTAAATGTGATGCATTTCGGAATAAGAGGTTTCAAGATGAAAACTCCAGTAGTGCTGTGTGCTGAAGCTTCAGTGAAAGTAAAAATATAAAAAGTTTTAAAATTATTGTGAATTCATTTAATCACTAATCGAAATTGACGTTCATGAATTAATATAAGCTAAACATTTTTACAAAAAATTAATCAGACAAAAATTATAAAAGTAGGTATTGAAAATTCTCTAATTAAAGTTAGATATCATAAATCTTACATTAAGATAAAATGAAAATTGAAAAATTAAATTTTCAACTATTTTTTTTCTTTCATTCAAAAATATATGTTATAGAAATTGGTGTTATTTTAGTGGACTAAACCTCGTTTGGAAGGCAAACTTTGTAAGCTTTTGGATATGGGATTCCAAAACTTATCTGAGACTTTTGATAAACCAGGTAGGATCTAAGTAGGATGAATAAGAGAATAACAAATGGAAAACCAAATACCTATATGATTACCTATACACACATAATTATATAATGCATTAAGAACGATGCAAGTGTATTACAAAGATAAAACAAAAAAAATACATAGCATGAGTCGTTTCCAACTACTTCCATTTGTATTCTAAGCTTAACTGGCGCGAAATGCATCAAAAATCATAACAATAACTTGTAGGATTAAAATAGCAGATGGCCTACTAACTTTTTTTCTCAATAAAGAAGGGAATGTCTTATTATTACAAGATGAGTAGTGCTTATACTAGAAATGAATGCCAACAAGTATTACGTTGGGTGGTAACACAAGCTTAAAATTACATGAACAAGCATTGTTGAAAAATTCTGACACGAAATTTTAATTTCAGGTCACCGAGAATCCACAGATTTGCTCAAAAGACACGCAACAAACAGAGAAACAATTCGATGACCATATCACAGCAATAAGCACGTCTGAACCATCAAAAAAGAAGGATGAACAGAGTAGCGAAAAAAATAAAAAACAAGCATCCACACCGAAGAAATCCGTCGCTGAAAAAAATGCCGCATCAAATCTTACAATTATAAATTCTAATGATTCTAAATCAATTCCTGTGCAAAAATCTGCACAGAAATTGGATGCCACAAAAGATGATACAAAAACCGAATCTTCAACGCCGAAAAAATCTCTCCCTAATGCAAAAGAAATGACAGACAAAAAAGGCACGGAAGTTAATGATATGAAATTAATATCAGTTGAAAAACAATCGGAAGTATCAAATGCTCAAAAAGACAAAAAATCTGAATTATCCCTGCCAAAGAAATCCTCCGATCATATAAGCAACGAATTGAAGACTAAATCCATGGAATTTAGCAATATTAATTCAACTCCTGTCGAAAAATCACCGCAAAAATCGGATACCAGAAAAGACAAGAAATCTGAACCTTCTACACCAAAAAAATCTCTTCTTGAAAAAAAAGAAATATTAGAAAAAAAATATACTGAAATCAATGATAAAAAATTACCAGCTGATAAATCGTCGGAAACACTCGACACCCAAAAACACAAAAAATCTGAACCGTCTACGCCAAAAAAAACTCTTACTGAAAAAAAAGAAATATTAGACAAAAAATACACTGAAATCAATGATAAAAAATTACCAGCTGATAAATCGTCAGAGACACTTGACACCCAAAAAGACAAAAAATCTGAACAGATGCTACTAAAGAAATTTTCCGACGATAAAAACGATAAGTTAAAAAATAAATCGACCGATTCTAAAGAAATAGTAACTTCAATTCCAGTCGAAAAATCGCTGCTAAAACCAGACACCATGAAAGACAAAAAATCTGAACCATCTACGCCTAAAAAATCCCAAACAGATAATAAGGAAACCTTACAGACCAAAGCAATAACGAATCCGGCCAAAACAACTTCATCGATACTTGATGAAGAATCATCTCCAAAATTAGGCGTCAAGAAAACCCATAAAACTGAAACAGTATCACAAAATGATAGAACAATTAACAAAGCAACAGGATCTGAAACTAACAGCACCGAGAGCCCATCCAAGGATAAACCTAAAGACAAAGCTGATTCGAAAAATAACCTCAAAACACAAATTCCCGATAAACAAGTTCCAAATGAAGAAAAATCTAAGTTAAGTGATGGCAAATCACCCCTAAAAAATAAAAATGAAGGAAAAAATTCTCCACAAAAAAATGAGAAACATAATGAAACTAAAAAGGAAGAGGTGAATAAAAAAACTGAAAACGTTAACAAAGTAGACAATGAGTCAGCAAAGATAAAATCACCTAGTAATCAAAATTTAGGCTCAAAATCTGATGCGCAAGTCATGTCAAATGCATGTAAGCCTATTCATGAACAACATGAAGGAAATTCTAAACATCCCAATTCCACATCAGTTTCAGAAATTAAATTAAACACTGAAAATGCCAATGAAACAAAACCCAAAGAATCCATTATCAATCAAAATATTACAAATCCTCTTAAACCTATAGATAACTCTCAAACCTATAAGACTAATGACCAAAATTTAAAACATGAAAATGAAAATAAACCCCTTTCATTCATCAACGACAAGGAGCTTCCGAAAACATCCGACTTCCAAGAAATGAAATTTGAGCCAGGAAAACAATCAAAAATAGAAACATCAAAAAGCCAGCAGAATGATTTAAAATCCAATAAAAGTGAAAATGAATCTGTTGAGCAATTGTTGGATAAAAATATAAAATCAAATTTGGTTACTTCAGCGAAATCTGACGTCAAAAAGGAGATTTCGAATCCTAATAGTGTCGTGAAAAATGAAAAAGTGAAAAGTAATGATTCATGCAGTGAAAATCCGAAATCAGAACCTACAGCAAATAGCCAACTGGCAAATATAACTGCTGACCAAATCACCACATCTGCCCTGAAATCCGTTCCTTTAGAAGCAAGCACAACGAAATCATCAGAGTCAAACGAAACTAAAATACAAAATTCTAATATGAGTGAGGTACCCTCCAAGAATCAGCAGGAGTCCAATCTTTCTACCTCTTCGATACCAAAATCAAAATAAAATCCATGCTTGAAATTTCATGTGATACATAAAAATTAGAAATTATGTCACCACTAGTGCTTTGAAATCTTTATTAACACTTTACAATGCCTAATTTTTTAAACGTTGTTGTGATGGGGTGGATGTAAATGATGTGTGCTCGCATTCTGTACAAAAAATATAGCTCTAATATTAAATTAATTTTGTGAGTAATATCCTCAGAAATTATGTAATTTTGATGTTCATAGATTAAACACCTAAATATACCTATTGGTTACCACAGAATTTCTGAAAAGATGCAAAATATTTAAATATTAGCGGTTAAATACAAAATGGAATATTGTACAGTATGAAGGCATGAATAGGTATGTACATTTTCTGGTTAGAAAAATTCTCAGGAATTAGGTATTTAGTTTTAATTGCTTTACAGCAGTTTTACATTTATATCATTTAAATTGGCTTCAATCATTTTTCATCTTTCTGTTTAGTTGTTGAATTATTGTACAAAGATGTTTTATCCTTCTGTGTATCTTTCTAAATATATTTATATTTAACTATATCTAAAGTGTTATTGTTTCAATATGACTGTCAGCTCAACTAATATCCTATACCTGAATTGGAATTTAAGAAAAAGTGATAAGAAATTAAGTCATACCACGATGTTTCATATTTATTAAAGTATCGATTAACGAATCGTATTTCATTATCTTACAAAGTAAGTTCATAATATGTTTCAAACGTTTCAAAAGAAATAATGTTAAAAAAATATCAAATCACAAGATGTATCAGTACATTAATCCACTACCAGGTAACAAAATAATTCATAACTTATGCGTAACCCCACTCATCAGTGCATTCAATGATCAAGTGCATAATCGGTAGTCAATTATTACGATTTCTTTTCAAATACTCTTCTTTCTTCCGGACCACTTCTTCGAGTTGAGTTGCTTTGACTAAGGTGACATTTTCGAAATAAGGGTCGTCAAGGATAGCTTTGGCACTCATCCGTTTACTCGGATCGTAAGTCAACATTTTCTATGTATCATGAAAATGAAATTAACAGGTATATAAAATTTACACAGATGATTTGATTTCTATGCGCTTACTTCCAATACAGGAATAGCTTCCTTATCTACACTGGGCAAAAAATCGCCTAAATACTGAGGCTCCCATCTGGGAAACAAAGGTTTATATTCCTTTAGAATTGTTACTCCAGGCCAAACATCTTCGTCCGGTGTGCCAAGTGTGCGAAATATACGAAATAATTGATCAATTTCAGAATCGCCTTCAAATAATGCTTTCTTCCTGAACTAAAATTAATAACGGCCTTTAAATGGGCAAACAAAGCATATTAGATGGAATGAATTCAATGCTTACCAATTCGGCAAAAATGCAGCCTAAACTCCACAAATCCACTGCCATTGTATACACCTTACATCCTAACAGAATCTCAGGAGCTCGATACCATAAAGTGACTACTTCATGGGTTAAGGTTTTCAATGGCAAACCGAAAGTACGAGCTAATCCGAAATCGGCTAGTTTGATGTGTCCATCTCCGTCAATTAATAAATTATGCGGTTTCAAATCGCGATGAACTATTCTATTAGTGTGGCAATAATGCAATGCATTCAACAATTGATAAACGAAGCTCTAAAATGAACAATACAAAATCATTAAGTAATTTTCAATTGACCGAAAATTAGAAGCATGTGAATACCTTGATCAACTGACGAGGTATAGGCCCAGATGATAAGTCAATAAATTGCCTCAAGTCGATATCTAAATATTCGAATGCTAAATATAGTCTATTAGAAGCGTATATGACGTCTATTAAATTAATTATATTGGGATGTTCTAACTCCTTCAATAGCGAGATTTCTCTTAGGGCAGTGGATGGAATACCTTCCACATAGCTGAAATGAATCACACACTGGAGTTTTCGAGATTGTTAGTTAAGATTAAATTTAAAAAAAAGAAAGCTCACGATTCAACTCGAATTTTCTTCAGGGCAATATACCGCTGTTTCACGACATCCCAGGCTTTATATACGATGCCGTAAGTACCTTCTCCAATTTTTTCTTGGGCATCATATTGCGCCAATACAGCCTGAGGAATACTGGAATGGATTCCGCTCATAGTTTCATGTTGCTCTAGAATAAAATGTAGCGAAAAAATTTTTAAGTGATTATAAATTAAATCAATCGTTTAGAGAAAGGTGCACGAGATCATCAACTCATTTATGGGACATGAGGAATAAAAATGAAGGAAAACTACATGAAAATCGAGTAAACTGTTTATAAATAATTCACCACGTATTAATTGTCATTGCACCAACCTCAAAACAGATAGCATTTTATTCTACACCCTGTGATTCCGTCACTTATCTTCACGTATGTGTTGCACTTACAGAAATAGAAAATTGCACCGAAATTCCCGCCATTTATCAGAAAATTATTGTTTTGGTAAAAAAAATTTATTGGATTTGTTTTGATTCGTTTACGAATGATTTGATATCTCTTCGCAGTAAAGACCTACTGGTACTCTTACAATGCGATTTATTCTTACTTGATTTTCCACATTAGGCTTAAATTGGAACAGTTTTATAATTTTTTAATTTAAAAAACATATATAACAAATTTTTCAACTAACTTGTTCATCAACTAATTCTGTTTCATTGAATAAAATACAAAATAACAGTATCAATTTCAAACATGCCTTCTATTTTTCTACAATTCATGTCACAAAAAGCTCTCTTTGGTTGAATCGGAAACACAGAAAGACAAAAATGAAGCACATTACCTCAAATTGAAAGTTTTTTCGCCGTCGTGGGCTTGTTTTATTCGGGATTTTCTAATTTTTCTTGACAAAATAATATGTAATTCGAATGTTATGTGTTGAAAAAGGGGAACACACATAGTAAGTACTTGTTAAATATAAATTATATCCGTCTAATCTTTCATCTGTAGGAGTAGTTTTTATGTATAATTCATTTGGAATTTGTGCCGATGTTGTTCACAACATGTTATTTTCCTTAAATTTTATAGACAAGTAGAAAATGGGTGCATATAAATATATGCAAGAACTTTATCGGAAGAAGCAGAGCGATGTCATGCGCTATCTGCTTCGTGTCCGTGTCTGGCAGTATCGTCAAATGACTAGATTCCATCGCGCCCCGAGACCCTCAAGACCGGATAAAGCTAGAAGATTAGGATATAGAGCTAAACAAGGTATGTTTTTTCATAACATAAGTATAATGTAGAACTTTTAGATGATCAAAAATCATTTTTCTATCTAGGTTATGCCATATTCAGAGTACGTGTACGAAGAGGTGGTCGTAAGCGTCCAGTTCCTAAAGGTGCAACTTATGGTAAACCTAAATCACATGGAGTCAATAAATTAAAACCTAAACGTTGTCTACAATCGATTGCCGAAGTAATTATTTTTGAGAAATGATTAATTTTTTTGTGCATATTAATATGATGATAACATTTAATTTCCAATTCTGTATTTCTGTGATGAGTACACATGTTCCCTTGGCTGTCTGAAAACAACATTTGCACTAATATAGCGTATGTATGTTGAATAGATGGAATAATTGAATAAGTAATTTTTCAGGAAAGAGTAGGAAGACGTTGTGGAGGGCTTAGGGTTCTAAACTCGTATTGGGTTGGACAAGATGCTGTCTACAAGTTTTACGAAGTGATTGTTGTCGACCCCTCACACCAGGTATGTTCTTTTCTCTTATTGGCTTGCCTATGATGAATTTAGTTGTCATGCACCATTCTGATATTCATGAAGTTTTTATCACCTTAAATCTCTGATGGCATTATTTTTAATTTTTTTGTAAGTGCGTATTTTGTGAAAACTTTCATGATGAAACTGTACCATGCACCACACTGCGTAATGATGATGATAAATATCACCAATAACGTTTCTGATTATGCAATATTTATCATACCATGATGCATTCAAATGTTGGAATTATTTTAAAATTTTGTTTTTTATCTCTGTCTTTCAGAGTATCAGAACTGATCCGAAAATCAACTGGGTATGTGATCCTGTGCATAAACACCGTGAACTTAGAGGTAAAACTTCAGCCGGTCGTAAATCTCGAGGACTTGGTAAAGGTCATGGATATTCACACACGAAAGGTGGTTCCAGAAGAGCTGCTTGGCTTAGAAATAATTCACTTCAACTGCGCAGAAAACGTTAAACCATTTTGTAAAACCTGTATTCGATGTATGTATTTTGTTAATAAAGGACAAAAATTCCATCATTTGTTTCTTTTTTTGTTCATTCATTTTTATACACGAAATAAGGAGCATGTTAGTTGAATTTATCATAAATGCACCAAATGAATCCGAGTACATATATGAAGGCCGATGATTCGGTTTCATAACACTCAACAATTTCGTGTGGAAGAATTGCAAAACCATTGCCTCATCTGTTTAACTCTATAATTCAAATATTTAAATTCAACAATGCCTTCGAAAATATACGAACGAGTAGGGATATAATATTTATTTGTACACAAAATTACAAATCTTAGAAAATTTAAATTACTCCACAATGTATAATCACAGATTACCGCGTAATATCAATTTAGTTAATTAAAGCTATAAGAGCATTTACAACATCTCCATTATGAACTCTCAACGTCCTTTCAGCGACAGATCTAGTAATTTCCATTTCTTTCACCTGAAACAATAAATACTTAAAGTAAATGGTAAAAAAATGCAGAAAAAACATTACAAGGAATAGGATTTACGATTAAATCAACGTCTTCTTTTTTTATTGATACTTTCAATAGTTCATTTTCTTTGGCTCGTTTTTCAGCTGCTTCCTTATTACGACGATCATCGATTATTGACATTGCCTAGATTTAACAATAATTCATTACCATCAAGTTCATAGGTAGTAGAACTATTGAAGCTAAAATAATCTGTATTGATCTGTTAACTCACTCCTTGAAACTGATCAGCAGAAATGACTTCTTTTTCTTCAGCATAGTCGGTAACTTTTTCCAAATCGCGAACAGCATCGTTGAATTTTACACCTTTCTTCGAAGATGCATCATTTCCATCTACTTCATTTGATTCAGGAACACCATTTACTTGAGGTGCAGACATTTCGATTTTCTTTTTTTCAATAAAACATTACGAAATAAAATACTCCGAAAAATAACCGATCAACATTCGATTTTCGACGAATGTGAACAGAAAAATGGGCAATGTTTTTTATCACAGCGTGCAAATTTGTTATCGTCTGTCTTTAAACTAGCGCCCCAAGCGGAAAAATTATGAATACTATGGAAGGATGTGTGACGGTGTGTAAGGAGAAAGAGGGGAAATTCCGGCGATTTTGATAACAAAAAATAAAATCACGTTTTGTGATTTTGTTCAAAATTTTTGAAAGTTTTTAGATTTGATGTGTTGATGGCGACTTTAATCGAATTTGAATAAATATATCAAAGACAATAATAGAAACCCAGAAGGTGAAGATGAAAAAAGCTAAACTAATTGAGAATGAGAAAGTAACGTTATTTTGCTTGCTTACAATAATGCTTATACGTTCATAGATATTAAATATTCTTTTGATATTATAGATAAATCACATACGTAACCAGAACCACATCAATGTTTCTGGAGAAAATGTACCTCCTCCAATACAAACATTTGAAGACTTAGCCGAATTATATAATGTATCTCCTCAAATTATTGAAAATATAAAAAGTTGTGGTTATGCCACTCCAACTCCTATTCAGATGCAAGCTGTACCTGCTATGCTTAACGTAAGATCACAATGATTTATTTGCCCACTCCTTACATTTTCAAATCCGCATAATACAATGTATTCTTCAGGGCAAACAAATTCTCGCTTGTGCTCCCACTGGATCTGGAAAAACCGCTGCATTCCTCATTCCCATTGTTCATCACTTGAATAAGCCTAAAAACTTGGGATTTCGAGCTGTTATTGTGAGTCCGACTCGAGAACTTTCACGTCAAACTTACCGGTATAGTTCTTTTGTGGGTTCTAATTCTTGATATTTTTTCCATTCATTTCATCATCATCTAATTGGTTTTGTTTTAGAGAATGTGAAAGACTATGCGAGGGTACAAATTTAAGAGTTTATATTACTACGAAAATGAAAGATACCGTTAAAAAATCTAAATCTGGTGCAGCAAATAAATATGGTAGGTCATTTTTTAATTTTTGTTTGTTTTCTTTCTTGATAGTAGCTTATTCGTAGTATTTTTCTCGCAGATATCTTGATCACTACTCCTAACAGATTGGTATATTTGCTAAATCAAGAATCTCCCACGATATCTTTGAAAAAGTAACAAACAATAAATTCAAAACAACTACAGATGGTTCGAACATTTAACTTAATTATTATAATTTTTTAGCGTTGAATGGTTAATTGTAGACGAATCTGATAAATTATTTGAAACCGGAATACGTGGCTTTCGTGACCAATTGGCTGTGATATATCAAGCTTGTGACGCTGAAAATATCAAAAGAGCTATGTTTAGCGCTACTTATACCACCGAAGTAGCGAAATGGAGTCGAAAAAATCTTAAAGATTTGATATTGATTACGATAGGACATAGGTGAGATTTTATTTAATGCAGTGATATTGGTGTTATGATACAAGATTAATTTTTGATGCTGTTATTTTTCAAGAAATACTACCGTAGAAAGTGTGGAACAGGAATTAATTTATGTAGGAAATGAAGAAGGAAAATTAATAGCTATGAGAGACCTGATACGCAAAGTAGGTTGATTATTTGTATTTATTATATTTTTATTAAGTATTTAATTTTTAATTTTTCCATGAATCTGTAGGGCATTTCTCCACCTGTACTTATTTTTTTGCAATCAAAAGAAAGAGCTCGAGAACTATGTCAAGAATTGCTCTACGATGGAATTAATGTGGATGTAATTCATGCTGACCGTACTCAATTACAAGTTCGTAACTATTAATGGTAGATTTAAATTTTTAAAATGCTTCCACTATTCATACTAAAGCAGTTTATATCCACAGAGAGACAATGTAGTAAAAGCATTTAGAGAAGGAAAAATTTGGGTATTAATATGTACCGAACTCATGGGACGTGGTATAGATTTTAAAGGAGTAAATTTAGTTATCAATTATGATTTCCCTCCAACGGCTATTTCGTACATACATAGGATAGGTACGCATTTAAATAATTTCATCTTAATATTTCAGTATCCAAGTATTGAATTTTCTCTTTCATGAAAAAAATCTTGTACTTTCAGGAAGAACAGGACGTGCCGGGAGAAAAGGAAAGGCAGTAACTTTTTTCACCGATGACGATACACCTTATTTAAAAAGGTGAGAATCTATTTGATCAACTTTGTCAAGTGCAACATTTTCTGACGATTTACTAAAACTTGAAATTCCTTTTCATTAGTGTTGTAAATGTTATGAAAGAGTCTGGATGTAAGTACCTGAATTCATGTTATCGTAAAAAAACCTCATAAAAGTGTTCGTAAAAAAATGGAAAATAAATTACCTGCTAGAGGAAATGTAGCACCGAAGCCACACCGTTATAAGTAAATATCCTTATGATTAATTATTGTGATGAAGTGAAATAAGTATAAATACTTCATGTTATTTGTTACAGGCCTTATTTAGATAAACAGAAAAAAGAGAAAAAGGGCCAAGGAAAAGAAGAAAATTCTCAACCAAATACTAATACCAACAACAACAACAAAAACAAACGGAAAAGAAAAAGACAAAATGTAAATGTAAATAATGATAAAATAAAGAAAAAGAAGACTTGAATATTTCATTCTTACTTTTATTGATATTTGATTGAGGCTTGAAAATCTCTAATAAAAATCATAATTATTTTATCGTATCTTACACCGTGCCGGTCTCTCGGTGCGTTTTTTCCTATGCACACGTGGTTTTATTTATATTTACCCACACCCCTTCACCTCAGCAAGAAGTGAGGATGTGAAGAGATTACGGTTATCAGCTTATTGCTTCTCAGTCTTAGTAAATGTTATACAGATAATGAAAAATGAAAATCGTCGTTCGTCTTCATTTACATTTATTTTAAAAATCATAATGTATTAAGCTTCGCGATCAAATTCAAAATACTTTCATCATGTGTGAAACTGAAGTCTTCGATACTGATAGTATCGAAGCAAAATGCTTGCAAATGTGCCCTCTTAGCGAATGCATCAAGTAATGATTTTTTATTAAATTTTGGTCTCCTTATAATCTGTAGAACAGGGAAGAATAAATTCTATTGTGAATTCGCAGAAGAGAAAAGGAAAGATTAATTCATATTTTAGAAACCGATCCTAATTCGAAGCAAACCAGAAGTAGAGACAGAATAGCCGATAGATCCAGAATGATTAAATCTTACTACAGATCTGCAGCTGGACAAGAGCTAACTAAACCAGAGCTTTTACGACCTCCATCTATTCTTTTGAAAACAGTTGATTATATTTTCAACGAGTAATTGGCTCAGTTATAATGCTTATCATCAAATATTAGTGAATAATTCTAACCATTTCTTTCAATAACAGCGTAATACACGATAATCGTGTATCGAAGACATCACTTTATAATTTCATCGACGACAGATTACGATCTGTGAAACAAGATGGTATTATTCAAAGATTATCTCCTGATACATGGTTCCAACTTCTCTCTCCGATTATACGCTTTTATGTATATTCAGCTTACACGTACGTGATTCTTATAGAGTTGGTTAATTTCTTGCGTGTATTATATTCGTTTTAATATGTTATTTTCAGATTTTGTGAAGAACCGTTACCAAATTTCGACCAAAAATTAAATAAAGATCAACTGGTCGATGGACTTGTGAGATTTATTAAGTTATACGAAGATCATCCGTATGAAAGACACAGCTCTGCTTATGCCGAAATGGAAGCGTTTTACCTAATCGTCAATTTCGATAAAGTTGAAGCTATTAATCGAGCTGTTTCGTTGCATATACAGTCAGTAGAAATTCATAAAAACCAATATTTTTGTTTATTTCGTAGTACTAATTTCTACCTCTTCACAGAGACGAAGTGTTTCAAAAAACTTTAAAATTTATTTTAAAATATTTTACTCATAATTATTGTGCTGTGTTTCGATATTTACCGTCATTGCCTCTGTTACCTGCTTGCCTTTTTGTTGCTCTTCATTTGAATAAGATACGAAAGTAAGTATGCTTAAATCTACCCAAGTTCGTCGTAAAAATATTATTCAGTAGAGCTTTATTTTATCACTTGATCTCAATGTTGTAGACGAACTTTAGAAATCATGTCTACTGCTTACTCCAGTAAAAACACAAAATATGCTGTATCCAAATTAGAAAAAAATTTGTTATTTAATTCTGCAGATGAGGTGATAAAGGAATGTAGATTTTATGGAATTTCTGTAAATTCCGATAATCAAATTGAGTTTCTCAAACGAACATTTACCGCAGAAGAAGTAAGTATAATATTATACCAAAACATTAGAAAAAGTATATTTGTACATTATAACACAACAATTAATTACAGGTATCACCCAGAAGACTAAAACCCCTTGACGAAAAATTATCGCAGATTTCTCTATCAAGACTGTTACTCAGTAAAAACTCGTAACACAATATTTGTACATTTAACAATAAAAATTTAATCTAATTAATTTTCACGTAACATTGTGTTCCTGGATACGATGGTAATTGAAGATCATATTCAGTCTGTAAACCAGGCGGTACAAAACGTCCCCCAAGATAATGAAATTTTCCGGTAAAAAATTTAGCACACTGTTTCGGCGCTGTTAACGAAATCAAAAATTCCGGCTGAAAATTATCCTCCGTTGGGCCACTCTCTACATTCCACCCACTAGGAATATCAATACTACCAATAGGAGTGGTTGTGTTTTTCAAATTACTCAGTATCTCGACGAATTCTTGCCTCGGTGGTGGCTTATAACTGAATCCGAACAAAGCGTCGACAATTAGCTCGTATTTAGTATTCAGTTCTTCGACCGTGGGTACATGATCTATACATCCTATACCCATGGCTTCGCACTGATGAGCTAAATTCTGATATAAAGGCTTATTCGTTCTTTTCGGGTAGTATATCACAGGATCATATCCGAAAAGCTTTAGATGCCGGGCACACACTAGACCGTCACCACCGTTGTTACCGGGTCCGCAGTATACGACGATCTTTTTCGCTTTCGGGTAGGCTTCGGCGATAGCGCAAGCAGAACTCAAGCCGGCTAATTCCATTAATTGGTCGACGCTGAATTTGTAATCATTGAAGAGTTTTGTATCGACGTCGATGGCTTCTTGTTGGCTCAAATATTTCACCATTTTTGCCGCCGAAGTGGAAACACTTTGGATAGATATGATCTTCGGAAATACAATTATTATTTTTTTAAAAACATTCAACATTTATCTCATAGATAACTGTTTATTTACTGAAATGATTGAATAAAAAATGCGAACGAACTGAGATGAACAGAACTGCAAAAATTAGTAATGTTTTCAGCAATCAACTTGATCGTATTCTGGGTAGTGTGTACAATTATTTTGATATTTTGTTATCAGCGGTAAATAATCGTAGTTACGCACTGCTACCAAATTGGGAATCGTAAAAGAAATATTTTCAATTAGGTCACTGCTCGAATAAACCTAATTTTATATGATTATAAAATCTTTACAGAGGTTTTCAGGAATTAATTGGATGTATGTACCTATTAAGAGAAAAGAAATCCAGCACATCTATACTATAATTTAATTTGGTGCTAAGGGACAAGGAAAGGAGTGATGGTATAGGTTAGTAGCCTAGTAGGTAAGGCTTCGTGTCTTTCAAGTAACACAATTAATTATGAATATTATGGTGTATTTGAAACTTAATAAATATGAAGCAATATTCATTCTTGAATACCTACTCGGCTACTCATCTATTAATTAACTGGTATCAACAATGCATTACGATTTCAACCGAAAACTGCAGATGAGATGATTTTCAAATTTTTCACTACCTTTCATTGAACTTTTTTTTGAAAATTGTTTGATACATACCTACTTTTGACAGAAACTTAAGTTTAAGCTTCTATGAAAACATATTAAAACGATTTTCGAATAACAAAATGATTATCAAGTTCGAAGTCGATCATCTTGAGTTAATGAAAAATTACCTCTTGATTTTTTCGAAATTTTGGAAAATCCACGACCAGCTTTCTTATTTTTTGAGTAGAACAATTTTGGTTGATATTTTATAGCACTAAGTATCGAAATACAGGATCCAAGAAATTCAATTGCTGTGCAGTCATTTTTCCAGCAAGGATGCTAATATTCGCTGAGAAATATGTAATTTTTCTTTCAAATTACCATTTTAAGGAGTAAGATGAAATTTAGACATTTAGTTACAAACTAAAAATATTCAAAATAAAGATTTCAGCTCCTCTAGTGCATTCGGCAATTCCAAATTTGTGAAATTCAAGTTCCCAAACGTCACCAATCATCTTTTCATCACAAAGAAATTTTTTCAATCACATAACCAATAGTTTCATAAGAAAAACAGAAAATTATGAACACCTTACACGCAGGTATATCCAAAAAATGTTTTCATATCCATTTGAAAATACTTACAGCTAATACAAAAACTTTCCGGGCATTCATTGGGTATAAGTGGAACAACATAATAAAACAAATCAGAAGCTATCACAATTAATCATTTCCTACTTATCAACAGCAAGGACTGCGTATCATCTCCAATAATTCAATTAAATCATTTAATCAACATCTCCTCTATCAATTTAAATACATATGGAGGATCATACTGAAGTGTATAATTATAATGATCTTCAATCTTGAAAATGGGCAAAAAATTGCTATATTCAGATCTTTCATTTCCTTTTCAATGATTCCGCATAAAACACTCAAATGAGCTTTAACATTTACCATTAATTTACAGTACCTATTTGATTTGTTTTCATTCAGGTAAACATGAATTTTATCTGAAAGTGGATCCATTAATGTTTCATATTTTGAATTTTGATCTTGTTCGATCGATAGGATTTTTAAAGCATGGAATACAGCTGCTATGCAACTTTATTTCATTAGGTAGGTGAAATATTTTCAAAATCAAATTTTTTCATGTCAACAAAAAAATCTTTGGATACATCCATTTATTAAAAAGAAAAAATTTTTAATAAAATTAAATTTATAATTTAAACTGGTTGAGATGCCATCTTCGTGAATACAGACTGTTCATTAGATGCGAATGTTTTCATTTAGTAGAACTGATAGTTCCGCAGGATAAGGTATTAATTAGAAAAGACATTATATTATTTGGCGGAGATGTTATGCGAACATAGGTAGATAAAAAATACTTTTGCATAACCAAGATGAATATTTGTTGATTTTTTAAGAATCTGTTCTAGTAAATTTATGGAAAATAGTGTGTCAGAAAATTAGTGAAAATGTTGGTGTTTATATCTAAAAGATCAAGGTTCAAGTGCTCATGTAAGAGCAGTTTTAGATAGGAATATTAGCGTTGAATCTTTCACAAAAATCTGGGTCACCGAAGATGGTTGAAGCGAAAATATCGGCGTTGAATGTACTGAAAAATGAATATCAATGTCGTTGAAATTAATTCTTCACTTTTTCTGAATAATGAACAGATAAAACTGTTAATCGGTTGTTAAAGGGACAATTCAAAAGTCTATAACCCTATGCTGGATTCCAGCACACTCCAATATAAACCAAAATGAACAAGCAGATCTTTCCGCTGAACTGTCCATCTATGTTTCACCCATTGCGAACATTTCTATACTATTGAAAGGCATTAAATACGCATTTAAAATACCCTTAAATCACCTATTCTCAGATTTCTGGAGACAAATTCCTTCATCAAATAGACTAAAAGTAATCCATTCTGTAATAAAGCCTTGGAAATATCTACTCACATATCGTCTCGCAGAGACAAAGTCATTCTTACCCGAATCCATCTGTGAAACGTGTAATATTCCTATTACCGTATCAACATATATCCTATCCTCCAAGAATGCTCAAAATACACCACTCATAGAAACTCCAACTTTTCCAAACCCGAAATCCAATACATTTTAGAAAATGATCCCACTAGTTTACTCCACTTACTCAATTTCTTCCACTCAACCGCCTTATACCCACTCCTGTAACGCTACTTAAGCACGTCTCTAGCCCAGGGTTGTATATGGCTTCAATTCATACAAAAAATAATAATAATAAAAAATAAAATAAATACGGTTAAGAAACTGAAATTGTTTTTACTGGTTGTTTATTAGATAAAGACGAAATAAATTCGGTTGGAGATCCGTGGAAATAAATGTGTCCCAGAATCAAGTATAATACATATACTATGTACTTATATACATCAGATCTTCGACACGATTTTAAACGCGTCAAGTAAAATAAATTTGAAGGAAAAGCAAATTAAAAGTCCGTATATCAACTTATACGAATAATATACAATCGGGTAGAATTTCGTAACAAAATAATTTACTCTTACAACAATGCAATTACAACGAACGTAGTAATAAAAACCGCTTACAATCTGGCACTACAAAAAAAAGAAGGAAAAATCTAAAGGAAATAATCGCATCCATACTATTCTCTCTACTCAACAAAAACAAAAAAAGAAAAGAAAAAGAAAAAAAACACAAAAATAGATACAACTAAGAAAATCTATTCGTCTAATTTGTACATCAAAAAGGCACACGTTCTTCTACTTCACGCGTCATGAAAATTACATCTCGAAAGAAAAGTCTCGCGTATTTTTACAGGATTTTTTGTTTTCTCTTTTAAGAAAAGCGATAATTAAATAACGAAGAGTTAAAATGCCGCCGAATATTTTGCAATCGTGATATACAAATGATAATACTGGTTGGCAGTTTAAAACGAGTGCATTTTTTCAACTCAATCTTACTTCCCTATGTACTAAGTAGCATTTTTACGCACACGTATTAAAAAGCTTATTTTTTATTTACTTTTTTTTTTTTCGAAACATAACCGATCAAAGTTTTCATTCGAGTAAAAATCGCATTTATACATTAAAAGAAATATATAATTGATAAAAAGGAGAAAAATTCAATAAATAAACAAATTACTAAATGCGTAAGATAAATATATGAACACGAAGGGAGTCTTCATGGAAACCATCACTATAGTAATTTTTTTTAATTCGGCAACTGGTACAGGCAAATAAGGATCTGACCGTGCAAATAATCGTCAATAAGCTGATTTTTGCATTATTTGTGCCTGATGATTCCAATAACAACATACTAAAATGTTCGCCATCTAGATTCGGAACTAACTCCACGAGAGGGCTCCGAACTCAACGAAGTCCAAATAGCGTTTTTTGACTCCTAGCTCCATAAGGAAGCCTTCTATCGAAAAAGTAATGCAGTAAAAAAATATTCTAGCAATTTATGTTCAGTTTTTATTATATATTTTTTTTTAGAAAAAAAAAAAAAAAAAAATAAAAAAGAATAAATTGGAGTACAACTGTAAATATGGCATGACCTATTTCCAACTCCCTTTCGAATACATTTTTTAAATATTCAAATATTTCAATTTCCAAGATTTCTCAAATTGTCATTAAATATAATAAAATATCAGTGCCATGAAGAGCTAGAACTGACCCTTGGGCAAAAATATTTTCGTGACATGTATCCATTTTTTAGAAGTAAGCGTAACCCTAAGGGCCACTAATGAGCATCGTTTCCTCTTTGTGTAGTCTATTCCAAAAAAAGTATGATGTTCAATAGCACACTTGAATAAAATGGAAACATGGGTTATTTTGAACCAACATTTTCTGCTTTTACATTTGAGACAAAATTCTTGAATTAAAAAAAAAAAAAAAAAAAATATTGAACACAATAATTATAAAGATAAAACGAACATAATAGTCTTGGTAATTAAAGACGTCAGTATAAATGATTACAAAAAATATTTACATCAAAAAAGTACTCAATTACTTTGAGAATAGAGATTTTCAAAAAAAAAAAAAATTATAAGTGCAACAATGAAAAAACCTAATGATTTAAAATTTGTTTGGAATTAAAAAACACGTTCGCCACTCCCTCCCCCCCCCACTCCAGATATATTGCATGTTGACCAGTAGCAAAATATATATTCTTTGGAAAAAATTAAAGTCTACTCCTACTGATGCATCTACATTACGGCCCTGTTAGAGGTGAAAAACCTCTTTTTAGGGAGGTTGAAGCCCTCTCGTAGAGTTAGCTCGGCATCTGTGGAGGGGGGGGTGCCGGACATTTCAACTGTTAATGGGATCATCACCCATGAATAATCTAAAAATCACCTTATTGGCATCACTTCCGGGTACCGTCCTTTGGAGTTTAATTACCTGTACTGAACATTTAAAACCAGCTTTTAATTAAAAATCCATCTAAAATTTCTCGCACGAAATACAAAGTAAAATAAATAAACGACCCAGCACAATTGTAAAACACGCTTAAAAAAACAAGGCACGAACATATCTCGCGCTTAAAATAATACATCGGTTGGTCCGTTTGCGATTACTCCTTAAATACCGGTCTGTCTTCGGGTTTTCCAATTGATCAACAGACTCATAATGGTAATTAAACGTTACCGTATGAAGCTAGAATAATACGCCGCAGCTCCGGCCGAATACATAGAATTCTGCGTTGGATCCTGTCCGTATTGATTTTGGCCAACATTCATCACACCCATTCTAACTGGTAACTGCGTTTGATTGATGAATCCGGGCGGAGCGCCGTTTGCCAAATACCCCAGTGTTTGCGGACTGGGAGACGGCTGACCGGGCATTTGGTATCCGTACGGGCTTCCGCTGTATCTACTCATTAGGTTCGGATTAATGGTCACGTTCGGACTCATGCCCGATCTAGACGCGGAGGCGTTGGCATTGGCGTGACTCTCACGAGAGGAGCGATTACTGGACGACGAGCTGGAGGACGTGGTGCATGGCACCGTGCTCGACGACGACGGTATATTACCGGCTAGGAATTTATAGTTGGATAAATTCGTTTGCTGCAGCATCTGATGGGCTACCGGAGGCGTCGTTATATTCCCGTGAGAGGCCGGTGGCGGCGTAAGGTTGATCGGAGAGGAGGGATTCATAGAACCACAGTGTCCGGGCGGTAGGACGTCTAAGCCGTTGGTCATTTGTTGGAGTTTAGCCAAAGTGTTTTGCATCCGGCCGGCGCACTGACCGGAGGATGAGGTGGACGAGATCGTCGCTCCGCCCATGTGCGAATGCATCGACGTATGTATATAGAATCCTGTAGGCGACGACGTTGAGCCTGGCGAAGGGCCTAGACGTTGTTGACTTTGGGGCGGCTCCGAGGCGGTCATACGATGCTGTATGACCGTCGTCACCGGTACGCTGGCTGGATAGGAGGCGGATGGCATCTGCGACACTCCTAGGTATCCGCTTTGCGTCATCACAGGATGATGGGAATGAGAGTACGGGATCTGGTGGTGTCTGGATTGCGACGAATGGTGATTCGTAGCCGGCGGCGTCGAACGATGAGCGCCTGACGCCGGACTGGAATTACTACCGGGTGTATTAGCCGCGAACGCGTTCAACGGGCTATGAGGGTTGCCTACCGAAGGCGTCGATTTATGCAACGTGTTGTTCATGTTGCTGTTATGCTGATGGCCTACGGATTTGTTGCGATGATGGTGATTAACGCTGCCGCCGTTTTTACGACTGCTCTGCGACTTGGTCACGTGCGTCGTCTCCATGTCAGCGGCGGGCGCGTTCTTGAACGACGCACCGACGTCGTTTTTCTCTCGTTGCGGCGACGGCGTTTTGTCGCGCGACATATGCGAATCCGTAGACGACGGGGTCAACGGTTGAGGCGATATCACCGATCGAGCGGACGGCGACTGCGATGGAATGGGCGTCGCCGAGTGCATATGAGGATGCATGTAGAACCCGGTCGGCGACGACGTGGTGCCCGGAGAAGGGCCCAGACGTTGTTGAGTCTGCTCCGAGCCGCTCATTCGGTGCTGTATGACCGGTGCCACCGGCATACTCGGGTAGGGCGACGACTGCATCTGCGACACGCCTAGGTATCCGCTCTGCGCCATCACCGGATGATGGGAATGCGAGTACGCGGCGATCTGATGATGGCGACTCTGCGACGACTGGTGATTCACGGCCAACGGAGTCGAACGATGGGTGACCACCGCCGACGTGTTGTTGTTGCCGGTCGCATTCGCCATGAACGTATTCAACGGGCTATGCGCGTTCGTCACCGTGACGGCGTTGATTTATGTAACACGTTGCTGTTCACGTTACTGTTATGCTGAGCCATCGATTTATTGCGGTGATGGTGATGATTGACGTTCGAGTTCTTACGGCCACTCTGCGACTTGCCCGTATGCACCACCGGTTCCATTTCGGCCACCGTAGCCGTATGCTTAAACGTCACCTCCGTATCGGGTTTGTCGCGATGAGGCGACGGACTCTTGTCGCGCGACGTATGGGAATCCGTAGACGACGGCGTCAACGGCTGCGGCGACACTATCGGACGCGTCGGCCCAACGGACGAAGGCGACTGGGCGGGAACCGGGGTGGTATCCATATGCGTATGCATCGGCGTCTGCATATAGAAATTATTCGGCGACGGCGTCGACCCAGGCGAAGGCCCCAGTCTTTGGATCGACTCTCGATGCGGTATCACCGTCGTAACCGGTACATTCTGCGGGTACGTCGCCGGCGGCATCTGCACCCCCAAATATCCGCTCTGAGCGATCACCGGGTGTTGCGAATGCGAATACGACATCTGATGATGGTGATTCTGCGACGTCTGGTGATTCACAACCGGCGGCGTCGAACGATGAGCCCCGCCGGGACTATCACCGGTCGTATTCGACGTCGGCGTATTCATCGGGCTACTCGGATTACTCACCGGAGGCGGCGGCGTCGCTCTAATCGACCCATTCGTCTCCGCCTCATCGACCGATTTATTCTGCTGCTCGTTTTTCTCATCCCTATCTTCCCCCTCTTTACCGTTACTCTCGGGCTTCTCATCACGCCGCGCTTCCGGCTCGCCGCCGGTCGTATTCGACGTATTCTTAAACCCCGCTTCCCCCTCCGATTTTTCTCGATGAGGCGACGGGCTCTTATCGCGTGACATATGCGAATCCGTAGACGAAGGCGTCAACGGCTGCGGAGACACCACCGACCGCGACGACGGCAACGAAGAAGGCGACTGAGACGACGACGATTGCGAATAAGTGTGCGTGTTAATCTGCAACATACGATCGCCGCATCCATACGAATCCATATCCTTACCGCCAGGTGACTGGGCCGGCGACTTGGGCGAATTATCTTCATCCTTTTGCCCGGCCGACGGCGATCGCGTCTCCGTGTGCTCTGACGTGTTATTCGTTCCATCGGAATTCCCGGTTTTGGTACCCGGTGACGGGATCGGCGATTTGGGCGGATTATCGTCGTCCTTGCGATCGCCGTCCAGCTCGGGTGACGGCGCGCGGCACATTTTTTCCTCTTCTTTTTCTTCTTCGACCGTATTCTGTAAACATAAAGGTTATTAATGGGGCCCGAGTTCATTCGTAAATTCGTATCCACTGTAGCGAAACGCGTACCTCTTCGGTGTCCATTTTTTCGGCCGATGGTAACGGGTCTGCTTGTTTTTCCGTCGTTGGCGTTTCCTCCTGCGGTGACTCGTCGTTTTCGTCTTCTTTTTTCACTTCCACGTCCATTTGGTCCCTTCGATCCGACTTCTTTTCCAGAGGCGGCTCTTCCGGCTCGCTGACTGGATCCGGTTTTTTGTCCAGAACCGGCGGATTATTGTATATTCGGTTCTCAGTTTCGATTTCGGTGACCGGACATAACTGCGGCATTTGCAAATTATCGTCCACTTCCATAGCGCTAAAGGACAAAAAAAAACCATAAGCATTGATTCAACGAAATTAAACATTTTTCGACAATTGACCTGTCCACGAAAGCGTAGAGTGCGCTGCAGTACCACAAAAAAAAAACAAGTTTGAAATTGAAAATAGCATAACATTCAAAAAAATACATTAGCTCTTATGGGAGCATTTTCAGTTTTCACGTTTTACACGAAAACAAAGGGATTTTTTGAAATTTTACTCACGTAATTATTTAGAGGGAATTTTATGCTCTTTCCAACAATGTATTTTTGACCGTTGTAACGTTTATATTGGCAAAAATATTCAATTTAAAAAAAATACACTTTTTATCAAAATCGACTGTTTACATTTTAAAAGCAGTTTTTCTTGATAACTTGATTATTCTCTCCAGTAATGTTTACATAAACGCCACGATGTTGAACTAATTTCGAATTTCGTGTTGAAGAATCATTTTTTCCTTGTTTAAATGTAAATTATGATTTCATAAAAATATATTTTTGTGAGTTCAAGTGCTACAGTCATCAAAAATACATCGTTGGAAAGAGCGTAAAAATCTCTATAAATAATTACATAACTAAAATTTCAAAAAATTCCTTTGTTTTTGCGTAAAACGTGAAAAATGAAAATGCTCCCATAAGAGCCAATGTATGTTTTTAAATGTTATCCTATTTTCAACAGTTCCGACATTCGCCACCAGATGTCAGCCATTCCGAATGGACAAGTCAATAGGGTTATAGTGCAGTCTAATTGCTACAAAACACGTGTTAACAGGGACTCATTGGAGGCCAAAGTTTTTCTGCAGAAATTTGTAGCTAACAGAGTGTCCTTAAAATAATGCAATTTCAGAAAGATGGGTAGGCAGAAAGGAGGTGTCGGTGCATGGTGCCTTAAAATACCGAAAATACTTTTGAGCAGGCAACATAGGCAATTAAGGGCACGACAAATCGCTTTATAGATACTCTAATACGCTGAGTATAAGGTCAGAAATGATTTTTGTCACCGCTCGTATTTAAACATATGGGGAATTACGCTCCTTCATCATGAGGTGCCTTGATAGAGAAAGGGGGGGGGGTATTTTTACTTCTAAAGCAACACCAACTTCTAAAAAAAAAATTTGAGCGAAATTATAACACATTAGGTCAATGACAGGACAAAGATAGAATAAGTCAATAACAAAATAATAAAGAAGAATTACGTTTTGCTTTCTTCTTCTTTAGCTTTCTCCTCTTGCTCAGCCTGCCTGGCCTTCCTAGCGATCCAGCGTTTCTTCGCAGCAATGGAATGTTGTCGTTTCGATCCTTTTTTCTTCTGTTTTTCGGCTTTTTTGCGAATGATTATTATATTAACCGGTTCCGCTTCTTTCATTTCTTCCTCCTCCGCGACGACGACTTCTTTCTTAACTTTAGGGAATTTCGCTTTACTAATAGTACATTCTTTAGTTTTCGATTCTTTAGGTTTAATTTTCGGTGTTTCTTTCGATTTCGTTGTTTTACCAATCTCCGGCGTGGTTTTCGTAGTTTTACTCGTCTCCGTGGATGTTTTATTGTCTTTTTCTAAATACGAAAAAAAAAAAATGACAAATGTTGAAAATGAGTGTAAATACAAATTTTAATCGAAAGAATTAGAAAATAAAAAAATTAATAACACCAACCATTTTCCAAAGTTTTCTTAATCAGTCTTCGACTAGTTCTACGATTACTAGTATCTTCTTCTTGTAACACGGGTGGTGCAGGTTCGGTGGTTGGCTCCTTCCTCACCGGAGTATCGGTTTTCTTCGCCTAAACAAATAGCAAATAAGTTTGTCGCTTCCAAAATATTTTTAAAAGAAAAAATACACCTTAAAACCAAGCATTCGTGTTTCACGAATGCTACCGAATTATTACGATTATTTTTTTTACATTCGAAATCGTATTTCTAGAATAACTGGAAAACAAGACTCAAATTCTTAAAAGAAGCAACAATTTTACCCACAGTCTCGTTCGACAGAATAACTTGAAATGTAGTAAATGCGCAATTAGAGTGACTTAGGTATTTTTAGGGCAATTTTAAAAACCTGCGGCTGCTCTGCTTTCAAGGAAGGGTCAAGAGTAAGCTACCAAAATTACTTCGAAGTTAAAATATGAAGTAGGAGCAAATTTGGGTTTAAGTTTGCATTTTTATTTAATTTTCTCAATTTATGATGAAAAAACTCCAAATTTTATGCATGTATAATTTTTTTAAATTTTTTTAATGGATTTGAGCAGATAATTTTTTATTGTCTTTCAACTTTTTTAATTGATTTTGAAAAAAATCCTGATTTTCTCATTTCTTCCTCTCTCTCATTCTGCTATTTTTTCTAGTTCCAAAACTGAATAGAAGGAACATTAGAACGAATTATTATTATTTTTTTTTTTCACTTATAGATAGAAATTTTGGATATTAAAGCTTTCTAGGCCAATAATTCATCATTTTCATGAGTAGAAAAATTTTTAAATTTAAAATTTCAGTTTAGAATTCTCTAGATTCATTTTTTAGGCATTCAGGTACCACAATAAGATTTCAACTGACTATTTTCAATGATTTTTAAGCATTATAATTTTTTTTTTATTTCATGAAAAAATTGCTGTTCTTTCCAATTTAATAAAAATGGCTAAATAATAGATCATCATGTATACTATGAGCTTCATTTCTACCAATTTAACTTGAAAGATATGATTTTTTAAGGTTAGAGGTGGTGTAGTGCTGGTGAAGGGGGGGAGGAGGGGGAGTAGGAGCAAAATATCACACTTGGATTTTAAAATTTCACGACTAACTTCCAACTAAGCTAAGCGATGAAAAATTATCAGTCATTGTGATGGAGAACATGGGACCTTCTTTTCTTATAATTTAAAAAATTTGTAAAAAATATAAATCTTGCAGTATCAAAATAAATAAAAAAATAAAAACCTCGATGCCCTCTTTTTCACACAAGCCCACTACAAGGAAATTATTCTCGTGAATACAATTGAAATTCGTTCATAGTTGTATGAAAAAATGCAAGGCTAGATACCATAATGGTGGTCTATTTCACCTATACTTCAGAGGACATTATTCCAAATAACATCAATTGGGCATTTAACCCAATTTACGCTTGAACAAAAAATACTTTAGAAGTACTAGAAGGTAAAAATTGTACAACTTGTTTCTCGTAAAATAAAGTATAACAGTTCAAGTCCATATTACACATCTTAACAAAAAGTTATGGCGTAATCAATCATTATGTAAAATCACAGGTAATGAAGCGATTTTCCAATAATTTTGAAAAAAGAAGAAATATATGTATCGAAAAATCAAAAAGATTTACGGTAAAATTTCGTTGGTCATTGACAACACAATATGGCCATAAAACACAAAAGAATTTCCGAATCTGTAAAACTCATTTTTCAGCATTCATCATCAATATTCAAGAAGGCTATATAATTATATTGATTTAAAGAGTGGAAATTTTTCAAATGCACTATTATAACATCATTTTAGAATTCTGCTCAGCTATTGATTATTAATTGCAAAAAAAAAAAAAAAAAAAAAAAAAAAAAAAAAGATTTACTCAAGAGAGATACCCTATCATTACCCTACTACTCTACTTCATAAAATAAAAAACAGAAACGCTAAAAATTGAAAATCTAAAATCGTAAGTTACCAAAAATAAGAAAAATATAAAAATAGAAGAAAAAATGCTGAAAAAAATAATAAATTAAAAACAATGCCTAAAATTGGTTATTTCCGTTTCTCAATGAGAGAAAACTATTGGCATACTACGAATCTACGTATTTAAAAAGCCAAAAAATCATTCATGCTCTCAGCGACGCTGATAAACGCCTATCAATACGTAGATAAGCGAGCCTCACTTCTCTGATATTTTTCTTCGGCGTCGCTTTCACGGTATCAGTATTCTCTACGGATGAGCTGAACCGACTCGGTTTTAAAATGGGCGGAGCTTTTTGTTCTTTGATTTTGGACATTTCTAAATAAGATATTTTGCGCCTCCTCTTGTTAGGTTGTTCTTGAATTTCATCTTCATTCTCCTCTTTAACAGTTTCGTCCTCGGGCACCGACGAAGACTGCGGTAACCTGAAATAAAGCTCAAAATCAGCATACAGCGTTTTCCACACATCTAAATCACCAACATTTTTCACACGTCGCTATTTATCGAGTTCTCTTTATAATCATCAACAATGTTAGAAAAATGACAAGATCGACGAAAACAAAACAATCAAAAAGAAAAAAACAACATTGTAATTTCGATCTGTAACACTTATCATAGGTAACTACGGGACCAAATTCAACAATGTTAATTAACTATCGTAATTTACAATAATATCACACCTAGAAGCCCGTCTTTTCACGACCGGCGTCGTATCTTCTTGCTTATTGGTCGTGGTCACCGGAGCTTTGCGTTTTTTACCGGTACTTCGGCCGGTCACGATGGTCGTCGATGGTGGCTCCGAGGTTTCGTGTTTTTTAGGTATTTTCGGCGCCGGCGTTTTACACTCCGGTTCCGGACGTTCTTCGATTTTTTTGTTTGTTTCCGTATCACTACCTTCGCCTGTTTCCGGTTTCTCCTGTAATCGTGATTAATGTTAAAATAACTTCAATCGTTTTCCTCTCACCCATTTCTAAATAAATTATCGAATATATTTACATCGTTCAATTGCTTGGTGACTATAGGTGATATCAGCGGCGTCCATCGGAGGCATTCGGGATCGATTTCGATTCTATTCTTATTTTTGGACCTCCTCTCCATATGCGAATTGACAACCTCCCAATCAATCACTACGACCGCATCACCGGTATTCGATTTCCTCACCATACCCAGCGACTGAAGGGTATACGCAATATCGTGGCTCATGATACCTGATCGAGTGAAATTCTCAATTAATACAATACCATAAAAAACATTACCCTAAACCGAGAAGTTCTTAAAAAATAATACCAACCAGTTTCGTAGCTAATATCTTCGATGCTGAAGATCCTCATAGACCTATGATTATGCAGATATTCCAGTAACGTCGATTTCCAATACGCGTGATAAGATACTTGGCCGAGATCGGATAACGGTTTCTCCGGTGTACCGGGTTTGCCTTCTTTTTTCGACAATAGATAACCTACCAAACAATTTTCATTAAAATACACACTTCAAGTTCAAATTCACTCCGGCGTGTAATTCTTCTACGTACTAAAATCGATTAGAAATCTTCCAAAGCCTTGTCGTTGGTATTGTGGTAACGTCATGATACAGGATACATTGTACTTTTGTTGGCAATGTTTTTCTTTCGAAAAATACCCGACTAGATGGCAACCCTGGTAGCAAAAAAATAACGCGTAACGAATTACAAATTTTCGCGTATTTCGCGCAATATTTTACGTCCGATTATAATACGCACTTTCTGATCGTTTTTCGTTAATACGTAAAACAGGAAAGGTTCGACGTCGTAATACAACGTTTTATGATCTAAAAATAATTTCGCCAGCAAGCACAACGTCTGACTGTAGATTTTATTCACGTTACCATCCACCTGCGAATGAAAATAATCGATGATTAATTTGAACTAATATGAATATTTTTACCACTACATTTCATTTATTGAAAATACATTTGGAACTGGCAAAAAAAAATCATATATTATAATATGCAAAACATTACTTTATTTAGCTTCGCAATAAATCTGCATCATTATTGAAAAAAAAAAATTAAAAACCAATTTTTTATTTACTAGATAAAAATATTGAATTTTTCATAATACTTCGTAAATTTTAAATTATCGAATTAAAAAAATATTTGAACTCAAATTAAAAAAAATTAAAAAAAACTTATACCGAAGAAATCAATTTATTTTTGTGTATTATTGAAAAAAAAAATTTTAACATCAAAGTAACTCCTACCCTCTCCTTCTCTAAGGATATGAAGAGGAAACTAATGGCGATTTTTCAGCTTCTAGGGGAGTAGGTACTAACTTGTAAAAAAAAATTAAGCAAAATGGAAAGATATGAAGTTAAAAATTTAAAATCATATTCGAATTGACGAGGAACGACGCATAATTTAAAAATCAATTTCAAATAAAATGAAAATAAAAAAAATCAGGAAAAATTTTAAAATTATTAAATGAAGAAAAAAGCATTTGTACATTTGAAAAAAAGTGTGAACATCGAAATAGCTCCCTTCCCCACCCTCTAAGGATATCAAGAAAACCGATGACGGGTTTTCATCTTCTAAGGCAGTACTAACTTGTAAAAAAAAATTAAACAAAATAGAAAGGGGGGGGTCAAAAATTTTTTTGGGGAGTTTTTTCATCGAGGACAACATTTAGGACTACTTGTGACCGAATTTTGCTCAAGGGCCGTTTTCACTATCTTATCAGGAGGGACCCTTTTTTGTTCTTTCGCACATAGGTAGGCATCGTAGTGGTGTACCTAAGATAAAATTTTGAGCAATTTTGGTTCATTCCTTCATGGGGTTTTGGCCATTTGAAATTTTCAACCGTAAAAAATACCTTAATAGCGAAAAACGATCCCTTTTTAAAGTATCCTGAAAACTTGTTTTTTTATGTAAATTCATCTTACGTATTAAGTTTTGAGGTTTAGAAATGTCGTCGACCGCCAAATGCGAAAAACGTATATATAATCGATTTTTTCCACTTTTCGAATGCCAATACTTTCATGGAATGGAGGGGGGGGGTAGGGGTCCAAAACTTGGCGAGAAATTTTTTCTAGTCTAGGCACACCACCTGAGGGGTATAGGAGCTGAAAAACGCTTGGGGCCAAGAGCACCCCTTATTCGTGTATACCCTTTATCGGTTTCCTATCGTAATAATGAATATAAAAATTCAGTCTGCGTCTGTCAATATTTTAAAAACGTTCAACCATGAATCCTATAAAGCTCATATTTGCACTATACATGTATTTGTGTTAAATCTTAGAATGTTTAAAACCAAAAAAAAAATTTCGATACACCTCAACAAGGAAAGTTGAAGAAAGAGCGAACGACTCAAAATTTTCGTTTTTGATTTCAAATGAAAAATTGAATCAAGAACACTATCATATGAAAATTTTATTCTCCTATGTATATTTCGAATGGAGTTACAGCAAACAATAGCTCTTCGAGGAAGTTTTGCGTCATGAAATTTCATGAATCTTCCATATCTCCTCACAAAATCGACTTAAAAAGGTTAAAATTCGTGTGTAGAGTTAGTTCGGGACCTGAATAAGCCCACTTGAATTTGGATCAAAATGAATCCAAAATGGCGATTCACCAAAATTTAAGAAGAGCTTGAGGAGTCTCAAATAACTGAAAATGCGATTCGTACGGACTCATATAATTATTAGTGGTAAGAAGTATACTATATTTTAAATTCACCCTCACACATAATGTTGAAGGAGAGAATGAGCGTTTACATGTGGTGGAAATGAAACAAAGATTAAAATGTTTTGATTTTGGTATCGTGAAAAAGTAAGCCCAGGGGACTAACCTATTTCAGTTATAGACTTCTAAGTGAATTTAGAGGGGAATTAAAGCAAAACATTGATTTTGGAGGGGAACTCACAGTTGGACATTTCACGAATCGTCCAAAATTCAAAATGGTGAATTGTCAAATTTTGAGGAAGGCTCGAGGGACTGCAAATCACTAAAATTTGAAAAACATGAACACAAATGATTATTGCCAGCATGAAGTCCAAATGAAAAACTCAGCTCCAGTAATGCGACATGGCTGCCTACGTATTTATTTTTCATTTCAACAATATCAATTGGTCATTTATTCAAGCTTCAATTTCAATGTGAGAGCATGTCTCCATAATTTTCTCATCCAAGTACAATATAATTATTTTCAATTTTCCATCGTTCGTACGTACCTCGAAAACCGACAGGTTATCCCGCCTATAGATTTCCGTACCCGGTGGATGCCTCCATATACATTTACCTTGGTGCCTCTCCACAACCGCTTTACTCTTCGTGTATTTTAGGCAGAATTCGCATAAAAATAATTTTGGTAACCTGCGAAATTTCGTCAGTTAAGCACCTCACAATATCATCGATATTAAACCCAACAACCCTCTTACCTAGCGTATTCTTGCGGAAACGGAGACGAGTACCACGTTTTAATCTCCCATTTGCCGAATTCGATACCAGCCGGACATCTCGGTTCGTCGATCAACGATCCCGGGCTGACCGCCTCCACTGTACTGGTTTCTTGTAAAATTGCTTCTGTAGTCTAATGACGAAATTTCACCGTATTAAAATAAACCTTTGCAACAAAATTCTCGTCCCAAGTTCCTCACTTCAATTCAAATCCTTACCGATTTAGCTTTACGCTGGACTTCTCGAAAAATATCGATATCTTTATGCGTAACACCGGACGGCAAATCGGCTGCCAATAGCTTACTCATGCTGTTTATCACTGCAAAAAAAATAAATTTTTAAACCATTCTCGCGTCGTTTCGATTTCGATTTCAAATTAAGTATTAACAACTATGAAAACGATTTTTGGTTCTTCATTTTTGGCTCAAAAATAAACGAATCAATGAGGATTATAATTTTCGTGCAGATTCCGCGAATTCCATGCTTCGTAATATTCGCGCATGGGTTGGTCCGTAACGATAATTTTTTTTTTTTCAATTTTCTCGTTACACATCACGATTCTCATAGAAAGTTATTCCTCTTTGTCGGGCAACAGCTATAATTACGGTCCTCGTCGTAACTTACTGATAATTGTGAATCAATAGCTTTAGCTAGTGTTCGCTTAACAATTACTGTACTTAAATAAATTAAGTGCGCGCGTGTTCGCCATGCCTTGGTATCGGTATCCTGGTCCATTGTTTCGGTCGTATAAATATAAATATATACATTGTTTTTTTCTCTCTCTCTCTCACTCTCAATAATACAGAAATTTTATAGAAAAAGATATAACGATAATAATGCGTTAACACAGAACACCCGCTTCACCCTTCGCAAACAAGGAGTTTGAGTGATGAGAAATAGACTGCGTACCACTGACATGCATATTTGTTACTTTCCTATGCAAATAACTAAGTACATTAAAAACGAGCGGTTATTAAATTGAATGATGGATATTTTTTGAATAAATCAAACAAGGCATAGTAATAAAATTAATATTATTCGACTATTTTTTTTTTTTTTTTTTTAATCAAATTGCAAAAAAAAATTTTCTCCCTGATATAGTTTGTTGACTTCCTCGGTTACTAAATGTTAAATTTTTTTACTTTCAATACCTTTTGACAAAATAAATGAGAACTTCGAAAATAAAAATAACAACACAACCAAAATTTCGAATTTGGATAATATTAATTAGAGAAATTAAATCACTAATTTAATGAAAATTATTATTTTTGCATCCAAGAGGCCATATTACTAAGTTCTGTAAAGAGTTAAAAAAAAAAAAAACATAAGTCAATTTATAAAGAATTGAGGGACCTAATAAATTTAGAAACCTATTTTTGTAAATTTCAACAAACATTAAAAATTTCTCAACATATTAAAAGATATTTGAACAATTCTACGTTTGAAATGTAAAAAAAAGTATGTAAAATCGATTTCTATTTCCAAAACGTTCTAAATATGAGTACTTCACTCATCCAGTATTATAACAAGTCATTTATGACACACTTCAGCAAAATGGATAATGCAATAGGAAAATTTGCAAAAATGAAAATCAAGCTGAGATAATCGCTTACCATTCAAGTAGGTAAAACTAATCAACTGAAATTGAAATATTTTTCTGACATACATAAACATTGGATAATTTTCACATTAATAAAAAAATTTGTTGTTTCTGAATTTTGAAAAAAACAATCGAAAATTAAAATTGTCTTAACTCATGGACAATCTGAATACGACCCTCGGAGGATAAAAAAATTAAAAATTTTCAGAACTTCAATGTTCAGATTTTTTATTAGCAATTTTCAGAAGTGAAGTTCTCAGTGTGACCACAAAAGAGTGAAATTTTTGCGAGTTTATTGAAGATGCAAGTAAACTCTTGCCAGGTAGCGATGAAGGAGTCGAATATCCTTTATCAAAAGACATCCTCATAAACACGGTGTTCGAACTTCGATCGAAAAGCCAGAAGATGGTTGAAGTACATGTTGAGAATAACAAGTACGTTTTACTAATGTAGCTTCTCCAATTTTTAGATTAGGCCATAAGAAGGCATAAGCAATTATGTTGGCTTTCGCAAGTTTTACAAATTAGCAAAGCTTTTTAGCGGAAAGAATAGGAATAGTTTTCTTGAATAAGTAATAAATAAATAAAATAATGAAAAATAATGATTTCATAAATTTTATGGTGTCATATAACCCCTTCAATGTTGAGGGTAGGCTACACTTGTAAATCAATTTCTCTTGTTCACAGTGAGCATTTAAGTTTTTAATTTGAAAAACTGATTACTGGAAGGACAAATTATTTCCTTTTTTTAAATTCTATTTTCATGCTGAATGTCCGATAAAATTTTCAGAAAATCGATAATCATCATTTTTCTCTTAAGTAATGGTTTTGATTCCACCAACATTTAAATCCAACATAATTTGAAAATTTATAATAATTTCATTCAATAAAAAAAATCTTTCCATATTACCATCAACTTTTTCAATTACCAATAATAAATTGCGCGTATTCAACCCGGATAATTTTTATCAAATCATTTCTTTTCTTTCTTTTTTCAACCCATAAAAACCTCACTTCACACGTGTAACTGGTAAAATACCTGCTCAGATTTTTCTAGTAACCTTAAACCCCTCATTTTGATTTTTAGAGTCTGGTTCCTAAGAGCCAGCCATTAACTTCTGTAAGTACTTTCTGGAAACTAAATTTGTTGCATACAAACACTTGAGGTAATTTCGATTCAGCAGGCACCAAAATGGGTCGAGGTGTAATTTTGAAAGTGAGTATGGAACTACTAGCTTAAAATATATCTCGAATTTCTTTTCAATTAGCCAAACGGTTCAACTCTTAACAACTTCGTGCCAGCCACCTGTATAATTATATTAAAAATTTACTTTCGGACAAAGCAACGATTTCGATCGGAGGCTAATTTTAGTGGTAATACCTTCAACTATTTTTTTTTTTTTTTTTTTGGCTAAAATATTTATATCTTTTTTCCAAAGAACATTAAAAGCTTTCATCCATTTTTTCTAACAATTTGAATTTTTTTTTTTTAAAGAATTTTTGTTTCATCAGAATTATGGCTTTTATTTCTCCATATTACTATATTAGTACTCAAAGGTAAAAATACATTTCGTGACGTCACAAATAAACAAAAATTTTACAGAACTTTGGTGGCCAGCGAAACTGAGATAACCATAACTTTATCGCTATTTGCAACAATACTATCGATATGTTCTCCAATTGCCTCAAAAGGGGCGAGGGGAGCTATGGTGCACATTTCGTATGCGACAAATTTCCAGTCTCCAAAACGTACTCGAGAAATCAGGCTATCACACTGGAAATACTCAAATATCGAAATAAAACATTTTTTTTTTTTCAAAATAATTATAAAACAACAAAATGTAATCAAAAATTTAAAATTATCCAACTTCCTGGCAACCACGGAATATAGTAAAATTGACTCCACGCGATGATTTTTCCATATCGTTTGGAGGGTAATTTTCCATCATTTTTCCGAGTAAAAAAATCAAATTCCACGGAATCTCTTCGAATATGGTTGATTTTGGAATTTGAGGGAAAAAAAAATTAATATCAAAGATTAAATCACAATAAAAACTGATTATTAGGAAAAAAATTACTATTTACGTCGGTCCACCGATAACGAGATGTTTATCTATTCGCGCACGTAGATAATACCTACACACCGAGCATGTATGGATACGCTCGAACGTGTACGAAACGCAGACGTACCAAAAATACCAGATACTGGACGAGCGAAAATCAAGCAGCAGCAGTATTTTAAAGGATTAACAACAAAATCTGATAGGTATCAGGAAACTCGAAAGGTATACTTTTGTTTTAGGTAGGAGGTAATTCTCTTACCGGATTGGTTGTACGGCCGAGATGGCGGCACAGAGACAGATTGCACAGAGAGATGGTTCAGATGCCTGCAAACTTGAAAATGTTGGGTTTTAGTGGCTTCCGCAATGAGATTTTTTTTAATCGTTTCCTTATCGCTAGTCACGATGTCGCCGGATTGGTTGACGAATAGGAAGGGCGTGTTAGACGAGAGCATGTTCCGTCTAACGTGCTCGTACTGTTTGGACAGCACGGCGCTTTTCACCAGCTTAGACGGGCTCAACGACAACGACACTTTGTCTTCGCGTTTAGGCGACTCGTCGCGCCCACTCGTTACACCGCCGGTTGCCTTATTGGGCGCGTCGTCGCGGCCCTTCTCCGCCGTCAGGCGCGGTTTATCTTTACTCCACACGCCGGACACGAAAACGTTGTACGAAGGATAACTAGGAGCGCCTTCTTTGTCCAAATGCAACACCGGCGTAACCTCTTTACGGGCGGCCATCGCCGCGAATCCCCACAGCTCCTCATCGGCGTCCGCATTCCGAACGCTTCGCTCGGCTGGCGGGGGTACTTCGGGTGATTTAGAATCGGGCGGTTTCTGGGATACAATACTGCTGCTGGGCTTGATAATACTGTTAGTATGCCAAGAATCGGACGAACTAGGTTCTCTACTCTTGCTGGTAACTGTACACTTAACGTCGGCGCTTTTAATCGCGCCCTCCAGTAACGGTTTAGCGTTCGGGAATATACGACTGAAGTTATTCTTCGCCGAACAGTCGTTCGCATCGCACGATTTCGGCTTCTCAAGCCAACTCGCGACGTTCGCCTTGGGCGCCGGTAACTCTTTCGTACACTGCGCAACGTTACCGCTCGTTCGACTCCGCTTCGCCAAATCCTCGAACGTTATGCACGGTACGGAGGCGCCGAACAGGCTAAACGGCGCTTCGGCGTTCTCTTTGATCGCCTCGTCGCCGGCTTTACGCTTCCCGTCGCTACGCTGTTTACCGTTACAATGGGTCGTCGATAGCGGCGCTTTCGACTGAATCGCGTTGTTGTCGGTATTACGAAGCGCGGGTTGCACTAATTGTTTCGGTTTTTTAAGATCGTTTTCAACGCTGCTCTCGCTACTATTAGAACTACAACTAATATCCCGTACAGGCCTCCCCTCTGCCTTACACCTTGACGGCCCCCTGCCCTTGATGCCGTAAAACGAGTTCAAACGAAAAAATTTTTGTTTCTCCTTTGAGATGGTTTCTTCGCGAAAGCCACCAACAGGAGGCACAGGTGGAGAAAGAGGGGAGTCAGGAGAGGAATCATTACCATCCTCCGAGCTGCTCTCTGGCACGCCAACGTTGATCTTGGAACTTTTTCTTCTTCCACCGTGCTCCAGTCTTGCCGCCAACCTGCAAAGTATCGCAACGCGTTTAATTTCGAATGCGAATACAATAATTTTATCGCTTACTACTCTATGTTAGATGCACGAATCAAACTATGCTTTTTCTACGAATTTGAAAATCGACGCGAAAGTTTTTTTTTTTTTTGAATTCTTTATTCCATTCAAAACAGTACATTACTCAAATTTTGAAGGTGACTAGATAGAAGGGGAAGGGGGCAAATGACTCAAAATTTTCTTTTTCGATTTCATATGAAAGAGTAATTTGAACACGCCAACATATACAAATATCAAAAATGTTTGAAAGATTTTGGATGAAATTTTTGGATTTTTGCCGGTATTTAACCCAACTTATATGAATCACTCAAAAATTGGACAGCGCTCAAAATTCTCAAAAGTTGTTCAAAACAAATTATCCTTGACATATTTGAATTTTTGACGAAATTTTACCCCACTTCCATAGGTCGCATGCTGATTATGTGAAAATATTCAAAAAATATTTTGAGCTCGGGATTCTCAAAAATTGCTCAAAAATTTTTTTGGCAAACATTTTCAAGTTTTTGGAAAAATTGTACCGTCCTTTCATAAGTCACACGCCAATTTTTTGAAAATACTAAAAATCGACTCAATGTTGGACTCAAAATTGCTCAAAAATGCTCAAGTTACATTTTCACCTATATCTCTGTACTGCTCGTGAAATTTTAACCCATTTTGATAGGTCGCATACCAATCTTTTGAAAATACTCAAAAATCGACCTAATTTTGGGCTCAAAATTGCTGAAAAATGCTCAATTTACATTCTCACCGATATCTTTGAATTGCTCATGAAATTTTAACCCATTTTGATAGGTAGCAACCCCAGTTTCTGAAAGTTTATTGATTAGCCATTTTTGCCAGTTGGACTGTAGACTATCTTTACCAAATCGACTTAAACAAGTCAAACTTTGCGTATAGGTTAATTTGGAATCTGAATATGACCCGTTGACTTTGAATAAAAATGAATTCAAAATGGCGATTCAACAAAATTTAAGAAGAGCTTGAGGAGTCTCAAATAATTAAAAATATGATTCATATGGACTTAATAATTACGGGGGGTGAGAAGTACACTATATCCCAAGTGTGGGGTTAATTTGCGACCAGAATACGACCCTTTGAATTTCAGTCAAAATGGATCCAAACTGTTGAAATTTGAAGATTTCTCATGGGCAAAAACGTTAAACTTCGTATGTGGAGTTGGTTGAGGACCAAAATATGACGCCTCAAAATTGGGTTATATTGGATACAAAATAGAGGATGGGCAAAATTGGAGGAAGGCTTAAGGAAGCCTCATATGGTTTAATTCTTACTTAGGATAAGATATGTATCATTTCCTAAATTTATTTTCACAGGTGATATTGGAAGGGAGAAGAGAAAGGATATTGTCTTTCAACAGTGAGAGGGGAGGGGGGTAACCAAAATGTCAAAAATGTTTATTTATGGTTTCATACGATGAAGTGAGCCAAAGTAAGGAACATATTCCAATTTAAGCTCCCTAAGTTTGTTTGAAAGAGAGTTAGAGAGAAAAATGATATGCTTGTCATAAGAAAGGAGAGGAGACGATTAGTACGAGAAACCCTAAGTAATACGGAGATGTGATTCCGGGTTCTCAAGCCGAATGATAATGATAATAAATAATAATAACAACAACAACAACAACAACAACAACAAAAGTTAATGTTAGATGTGGAAGTAGGGGCCGGGGAGGTTTTCCAACCGCAGACCTCAACTCGAATCTGCAAATTCAACTGGGAGAAGTACAACAGGTCAACTTTAGTAAACAAGTGTCCTCAAGAAGAAGTCAAAGCGTTAAAACTTTGCATACTTTTAATTTCTTTTTCAAAACAATCATTTACAAGCAATCTTAATTTTTTCTTTACTAGCAGCAACATTTTGGTGTTTACATGATTTTTGCTTATTGCTAAGTAATGAACAAAATTTGTTAAAACATAATTTAGGATTTTTGCAGGACCCTTAGTATGACTTTTTCAAAAGTTCACCCCTCCCTTACAGCACAGAAATTTACAGAGATGAAAAGTTGGTTTTATACATACAGATGGAAGCAACCTATATTTGAACAAGAAGTATTAAATAAAATATATGATTACATTTTTTCACTTTATTTTTATTTTGAGGGTGGAAGGGGGGAGGGTAATAACAAATTTCCTTCTTTTCATTTGTGTGGTACTTTTACGGAACCACTTGTCCAAATGAAGTAGTTTCACAGGACTAGCAGAACTGCTAACACACCTTGTCCAGTAAAATTATCAGAATACATTTCTTGTTATTTTTCTCAATATGTTCTCATGTAGATGGCAAGTTGAAATTTTCGATGGCGTACAATACTCAAGGTTAAGGAGGGAGAAGGTGACGGGGGGTGGGCGAGAGGCATTTAGCTGAATGGCCCTTGAAAAGACTGTTATGCACAATAAGAAAACTACAGATCAATTATTACAGCTAGGCAGAAATGGCATGAAATAGGATTGCAGAGAGGCAAATCAACTACGAGCTTTTTACAGATCTTCAAAATTGCAATTGGTAGATACAATGAGGGAAGACAAAATTATGTTATTCTTAAACTCGACCAAACCAGAAATAATTAAGCTGGAGAAATATAATAAATTTTCCATAGATAATTCCTTCCTGCAAATACCCATTGAAATTCTGAAACTTTACTACCCTATTCTTTTCTTTACCTTGCGCTCATCAAAGATAAAAACTGATAGTTTCTTTGAAAATTCTCATTATGTTACAACAAAATTACTTTAAAATTCGTTATAAAAAAATAAAAAAACTTACCTTTGTTTTTTCATTTGTTTTTTGCGCTCTTTCAAATTCATCTGGTAATTAGAAGACTTAGATGGAGTTTTATTTACATCAGTCGAAGAAACATTTGCAGCTGATTTTGAACTAGCTTCGCCTGTTTTATGATTTTGCAAACAAAATGAACATTTCCACGGTGCTTTTGGTCTTTTATCAACGGGCGGACTGAGACATAGCATATGATAACACCTCTCACACGTGAAACAATTCAATAAATAAGCCTGCGGAATGAAACATAATGATTACGAAAAGCTTTGTTGATAAACGCCTGAAGTGATCTAGGAATTTAGAACTAAATACCAAATGGTGTTTGCCGAATTTAACAGAGATACAGCTCTGGCATATCTATAACACTGCACACTTACTTCATCTTTAAATGCAGCACATTTGTTGCAACTCAAGCATTCTTCACAGTACCATGTATTTCCTTTGCCAATAAGCATCGCAAATTCGGTCGCGTAACGACCGGTTACGCAGGATAAATGCAACGACATACCACAGCCTGTACATGAGCTTAATTCTTCGGGTTCACCGTTACGGTTTTTAGCGACCGTACCTAAACATTCGCTACAAATAGGCAGTGGAGTTTTCTAAAAACATTATCAACCGTTAGGACCAGCTCAAAAGGCATAATAAGTACAAAAATGATATAATACTTTAGGGGGTATCTCTTTTTCCTCAGTTTTTCTTCTACGACCAGGAGTGGATCTATCACTATCCTTTCTCGGTGGAGCTTTATACAGTTTTCCTTCTTGAATGAGCAAACCTCTCGCTGCTGCTACTTTAACGGTAGACTTCAGATATGATGGGAAATCCACATCTGGAGGTAAATCTATGACGCGAGATTCGCTCAAATATTTCTCGATTTCTTTCAACGACGAACCATTTTCGTTTTTCATTTCTCGTACAGCTTTGATGATGGCTTTGGTCAAGTCTGTTTCATTGGTGATGGTTAACTTGCGAGACATAACGCGAGCCGGGTCTTTGTACGAGTTTTTGCCTTTGTTTATCACTTTCAAAATGATACCTTGATTCACACATTTCTCCAACTGGGTAAGAATTTCTTCGTTGGTAAAGGGATGACGTTGACGTATCGCCGCAAATATTCGATCTTCGGACGGTCGTTGCTTTTGTTTACGAATTTTTCTGATCGCTTCTAAGATCCAGTCCTGCCATACGGACTGGCTGAACTGCTCCTTCATTTTGAACAAATGATAGTACTATTGCTACACTAATTCCAATACCTTAAGTTGCCTCCAAAATCCAGTCTCCTGGCACGGAATGGGTCAATATATTGTGTTCCTTCATACTGAATGATACGTGATCAAATGATGAATTTAACCAGCAATATGAACTGAAACGTCTTATGGATGTTTATGTAATAGGCCTACTTCATAATTACTTATATCGAACGTTTGTTTATATTCAAGTTAACATAAAAACATTGTAACGTTCACTCACTGAGGAAGATGTATTAATATACGCGAAGTTCACATCAGTTAATAACGTACGTGAATTTCAATTTATTGTTAAAATGCTAATTTAATCCGCGTTTCGATTTTGTACAAATAAATAATTCGACGAAGATGAAATACCAACATGGCGTTCCTCAAGAAAATGGTTACCCTAACGGTTTGCACAAAAAATGTGCCTGGCAAATTGGCGCCCAAATCTAATACTCCGTTGTTATGGGCGTGAAATAAGTTTTGGAATGTCGAATTAGTTTCTAATTTTACGATATATGTTTTAGAATTTATTTTAATCATAGAATTTCGCAAAAATTAACAATAAATTCGAAATTAAGCGGTACGTGATCTCACAAATTGGCAGCACTGCTCTCAGTGTTGACATGTAATTCGTAGCGCGCTACATTATGAAAGAGTGGTTGAGGTTTCCTGTTCAATGAATCAAAAAAATTGAATAATAAATTTAAAAAAATGAAAAACAAAGAATGATTTCCTCTGTTGTCTTTTCACTGAATATATCGAACTAGAACTCATCTGTTTTTCAAAATTTCGGTCACATCACGGGTATTATCTTGAAACTTATTTCTCAATTCCCATAAAAGACATGTTGATAATAAGACTTCTTCCCATGTGCCAAAATTAAAGTCAAATGTTCGAAAATAAAACATCGTGAGATCATTTCAATGAAACAGCAAAAGGAAGATCGAGATTCTGCGTTTCGATGTTGTGCAAGTAAAATCTAATTCCACAAAGATGAAACCTTTATCAGCAAAAACCGAATGATTGCGTCCACGAGCGGATCGCCTTCAAGTTCAAAACTGAGCCACCAATCATTGCACTTCGTCTGTTATGTTATCACTATCATTTTTCCACTCAAGTCTTTTGGAGTCTTTGAAAGTGGCTCTGTCACTATATTACATATTGCGAACAAATATCTGTTTCCCTTTTTACAATATTAAACATCTTTTGAATTTATTTACCCACCTTTGTTCAAAATTTTTAAATAATATTCATAAAGAAAATAATTATGTGTTGCGAAGAAATTGAAAATTCAGGGACTGCGGAGGTAGAGGCGGAGGTAGGAGGACCCCTGGGGGTATCCATTTTGCCGGAAGTGGAGGTACATGAAATTTCACGGAGGTGGAGGTACTTTAACTATAAGGTCTTCGGAGGTACTTCTAAGGTGCCTTCGAGGCACCTCCTAGTATTGAGAGGTAAGTACTTCTGAAAAGCAAAAGATAGGTGCCTACATGAAACTGAAAGATAATATTATAATATTACCTTTCAATATTTTCTATAATATTATTGGAGGTACTTTTTGCTTTTTGGAAGTATCTCTTAACTTCAGGAGGTACCTCAGAGGTATCTAAAAAATTTCGGAGGTAGGAGGCGGGGATGGAGGTACTTGACCCCCCCCTCCGTAGTCCCTGGTTGAAATTACTATAGGCATAAGATGTAATATTAATGAAGAAAAAATTATGTATTGTGAAGAAGTTGAAATAACTATAGAAGATAATCCTGAAGAAATTTTTGAATTTATAAGAGTACTTACCAATCTCGACACTTTTCAATTTTCAATGAAGAAGAAAAGAGAGAGATTGAAAACTTGAAAAATTCCTCCCAATTACCATTTTTCAAAGAACAATTCATGTATTACAAATCTCTTGATTATGATGATTTTGATTTCTATATTAAATATTAGAGGATTTATAATGAGGATACAATGAGGATAATGTATTATTATTTGTCCAATTATTTTTATACCTAAATTATACAGCATTTACATTAAAATGAAAGGAAAATTTTAATGTAAATGCTGTATAATTTATATAACTACCAATAAAAACTGATTAAAAAAAATATATACACAAAACAAAATGAAAAATGATAGGTATTGAAATTGATTACCTGAATGCAATCAATTGATGACAATGAAATTAATGATAGGGATGTTTTTATAACGCAAAAATTGAATAAAGGTTTTAAGTAATGAATATTTTCCAAGAATACTATTTTTTAACTTCTTCAAATTTCAAAAACACCAACAAAGTAAAAACTTGATCAAAAAATCGAAAAATTGTTAAGTATCACTCGGCAAAAAGTTTGTATTCATGTGTTGCGCGCAAACGTAAGATTAGTATTACTGGAAATGTCTGCAATTGAGAAAACAACGATTCTAATTGATTTCTGAAACGTGATCTCGATCCGCTTCCCAGATTTCATATTTCTATGAATCAAAGAAAATGAATTAAATTGAAAAAAATGATGAACGAAGAATTATTTGCTCCATTGTTTTCCACTAGGTATATTAAACTCAGTAGCGGATTTAAAGGTCGGCAAATGAACCATTGCCGGCTGGGCCCTGGCAAAGGCGGCTGGCCCCCTGAATAATTAAACGTATATATTTACGCAGAAAGAGGCCAAATGAGGTTTTAAAAGGGATTAATTAAAAATTCTAATGTAGGTACTTACTAGTTTTTTTTTTTGTTGTAGTACCTATGCATGCTTTTAATTACCTGTTTGATTTTTTTGATGCTTATTTTTTTTGTGATACTAATGCATGTTTTTTTTTGCAACGAGCAAAAATAGAAAAGCCGTTTGTTTGTTGGACCCTTTGTAACACATTTGCTGACTGGGCCTTTCATCTTATATCCACCACTGATTCAACTGCAACACATCGATTTTTTAAAATTTCGTTCGCATCGTCATGGATATTGATATACGCTTGAAACTTATTTCTCCTTTCTCATAGAATACACGTTGATAATAAAAGAGAAAAGACTTCTTCCCATGTATTAAAACTAAAATCAAATGTTCAAAAATGTAAAATTGTAAATTCATTTCAATGAAACAACACGCTATGTTCTCATATAATTCAACCTAAAAAGAGAAAGACAGAGATGAATAATGATGATAAATGATATGAAATAGCTGTTTTTCATAGCTTACAAGGTTGACGTTGTACCAGTGAACCTGCATTTTGATGAACACGTGTTTCAAAATACACCACATAAATACACAAATTTTTTTTCAAAGCGAAATAAATACCTTTATTGGTAACAATGGGAGGTAATGTACGACAAAACAGGGTTAAAAGGGTACATAAATTACGTGTGGATAAATTGAAATAGAATATAGCTCGTGAGCAGAACATTTCATGTCATTTTTTATCCCTCTTCGACTTTGACATTTTTAAACATCATAACAAAATCTTTCAATAAGTGTAGAACTTCTTCGCTATACGAATAAAGTAGGCATTTAGCATATAATAACAAAGAATTTTTTCTAAATTAAGCTTCGCAAAAAGGAAACAATAAAAGAAGAAAGATTTAATAATGAAATTGTAGCAATAATTCAACAAATGAATTAAATAGGGTCCCTAAATTTCGTTACACTTTATAAGAGAAATTCTTAAATTAAGAACTCGGATAAAATTCTTGAGTGGTTTTGAAAATGCAACCAGACTGCTGAACTACTTCCGCAGCTGCCCAACTACCACATTGTACGCATATCTCGTAAGGTTGATCTTGAATAAGTTGAGATAAAAACCCTGAAGAGAAGAATTTTACTTGTAAAAATTAAAAAAAAAAATCCAAAAAGTTCAATAACGAAAAAACAAACCGCCAACAAAAGCATCTCCAGCACCATTAGTGTCAACTATTTTTTCCGGTGGTAACATAGCAACTTCAAATGTTCTAACGTTGGAATCTATCATCAAGAAATCAAATTAATGAATCCATTTTCTATCCATAAAAATTAATGTAAAAAAAAAAAACAAAAACTTCAGTTACCTTTAGCCACTATAACTGGTTTCTCTCCCTGAGTTATGACCACTAACCTGGTTCTAGCGGTATTATTTTTTGGTAGATTAGCTATTTTTAAAGCTATTTCTTCGAGCTTCTCAGTTCCTAAATTATATTGCTTTGAAAAAGCCAATGCTTCCTGAAAATATAATACACATACAGACTCATATAAAAATACCCACAAATATATTTGCAGAACAAATCCACATTACCGTTTCATTCCCAAATAAAATATCAATGTATGGAAGTAATGGTGTCAAATCCTTATTATAGACTTCACAGATATAAGGAGCGCTTAAATTCATAATAAACATTTTATTTTTTTCCAAAGCGACTTTAGCGATTTCTAATGCAGAATCTGGGCTCACAATAAGGAAAAAACCCTACAAACATTAGAAAGATTATTAAAAATTTTGATTAAAAAAAAAACGAATTAGTCTACCTAAACACTTACAGTGATATAAAAATAATCAGCATTATTTATGATTTGTTGGTTTTCAGGCTTTTTTATGTGATCAATGGTAAACAATTCGGCAGCTGCTAGATTAGCACACAAGGACCTATGTTTCCCGTTGTTTGTTATAATTACCGCACAGGTCCCTATCAGTAGTAAACACGATAAATCATCAACTTTACATTATTAACTAGGCTAATAAGCAATGCGTTTTATGGGAAGTAGAGAAATTACCTGTAGGTTTTCTATCCGTATACTGATAACGAACATCAACACCATCTGCTCTGGCTTTCTTCTCGAGTATTTCGCTGTAGAAATCTTTGCCTACACATCCCATATAAACCACTACATTTGGTGTTTTTAGAATATTCTAAATTGGATTTTTTTGAAAAAAAAAAAAAAAAACATTCATTAAACACATGGACATATAAGATGTACTCACAGCTAGAAAAACGAGTTCAGCTATCTCTTTATTACTGGGTTGATTACAAAGAACAGATTGTATTAGGAATAATTTTATTTTGTTTAGAAAGAAAAATTCTCATTAATATTGGTAATGGTACTTCAGCTTAGTATTATGGTCATAAAAATCCATTTAAGTAAATAAAACCGGCAATAAAACAAGCATCAAAAAGAAATAAATAAATCGCTGATAAATGGAAACAAACGTGTTACGATATTTCAAGAGTAATGTGGATTAATTCATACTTGAGTGATTCGGGCAGTATTCTGAGATGCGCCTCCAGCTATATAATCAACGTCGTAATTTTCAATTAAATCTTCATTCAATGGTCTATGTTTTGCTTCAGCTAAAATAGCATTATCGGGTTTCAAGTCGTACTTTTTCAATAATTCTTCATCTGCATATGCAGAAATATCTAACAATGGGTTACCCATACAAAGTAACATGCCGCTTCTGAAACATGCAAAAACTTGATCGTAATTCTTAAAAATGAAAATGATATTAACACATAATAAATAAAAATATGGTTTAAATCATACCTTAATTTCGAACTCATTTTTGCAAATTAAAATTGAATATGGGAGATAATCAGATTTAAAAATTACCACGTATCGTTGACTATATGCCGGCTAATTCAACTAGCGTTCAAAAGCGATAGCAACGTGTTCTGAAACAAAAATGCTCGAATAATAACCCCATAAAAAATTGAACATTGAGAGTATAGAATGAATAGCACTTCACAGTAAAAAAAATTACACAATTTAATCAATGATAGCTTGATAGGTGATTACCCGGCTTTATAGTTGGCGACCGTTTTTAATTAAGTTTTTTAAATGCAAATAGATAAGAACATCACACTTTTGCACCGTACTTTAGTACGTCAGTATAACATCAACACATGAGGTTTTATGGCAGTGAATCCACTTCATGAAACCTATCTTCACGATATACAATATTCAAGATTATGAATAAGTTATCATAAAACACGGACTGAGCGTAGAAAAATTTCCATCGATTTGTCTCTTACCTTAATGGAAATAAGGAACTAAATATAGCTACAAGCCTCTACAAGCTTGGATTCTGGTCAGTATGCTTCAAAAAAATTTGGTGCATTAATTACATTTGAGCAAATTATTAAATATTGATTTGATTGTCAAAAATTGAGCGAAAAATTTCGTTCAGAAAAATTTCGAAGGTTATCAAAATTAGATTTCGAGTTGACGCTCTCGTTATTCTCGTTTTCGCGCATTTTTTTTTTTTTTTTTTTTATTATTGATTAGAAAGGAATAATAACTTCTCGAAACGTTATCGAATCGAAAAAAAAGCAAAAAAAATCTAAGAAACGTCACAAAACCGAAATTTTTATGACGTCATCCACGCGCAAAGGTTCACGTTTCATGTAAATTAGACGTCATCAAAAGTTTCACATTGTTGAGTTGTTGGAAGCATCAATCTAGTTCTTTTTTAACAGGAAACGCAAGCAGAATCTTGTTGACTATTGCGAATAAATCCTTGCACCTCACCTCGCAAACCTATACGTCACACTGGATCAATGCATCGTGTTTTTATTGTTTTCTTGCGTACTGTGGTGCCTGTATATTTTTCTCTTAGCTCTTTCTTTTTGCTACGCTGTGTGTTGAAACTTTTCAAGAATTTATCATTTATCAATTAAATTGTGCAGTTTTAATTTTCTTCCTAAGTTTATGATTTTATCGTTTTACCACAATGCCGAAGAATAAAGGAAAAGGAGGTAAGAATCGAAGAAGAGGTAAAAACGAAAATGAAACCGAGAAACGTGAATTGGTTTTCAAAGAAGATGGTCAAGAATATGCCCAAGTGACCAAAATGTTGGGCAATGGCAGGCTAGAAGCTATGTGTTTCGACGGAGTAAAACGTCTTTGCCACATACGAGGTAAACTTCGAAAGAAAGTTTGGATCAATCAAGGTGATATCATTTTAATTGGATTACGAGATTACCAAGATGCCAAAGCCGATGTAATCCTCAAATACACACCAGATGAAGCTAGAAATTTGAAAACCTACGGAGAATTCCCCGAAACAGTCCGTATTAATGATACTGTTACATTCGTTGAAGATGGTTTCGATGATGAAATCGAGTTTGGAGATGATGTATCAGATGAAGCAGAAGGTGATCCTGTCGACGCCATATAAGTTCTCTGGTAAAGCCCATTGTTTTGAAAATTTTTGCACTTTGTAATTTAAACGTCTTGTTCTAAATAGGAGTGTCGTGTACCCTTCTATTCGTACCTTAAACGTTACATATATTTATCAATCATCGTGACATCGAAAAGCGTATTTATTTTGACTCATGCTTTTTCATGCACACGCTTCTTTATTGTTGTAAATTCCGTTTTTTGTATTCTTGTATATTCGTCATTAAATAAAGAAAATCAAACAAGTACGCTGCATGTTGTATTTCTACGTATTATAGTGTATTAACGTTTTACAAATTTTACCACACGTTTCCAAAGTGAAAGGTTAAAATTTGAAAATAATCAGGTTGAGTAATCTCACTTAAAGTCTGCACGATGCAGAGATGAATGCCATCGCTTCGATTTCTATGTGCGCATGCTGAAACAAAAACAATTTATTGTCGATGAAATTTTTTGTTCCGATTAAATTATTCGTATCTTAAACTCTATTTAATTTTTGTTCCAGAAAAAAGATCCTTCAAAGGAATTTGTATAGTAAGACCTAAACTGTAAATATTGAATTCTGGCCAATAGAATGAACCATTTATCACTCATCAGGGAACTGCTAAAACATCGCTTAAATTAAAATCCAATCACATAATCCAAGTATACATACCAGCGGTAAAGATCGAACTTCAACCATAACTCTGGCAGGATATGGAGCTGATACGACTAAAAACAAAAAAAAATAGTAACAAAATAATACTTTCATTTTGCTTCAGACTTGTATAGCTAAAATTATATTTTTCTTTTAAATTACGCCCTTAAAGTAGATATATTTGCAAGCTTAGAACTTGAGTTTCATAAACGAGCTATCGTTCAATCAGCTCATTCGTATTTCAAGTGATACATTTTACTAGAAAATTTTGTTGATTTTGAAATATCAACCAATATTGTTCATTTAATTTACTATATTTTGTTATTAAATGAATATTTCATGTGATTTAGTTTTTTTTATCAACAAGCATGCTTACATTCTTCATATACGTTGTTAATTTTCTCCGCGTCGTTGATGTTGGTAACGTACAGTCTGCAGAGAGCCACTGCAAAAAAATTCAAATTAATTACTGGAGTTATGCCAACATTCATCCTTTTCTACTCGAAATAAATATCTACTGATGTATTACAATATTCTTCAACTACGATGTTTCTTTATTCATTGTAAAAATAGGAAAATATGATATAATTAATTTCTGCTTCGTAGAATTATTATAATCAACAGCATGATTATAGTTCATTTTTAATCTTTCAGGTAAATATTCTAGGGTTCTTATCATTTACACTTTAATTTCAAGTTGATTTCCTCGCATAAATGAGTCTAACCTACCTCGTTCTAATGAAGATCCTGCTTCTTCTAAAACCCTTTTAATGTATATCATTGCTTTTCGCGTTTCCGCTTCGACACCGCCGACCATTATCTTTTCAGTTTTTGGATCAATTGCGACAACTCCTGATACATATAGAGCATTGTCCACTCGCACAACGGAGCTGTAAATTAGACCTAATGTTATTAAATATGTAGTTTAAACTTCAAGAAAATCTTGATGCTTATACCAACATGTTGTCAGTAACAACATATAAAATTGTACCTGACAAACAAAATATCAAGAAGGCATATAAACTGAATATTACCTGTATGGTCCTAAGGGGTGTGGTACTGAGTTTGCGTTATATGCATGAATCAAAGTACAATTAGGTTGTTGAACCATGGGAAGTTGTTGTTGTGGCATAGGATTCATATTTGGTTGTTGCATCATTTTGGATGATTTTGTGGTCAAGTTGCCTGAAAAAAAAGTACCACGAATTTTCTTTTATAATATTAACACTGCGAGTGATTTAATTACAGATCCATGTACATTTAGGATCGAATTTTGGAATGATAAAGCGATAATGTATTTATCTTTTAGATAAATAGGTAATTATATTGTACTTCGAGCTATTCGCGATAAAATTCTTGGTATCAATACACAAATAAAATTAAATGAAAACGTTTGAAAATCTATTCTGCAAAAGCTACACATAAATAATCGATTGCCTAAGTGAAAGAAAAAAAATTCATTAGATAACTTTTAGGTAGGCTAATGGCTAATTTAGTAAAATATATTTTATCATTTACCATTTTCTTGTGTAAAAAAATTAAATCGATATTTTTTAGACATTCGAAATTTTATGGTAAGCGTACAGTCACTAATAAATTGATATTTGGTTAAAGGATTGGTGATGCCCAATTTCGAGAATTTTCGCTAATTTCTTACATCCTTGGGGTAAGTTTTGATACAAAATTTTAACCGGGCTTTATAAGACCTAATAATATGAAAAAATTCATTGAAAATGCACTTTTACGTAAGTACGAATACCTAATAATTTCTTCCATTTATGGCTGGGGAAAAATAATTGAAATAAATCTGATAAATATTCTCGTCAAAAAAACGCAAAATTTATTTCAAAACATACAAATGCAATTTTTTTTTTCAATAACTTACATGATGATTGATCAATGCAAAGTGAAGCTATCACAAAATAAACAGCTATTATCAGCATAATTTGAAGGCAAAAAATCCTACTAAGTTTAACTTATGATCTGTCCAGTTATTCAGTTTCCAATTAAATGATTAGTTTAATAATAAAATTATCAAATCAACAAATCACAGCGCGTATTAAAAATTAAATTTTTAAATTATCAAATGGATATTCGCATTCAACATAAATTATTTTTAATGAATAAAGAAGTATCTCGACGAAGTATAGTATAAATGCAAATCAAGATTTCAATGAATTTTGTAGATTGGCTCACTAAGAAATTCAGCTATGCATCACTGTTTTAAAAAAATCCAATTTGAGCTTCTTATAAAAGCTCGAAAAATAACCATATGGGCATAGATGGATTGGTTTTTCCTTTTTTTGAAAATCAATGACGGGGAGGTTGAAAATTCTTTGATTGACTCCAACAATATAACCTATCATCAATCAATCATGAGGTTAGGATGAAGGTGGATAAATAGAGGGTATTGAGAGGGATAAACAAATTATTATTCATTTTTTCCCCAAATAGTAAATACATACATAAAAAATTTTTCCGGGTTCCGAGTCCTTAAAATTTACTACTTCAAGTCCAAATTTAAAAATCTTATTTTCAATTTTTTGCTTCAAGACATGTTTGAAAGTCTTAATGTAGGATTTTAGTAAATGGCATAATCAAATTTTTCCAAGCTTTAGTGATGAAATGAAACAAAACAAATAGAAAATTTTCTCATTGGAACTCTATGGTAAAGTTACAGATCTCAGAACTTTGGATAAATTTTGAATTTTTTTCATGAAAATTTCTATATTTTTTCAAGATGGTAAAACGCATTTCAACAGAATATCGTGTGATTTTATAACAATATTCGAAGAAAAAATAAATAAAAAAAACCAAGTTTATGAAATAAAAATCACATACATATATTAAAAAAAAATTAACATGAAAAAGTAAAACACGAATACGGAGTTCGAAGAAAAATAAAACAATTAACAAAAACCTTAAATTAAAATCGATGCAATAAAATATACGAAATAATGGTAAATGAAAGTTGTACAACCATAAAATAGTATTTAGGAAAAATCCCATTCTTTTGGACATACAGATATATCGTTAAAATTGTACGTTAGATCATCGATAACAGCTACGTCTTCGTTCATTTCAGTGATATTAGATTCTGTATAAGGCACAGCCGGTAATAACAAATCCGGTAGGTTAATCAACCTGCGTATTTGCTTGAAAAATGAATGATTGAGTAATTGCTTAGGCGATGGCCTTATAGCAACATCTATATGACTGCATAGTTCAACAAAAGCATGAAACGAATCACTGAATTTCCTATCGATAGTTTTAATTGGTCTATTATTTTCAATAATATCTTGGCTATTATACCGTAAATCTTCTTTATTTTGTGCGTCTTCGTATAGGAACCATGTAGTACAGTCTATCAGCTGAGGCATCACACCTCGAACTTTTTCAGTCAGCATTAAGGTAGTTGATGTTTCGGCAAACGGTACTAACCCGTTGGCGAGCTCACAAGCAGTAACTCCGACACTGTAGACGTCCGACTTTTCATTATACCCTTCCGAATTCTGTCCCAAAAGCTCCGGACTTAACCAATTCAAGTTGTGGGCGGCGTGCAATGGAAAATTATAAACCTTAGGACAATCTTTTGATATCGGATACATGTATCGTAGTCCGGATAGGCAAGCATGACCGTCGGCGTGGACAAGAATGTGGCGAGCTTTTACAGCGCGATGGATGTAGCCTTTGCTGTGTATATAATCTAGGGCTCGTAACACGTCTCTTAAAAAATACGAAATCACCGGTTCCGGTAATCCATCTTGGAAATGTGTTGATATTAAGTTATGACAGGATGTGAAGTTCATCAGCGGTGAAATAACGTAGAGATCAAAATTTATAACATACGAAGTTAAACATGATATTATATTCGGATGTTTTAATTGACGCATGTAAATGATTTCGTTGATAAGTAATTCATACTGTTCTTGAGTAATTTCTTCTAAATTGAAATGCTTTATAGCTACCAGAGATCCGCTGCTTTTATGTTTAGCTAATAAAACTTTGCCTTTATCAAAAAAACAATTACTTAACACAGAACAAGTGGTATAAAATTTCGACCCTGTTTCATACAACATCGTAACAGAAATCAAGTAAAAATTAAGTAAATGCACACACTATCAAAAGATTATAATACTCATTAACTTAATTACTTCAGCATTTTACAAAATAACCCAAAAAAATCTAACGAGTACTGATTAATTCTAATCAACTTGAAGTTGAACTTTTTCAAAAAAAAATTAAAAATCTCAACATGTACCAAGCAAATTCAAATTGTTTCAGGTGAGTGGACGCAAAATGAAACTCATCGAACTACCTATCTCCTATTCCCATCAAGTGGTGTTATTGAGCTTATTCCAGATTTTTGAGGTAATTTTATAATTTTTTGACTAAATTTGAAATATTTTTCAAGTAAAGGGTCATATTTCATTCAAAATCACTTCAATAAAGCGATATAAAGGATTAATACAAATTTTCAAAGTATGGATTCTTATCGTACGACTAGTTATTCGGGTGAATGACACTATGGAAAGTAATATTTTATTAATGAAAAATGATAACGAATCTTACCTGAATGATATGAATAAACATGCGAAATTTTGAAATTACAAACGCCGAAGGTGAATTTTTGAAATAAAAAAATATCCTCACGTCAACAAGATTATCATTTTTGGTACTGCTATATCATCATCCACTACGAATTTTTCCCTACATCTTGTATATGGCCACATATTACTCAATTTTCACATAATTCGATCATTTCGATGTGTTTTTTAATTTTTCAAAAACACTTATATCATGGGTCATGGAATAAATTTATAAATAATTGCAAAAATTACCCAATACTTAAAAATTGATAGGTAAGGTCATATTTCAAATTGAACTTGATAGCTCATATTATCACCCCAGTCTTGAATTCGAATTATAATGAGTTGATTTTTCAGGCCAGAATAAATTTACCATCCGTGATAATAAAACCGCAACCACCGTTGAAGTTTCCTGTAGAGGCATCAACGACACTTCCCATCAAATATCCGAGACTGTCTTTCAAAAAAAGTATCATTTATGTGACAGACGTTGATGATTTCGTAATAACTTGTACAGAAATTTTGTAAGGTGTCGCTGTTTTTCGTCTCAACGTTCATTCATTTGAATTATTTCATTATTTAATTTTATTCAGGTATATTATTGACAGCAACCCGAAAGTAGATATTGTATTCATCGGTTTCGACGTCGAATGGCCATTTTCCAGGCGCAAAGGTCCAGGGAAACTCGCTCTAATACAGCTGTGTTTGGATGAAAATATTTGCTTTTTATTCCACGTAATTTTTTTCAATAAATCATCGCATATTTTACTGCTTAATCATACAAATATATTTGTTTTTCTTCATTGCAGGTATATCATTTTTCAGGATTACCGGGAGAATTCATTGAAATACTCAAACATCCTAAAATAAGACTTGTAGGGCTCAATATTGCGAGGTAAATGCGAATAAAAAATTATTTCATTTGCATTTCACTCAGCGCGCAATACACTATGTAACTTATTTTAAATCATATTCATTTAAAAAATTGTTTTTTATTTTATTTCAGCGACGTTCGTAAAATAGGAAGAGATTTCAATTTAAATCTTACCCGCGTTTTGAATAGAAATTGTATCGACATTTCTTATATAGCTCGTCATGTTTTGCATATCAAAGGGATTCCAAGCCTTAAGAAATTAGTTAGATTTTTGGTACTAATGAATAATTTCTTTTCGATAACATGTACCCCAATTGTATTTTTAAATAATGTTTCATTCTGTTTAATGTTCATAACCGAACTTCACAGTTTCAAAGAGATATTTCTAAGTGTGACAAAGTCCGTCGCAGTAATTGGGGTAATGTGAATCTTACTGCCACGCAAAAAGTATACGCTGCTACTGACGCTTATGTAAGTTATCATCGTATAGATGAACACCGATAAATTCCGAACCTTGTGATTATCACCTAGATATCAATAATATTTTTAATTTAATTACAAAGAAATTTACTAGAATTTAAAACTTTCTACAATGGCTCGAAAACGCAGTATTTATTTAATTTTTTGTTTATACTTTGCGGCAGGTATGAATAAATTATTAAATTACAATACTATAATTATACGTGTATATTTAAGTATTTATTCAAATGATTAAATAATGAATCATCTAGGCATATCACATGGTTGTAACTAAACATTTAATCTTCCATCTCTATCAATTTCTAAAATAAATTTTATTCCACAGGTTTCCCTGCTTTGCTATCACAAACTGATGAACATTTCACACTTGGCGACATGCCCCGAAAAGTTCTCTGGGTTTATGGGGGACTTCACACCTACGAGGTTGGACTCAAATTACAAAATTATCTAACAGATATGGTCAAAACAGATTCCTCTCAAGTACAAGGTTATCTGCTGCTGCTCGAGCATCTACCCGTTTACACTACTGGAATCAGATCCAAAAACTACACCAAAGAATACGAGCAAAATTTAACCAAATTAGGAGCTCAGTTCCATCGAACGGATCGTGGCGGTTTAATCACCTTCCACGGAATTGGTCAACTAACGGCTTATCCTATATTAGATTTACGTCATTTCGTACCTAAAGTACGATGGTATGTCAGAGAATTGGAGAACACCATCATAGATGTTTGTAAAGATTTCAATTTAACAGGTTATACCACTGAAAATCCTGGCGTTTGGGTTGACGACAAAAAAGTATGCGCTATCGGTATTCACGTCAATCAGCACATAACATCTCACGGTATAGCCCTTAATTGTAATGTTAATTTAACATGGTTCGATCAAATCGTACCTTGTGGTCTTGTCGGCAAAAAGGCCACTTCTTTAACCGCTCTTACGGGTAGAAAAGTTACCGTAGAAGAAGCTCAAGAATACTTCCTTCAAAGATTCAGCGAACATTTCGGTTGTGCTCTTGAGCCCACTTCCAAATACCTAAACTACGATCTTACCAAGCTTATTCGTGAACATTATTACCCTCAGTAGTATAACGAATATCTTATGTAATTTATTTTTGTTGATTAAATTCGTTGTTTTTTGTTCGACTTGTTATTTCAATCCACCATAACACAATATCAATAACACATAATAATGGTGAAAAATCAACGAAATTATTAAAACAGCTTTTTATTAGATCCGACATTAAAAAACAATAAGGAAGCGGTTACCTTACAATAGCAGCATATCAAAATATACAATGGTATGAAAATAAATAATTTCTAAAACAAAAATAAAATACTAAACAAAACGATCAACCATCAGCGAGGAGTAAGCGAACTCAACGAACTTGGACCCGAGCTAAATGCGGGAGTTTTATCGATCTCTTCGTCCGTTTGATTATTTTTCAATTCTTGCAACGTATGTACCATTTTCGAAGCTTCGTCGTGACGTGGATGGGCGATTTGCTGAAAATAAGAAAATTTTACAACTCGAGATTCGGGTAACTATATTAGAATAATGACTAGAATTGCATTCACCTCTCCCACATCGTACAGCCATATTTTACCGGCTTCGTCTCCGACGGTAATATGTGTCCCAGAAGGTGTCCACGAGACTTGATTTATCGCCACGTTACCGTCAATCTGGGTACTAACGATTGGTATTTCTGTATCGGTATTCAAATCCCATACATCCACTTTACCTTGTATATCCACGGCCGCAAATACCGCCGGATGGACAGGTGACCAAGCCACGTCCATAACCGTATCGCCATTATAATCGAACGAATACAATGGTTTGGATTCCTATAAAGAAATTTTTATGTAATGGTACAGATGAGTAAAATCAGAGCAAAATTATTTATTAACAACTCTGGAGCAAATGATTGTCAAAAAAAGCATTTTCTAGCGAGAAAAATTTGCAGTATAAATAAGGATGAGATGTTTGAATCTTTTGAGGAAGGTCGAGAAGTGATGCAAGGGAGGTGTATAATAGAGTGGACCGATTTTTTCTTTCAAAAAGTCAAGAAACGGGGTCACAATTGTTGCTAAATGACCTGAAAAGAAGTCATAAAAGTTCCAGTTCGTTAATTAAATTTTAGAACCCCAAAATAAAGTCTAAGTTTCAAAAATACTGGAATATAAAAAAAAAATTTTTGGTCAACTAATTTTTTTTGCATTTTCAAGTCATGTTTTGTTATTCAAAGACTGAAAAAAATTTTAGTAGCCAATTTAAAAAAAAATCAAGTCTAGTCTGTTTTCTAATTTTTTTTTTCAAACAGCAAAAATTTTGGTAATTTTCAAAAATGAACGAAAAATGAATAGTTATCACGTTTTTGCTTCAAAATGACTCTGTATACATGATTTAGTGCTAGAAAGCTCAGATTTCAGGAACCCCTGTGAAACAAAAATCCAACATATTTTGCTTCTTGAAACCGAAGAAGTCTAACTGAGCCCGTTCTATGCAAATGACTAATAAATTACCCATTTGTCGTTTATTTTTGAAAAAAACCAAAGCTGTTGCTTTTTTGAGAAAAATCTATACATAAGATCTTCTGAATTTTGAAGAAATTAAGGGCTAATTTTTTTCATTCTTGATGACAAAATATGATTCTGGAACGAGGAAAAATTCTAATTGCCCCAACATTCACTTATTTGAAAATTAAAAAAGAAGATCAAAGAATTGAGTTGTAGACTGAAATTGATATTACGTCGTTTCAAGTTACTGTAACCCTGCCCCTTCGCTTCTTGAAAGAAAAATCGAAATTGGGCCCACCCTAGTCTATATTTTGAGATCAAATGAGCAAATATCCCAAATTCGGGACTTCTTTCAAATCTTAAGCTTTGATGAATTGTTTTAGACCTATTCGATTTTTTTTCTTCTTTGATGTAATAGAAAGTAATATCGATTCAAAGTTGCACATGTTTTTACACAGAATAATAAATGTAGACGAGTAAAAAAAATTTGGGTGTAATTTTTACAATAATTCCAGTAATTCTTATTTCACTGATTTTTGGTCAATTATATAAAGAAAATCCATTAATATCAATGCCTCCTCAAACTGAACACATAACTCAAAAGTTTTGAATTGTTTTTGAACATTTCAAAAATTTGTTGTGTTTACTAATTGCAGTTCCAAACTTTAAAATTATTTTAGCCGTCGATTTTTTGGCTTTGTAGTCGATCTACAGCAACACTTTACATGCAATCAAATATAAAAATTTCATTTTTCAAGGAATCCAAATATATATGAAAATTGTACACGGGTGAGGTGAGGAAGGGGAATTTCAAAAGGTAATATTTTTCTACATTCCAAAATTACATTAAAAATTTTTTGTTTTAATCAAAAATTTAAATGTTTGGTCTAGTGTAGATAAGTTGAGGGAGAGAGAGAGAGGAAAGGAAGCAAACAAGAAGAAAATCATCTCTATTGAACATTTTTTGTTCATCTAGATATTATAGTAGACTAACTTTTTCCTAAACTCTTATAAAGTTATGAGAAGTTGGGAGGAAAAGGAGGAATATTACGTAGAAAAATTAGGTTAAACAGAATAAAATCATTTTCATCAAATATTTTTTTCCATACATAAATTATGCAGATGACGAAGAGAAAGGGGAAAATTTATCCCATTTGTTCTGTTGATATAAGAGGCTATAGTGATTTGAAATTCGGTAAGAGTTTTCACGCTAAAAATAACACATTATGTGCAAATTAAAAAAATTCGAATGGAGTGATTTTTTAAATAACTGATATTTTTACCCCTCCAATTATCTAAAATAAATATTCTGAGATCATGATATGCACTATGCAGACTTGGAAAAGTAGAGAAAGACAAAAGGAAATATTCATCGATTTTTTTTTCATTGAAAAAATACAATGAAAATTATTTTCAAAAATTTTGATGGGACAATTGCATATAAAAGAGAAGCCAAGTGAAGAAAATTTCATAATGGAATAATTTTCAAAAATATTTTTCATTCATTCCGTAATTATATAATTATTCAAAAATTTCCTCGCAAAATTTTAATATAATCGGTCAACTAAAAAAAGAACTGAAGAGTGAGAAAAGAGGTTTTCCCAAAACTAGGCTTTATTGATGACCTCTTAGAAACTTTGGAAAAATATAAAAATAAATTTGTGCCATTACTAAATAAAGTTTAATAAACTGATTGAATTCGTTAATAGTCATATTCTCCCTTCTCCTGAAATCTTTCCTTGTCTGTACACTCCTAGATACGATTTGTGGGAAGGGATACGAGAAAAACAGAAAATAATTTTCAAGTAATATTTTTTAGGAATTTATAGAAATTATGATTAGAAAGTTTTCTCTTAAATTTCAACAAAATGATCAACCGTTGAAAGGGGGGAGCAGGCGGAAAAGATGGAAACAGATAGTGAAAAGACATGCACATACAGTAAAAATTGTTAGTTCATTCACAAATTGCAAGCATTTTGAAAAACTAACTTCATCTATACAAAAAAATGATTTTTAGATGTCCTAACAGGATGAGAAAAAGGAAACTAAGATTTAAAAAAAAAAAAAAAACATTTTTGCTGAAATGTAAACCTTTTGAGCAAAAGTTTCAAGGAGCACCTTCCTCCACCTCAAACTTCAGATTACTTGCTTACACTCCATATTCATACTCATGCTCACGAACATAAATTATGTTTAATTTCTTCAATTCACAAAGTCTACGTCATCACATAGAAACTTTTACTCACTTTCATATTCCACAATTTAATAGTCCAGTCGAAAGACGACGTAAGGAACAAATGATTGAAACTGATACCGGTCTGCACCATATGCGCATCTATACCGGTAACCGGAGCATGATGGCCTTCGTACATATCAACAACTCCGGCCTTATTTCCGTGTCTGCAAGCTACATCGTTCACACATTAATATCGCAAATAAAACGTTCCCATAGGTTCGCACAAAGTACGAAATATTACCAGAATAAACGATGCCTTCTTCGCTACCAAGTACGAAATTATTAACATCGTTATATGGGAACGTGAAGCAAGTCACTGCTATTGGTTTCGCTTGTTTGTGTTGCAGTTCTAGAGTCTCTTGAGGTTGCGACAGCATGTCCAAACTCCACGAACATAAACGTCCGTCCGTTGACACGCTAATCAGATTATGAGCGTTCTGCGTACCGACCACTTTCAAGCAGTAGACAGGATGCTATGAAATATATCAGGTTAATTAACACTATCGTCGTAAAATTCGAATTTAAAACATCATTTTAAAAGATTAGCTCACCGTATGAGCGGTAGCTGATAGGGGAGTACGTTGTACAGGTGTTCTTTTTTGTACTCTGTTATCCCATAGTACAATCTGACCGGAATAGGTGCCTCCTATGATTAAATTCGGATGAAACCTGAGTACGAGATTTTATATTACTGAATCAAATTTTCCAAATAAATCGATTTCATTCATAAATATTAAATAATAATAAATCACCGAGCAAACGTAGCCGATAATACTGCAGACTGACAGTGGAATATATACTCGGGCGTATTTTTCTTAAACTTCGTATTCCAGACTAAACAAACGCCATCCGGCTCGTGAGGAGATTCGTAATTTTGGTTGTAAGACGCGACTAGTAATTCTGGAAATTGAGGACTCCAGTCTAACGAAGTGACGTATCTATTTCTAGACCATTTCTCATCGTGGAATACTCGGTTAAGCGATAATCGCGTTCCACTTTTATCTTCGCTGTAAATTCGTTCCAAGTTAACAATATATTCGTTAAATTCGCGAAGAACACGAGTCATGATATTTACCTTCTTTCGTCGCTATTCGAAATACCCGTATAGTCGGTATAAATGTCGATATTTTCCGAAAGCGCTCGTTCCATGATACGACCGCATCTATCCATGAAATTTTGAAAATCTTTAGACAACACGATCATCATTTTTTCCTCTTCGCTAAGTTCTCTTACTATAAAAAAGTATTTTCGATTAATATCGAGAACATTATAGTCCAATAAATGCAAGTACATACAATAAGGGCAGTTTCCGCAGCATTGATTTTAAAAAGATTTTTAGCTGAGTGTTAAACTTAAAAACCATAGCCATTACAGCCAAACTAATTTGGAAAGACTTTTTGGATACACAGATATATATATATATATATATAGGTATGGTACGGTAAAGTCAGGCCCGATCTTGGAAATGTTACTATCCTTCCGAGACCCGATCCAACGTTGCGAGACCCCTTTCGGGTCTCGCAACGTTTTGTGTGTATATTTGAGCTTATATAGCTTTCAGTTTTATACAAACGTTGGGAATCCTTGGATATGGTGCTATCTTGGGTAGTCCCACCTGGGCCTGACAAGGATAGTAGTAAATCTGAAGTGTATCTTATACGAACCATTATATATCATTTGTATTCGTGAATTTTGAATTTTTCTTACCCCTCTAAAGGTTCCTAATATGCTATGTTCAAGTGGTTTCCAAACAGCTCACGCGGGCGTTTCTAGCTTTTTAAATAAGGCCGGGTCTTGGAACGTCTGTTTGATATCTGCGGTCCAAGACCCGACCTTATTTAAAGAGCTAGAAACGCCCGCGTGAGCTGTTCGGAAACCACTTGAACATAGCATATTAAGAACTCGTAGAGGGGTTAGAAAAATTCAAAATTCATGTACATAAATAATGTGCAACGGTTTTTATGATATACACTTCAGATTTACTACTATCCTTTTCAGCTCCAGGTGGGTCTACCTAAGATAGCACCATATCCAGGGCTTCCCAACGTTTGTATAAAACAGAAAGCTATATACGCTCAAATATGCACACAAAACGTTGCGAGACCCAAGAGGTTTTGACAAGCGCAGCGCCGGCGGTATTCTTTAAATTCGCTCAAAATTTGGTGAGAGACTCTTCTTACAAATGCGACTAAACTACTTTTTTATTTTTTCGATAAACCTCAAAATGGCGAATCACTCAAATTTTGAGCGAGGGTAGAGAAGGGGCAAATCGCTCAAAATTTTCGTTTTTGATCTCATATGAAAGAGTGAGTTTAGGACATTAACTCTCTCCAATTTGCAGCTTCATAAGTGCATTTGGAGAGAAATTGGAGCAAAAAAGGCCTTTTGAGGCATTTTTGAGCCATGAAATTTCTAGAATCTTCTATATATCCTCACCAAATCAATCTACTAAGGTCAAACTTTGTATGTGGGCACAGTTGGTGACCGGAATATGATGTTTTGAATATGGGTTAAAATGGATACATTGGAGTAGAGCTTGAGGAGCCTCAAATTAAATAAAAATGCAATTAATATGAGCTCACATAATTATTAAGAATGATAAGTATACAATATCTGCAATTTAATTCCATACATGATGTTGGAGGGGAGGAAGGGTTACTGACCTGAAAATGTAGTGGGGGTACACGAGAGGTCGATATTTTTTATTGTTATGTCACATAATAAAATGAGCCCAAGTGACTAACTTATTCTGAATTTTGCTTCCCAAGTGAATTTGCAGGCGAGTTGCTTTTGGAGGGGAATTATAGCTGCGGGAAATTTCATGAATCATTCATATCTCGACAGTCGTCGCCAAATCAACTTAGGAAGATGAAACTTTATAAATGGTCTTAGTTGATGACCAGAGTCTGACCTCTTCAATTTGGATCAAATTGGATTCAAAATCGCGGAACCAAAAAAAATTCGAATATAATATTTAAAGAGTTTCAAGTATTCATAGTTCGATTGCATGGCAAGAAATATAACATTTGTTCCAAATTCAACTTTTTAAGTAATTTGGAAGGGATAGGGTAGGGGTTTTCAGGAATGAGATTGGCTGTGGCCGAACACGCCCCAGTTAAAAATTCAGCTCCAGTGATGCGGCATGGCTGCTTACGTTTCTTTTATTTTATTCATATTTTCTATGAGAAAGCATCATAAATGTACTAAAATTTCTCGTTATGAATGGAGAATTGTAGTAAAGAGATGAGGGGCTGCAGATCTAACCCATTACGAACAATTTTTCGTATCTAACTCTTCGAAGATTGATTCCGAGGCAAAAATAGCTCAGTAAAATTTTACTCTACTTCAAATTTTTCAACGAAGCACCAATAGTGGATGTAATTTCAGTCTTCAACTCACACTTGCGGGCAGGCATTCCCTGGTCCAACATTTTATATCTTTTTTCAGGAGTGAGCACCAAGGGAAATAACACTAGCACTCACGAAGCACTAAGAATGGACACAATTTCAACTTCAGCTCAGCACTTGAGGGTTTGGCAAATAAGGTAATTTCTTATCGGTCTTAAGGGGAAAAAAAATTTATAACAACCATACGTTAAAATATGTTAAAAAACTTCGGGAAAATTAGTTATTTATATCAAATGGAAAAACCCCTCTAGAAAAACAGATTTTTCGAAATAATTCTTAAACAGTTCCATTACGAAGTGAAGGAAAGGGAGGGAGACACGGGTAAAAAAAGTAGAAATTAATTTTTCATTTACATTCGCATATTTTTTGCATACAGTGGATTCAACATACAAACGGACCTATTCGATCGGGATCATCGATTTAAATAGGACGAAAATTTATACAAAATTTACCAGCTGGGCATCTCTACACACAAATTTCAGTTGCCAAAAATGACACAAATGGGACATGAGGGAATCAAAAATTTGAAAAAATTGGTACCAATCATGAAAATACGAAAGGACCAATTTATGGCACAAAATGAAGGGAAATAAAATATTTTTATCAAGAAATACCATGCAACAAACAGGGCCGAGGGGTATTTTTTTTTTAAATATGCCAGGAGTACGAATATATTAATTTTGGCATCCGAAGCCAACTAAATGTTTTACTTTATTGATATTCAACTTTTTTTCGATCATATTCAACCCTCTAGGGACTTCTCCGAAAAATGATTTTTTTCTGGAAAAATCTATCAAAAATAGGTTACATGGGTGGAGTATGGTTAGAATAAAGTGTTTACGAAATTTCATTTGCTAAATTCAATATTTACCTATTTCTGGTATTTTCATCAAAAATTTATTAATAATGTTTTTTTTTTATTTAGTTTACTTGATCAATAAACATTTTTTCATTTATGCATAATTTTAACATAAAAAATTATTCAATGAGAGCTGCTTTTGGTTTTTTTTTTTATTGTAAGGTGTATTAATTTATATAAATATTTTTTTAGTTCAGTTTATTTAATTAAAATTTTTTAATCCACAAAAAATTTAAGATAGGAAAAAAATTTAACTCAGCTTTTCCTGCTGTAGAGTCAACTCCAGTAAACATAAGAACAAGAGAACGAGAAACTTGTTTAGGGATGGGCGAATTCCCCTACAGAGGGCTACGCTCTCCAATCATCAAAAGGCACTATTAGTATGTGGGTTGTAAGGCTAACTCTGCACATTAATGGAGAAAATTTCTTCAAAACTATTTTCTCAAAAAAATTTACATTTACTGCATACCAAACGAACATAACGAAGCGAAAAAAATAACCCAAAATACAAACCTGGTTTAGGTTCTTCTTTTTTATTTTCCGTTGTCTCCAATGAAGTACACGCCGGTTGTACTTCTTTGACTTGGGGTAACCCATGTGGTAAAATACCGGGCGGTAATTTGCTCTGATATCCTCCTAATGTAGGTAAACTACTTTCTTCGTCTTCCGCTTGTACATCATCATAAGTCAAAACTGTGTGTTAATTATTCTTATTCCTAAACTACCTCATACTTAAATCTACGTTTATTTACATATATAACATAAACATCGCGAGGACGTACTATCGAGGAAAAAAAATTTCCAAATAGGCATCACACGCCTACGGTTAGTCCGGTATATTAATCAATCAACCTATACCTTAACGATCGCAACAAATTAACGCAGCCTCCTTTCTAAAAATTAGCTATTTCTTTATTTTTCTTATTTATAGATTAAGTTTTTAAAATCAGGTTTAAAACCTACCTGTGAACTCATCTTCCCACTCTAAACCGGGATTTAGATTGTACTCGTCTTCAGAAACAAAAGAGAACAAAATAAACCAAACAATCACCACTTTGAAGCTTAATAGTGCTCTCATTAAAACTATCAACTTAGAATAAAAGTACATTAATATTATAGTATTAACAATATGAGTACAAAAAATTCACCTACACGTACATCAGCGATATACACACATTTCAATCTAAAATCTTCTCATGCTTTTCATCATTCTTTTTTTTTTCAAGCGTCAACACAAATTTTTTAAAAAGCATCAACCCGCGGTAAAAGCGTAATTTAAACAAAAATGGCAAACAAATAATTACATTTTTGTAAAACATAGAAAAGGGCAAGATGATACCAAAACAAGGCGCAGCAATAAAAAGGTTCATCCTTCACCATTTCAAAACGCCTTTGGCCAAGTCATTTTTAGGTAAAAGCAACTCAAAACAAATTTTTTCCAATTTTTCATCATCGATGAACGATAATAACGGAGGGTGCGTTAAAATGTTTTTTATGAATGGAAAATAACTATTTCGAATGGACATTTGTCAGGCAAATGTTGAAGTGAATTTTTCAGGAATAAAATTCCCGGTGAAAAGAAGATCAAAAATTAAAAAATAAACTAATACTAACTAAAAAAATGATAATAAAAAAAAAATATATAAAAAAATAAAATAATAAATCGATCGTCTACTAATTACAAAATACACTAATAAAGTAACTATCGAGCAAAAAAAAAGCTTTTTGTAGCAAAAGCAGATAAATATGCTATGCGAATCTACATCAATAGCCTAAGTATACTAATGGGCTAAAGGCTGGCCTACTTGGCTGACTAATAAGTCATAATTCATAATAATAAATTTTTTATTACTCATAAGTACTAATTAGGGTGTGTCATTTTTTTCTCTCGAAAATTCATGATATAGATGAAAAAAGATACGAAATGATTTCAACAATATGATCAAAAAATTTCAGCAATTTAGATTAATATTTAATTTTTTCAAATGAAAAACAATGAGTTTGAAAATTTCCAGCTTTTTTTTATTCATATTTTTAGGGTTCATATTTTGTTGTTGAAATATGTACCAAACAAATAAATATTAGCTGTCGATTTTTTTCGATTTTTCGTGGCTTTAAATTTTTTTCCAATTTAGTTGATGATAACAACATTAATGACAGATAAATCTATCATTCATCAAGATAACGAATAGCATGAGCTTGATTTATAACTCATCATACTCAAGAAATACGTTCAATTTTCAACTTCTAAGTGTCCTCAAAGTGGATTATACTTTAGCGTTGAACTTGAGTACGATGGCTAATTTATACAAAGTTAAAACAGACCATGTGACATTTTGGAAACCTCTGAAAAGTAGAAATTGGGCACAACAAATTTATTCAGTCCGATAAGGTAGAAATGAAGAGCATGCAACATATATATTTCAACAAAAAATAATTTTTAATAATTTTTAGAAATGGGTGAAAAATTGCAATTTTTCAACTAATTCGAAAAAAAGTTTAGACATGTTAAAACTGAAAGTAGAACCTGTAACATGTAAGTATTGACTGGGTTTGATCAATTATTGCAGGAAATCATGACTCAATAAAATCACTACACTTATTGTAACGAGATGAATTTTGATTAACACGAATCACCTTATTCAACCACTTATCAAAACATGTAGGATCAAATCATTCTCGAACAAAATTATTGAGAACAGATGCACGATTGATTGCAAATATTTTAATAATGAATCGTTCTCGAACGACTCCTTGTCCAAACATATTGAATTATTTGCGAGAGAAAACCTTGAATACAGACGTATGATTGATTACGAATCGTTTTTCACTGAATTGTTGGTTAACTACTCATTTTATTGAACTCTGAAGCTTGTCTCAGGATACTGAATCATTCACGACGAACCTTGATATCGATGAAGACAGAAAATTATTGATTATAAATCAATTTTCACTGAGTCGTTCGCGAACAATACCGATGAAGGCATTATGGATTGGATTGATTGCAAATCATTTTTTATTGAATCTGTAATGAGCGACTTATTCTTTGAAGTAAAAATTTGCTTCTGGATACCGAATCGTTCGCGAACGATTTCAATGAAGATATATGTATGATTGATTGTAAATCATTTTTAACTGGATTTGTTGTGAACGACTTATTCCTTGAATTAAAACATTTGTTTCAGGATACCAAATCGTTCGCGAACGATATCGATGAAGACATGTGTATGATTGATTGCAAATCATTTTTTACTGATTCTATCGCCAAAGACCTCATTCTTTGAAGTAAAAAATTTATTCAAGGATATCGAATCGTTCGCGAACGACATTGATGAAGACATGGGTATAATTGTTATCATTTTTAACTGAATCTATCCCGAACGACTCATTCTTTATCGAACCAATGAGTGCAAATAATTTTTTACTGAATGCTTCGTGAAAGACTCCTCTAAATTGCAAGTGAATCTTTCACTTTAAAATAACGAATAAATAAAACAAGCAAAAAACTCAAGTGAATGAGCGAATTTCACTTCCAGGAATATCCATTAAAAATCGACAGTCATAATTTTATTGTTTTTGGCCTTTGGACAACAAAATATGGCGATTATAGATACAACTATTTTGAATTTTTTTCAACTTTTTCCTTAATTTACACATAGTACGTATTATTGACCAAGAGGGATAATTTTTTTGGCGAATTCATGGAATAATTTTCAACTTTCATCGTCTACACAACTTCGATTTTTGAAAAAAACAACAGTTCATCCCAACCAAGTACTTATTTGTAATAAGCAGAACTTTTCATAAAAAAATAAAATATGTAATAACGATAATGATAATACAATAAATCATAAAATATCAATATCAAACGCATGTCTGCTTGAAAATGTTGAATTTTAAGATGCAACGAAAATTCAAATGAGTAAAACCGAAACAACAAAACATGAAATTTTGTGAAATTAAAAAATAATGTTTGATAAACATTTTTCAACTAACCCTTTTCTCCTCCCACCAAAATAATGGAGCAATTTTAACATACTCAACTACATCCCTTCCTCAAAAATACTTCAATTGAAAACGATTTTTCGAAATTTCGTTGATCTTTAAAATATGAAAAAATGACCAATACCTCAATGGATATTATATTATCATAACACTAATGTACAAAAATGTAATAAAAATGACGTCTTACCGTAATATCCGAAAGCTTGAGCTACACGTTCCAAGTGACCAATAAGAATTCACAATAATGAAACAAAATACGAACAATTAAATTAGTGAAATAATTAATAAAACATTTCAGCAAAATGTTGGCAAAACGTATAAGGAATGATTTGAAGATTAGCTTCACAACTACAATTCGGAATTGTTCATTTTATTATCAGACAAATAAACCAACATCTTTTCTACGCAATAAAAAGCGCTTCAAGCCAAAGGAGGTAAATCTCAACTTCGTGCTATTTACATTACGCTTGAAATGCGAGAGCTACGTGCGTTCAAAACGAACCGGAAAAGCCTACCTTTACGAGGTCTCCACCAATCCTCGAAATAACCTTTCAAAGGGGAAGAAGAACAAGATCCTTTTAAATGATGTTAGCGATTGAAAAGAAAACAATTAAAACCAAAAGTATTACACATATTACGTGTAATAAAAAATCAATTCGATGAACCAGTTACTTTATGACACTAAAATGAATATAAGAACAAAAATAGCACTTACCATCTCTTTCATTAGAAGACTGAGCGGTCTGTGTTTGTTTTGAATATACGACTGTTTCTTTGGGAGGAATGCATGTTGTTTGAACGTTCACTACGCTAAGACTCGTTTGTTTTTTCCTACAGCAGAATCAAATGATTAATTTTCAGGTATCATCAAACGAGTGTAATTGTAGTTATAAGCTTACTTGGGAGTGACATTCTGCGATGAAGTAGCGTTTGCTTGCAAGCTAGTCTCAGGAGTGGCTGAGTTGCTAGGGTGATCGGTGGTACCGGAAGCGATACTTGAAAGACTAGATAATACATCTGTAAATATACTTTTTGTATATAGCGGAACTAAATGTATTATTTAAAATTAAGAAATCAGTTTTAACCTGAAACTGGTGCTACACCCAGAGATGAGAGCATTTCATCCAGTTCTCTACGCTGATCTCGATCCGCATTTGCGGTTCGTACAGCTGCTTCTTCGGCCTGAGAAAGAATGTAACTTAAATACAGAGAAAGAAATGGGTTTATCATCTTTAAGTAAGTATTACGTCAAAAGACCAACTAATCTACATTGTACAATGGGGCTTTTACAACTCATTATATACGCGGGTATATAAATATAAATTGAATACATATTCGAGGTTTCGATTAGCCATGATTTTGATATCAAAATGAACTTAATTTTGACAGTCGGTCTTTTAGAACTATTCAAAAAATAATGCCATGAACTTGCATCTTTTTGTTCTTTTTCACGTCTTCGTCTTTCTTTTTCTTCTCGGATGGCTTGAAGTTTCGCCTTTTTCTTTTCAAGTTCTGCTTTACGATCAGACATCCTTGAATGTGTTAGAGATGGGTTGAGTATTGAATCCCTGTAAACGATTGAATGAATGAAACACCATGGCTACGTCGAACGAAAATTAAAGAAATAATTGATTTACCGTTAAGATTATATTATCACAGACTTGTAAAATTTTCCATAACCCACTGCCTTTCTACATGACATGAAATAACATTCAAAGTTGAGTGTAGAAAATGAAAATTCTTAGTACGAGACGAGTTTTTATTCATTAGTGGGGTGTCCACGAAGCTAAGATTTATTATTTTTTTTCAGAGTTGGCGTCCCAGGACCTGGCCTGAACGGACTTGTCAACGGAAATTTTTGAAAGCTTTTTATTTCTAATATCCAACACTAGAGTATGCTGTTTGCCAACGTGAATTTTTCATTTTTTTTGTTAGACATTGGATTTTTTTTGCTTTATTTTTAATTAATTATTGTAAAAGCGATAATAGGTGTTTTTTTCTTGTTTTAATTATTTTTTATCAATTTTTCATTCTCAATATTACAGTTTTTCACCTACATCCTTCATAATTTTTTCATTTGCATTCAGTTTAATTACAAGTCGTAAAAATAATAAATTATAACATTAGAAATTTTTTGTTATTGTTTACTTCTATTTTCCCTTACAGGAAATTTAAAAAAAAATAAAATAAAACAATTCTGCATAGAAAAATACTAGTACCGAACAAATAATCACTTAATATGATGATTAATAGCAAAATAAATATCTGTTGTAAAATTAAGCAAAAATAATCTGCTAAATCTAAATAAAAAATGGTAATTCAAACACATCAAATCTCATACGAAATACTAAACATTTTCGAAAACACAAAAAATATATGCATATTAATTCAACGTTTTGCCTAACTAGACGGTATCATCAGAACGATGTTGAATTAATATGTATATATTTTTATTTAATTATAGACGCAAAATACACTATATAACCACATCGTTTTCGAACCACTAAGTATTGCTTTACTGGCGAGTTTTACCAGATATTTTGATTATTTCCGATTAGTAAAGTCGCCGGCATGAGTGATTAAGCTTTTTTGGAATAGGGTATTTAAAAGCTCAAAGCTTCCCACATATTCTCAGCATTCTGTTCTCCAGTCAGATACGAAAGATAACTAGCATCGATATACAGACTACCCATTTTGGGAAGACGGGGTCAGGGAAAGGCGCAGTCTTTAAATGTTTGCGTTTCAAACCATTTGCAGTCATCTGGCAAATGTACAACTTTTTTCGTTTAATATGTACATTTTGTACCCCACGCGTAGCGCTGGTGTGTATTCATGAAATCTTTTTTGAAATGACCAAATGAGGCTAAGGTAAGAGTTGAATCAGAAAATGAGGTTCAAGAAAATAAAATCCTGTTCAGAAGCAAAAAATACGCAAAATTTTTTATTTCATTTTCAACCAAGTTTCATTAAGATACGGGGTATACGTTCAGTGTTACACGAAAAAGTGTACAAAAATTCCCCTCAAAAAATAAGTAGTCAAACTTAAAACCTAATTTCGATCCCAGAAAAGTGAATTTTGCCCTTAACCTCATTTTCTTATTCCGCATCGCATACAGCGTACAGTTTCTCAGTGAATTTTCGATTCACTATTATTTCTTATGTCGAGCCTGGGTTCTACCCCAATTCTTACCCATAAAAAGCATAGATAAACGAAAAGATTTTGGGAAGTGCGAACGTACGATTTGAGATGTCGAATTCCAGTTGAACAGACTAATTTTATCAAATTAAAATACAAATTTCTGACCGATTTGAGAAAACTTATATGAGATAAACGATGTGATAAATACATATTAGAAGTCCCACATTTAGAGAATATAATGCGTATGAGATAAAGATATTATAATATGGTAACGTAGAGAATAACCTTTTCTTATTTTTGTGCATTCTATAAGATTTTGTCTCTTTATGATTATTTGAAGAGAAAATGATGAAATTTAGTTTTCCGCGTGTATATTATGATTCCATACAAAATTTTTAAACTTAAGGATAAATCGCCCTCAAGTCTATAGCAACTGAAAGACTGGAAGGGGAAAGGAACCATGTTTACTATTAATGATGTCAGTGACATGATGAAAATTATCCTGATCGAAGAAATGGTGGCACAACTCGTAACAACCAGTGATACTCATTATAAGTAGATTAATGGTAATTCATCAATGTACCTACTGTAGATAATTTATCAGTAAGTTATAATTAATTCACAGAAAATCGTCGTAATTTACAGGAAAATAATGAATAATTTAACAAAAATTAATTACCCATTTTTGTTTTTCCATATTCTGATCACGCAGAACGTCCAAATTATTATAGTTACTCAACATTCCAGCAGACATTTCTTTTTTCAATTATTTAATATCATTTAATAAATCATAATTTGGAAATTATTTTATAATTTATGTCATTCAAGTTGATGAAGATTCAAGTAATTTCAAGAATATTTAATTCGCTCTTGATTTCAAAAATCAAAAAAGAGATTTTTGCGCTTAGAATTAATTAATCAGTTGGACATACAGTTTATCATCATCATAAAAAAAAATCATACGAAACCGAAAATCGTGATCTATTCCACGAATAATCAACGTGCTACTCCTGGAATATAATATCGAACAGGTGGCCAACCCAATCACGCGGTTATACATCTCAACGATCGTTTTTCGAAGCGCAAAAGCGCTACCATATTAAAACCTACGGCCAGCGAAAATGCTCCAATCGCAGTTCACGTGGACCACCCATCAAACGGTAAATACCAATTCTAGTTTTATTATTACTTTAATAAAACATCAAATAACTAAAGAGTTTGTTTCTTACACTCGAATACATGCTTGTATACGAGAAGCAATTCAATATGCGTCGTCACCTTAGCAACCATGTTCGCGAACAATGCGCAGACGTTTTATACGTTTTCTATATCTGAAATTTACTTCGACAAGAACTACCATACTCAGTCTCAATTAGATTTCCTATGGTCAAAAAGCATAACATCGGAATGTGATGTGTTCGCGTGCGGATTGCACGATCGTGTGAATATAGCTTTTGAATATTCGCGATTTAAACTGTCGGCGTTCGGGGTCGCGAATAATTTTCGTTAATTATAAGCACAGTGCCAAGGTTTTGTTCATTTTAACTTCACGTACAGCTTGAACAAGGCGTAAAGGTAAGGATACATTTTTATATTGTAAAATTTCTCCGCAGATTAAATTGTTGTGTGACACATGCGACGGGATACGTCGATTTTATACTCACAGGTGGAGTTTAACTAGACAAATTAAGTAAGTGTTTTAATCAGCTCATATTATCTCTTTTTTACTCGCAATTTGAGTTAAAAAATTGAAAATATTATTTCATAAGACAAGAAATTACAATGAGAATAATTTTTAGTAAATTGAGAAATCAGTTAAGTTTTTATCTGGTATGTACCTGAGAAGTAAGGAAATGAGTTACATTATTTTATCATAATTGTAGAAAAAGAATCAAATCATCAAAGTCATTCGAGTTATATTCTCACAAAAACAAGCATCATTCCTCTCCCCCTCAAAAAAATAAATCCCAAAGTCAAGAATTTGTAATTGAAGTACTTTAAATAAACATCCAAGCCATTACCGTAACGAAAGCCAATAAATTTGAGTAAATAGCACTTCAAAACGTTTAACTTTTCACTTCATTTAGTAAACTGATTCGCGGTGACATCGTTTTTTAAAAGTCGTACAGTTGAGTTTTTTCCTTTTTTTCCCGTTGTGAAGAGGGTTAGCTAAATATAAATTACTGATGCAAAAAGTTCTTAATTCTAGCCTTTTCACGTTTTAAAATTTAGTGTTACGAATGATAAATGTTCGTAGAGACCTTAAAATGGGCGGAAAAATTATGTTTGGTTAGGAGGATTTTCGGCTTATCTAGAGTATTATTCTTTTTAATTCTCGTATGGAAATAGAAAATTATGTAAATGGGGAAAAATATTCGAAAAAAATTACCCAATTAAATTAATATTTATATCTTCCCTTGATTTTTTATTTTTCAAATCAAATATAAAAATGCCTATCATTCAGTAATATCGAAATTAAAATTATGACTGAAATTCGTATCTCACGTCCAAAGATTATTTTCGACATTAAATTCTAGAAGTTGAACGAATAAAGTTATTTTTAAAAGTAATGTAAATTTAGGATAAACCTTAATTTCGAAAATTGGAGGCCAAGCCATCAAAAATGCATGAAAGTTATTTTCAAAGTCAAAGTTGATTACCTTTCATATTTGACGAATGAGAGGATATACTGTTGAATCTGTCTTAATAATATATGTCTTATTAGGCCTGTAAATATTCAATAGGACTGGTTGAAGATGAAGATTTCTCATGAAATGAAGAAGATCAGGGAAAATTGATTGCTAAAAGACTTTCAGAAAATGTAAACAAAAAATTCAGTGTTTGAAGTTCATAGGAATAATCGCTAAAATAAGGAGGTAAAAGTTTTGAAAAATTTGAAAATTTCTCAAATACGATTTTCTAGAAATTCGGATTTTTTACATTTAAAAGTTACAGTGCATCAGCTGAAGATTTTCAAAATTCAGGCATTTTAATTTTCTATATGTATTTATAAAAATTACCAATTTTTTTGTTTTTTCAAAAATAACCGATAAGTGAATAATTTATGGATCACGTGCTCAGAATGAGCATGATATGAGGTCTTCAGGACTCCAGGAGCTCCGATGAAATGATGCGTGCTTTGAGAATCCCTGTAACCTCAAGGTTCGGTCACCAGTCCAACCCTTTTTAATATTGCAGTATGAAAGCTATCAAAAAGAATAAAACACCTTGTCAAATATAGCATCTGGCAAGACATAAATATATCATACCGAAAGTTTACAACCAACTGTCGATAAATTACAAGAATGTACACCCCAATAAGAATTGACATTTTCACCAAATAAAACATCCTGCATCACCTTTAGCAATCGAAGAAAAGACTCGCCTCAATGTAAAATAAAATTACAAGACACATATATACCAAATACAAATGCTGTGAAAGTCTCAATAATCAATCTTGACAGAAAACTAAAGCTACATTCTCTACATCGAAAGTTTGAAAACAAATAATGATTATTTCAAAGCTATAAACATTATAAAAAAGGTTGCTCATCCAAAATGAGTTTGGGATAAGAAAGTCCAAAAAAAATTATATTTAATCTTAATTTTACAAGAACTGGAATGTATAGCTTCGTAATTTATGACTGCTCAACGATTGGATGTTTTGTACTTTGGCACAGTGTTGTAGGAACAAAACCAAGAACGAGAACGAAGAACAACAAGAACGGAGAATTTTTATTGTTCCTGAGGAACAGAAACAAAAACGAAAACATAAAACTGATATGTTTGAAGAACAAAGAACAGATAGAGAACAGAATATTTTCAAACTGAAAGATCGAAGAACGAAACTAGAACCACCAACTTATGTGCAATGTTAATGTACGAGAACAAGAACAATGTAATTTTTGGTTGTCCTTCGTTCTTTCGAAAGTTCATGATTCATCATAAAATTAATAGAAATCATGAGGGTGAAAAGAAAATTAAAAACTTGGAAAAGCGCGCATGTGCTTCGTATACCCATATAAATGATTTGTTTTTAAAATTAGCTTCAATTAATTAATTTTGAATTTTATCAACATAGTGAACATGTTATCAAAAAAAAAGTTGAAGAACAAGAATAGAACGAACGAGAATGAAACCATAAAGTAATGAAAGAGCGAAGAACGGAACGAGAACGAGATTGTAAAGAAATGAAAGAACGAAGAATGGAACAAGAACAGCTGAAGCATTTAGAATAAGAACGAATCAGGAACAGGATCAAATAACTGGGTCTTTCCAGGAATGAGAACAGGACAAGAACAGATATATGTTCGTTCCTACAACACTGCTTTGGCCTACGTACAGTACAGTAATAAAGTTACCTACAATGCAAAATTCATCGCACAACATTATGTAATTAATTTAAATATGCATAGACTAAGAATGTGAAGAAATTAAACGTGGAAATTGCCTTCGCAGTTGAGCGACTCCTTATCATACCATCATCGTAACACTTTGGTATGTGCAATGTTTGGCCTGTCACCACTCCTTCTTCTCCACATTCAAGTCGTTTACTCCCAGATAAATTTATAATAAATGAAATATTTTCTAAAGAAAAAAAAAATTGTCTAAATTTGTAAATATCTTCTCTATTATTATCATTTTCTTAATTAACTAAAATGACAATATCATATTTCATTAAATTAATTACAAATTGACAAACATTTTCACAAAATTTAAGAAATGAAATCCGGTTTTTCTTTCTAATTTTTCGTCAACTTTTACGACGAAATGGTTTATTATGATGCCAGTCACTATCGATAAGGATTGCTCACAGGGGCGTACCGAGGACCTTCTTCAGGGGGGGGGGGAGAAAACCAAAAATTGCCAACTAATACCATGAAATTTTACCAACAACTCCAAATTTACCAACTTTCCAAAAGCCAAGGGGGGAAGCTCCCCCCTCCTCTCCCTTCGGTACGTCCCTGATTGCTCATGTACTGCACTCTGGTTCATTGTTAATCTAAATACTATCTAATGGTAAAAACAAATTTATATAGAATACCAAGTTTCTGCACTCCCATAAGAACAGTGTAATTAATTCAAAAATGAACACCAGGTGCGCCATAATCGTGAAGACGCATCTCTAATTGGTGACTGAAATAACAACCAATGATCGAAGTTCAGACATATCACGCGGGAAATTCAAAATAACCAATCCGAGTTCATACTAGATCATAGTTCATAGCGCTTGTGATCCGTTATCCATAGATAGTTTATTGATAGGCAAAAACTATAATGGTAACCTTTCAGTAGCAATTGGCCGCATTATGATTTTTTGTTTAATTTTTGGAGTGCAATAACTTCGTATTCTATATATAAATTTTGCTTTTGGTAAAAATAAGAATTTCAATCTAAACACCATCCAGTGATAAAAATGAATAATTGGCAGCATAAATTAATTTTTCATTTTGTGGTAAGATACGTATTATATGAAAAAACATTCTTTCAGTATTTTATCATAAATTAGTTATTTATTTACTTATTTTTTGGTCGAACTAACTTGAGCTAGTTACCTACGTTCTAATTTAAAAATCAAGTAGTTATAGTTCGAATAAGAAATTAATTTAATTCAATCAAAATTGTTGTTCATTTATAATTTTCGATTCAAAAAATTATTGAAAAAAAAAAATTGAGAGTAATCACATGCAGTGTAACACCATAAAAAAGAAACTCTTTATTTGTTACCTAGCATTACCCTGCGTGCGTATTGTATAGTTCGTCTCTATGTCCCATACAAAAGGATATATAAGGGAAATTACCTCCGTGTTTGGTGACGTCGTGTGTCACGCGAAGTAATTTGAATCATGGACAAAAAATTATAACCATATATAATACCAAGTTTCAAAAAAGTTCTCCGTAATAGGTTTGCATAACTATGAATTAAAAAGCACAATGAAAGAATTTTTGTACCCCTGAAAATCGAGAAAAAAGAACTAGACCGAAATTATTTTCGGTTTTAAAATTATAAACTTGAAAAAAAAATTCTGGTTGTATTTTTTTCTAATAGCTTTCAAAAACTAACAAATTATCAAGTTCGTAGTGATTTTAAGTGAAGCGAATTTCTTTGTATTTATTTCGGTCTTCCAGAGATGTCGAAGACACTCCCTCTAGCATTTGATAATGCTAGTGCGTGCAATGTGGATACATATGTTTATCTTGGCGAAAGTTATTTAACGTGGAAACTTTTAGATACTTTGAAAGTCGTCTCACCGTAACACTTGCTTAAGTTTAGTGACCCTTGAATTCGAGACGTATAAGATATACGCGTAGCGTGAAACACGCCGCAATCGAGAAAAAGCTCCGCTTTATACCGCAAATACTGCGTCAAGTCGAAGCCGAAATTTTACTGTATCGAATGATCCGTAAGACAGATAGAAGTAATTTAGAGCTTCAGCCGAAACCTCTACGGTGTGTCGTTTGTTTCCACGTATAACAGCGGCTACAAGTACACTGGGTTTTCTTCGACTTGTGCGAAAGTAATCCGCGACCGTGGTTTTTTCGGTGGCGAAATAATCCTGCTGGGACGGGCTTTTAATATTCCATATACCTGGGGGAAAAGGAACGCTATCGGTGTATCCCAAAGACGTCGGTTGACGTGAAAATAAATGAACGTCTGCCGAAGAATTTCCAATGTACTACGTACCCATCTGCGAATAAGTTATTGACGAATGTGGGAATTATTTTGAATCGAGCTTTCCTCTTTCGTTGCGTATCTGTAGTCTCGACGATGCGGTGTCGCGAACAATGGCGAAATATGATTAATGATTTTTCAACTTTTCCCCGCATCGTCCAGTACTAGGTGTATTCCGGTGAATGATGAGGTTGCTGGTTACGCGTACGGAATTGGAAATTCGACGCGTCTGGTTAAAGGTATAATCGACGATTCAACGGATTTTCGTGCATTATCGAATGAACCTAGCCAAGTATGAGGCTGTTAGAATTTTCTCGCTGAAGGTGAGAAATCTTTCAAGTTGAGAAACCGACAGATAGAAATTAATTCGAGTAAGTTTGCGAAAATCGATGAAAACGTTATTATCTTCGCATTATCGTGTTTTTACGGCTGTATAGGAAATCATGGCATCGTTTTCCCACCTTTTTTCCCCCTTCTGTGCGCACGTTGTATAGAAAAGTCTTGCCAAATACACGATACGAAAAAAAGTTAACGACCTTTGATAGCGTATCGTCGAACCATTCGATGGCAATTTATACCATATAAATTCGTTCGTAAACCGACCATTCCTCTCGGCTGGTAACGTCTGTGAAGAGCTGACGATATAGAAGATCGCTTGAAGCCTACGAAGCGGGGGAAATTTTATTACCTAATCTGACTGAAATGCCCATTTCAAGTTATGACTTATGGCTAAATGAATCAAATGTTTTTATGTGTTCCGGGCTCGTCTGTTTTTAACTGAGTTTTTAATTAAAAACCATAGCTATTATCGTCTACTTCATTTGTCAAGGTTGGGTTCAGGAGAGATCATTTATAATTATTCACGTTAGTTTTCATACGTATATATTTTTTTTCACCCACTCATGGTGATGGAATATATAGATGAAAATTGTTCAAAATTTAGTAAAAGGCTATTTATCTAAATACATGAAACTTATTATTATTTTTTTAAATTTTTCTACAAATAAAGGTCGCTGAAATTTCAAGGAAGAATGAGATAACCCTTAAAGCCTCAGTACTTTTAATTTCAATTTCATGTAATTGAGTAAATCAAAGACATCAACATCAAGTTCCAACTTTCTAAATGAATTTGAAAGGAATGTAGAACAAACAACAGCTTGTCGAGGAAGTCCTGAGTTATGAAACTCCTTGAATCTTCTGTGCATCTCCTCTCATAATCGACCTAGATGGTCGATTCAGTACTGAAGTACAACCCCTTGAGTTTGGGTTGAAATTAATCCAAAATGGCGCTATGTTGAAATTTGAAGAAAGCTTGAGAAACCTGAAATGGTTTGATCTTGATAAGTGTGAACTCTGTACTATATTCCAAATCCACTTTCACAAGTGTTGGACGGGAAGAGAGTTTATTATCCTCGAAATGAGATGCGTATTACCCATCAGTGAAGTTGCATTTATGTTTGCTGAAAAATTTTCCCTTATGGAAAAATACATGCAAAAAATTCATATTCTGTTTTTAGTATTTCACGATTTTTGGTAAATTTTTTATGTGACTAAAATTTTTCATTTCATAACTACATACTTTCGATTATTAATATCATTAAAATTGTGTATTAGAAAAATTACAATACCCATTAAAAAAATATAAGAAAATAAAAAAATGATACAATAAAAAATTCAATCGTACATCTTTTCAAGACTACCTCCCCTTCGGAAGTCGCTGCTTTGATCTGAGCATTACTAGTTTTTTTTTTTCTTCTTGTTTAAATTTCACATTGATAGAGAGTTAGGCTCTTCTCCCTCACCCTGGTTATAGTAATATGGAGAAACTGACAGCAAAAAGTAGGGGCTCTCGCACCCCTCTTTCCTCAGATAACTTTTCAGAAATAAAATTCGACCTAAAATTTGTAGAATAGTTTTATTTGTATAATATTAAGGAATCGTGTAATTTTACGCATACTTTTTCATCATTGTGTTCCTGTTTAGATTTTATTTTATTTTTATTTTAAACAATTTTTTAATTTTTTTGCATTTTGATTTTCAGCATGTTTTATAAACATTTTGATGCATTTGTAGTTTTAGGCATTTTTTTAATTTTTTGAAACTTTTTTAATTTTTTAGTTGTTGCTTAAGGTGTTAATTTATAGGTGTCTCCCTTAAAAAAATGTTCCCTTAGGTCCAAGTGAATCACTAAAAAATTTCAATTTGAAAATATAATTTTAACCCGAAGCGGCTTGAGCTTGAATTTTCCAAAAATTTGAGCGTTTCAAAAAAAAATTAGAAAATGAAAATTTTTCTACAAGCATTTTTTTTGTTCAATCTTTATATTTTGTGTCTTACAGGAGCTGAAAAAAATTTATTGGGCAATTTTTTTCGAAATAGTAATGAGTGCTTTTTTTTCTCTTTTTGAAAAAATACTCCATTTTTTGCTAATATTTTTAGAAATAATTGACGAATTGGAAATTTGTGAATTAAATTCTAATACAGACTTAATTTTACCTCCTTAAGACTTAAAAGACAATTTTTAGCCTATTTTCGTCTTATAGAAGTTCTCAAAATATAAAAATGTGCAGACGGAAATACCTAATTGCAGTTATTTGCATTTCTCATTGTTACCAATTATGTAAATGACTGACAATGTGACCAGAAATCATTGAAAAAATCTTCCAAGATGTATGCAAGATTATAATTTGTCATCCAACATCTTTTTTCAAGATTTACTGAAAATTGTTTTCTATTATTCCTGTTCATAGCCGGTTTGAAGGCGCGGGGGGGGGTTGGGTGTCTAACTTCCAGCAAAGCTTTTGTTTTTTTTCTTTAAGGTGTTTAAACAAATTTTTTGGTAATTTAAACAATTTACTATCTTTTCCTCTTGACTTTATGGAACTGAAACCGCCCCCCTCCCAAGCAGCGATTCTAAAACCGGTACTGTTCTAGGTCATTTTATTTGTTAATTACGTTAGTAACGCTTGATCAGTAAATCTGTATTTTGAGAATACCTGGAAGATGAAAATGGGCTAAAAATTGTCTTACAAGTCCCAAAGCGGTGAATCGGAAATTCAACAATTTTAGCCTCTAAAATAGAAATTAAAACTAATAATAAAAAAAAAATATATTAAAAAAATTTATTTTAAAATTAAATTTATTATTTTGAATTAAATTATTTTTTTTAATAAAAGGAAAAATTAAAATTAGAAATAATTACTTATAAACATCTTGGAAAAAACCGTTTGGTAAATTTTGTTTTGGGCTTTCAAGATACAAAATTTAACATTTGAATTAGAAAAAAAAAGCTGTAGAAAAATTATAATTTTTAATTTTGTAATAAAATTTTAAATCTTTGAAAACTTTGACCTGAAATATATTAGCCACGTCTCGAAATTAATTTTTCAAGCTAAAATTTTTTGTACGTTGATTTGGGACCGAAAAAAATATTTTTGTGATAAGGCACCATCAAAAATCCAATTTCGAGAAATAAAGTGTCTCCATATTATGGTCATGGTCATTCTCTCAATGTTGAACATCTTTTACTGTAGCATGCTATTATTGCTTTAGTAGCTTTACAGAAATTCACGTGTATGCCTTTTTCCTCGATTTGGAGTTGTTGCTTCAAATAGCGACACATTAAGCCATCGAATGAAAAAAGACGAACTTTAGTTTCCCCTTCATTCGTAACTTACCAGAGTTTTTCATGTACGTATGAATTTGCTCCACGTGTTGTTCATTCAAATAGATACTCTTTCCTATACCTGTACCACACAGATGTTATAGCTATACGAGTTTATACAAAGTATAATATTCAGTATAGCGCGTTTTCGTGGCGCATACGTACATAGAAGAATAATAATTAAAGAAAGGGTCGCAAAGGTCATCATTATATGAAACGGAGCGCGTCGAAACCGCAACGGTTGCTCGACGGTGGACGACGACGCGACTCTAAAAAGGCATCTCCCTCTCCACTCGGGCTTTTAAAGTCGATAATGCACCTGTCAACCGAACGCTTGGTAACGGTGCTCATATACCCGACGACGTGAATACCTTTTATGCGAGGCACTTTTTTTTCGCCTCTATTCTATTTGAAAATGAAGTCTAAAAATTGCTTCTTTTTTTCCCTCATTATATACGTAATAGTAGCTTTTGTATTCGTATGAAAATGTTGATTTACGTAGCGTTTTATTTATATCTGGTTGAAGAGAAGGTGAACTTCCTCTCTCTACTTGTTCGCGGTTGTTGTGGTTACTGAGATGGAATAAAGCTTTCGTACTCGCGAGTACAGGACGCGATATGTGACAAAATAGGACTGCGGTTAAATTGAGAGCACGAATATACGAGTTTTTTTCTCTCCACAGAATCCACGTCGTATGCATTTGGTAAATTCCGCGTCGACGTGTGTTACACGCTTTCGTCAGCTAACTAGATTTTAATAACAGGGGTTGTTACGGTTAATGGGTTTTGCATAAATTTTCCTAACGTATAAGCGTCTACTATACGCGTTTAATACGCTAACGTTTTTGAAAATTTAAACGATACATGTTTTAAACGCTTTCGCGATATTTCACCATACAGGAAGGGAATTTAATCGTCGTCGAGCCAGAGCTGCGAAAAATACCGCGTACTACGGTTATTAACCTAAGATGGGAGCAATATTAATCGATTCGGTATATCCGAATACTGCTCCAACTCCACCCCATTTCCCTTGGTCTTGTCTCTTCGCATACGCGTATATCCGCATATCATCGCAAAACTAATGATACTTTTTGGATACGTAGGCAACGATGTAACACGAATGGAAATGATACGATAACGTTTGAGCATGAAAAATTATCGCGATGACAGTTCGGTTCATATTTTTTTTCACTTCTTTGTCAGCGATGTTGTTTTATCGTGTCGGTTTGACTATAGAATGATGCGAACTTATCCTCTTCTTTCGACAGAAATGCGGTTGGGGAAAAAAATGCGACGACGAATTTGCCGGTGTATCTAAATAGCTGGCAGCTATATAAATGAAAGGAGCTGTCGTTATTAAAAGACGATTCGTTTCTCGTCGACCAAGTTTTATTGTTGACCCGTGGGCCACGTCTTAACGCTAGTTTGTAGCTCGTTCTTCGATTTATGGTGGTATTTTTTTTTGTTGCGAATTTAGATTTTTCCAGATTTATAGCGAGAAATCTTGGGTTTTTTGTTCGCATGAACTGAGATTGCTCTGTTCGAGCTATGCGTAAGTTACACGCGGATAATAATTAATAAATAACCCGAAGGCTGGAAAGGGCGAAAGCGTCTCTCAACGTGTACACTGTTGCCAGCCCTGGGCGAGTCTGTTGTAATTGTTATGTTTTTAGAAACGTCGCGCAGTTTTCTTTCTCCTTCCAGCTTTTCTTTCGTCTTTCTTTTATGAAAAGTTGATTTGTAAGGCTATTTTTTAATTGCAAGCTAGGGCGAAACGAATTCTATTTCTTTTTAGTGAACTTTACTTTTAAATAAAATCCACTTATGCGTTCATTATAGTTTTTTGTTGTTTGTTTGTTTGGTTGTTTGTTTGTTGACGTTTGTTTATTTGTTTGTTCTTTGTTTGTTTTGTGCGTGTGAGAGTGTGTGAGTGGATGATTGTTTGGTCGTTAGTTGCTTGGTTTGTTTGTTTGGTCGATTCTTTGTTAATTAATTAATTTGTTTGTTTATTTGTTTGGTTCTTTGTTAATTTGTTTGTTTGACTTTTTTAATTTGTTTGTTTGGTTCTTTGTTAATTTGTTGAATTTTTGTTTGTTTGTTTATCGATTCGGTTGTTTATTTGTTTACTTGTTTGATTATTGATTTGCTTGTTTGTTTATTGTTAATTTATTAATTCGTTCTTTCATTCATTTGTTTTTTCGTTTATTTGTTCGTTCGTTTGTTTATTTATTCATTCTTTCCTTCTTTTGTTTGTTTGTTAGTTTAATTTCCATTCTCCGACGATAATGTGAGTGAAAATTCTCGGATTGACTCAAATTTGGAGGATAGGTAAAAGACGTAGAACTTAAAATCCCTATCATTCTTCAAGCGAATCTGTCAGCTTACAGTCGAGCTTTCGAGCTTTTTCAGCTTTTTCAGCTTTTTACAAGCTTCTCGAGGAGAAGGGTCGTGAAGAAAAAATGTATAGGAATAAAGTTGTAGGAAATTTCATTTTCTGCAACTTTGGTTCTTATTTATTTTCAATAAAAGTTCATAGAAAGTTGAGCTTTTGAACTTTGAATTTCTTCTACATAACTCATCAAAGCCCTCAAAATATCATCGTATTGAGAGCGACGATAGAAAAAAAAAGTGAAAAAATGAGACCTCAATTTTTTTCTTACAAATTAGAAAAATGTGAATCTTTCCACATTTTTCTTAGGGAACAACTGAGCTACTATGACATATACTCAAACTCTTGGAATTTTTTAATATTTTTTTTTTGCATTATACGAGTGCTCTTTAAAACACCATTCTTAATCCAACTCCTTTCTAAATAATGGTCCGTTTTCTGACTGGTCGTACGTCACGCGTGTAACAGCCAATTAGCAAGTTGGAAAGTGGTAAATTACTTCGACTTAATCGTAAAATAAAAACATGAATGAGCTGACGATTCAAATCACGAACGAATATCGGTAGTTCACTGAAACTGAACGATATTATTTAGGAGGGTAGAAATGGAATTATATGTAGATTTTACCACATTCTAGCCTTATGATTGGTCGTTACTTGCGTGACGTATGACCAGTTAGAAAGCGGACCAGTTATTATAATTACTCTATATTGCTCCGAATGGTGATTTCAAGTACCTGAGGTGATTTAGACTGATTTTGTTCAACACGTAACAATAATCTTCATTACTCATTACAACTTCTACAGTAGAATTATTATCACTGTGTGTTGAAATCAACAATTTTATTTAATTTTTTTTTTTCAACATTTGAATTCAACTTCATCATCAAAATGCGAACATTTCAAGTCACCGTCTTTTGAAATTTCTCTAGGCATATTTTCTTCACAATACTCACGCCGTGGTATTTATTAGCAAGCAGCGAACGAACGTGCCAACGTTATTAGAGCGAATTAAGGAATTAATTTGCATCGTCGGGGGTACAACACTATGGTACGAAATCGTGTAAAATACGCTCGTAGAAAATACCTTTCGACGCCGAGCCACGCGAAAAAAACAAAAAAAAAAAAAAACACGACTCCACCGAGTCTTCTCTCGGTTCAGTATTTTCGTCGGTTTTAGATTAGCATTCACCTTCGGCCTTTTGTTTCGGCGCGAAACTCAACCCTTTCTTATCGCATTTATCAGGCGTCTTCGTTACACCACCGGATCGTTTTACTTTTTAACGTCGCCAAGTCGAGCGGAATTTATTTTCGGTCGTTCCGCCGCAGCAGCTGCGTCAAAGCTACTTCAGGTATATACGATTGCAGTATACGGATGAAAATTTAATTTTTAAACGCGTCTTTTAGAGGTAAAAGCCGACTTTTATTTACCTCGCCCAGGATACATTTTTCGTTCAGCGGTAATCTCCTTATATACCTGTTACCGAGTACCGATGCCGAGTATCTGTATCTATCGCGCGTTCCTTCACCCGTTAAAGTAATGAAAATTTGGAATATTTACCACGTTCGAGGGCGCTATACGCGTTCATACATAATTAAAGGCGGGTGGCCACGCGTGTACGTGTTCTGATGCGAATTTCGCGAGAATGAAACGCGCCTTAACGACGAACATTTATTAGATTGGAATTGAGAAGGTGAAATGAAGACGATACGATGCGTACAATTACCTCGAGTTTAAGCATACGCGGATTTTTCTTTTTACTCGAGTGAAATCTAATTTTACAATTTCGAGTAGTCGGATAAATTCTTACATATATGAAATATTAGGCGTAAAAAATTAACTTCGAAATAATTTGCTATATTAAATTGAAAATTTTGCCAATAAATTGTATCGATTACCCAGAAAATGTTTTTTTTTTCAATCTTTCAATCATATTATTCATCTTATAAGTGAACTGTGAACAACGCGTAGAATCTATTATGATGTCCCGAGGATATCTTATTTTATTAATATATGTACTTTGCATATAAATATCATCTCACCCACTCGCATGAATTTTACCTGGAAAATAAAATATTATTAACAAAACAATTTTCGAATTAAAATCAGGGCTGTTCATACAGGGACGTACCGAAAGGGGGGAGGGGGAGCTTCCCCCCCTTGGCTTTTGGAAAGTTGGTAAATTTGGAGTTTTAGCGTAAAGTTGGTAAACTTGACCACTTGCGCAGTATTATTACAGCCATTTTTAAATTTTTTGAAGACTAACAAGACTGTGACATCGTATTTATTTAACATCTTATTTTCGTGGAGCAAAAAAAAAAAAAAAAGTCAACAGTTGGTAAAATTTCATGGTATTAGTTGGTAATTTTTGGTTTTCTCCCCCCCCCCTCATGAAGAAGGGACTCGGTACGCCCCTGTGTTCATATTAATTTTATCGTTCGGTTCTGGTTTTCAAGTTAATTTGTTCCGTTTTGTTCTGTTCTGTTCTGTTCCGTTCCGTTCTGTTCGATTTCCTTCATTGTTGTTGAGAAATATCGAGAGAGAATGAAAAACATTTGCTCAATAAACAATCAAGAATATGAAAATTAGCGTAATTAAGTACACATTTACGTATGTCTTCAAAAATCAAAAATTCAAATTCTGATGATGCCATAGTGAACTATAAAAAAAAATGAAAAACACCGTAATATTGAAATATTCATGAAGAAGAAAAAAAGTGTTCTTTTCAGTTTAGTTCGCCTTCATTTTTTTTTAATATTTTTGTTCTGTTCGGTTCGATTTCGTTCTATTCGGTTCTGTTCCAGTTTATTTGTTCAAAATATAATTTTGTTCTGTTCTGGTTATCGTTCATTATGAACTAAAATTTTAGTGTTCTGAATCATTCATAATGTTCTGTTCTGTTCGTGTTCACCAGCTCTGATGAAAACAATTAAAATTAATTTCAAAAACTAAATGGTTGAAACGAGTTTAAGACTTTGTCATATCATCACGGCTACAATTGCTCTCATTTTCATGTGAGTGCGATTGTCTCAGAGAGAATTTGCTTTATTTCATTACTTAGCAGGTGGATGCACGGTGTTGGTTATACTATATGAGACAGTGAAGTAGAATATAAGATACTGTTATTATGTTGTTCCTCCTCGAATACTTCCAACATTTTTTACGTAAAATTTTTCATTACTTTGTGCGTAGAATTTTTTCCAAATTTCGTCTTGCGAAGTTTACATGCTTATTTTCTTGAAGTGATTTTTTTTAATAATTTTTCTATTATTTTTAGGATTGTTGAAAATTTTTCTCTTTCTTCTTGAAATACAACAGATTCAACTAAATGCTATACGTATAAAAAAAAAGAGAATTAAAACATCTCTCACTACAATTGAGCGTTGAGCTCGCCCTTCAAGTAAATCTAGCGAAAAATTAAAGTCGTAAACTTATTTAAAAGCATCGCTGGAAAAAATTTTTGTTGATCCCTTTGAACATTTTAAAATACCGTGGAGAGTTAATTCCGTAACATTTTCGATTAATTTGAGGCGCTGATGTCAGATTTTCAGCGACGGAAGATATTTTTTAATTTCTTAATGTATCTTTTATGTGAGCTGAGAATGCCTGTTCGTTTTGAAACGTATTAAAAAAGATTCGCTTTTAGATAGAAGTTGAAGCGAAAGAGAAATAAAGAGTGGAGAAATATCGAGATTTTATAACTGATATAGTCAGGTGTGGCTTTGCCCATCTTTTATATATTCATAGAACTAAACAGTAAATGCACACTATTATTGTTTAATAAACATTTAATTTGTAAAAAAAATCATTAAGGCCAATAATTGAGATGAAAACTATCATATCTTTTAAGTTGGACCAAATTACAGATAATTCAAATTTGATCAAAATTGATTCCGTAGTTTCAGAGTTTATCCCGGACATAATCATGACACGAGATTTTTTTATTTATACAGATTTTGCGACTTTCGTATTTATCCAAAAAACAAAACAAAAAAACTGCATTTTCTTACTTACCTATAAAGTTATCAAAGGTATTCGTCTATTTCAATGCTAATGTATGGCTGCCGAGAAAAAGAAACAAAGGAAATAAGTTACTACGAGTATAATTATACAATCCGAAATGTTAAAATTGAAACGAAGCCATAATTCATAAAAATGTTTTGAAAAAAAAGTAATAAATTTAGATAAAAGAAAAAATAGTCCAAGAACTCAACCACAAATGGTTGAAGCCGGAAACTAAATAAATTAATCTGAAATAATGAATAAACATTTCTCAAAAATTAGAAAAAGTTTTCAAAGTTATAAAATGACCAAAAATGAAAACAAAAAAAGTTCAATTATGAAAAATTGTTTAAAATTGACAGAAATTCAAAAAATAAAATTTTTCAAAATTCAAAAGCCTTGTACACAAGATAAATTGTAAAAAGTTCAAAATTGATATTCTTCAAAACAATTATCAGTTTGAAAATTAAAAATTGGGTGTAATGAGAATGATCAAATAAAAATCGCTTTGAAAACGAAAATGTATAGTTTAAAATGAGAACAGAAGTGCCAAGAGTGAATTTGTTGGAAAAAATTATTCCCAAAAAAGAAAAAAGAAAAATAATCTAAAGTTTGAAAGTAGATCAAAAATGAAAAGCTTGTAAGAGTAAAAAAATCAAGAAACTGAAAAAAAGCCAAAGATACCTACTTACTTACCTACTCAAAAATGAGAAAAATGTTAAAAAATGTTTAATACGTTTTTCAGTTCTCATTCAGACTATTTTCCAGCAACATTTTATGAACGAACCAAAAAATTCAATTCCGCTCTTAGCTTGATCATAGCTCTCGGCTACCCTTCTTTGTTGTAATATTAGTTGAAACTAAAATTTCGCGTCACCATTGAACATAATGTTAATAGAATTGCATACTCATATCGCCGTAAATACGAACACGACTCCGACGTCAGTCCTCGACCGTGGTGCGGTGCCTCCTAACCAACACCAAGACTCTCTATTTACCACAGCGTAGTCGTGTATTTAATACAATACATAAGACGGTCCGTTGAAATTTCTCTTCTCTTTTGCCTTACTCACGACATGGCGAAATCTTCGTTAACGTTTCCTACCTCTTATACACGCTCCGCCGGCAGTGTTGGCCGTAAACAATGGACAGGCGTTTGGCAACGTCGAAAACGAAAAGCGCCGAATTATTTCCCTCGTTGTGCGGGATGTTTGACGAAATTTTTTTTTATTTTTTATTTTCGTGACCTAGTTGCCAACGAAAACAAGAACAAGCTGAAATCACGCGATTTCAATACCCGCATGACATCGATATTGTTACGCTGTAGTATAATTTGTGTATAGCCGGTAGTTTTCATTCTCACGAATTAATAAGCGCGCGCGCCAGCTCCAAGTCGATAACAAGAATAAGTAGGTTTAATTTTTAGTTTTATCGCAGTACACCCTCATTCCCTCCATGCCATCGTGTATCTACCTAGTCGCTTTTGTAATGGTGGTTTTCCTTTGTAGTTGATATAGAGATATTTTTTGGTGCTCTTATAATTTTTTATCCACCTACAATAGTGCGTTGAAAAGGAGTAAGTCCTTTTGGAGTTTTTGAAGAAAATAGAAGCTACATAGATCGAATAATATTTCAAAATAAGAAGAAAAAAATCAGTAGGATGCTTCTTCCATTAATTTTTTTTAGGATTCAAAAAAGTGATTTCATTATCTTCTTTAGCTGAGTTTTTCACTTAAAAAAGATAGCTATTACAGTATACCTGATTTGGGAAGGGAGGGTCAGGGGAGGTTAGGGTTCTCAAATCTTTTCGTTTCAGACCATTTGTAATCATTTGACAAATGTTCAACTTTTCGGTATAGTATATAGTTTTTGTTCTCACCCGTAACCCTGGTGGGTATTCATGAAATTCGCTCAAAACTTGATGAGAGACTCTTCTTGAAAATTCAAAAAATTACCTTTTTTATTTTTTCGATAAAATTCAAAATGGTGGATCACTCAAATTTTGAGAGAAGCTGGAAAAAGCGCATATCACATAAATTTTTCGTTTTTGATCTTATATAAAAGAGTAAGTCACGGACACCAACGTATCCAAATTTCAACTTCCTAAGTGCATTTGGAGGGGAGTTGGAGCAATAATCGGCTTTTTGAGGAAGTTTTGAGTCATGAAATTTCTTGATTTTTTCATATCTCCACACCAAATCATTTGGAAAGATCAAACTTTGTGAGTGGGGTTAGTTGGTGACCAGAATATGATCTCTTGAATTTAGGTCAAAATGGATCAAAAATGGTGGATTATTAAAATTTGAGTAAAACATGAGGAGCCTCAAATTGGTAAAAATGTATTTAATATGAACTTATAAATGATTATTGAAAATGAGAAATACATAATATGCCCAATTCACCTCTATACATGATGTTGGAGGTTAGAAGGTGGGGTTTATCCTTCTGAAAATGTGGTAGGGGTACAGGCAAGATTGAAAATGTTTTATTACGGTGTTATATGTTAAAATGAGCTTAAGTGACTAACTTACTTTGATTTTAACTTTCCAAGTTAGTTTGGAGGGGATTTAAAGCAATAAACTTCTTTTGGGAGGGAAGTTGCTGCAAAAAATTTCGTAATTTCATGAATCTTCCATATGTTCTCACCAAATCGACCTAGAAAGATCAAACTTTGTGTGTGGGCTTAGTTGATGACCAGAATATGACTTTTCTAATTTAGGTCAAAATGGATCCAAAATGGTAGATCGTAAAAATTTGAAAATAATTAAAGGAGCCTTAAGAAGTTATACCTACGTAATTTGAAAAATATGTCTCATTACGAGTATTGCATTATGAGGAATACTACATTTGTTCTATATTTAACTTCTTTTGTGATTTTGGAAGGAATGAAATTTTTTATTCAAAATTCACTTATAAAGCTGATACATATTAAATCGATGTCCTCTTCCCACTTCATCATGTGACACCATTATCAAAAATCGAAGACACTCAACATTTTTAGTATGATTTATAATAACTAAATTGTAGTCTCAAAAAATTTGAATGAAGATTATATTGTCTTTTTCCATCCATTTTTTTTATCGTGAAACTCATCTTCTTCATATTTAAAAAGATATTTCTGTCATAATTGCGAAATTCCTTCTTTTTTATTTCTTCTGTAACGTTTAAATTCTAATTTAAAACTCTCTTAAATGATTCCTTTTTTTTTTCCAAACGAATCGTGGTATTAAAAATAAAATATACTCGTACCTAACAAAAATTACTTTGTCTTTTTCATTTAATTTTGTTTTTGCTGCTCAACTCATCAGGTTCACCTTTGAAGAGATATTTTTGCAGTAATTACATTGGTAATTAAGAAAATGGTTCCTTTTTTGCTTCTTCGACAATTAGGCATTTGTTAAAAAGTTGTTTTAAATTATTCAATACCTTTGAAAACGAATCATTTAATAATGTTAAAAATGAAATATTAAAAATATTTATTGGAACTTATTCAATATTCACACGTGCATGCTTGTACTACATCTTCTAAGATTTAAAAAGTGGAAACTAAACTCTTCGTATGTTACGCTCGTAAATTACAGATTTATAAAATGTTCACGATAGACGTTCGTAAATTATAGCTTTTGTTTATAATACCAAGTATACCATATCATCATAAAAGTTATGAGAACGAGCGAGTGTCAGGAGAAACGTCACGTGTGAACTTCGCCGCGAACATTCGCAGCGTTGGTGGCACCGGTTTTCAAATTTTCCGCAACCGCGGAGCTCTACGAAAAAGTTAAATGTTAAAATAACAACCAAGTTTATCGAGCGATTTGAAGGGGGATTTTTGACGTGCTAGCGTGGCGTCTTATGCACGGTGTATTTTCGCGCGTGGTATAAAGATAACAATATAACAGAGTTCGCAATGGGTTTAATAATAAAGGCGCGGGCGTGTATTTATATTAGACGGTGTTGGTGCTCGGTTATACAGTGTATCGGAAGATTGGCGTAAGCGTACGCCCGAATGTTTAGAGATTTATTCGTGCATAAGGTGAAGAAAATACGGGTAGGTGTGTAAATTCTCAGATTTCATAAGTTACTAAATTTTAACATTCGGAAAATATGAACAATTAGCTACCTTATCTTAAGGAACGGACGTTTGTTTTTCTGTAAGTGTAATGGCTTCATTTCTATTTGTACGAGTCATGTATCAACCTACATTTAAACATTCTAACTTAAGTAAGCGTATCAGTCGTGCTTTGATACGTTGATAATTCATTCACAAAATTTTCTATTTCCTTTTACAGATTATTATTACGATGAGAGATGTCAGAAAAAAAAATATAAATGTATAAAATAATGAAACAGACATCTAAGTTGTTTCTTACTGTGTAACAAACCAAATAATGGGATTCTTTTGATCTAAGACAAGCACAAACAAACAGAATCAATAAAATATAATGAATACTTCAATACTCAAGGAAATCAAATTTGTTTCAGTACTTAAAAACTACCAATTTAGGTCCTACACTGAAAAGAATAATTCACCGAATTATGATTTGCAAATTCAATCAATTTTACTACAACACAAATACTTCACAATTTGAATATCTTATTACATACAAAATCATTTGCAATCTCAATTATTTAAATTCACATTTATTCACCAATTAAATACACAACAATTTCTCAAGGTACTTCAACTCAATATTACACATAGGTTCGACTGACCGTTATTTCAACGCGATCATATACATGATTTACCATACAAAGCCATATTTTACTCTGCTTTAATACTCATTTAATACACTACATGAAGTCTCCATCAAGACTTTTCAAAGACTCCTCAAACACAATACAAACATCAACTCCTATTTCATTTCACATCGTGAAAATTACATCAATAAGTACCACCAAGTCTTACATCAATTCTTCTTTGGCAGGTTTAGATTTTTCTACATATTATGGACATAAATAATTACAGTCTTTTCATTTTTAACTTGAAATTAACACATTTTCGTACTCCTATCTCCTAAGAATTTTATCGAAATTCAAAATAACTAAATTAGCTATTTACGCTACGTTATTGGCTTCATGGAACCGACTCTCTCGTCAGCACAAATTATTTCGATCAAGTAGGTACTTATACCACTCTAGATAAGAGACAAATTAATCTTAACCTGCCATAGGTAGTATGGAACCAGGATTGGAGACTAGCACCAACATATAGCTTAGCTCGTGAGTAGTTACTTGCGCCTGGTCTCAGTCCCCTTACGTGTTCATTGTATGCAATTATTTGTACACGGAAGTATAACATACAATATTTTTAAAAATTTAAATGAAACTACTGATTTAAGTATCTATGATGATAAACAAAAAAAATACAAACAAATTTGTGGTGTACACATTTTGCTTATCTTCATTTTTGAAGGAGCTACGATGATTTAAAATTTTTCCAAAATTCCATTTTTTAAAATTTGATTAAAATCGTTCATTCAAGTAGGTACCTTGGATGGTAGAAAAAATGCGTTAAAAATTGTAGTAAACATTTATTGTCTATCTTCATTTTTGAAGGGGCTAACAATAATTTCAAATCTCCTCATGATTTTTTTTTCTTTAATGTGACTGAAATGAAGGAAAAATTAAAATTAAAATATATACGTTTTGCTTATCTTCAGAATTCAAGGTGTTTCAGCAATTCCTATCATTACACGGAGTCGGTACTAGTTTTATTTTCCATCTTTATATTTTAATTTTGCGTGAAAAAATTGTTATATGCAGGTTTTACAATGGCTTTGATTCTTTCAATTATTTCTCATTCAATCCTCAGTCCTTCTTCGAAATATCTAATCATGAGTAATAAAAAATTATGGGGAAATTTGAAATTATTGTAGCCCCTTCAAAAATGAAGATAGGCAAAAAGTGTTTGCTACAATTTTTAATGCACTTTTTCTACCATCCTATGTACCTACTTGAGTGAACGATTTTAATCAAATTTAAAAAAATGGAATTTTGGAAAAATTTTAAATCATCGTAGCTCCTTTAAAAATGAAGATAGGCAAAAAGTGTACACCACAAATTTGTTTTTTTTTTTTGTCCATCATCATAGATACTTAAATCAGTAGTTTCATTTAAATTGTAAAAAATATTGTATGTTATACTTCCGTGTACAAATAATTGCATACGATGAACACGTAAGGGGACTGAGACTAGGCGCAAGTAACTACTCGCGAGCTAAGCTATATGTTGGTACTAGTCTCCAATCCTGGTTCCATACTACCTGTGGCGGGTTAACGATAACTACCGATCGCTTCAGACTCTGAAGTCAAGGTGCAGTTAGATTCGCTTTAGAGATATGCACCTTGCGGAGTTGAAGTAAATTTAAAGCGAGGGCAGCAAATTTTTGTAGTCAGGCACTGCAAGTTGCAAAAAAATTTAATTGTCGAAATAGAAGATTGGCGATTTTGAAAATTTTTTTGTAAGGTAATATTGGTAAATTGACCACCAATTTATATCACATTTGACTTCAAACTTTTTTAATTATTGAAATTTCTAGGCAATCAATTGCAACAATGGTCAGTTTGAAACATGAAATAAATATATTTCTGCTTCATCCTCGAATGGCAATTTATTAAATTTATATTATGTAGTTTTTTGTTATCGAAATTTTCTTCCTATTTCTCGATTTTTTTTTCTTAAATTTTCATCTCTGTTTTACGATATTTTTGAAAATAAGCTCTACGTTAAAGGTCACTTCATTATTAGATTTTGTGATTCTTTTTGTTCAATTTAACACTCCTAAATGTTGACGATTTAAAAACGCTATTTTTGGTTGATAGAGGGTATAGGTACGAGCAATTAGACCATATCGATTTTTAATTCTTTCGGATGCGTTTGGAAATTACTTTCTAACTGTTTACCTTGTTACGCAGTGGAAATCTTTTTTTTACAATTGTGAGAATCGATGAAGGTATTTTCTTTTTTCTCCCTTTTTTCGGGACCGTTGAAAATGTCATTTTTCTCATCCGGCGGCTATTTTCTCTGTTTCCTTCGTGTCTATAGATAAAACTCGGCGAATAAATAAAACAAATTAGTTTTCGTTTTTCTTCTTTATTACTTGTAAAGCAACAGTTCTTTTATCGTGTTATTTATGGCAAAAATCCTACGCGTGTTACGAATCGAGATTTTTGAAATTTTAAAAAAATTATGGAAACTTTTTATGATATTACAATTTCCGAAGAAGTCGAAAATAACTATTGAAAAACTGAGACAACCCTCACCCCATCAATTCGTTGCTTTGCGACGTTCAACATTTTCTCATAATACCTGAAGAAAAAAAATTTATAACCAATAAAAAAATACATAATATCATTTCAATGTCGATGTTTGGTATGGAATTTTTTCGCTACGAAAATTTTACCATAAAAAAAAAATAGAAATATCGATAACTTCGGTGTCCAGACTCGTCGTTACAGATGAAAGTGCTCCTCGACAGTGGCGTATTTAAGGGGGGTCCAGGGGGTCTGGACCCCCCCTTGGCGATTTCAAAAATAGTATTTTTGCCATAAACAAATGAATAACGAGAATGTAATATGCAAATAATCAATAGTAATAAAATCGCAAAATTAAAAAATGCGACTACGCAAATATTAATTTTACGCCATTAACTCATTTTGAGCCCACCTAACAGATTTCTATATTTGAAAATTTTGCTGGACCCCCCCCCTTGACCATCAGTCTCGATACGCCACTGCTCCTCGATTTATAGTTGTCCTTCGCTAGCGTTTTCTCATTTCTACATTATGCAGACCAATTATCATCTTAAATCAAGAACATAAATTTGGTCACGAACTTGCAACATTTCCAACACATCGATACCTTCTTGTAGCGAAAACCTTCGCCAAGACAAATCATGCCAATTTTAAATTTAACGAGTTTCTATCGTTCAAGTATGCGGAGGAAAGTAAATTATAGGGACACGTTTCACTACCATGAGTATACTCAGCGGTTTAACCAACATTGAGTAAATTGATGTTTTGGTTAAATTCGAATATTCGAATTTGTCTGAATTATCACGGTATTTATTTATTTTACTTTATGTTGTTTCTTCGTAACCGCTTATCTTATTGAAATTCTTGAATTTCTGTGGTTCGCTAGGAAAAATTACGAGTATCTATTCTGAATTTTTTAAATCGAATAATGAATTCCTGATTATTGAAATAAATTTGAATCTTTATGACTTCAAGTTTTTATACAAAAAATGACTTTTAGCTTATGATTTTTTAGTGAGCCAGTGATGATAAGAATTTTTGAATGCGTAATATTCAGATTTTAATTTGTTTTTCTTCCGCGTAACCATTAAAAATTGTATAATCCCATTGAAAAAAAAAATAAATAAAAATATCAATAAAATATACAAATAATCTGAAATCAAATAAAAATTATTAATCATTTTTTCTTGTCCATGAAGGCTTCAATTTAGCTCCTTCTTAGGCTACATCTTATGCTGTCATAATGTGTTGTATTTAATATTGTCTGAAATGAAGTTTAATGCAAATTTCAAATTTATGATTTTTTTGGTAGGCATTATTCAACAGTTCGGTTTTCTTGTATTAATGCTGAGGTACGAAGAATACATTTTATCGAAAAAAACCTTTGTTCGAAAATTTCCCATTTTTTTCGTATAGGATGCTTGGATTACTAATTGAAAACAAAATTAAAATTTTATTCTTTTTCCTCTCCCTGAAAATTTTTCCTCTTGACAAAGAAAAAAAATTACAAAAAATTAAGAAATTAAAAATGTATAAATTTTATGTTCTTTGTCCCAGGACTTGAGCTTCTGCACAAAAAAGATAATGAAAATGAAACGAATTTTATTTTCTCATTTTCACAACTGTTGCAAATCGTTCCTTCGTGGAGAAAAAAAAAGAAAATTAATAAAATATGAAAAAAATAAAATTTCATTAACTCATCTTCTCCAGCGTAATAATTACGCAGTACAGGTACCAAGGTTCCCCTGGAGGTATCTCGAATACGCGAGTATTTTTACTAAATTAATGGTCGCGAGAGCTAACTTCGTTATCGGGCTGTGTGACGTGCATTTACTTACGCGAGTATTTTTGTAATGAAGTCGTAATAAAAACCAAGATAACTTAGCGATCGCAACAGAGAGACGTGGATAAATTAGGAAACAACCGTGGGAATTAATTTGACGATGGGATCGCGTATCCTCGTTTGTATAGTTATGTGTAATTTTATTTTTATACGTGTAATTTATTTAAATTCTCTATAAATTTAACATAATCTTATATTATGTTTAACTTTTTTTTATTTGGGAAGGGGCTGAGAGAGGGTGAGTTGTTTTTCTTATAAATACTTGGAAAAATGTACGAGGAAAAGAGTTTGGATTTTCACTACAAAAGTTTGTCAAATTACTTTGTAGGTGCAGATATGTTGATAAAATTATACAAGATGAATTCCAGAGTCATGCACAGGGAATTTGGGCGGTGAGAAGAGGGATGGATATGAAGAAAATCATTTAATTTTTTCGATAATCTTAGAAACATATTTGTAAGACCACTCGAAAAAATTCCGAACTTGTGGAAATACCACCTCACGCTCTCTCTTTAGTTGTGTCTGATAAATATACCTAACACAGTTGATAAGAAGACATGAATTTTCATCAATAGTTGCAAGTTTGGTAGTCGAATAACACTTATTATAGAAGACGAATAAGAGAACAAAGAAGAACTCAACAATAACTGCGAATACTCGTTGGCAACGAAACGGAACGCTCCTAGAACGAGAGAATACCTCGGACAATATCTTTAATCAAATTGTACACAACGTGGGTAACTTGTTGAGCGTTGCACGATTATCGTTTGTTGCGCTAGCGCGACGATATTTCTTCGAATCTGCGATGGTACTCGACTATACGTATATAGCGACGTGTTTACACTCTTACGAGATTTCGATCTTTCGATTAGGGCTTTTTATGTAATTCGCAAAAGAGAGTATACTCTCGGACGCGATACAATGAAGAGCTCGAGCTCGTTCGTATAAAAGCGAATACTTACCGAGGCGTGTTTAATTTCATTACGAGCTTCGCTTTTTCGCTCCACCACTCGAGCATCGTTGGAAAAGACGATAATTCTTGTCTCACTCGCACTCTTTCTCGAAGCTCGTAAAATCGACGGTAGAAAAAAATCTCGGTACGCCGAGGTCGTAAAGATGCGACGACTTATCGTCGAGATATTCGATTCTTCGTCTTCGACCGCGAGAACGCGAATTTATGGCTCGATAATCGTTTTAAGCGAATAAGTTTGAACGATCTTTGCGAATTACCCTCTTTCTCGGTTTGGCATACGGGTGTATAACATTGCAACCTTCCTTGTTCGGAGATTTTTTCTTTATGGATTTTATCGTTTTAGCATAGTTTTCCAAGGATTTTATCGTATTTGATGGTGCTCTACCAGTAGATTATAACTTCGTGTAACCAAACTATCTGTCGTACATTACGATGTGGCCTCATTAATACGAAAAAAATTCTTCTTCGTGTTATCTCACTGCCAAGGTCTTCATCAGTTCCATCCAGGATGGACTATCGCTAATTCTGAATCAGCTCATTAATATTGGATTTGCCTAAATAGTAAGACAGTCAGTTTTGTAAAATTTGTACCTGATCATTTATCATTTTATTTTAAGATAGATTCACACTAGGTATGAACGTTTGAATAACACAAAAAGAAACATCATTGTAAAGATATGTTGCATAACGCAAAAATAGGAACATAGTCATATGAAAAACGTGTAACCATATCATTGTCCTATTTGATGTTCATGCTTCATACTTCGTAGAATGTTCTTCCAGTTTGATTTTAATGAACTGAAAAGATCGATTATATTCTAAGTTCTCTCAAGTCACTCACAATTCTGATATACTATTGATGTACTGATTTGCATATGACATCATATTGCTATAGAATTTAGAATATTATAATCTTCGATGTTCTGTGGAGAGAAATCACTAGTAAATTGATGTGAAGCAAATTTGTATTAAATTTTTCAACATGGAAGAAACATTGATTTTGTTCACCAACTTGACAATTATCATACACTTGGAAAAAGAAAGTATCTTAGCATCTATGTTGACTTACTGGAACTAAGCTTTGAATGGAGATTTTTTCAGATTTGCAGATCCCTCTAAAGTGGACTTGAAATGCAGCACACTCGTAGTTCTTGCAGTGTTCTGAACGAACAGAACAAAAAGTAAAAGATAGGTATTTTTGATTTTTTCATAAAACCGAGCCAAGAACAAGAACATGAAATTTAGATGTTTGCAGGAACAGATAGAATGGTTAGAAACTGAAAGATGAAAGATGGGAAAGAGATGAACCAAAGGAACCGAATAATGAAAATGTTCGATAACGAGAACAAAGACAGTTTGATCTTTTGTTGTTCTTCGTTCTTCTAGTTTTACTTCATTATCAAGAATCTGTTTCATTTATATCACATGAAGTACCTAACTCATAATAATTATGGATGAAAAAGTTAATGCGTTAACACAACAAACGATGAATGATGTAGATTTTATTTTATAGAAAATAACACAGTAACGGTTCGTTGATCTCGTCTGTATCATCAAATTTGATGAATACTTTTCAATCGCTGCAAGGGCTACAGCGCTGTATCATTTACAAATACATGCTGGAAAACTGTTGCTACAATTCCGAAATCAACCATCTCCAGTTCACATTGCTGATAATGTATGTACTTATCTACATTAGTGAATATAATAGAGGTTGAGGTAATCTTTGCAATATGATTTGGGTTTTATTAGAGGAGTAATAATTGGCCATGGGGAAGAGGGAACGAAGATGAACGATCATCAGTAACATGACTTTGAGAGATTGAAAAAACAAAGAACAGATCACGAACCATCGTTTAAGAAGCAAAAGATCGAAAACAAAGACTAAGAACAAAATTACAAGCACTGAAAGAACGAAGAACGGTAATGAGAACCATCACATGAAAATTTTAGATAACTGGAAAAAGAATAAGAACAAACGAATAATTTTGTTTTCACAACATAACCTAGCCAGTAGTCGTATGAAGCCATATTTTTTAAATTTGAGCTTTATCGAGCCTCCCTCAAATTTTGACGATTGCGCCTTTTTGATCTATTTTGCTCCAGTAAGGGGTCATATTTTGGTCCTCAACTATTCCTTAAATACACAGACTGAGCTTTTCAGGTCAATTTGATGAAGAGGTATAAAAGATTTAAGTTTCATGATTCAAAACTTCTTCAAAAATACTTTTTTCACTCTTTTATTTACTTCCCTAAACAAACCATTTTTCATTCCGCTGCCCTCCATATTCATTTTGCTGCATGAGACTTCTATTTTTGTATATACTTAGTTTTTGTTATTTTTTTTAATATATTTGCGAAGGAGTAATATGAGACATTTCTGTGAATGTGAAACAATCTGAAATACCTACTTCTCTGAAACGATAGAAAGTGACGACTCATTCGTAGGGAAACGATCGATTTTAATTCCTTTCGACCCAACAACGTCGACGTAGCGCGGAAATATTGCCTAAAAGGTATTAGACTATCTCTATCCATCTATTTAGTATACCTTCGAGTATAAATGTAGACGCATTCGTAAGTGGCATGGCAAATAATTCGAAGTTGTTTTCCAAAAAGCATCGATTTATCTCTATACCTAGGCGGCTCCAATAACGTTACTGAGTTAATGAAGATGTATGGTGATAATCGGTGTTTAAAAAAAAAATAATCGATTGTAATTTCGAAGTATTTAATTCTGAACATTTTCAGGTCTTTGGTGACCAAAAATGTGATAAATTTCATAATCGATGCTTGCTGTTCAGTTGTTCTGATTACGAATTCAGTAGACCAACTTCATTACGAGCAGAGTAACGCTTCATTCATTTCTTCTAAATGCGATTCTTATTATGTTTTTCGATGCAATAAATAAATTATACTCATTTTAATATTTGTCCGAAGTCTCGAAATATTATGAGAAAATGTTCAAAATTATTCTTTACATTTTGAAACGTTATCAATTAAGCATATAATTTTCATCGTAGAAGTTTTATTTTTGATCTTTACACGTTTTTTATGGGTTCCTAAAAGTTCTATCAAAGAATATCGAAAATGAACAATCCACGATCTCGGTCATTCTATCGATGCTATAGTTTGAAATCAAACATCTGTACATAATTGGCTCCTTCATCGAAATCGAAAACGTACGTTGTCGAATGTATAAACACCGAATATTCGTTGTTTAATTAAACATTCTTTCAGTGAATCGCCGACGTATATAGAACTCCGAACAGAAAAGCACTTTCGATAATTTCCGTTTTCCACTTAATACAAGGCTCACTCGTTTATTTACGTTAAAAAAATAGTTCACCGTGAGAGCACTACCACAGCGAGAAATCTGGCTGGACGCCTACGCCATTTGGCATTTATATGTATACGCGAACAAATCACCGTTTAATTACTGTGCTATAGTCTATGTACCAATTTTTTTTTACGAGTTTGGAATTAGCGACGCGCGGTATTTTATTTAACGAGCAGAAAATAATTCCGCGTTTTTTCCATCTCGTCGCGTCCCGAGGAACCGGTGTTCGCGCTTACCTAAAATCGGTAATGTAGTGTAAAAGTTAATTTGATTCGGTGCCAACGATAAATCGGTATCGTCGCTTTATTAGGGTGAAGTTAACCCTCTTTTTAACATTTTAATTGCCTTTGTTTTTTCGTCTAACATTAACAAGCGCGCTTGTCCGTCGTTAGATGAGGGTTGGGCGAAATCGACCCTTATATTTTTGGATCCGAAAAGCAGAGTTTTGCAGTGGTGAACTAGTGACCTTGAAGACTTTTGATCCGCTTTAAAATACGGAGGTGTACGATGTAATAATATCGAATATCGTTCCACGATTCAAGTGCGACGGGTAATTCGCGTGGGTTACTCGAGAACGAAAAAAATCCACGTCATTGGAAAATTAATTAAGTGAATCTTTAAAAATTCAACTACTCGGGATTTTCCGTCACAGATTTATTTCTTATATTTTTTCCTCTTCGTTCCTCATTCCTACGACAAAAAAATAATCATGAAGTTGAAGGTATAAATAAAAGTAAAAAATAGATAAGTTATCTATAGAGTAATTATCAGGGACGTACCGAAAGGGGAGAGGGGGAGAGCTTCCCCCTTGGCTTTTTGAAAGTTGGTAAATTTGGAGTTTGAGCGTAAAGTTGGTAAACTTGAACACTTGCGCAGTATTATTACAGCTATTTTTACATTTTTTGAAGACTAACAAGACTGTGACATCTTATTTAACATCTTATTTTCGTGGAGCAAAAAAAAAAATCAACAGTTGGTAAAATTTCATGGTATTAGTCGGCAATTTTTGGTTTTCTCCCCCCCCCCGAAAGAATGTCCTCGGTACGCCCTTGGTAATTATAGTAACTGGTCCACTTTCTGATTGGTCACACGTCACGCGGGTAACGATCAATCATGTGTTCAGTAAGATTAACAAAACTTCTGCATTCAACTATGGTTGCTAGTAGTTGTCCAGATGCAGGATTACTACTTCTTTTTTTAACATCTTGCTCACAAAGTTTTAAAAAAATTTCACTAATTATTAAACAATTTCATTGAATTTTCGAACGAAATACGTTAATGATAAAAAGAATCCTATTTGGAATGTAAACAAATGTTCTTATTGGTCGTTACACTAGCGCTCCAAGTTTACTGCAGGGTCTCAATAGCCAGCCAATGAGCATGATTTAGGCGATTGCGCATAGCTAAGCTAATAATTCGAAAATTGTAAGCTATAAGCCAGTAGCTAAGCTAACAAGATTGGCTTACCATTCATGTTTTCGAGTAAGTCGAGCTAATTTACCATTTTCCGACTTACTGATTGGTTGTTACACGCGTGACGTGTGACCAATCAGAAAACGGACTCGTTACTATTTAGTCCGATTGTTGATTTCACGATCTCATTGTAAAATAGTTTTAATACGCTTTCAAATGACATAGCCCGAAAAACTGCACAAGATTGCTTTAAACGACACAGTATTTCGAAATTTTGGCTAATAAGGATGATGAAATCGATATACAAAAATCTTCTTCGAGAAGGAAACGGCTTTTAGCGCTTAGGCGGCCGTGTATCCAAGGCGTATTATCCGAAATAGCTCCACTCTTTATCAACGTTATCCGAAAGCGAATTCATCTTACACGGTGGCGCCTAACGGTTGCTTTTACGGTACATAGCTTTGCTCATTTGACGCGTACGTTGGAGCTTTATGCAAGTTCTTAATTAACGCTCCGAATCCTTTATACGACGAGCTAATCTCATCATACGTCGTTTCAAAAAGGCGCGCCGGTGTTTCTAAATCTTTATGTAACGTCGCCGAGCGCGTAGAGTAGATGAAATACCCTTCTAGCCCTCGCGCGTACCCGACCAACTCGCGTAACTCCACTCGTCTAGTATGTGACGTGACGTGTACGAATAGGTACATTTAGGTATTTCGTTTGTATGGTGAAATATGCGCATACATTAAAAGCTTTACTATTTGATGGAAAGATACCGTCGCCGGTTCGCCAACGGTGGTGTACAATTAACGTATATATTTAAGCTTTTATCGACGAGAATTCAATGTAGTGTCAGAGAGAGGGGAGGCAGAGGTTGCATATTGCCCATGGGATTGGATTCCTAAGAGAGCCCCGAGCCAGGGATTTCGAATGAACTTTTCACAATTCTAATTATTTTTCTTTTATCGAAGTTGTTAATTAAAAAACAATAGTTTTTAATTTGTGAAAAACGAATAAAAAACGAGAAAAAATTTTTAATATAAAAAATTTTAATTTAAAAAATCTCGTTCGTAATATTATATATTTTTCTAAGCACAAAAAATGAAATATGATTCCTTAACATTAGGTCAAGTTGGATTCGAAATAACAGACTGTCAAAATTTGAGGAGGACATGGGGAGCCTCAAATAGCTCATATTTCATCAATGTGAACTCATATGATGACTAATGATGAGAAGTATTCTGCATGGCATATTTTTACATGCGATTTTGGAGAGAAGGAAGAGGGGTTAATATCCTCAAAATGTTGTGGGGGTGAACAAACCGTCGAAAATTTTGGATTATTGTATCATATGATGAAGTGAATTCAAGTAAGATATCTCAGTTTTAGCTTCCCAAGTGTACATGAAGGGGAGTTGGAGCAAAAGAAAAATCTCTCTTATTTACTTATCGAATTGTCCCGGAAAGGTCAAACTTTATATGTGAGGATAGTTGGATGCTAAAATATGAGCACTTGAATTTGGGTCAAAAACGATTAAAAAATGGATCTAAAATGCCTCATGACCAAAATTTGAGGTAAGCTTAAGAAGCCTCTGGGTGCTGAATATGAAAAATACAGGCTTCCCGATTCTGGTTAGATTAAAAGAGAAAGGAGATGGTGTGTTTTTAAAAATAGAAAATTATGAAAGAAGGATAATAAAATCATTCTTTCCTCTAGCCCAATCTTTGCTTTCAGTGCCCTCCCAAACAGGATATATTTAGGAAAGTGTATGATTCATCACAGAACTCTGGAACACTAATGCAGAAAATAAATCGATCAGAACTAAATTTCATCAAAACATTTTCAAGCGGAAGTCTTTGATTCAATGCGAAATAATTGTTTAGCATTGACGCCTCACGTCGTCTCGTGCTCAGAGGTTGTTAGTCAAAAAGGTAAAATCGAAGTCTATCGATTGATCAAGATAAAATATCGATAAGTGTGACTGGTTACCTGATTCGTCGTCTTAGCAGTTCATTCTTTCTCTCATTCTATCATTTTCAAGTGCACATGGATTATCGACTAATACGAATCATTAGAATTTTCAATTTTTTCATATCAGTTCAGCAGTAGTCAACATGCGTGGTTAAAAGTCATGTGTGCCTCTCCCCAGAGATGGGGGCTCCGGCTTCGGTTGTATCTTTTGTTACTGTTATTTCAAACAATACATTTTTAAATTATCCCACGTATTCGATCATTTGCATTACAATTTCGAAAAAACCAATAATGTAATTCCAATCGATCAAACTGGAACGAATTTACGATTTTGATTTTCCGAAATCCCCAAATACTCGACTTTTTCAAACGAATTCGCTTTAATTAATTTTCACTTCTAATAGAACTATTCCCATCTGCGAAACGAATGTTTTTATTAAACCCAACTTCGGGCATCGTCTACCTTGAACCCTAATTGAAAAAAAATAACGCGCCGAATCATCGGCTCGACCATCAGTGGTCTTTGAAACGCGCGTAAAATCTATTCCCGCCATTTCATCAAGCCATCTTCTCGGGCCGTGTTATTAATTCCTAATTACCTTTTCGACCTTTACCCGAATAAGCAGCGAAATGCGTCGCAAATCCTATTTTTCGCCACGAACGCCGGATAGTACCGGCGAGATATACCGATTAGCCGGGCACCGGGTGTCGCAATAAAGCGAGAAAGGATCTAGGTCATTTCATAAGACAGCGGATTTATAAGTTAAAGGTCCGGCGGGCCGGATAAGCGGCCAACACCGCCGCGTTCCTAACTAGTATACGTAATTTAGCGTTCGCGTGTGCTTATGTATATGAAACGTCGAGCCTCATTACATTATTAAAATGGACGAGCGTGAGAAGCGAGGGTGGGCAGCCTATAGTGTTTCTAGAGTCGCGCCAACAATAATACACAGGAAATACCTTACGTCCAGGAACCCGCCGCGACGTGGTAAAATCAATAGTACCCACTACCGTGGTCTCTCTCGTAGGTTACCCATTAGTCGGTAATGTAGCGCTCTCGCTTTTCGCTCGTATATGAAGCCTCGTTAACGCGTATTTTTTTGTACGCGAAAAAATATTAATTTTACGATCTTACATACTTCGCGTGAAATATCCACGAGGCGAGGAATTAACGCAAATTATTTACCGCCAACGCGATTGGCAGTTTATTTTTGATCGAAATATCGACAACACGTCACGATTAAACATCTCGAACGAACTTATCCGCGAGCTTTCACACGAAACGATGAAAAACACGCGGCTAATCTAGTCGCACCTCATTAAGTTGGCAAAACAAGCGTTATAAACGAATTATCATCTAACGCGACGATTGAAAATTAACAGTTCGTTAACGTGTCGAAGATTTAAGGAGCGCGGGAAATTAGCTCCGTCGAAAGCATACACGGTGAGCGGCGTTTTATTAATGTTTCGTCGCCACCGCCGCGCTTTCCGCAACTATAGGTATACAATAACGGGGCTAAATTAAATTTCGAATCGTAATTGTCGTAGCGCGACGTGTCATATTACACGGTAAAATACCTCCCTCGACGATAATAAAGTGTTGCAGCTTATCGAGACGAAAAGTTTTGACGCGCCCGAGTGATTTAAATTTTCCTACATGTATCTAGTGATAGACACCCGTTGTGAGAAGCCTACTACCTTGACAACTTTCATCCTTTCGGACGTTCGAAGAGGTTTTAGTCGGTAAAGAAAAGTTTACTTTTGTTTGCACATCAGGTTGTCATGTGATGTCGTTTCATTCAGTCGCTCAAACAAGGCTATGTTATAACCTGTGCATTTGACAATAATCTGTTGCTGTTTGATTTCTGGCCCTGGCGTCCAGAAATACTGAATATATACTGGGTGTTTCACCTCAGTATGAGCTCCTTCATTCCACATATAAGGCTACTTACGCTACACTTATGTATGATAGGTTGCCTTTCCTAATTGTTGAAGGGACTGAGATACGAAAGTTAACGTTTCTACTTTAGTAATAAACAATTTCAAACATTTTTGTTTCATCATCTAAATTAGATGAAGATATGCTGTTAGCGCCAAAATGTAGATTATGCAGTATGATATTGCTGATTTCAAAAAGTTAGTGATGAAGGAGTAGATGTGGAGAAATAGTGATAAATTGTGAAAAGCGATGGAAATGATCGGTAATTTTTTCTGATTTTTTGCGAAGATCTTTGAAAAAGGCTTTGTCAGTCCTGTATCTGAAAAATTTGTGATTAAGTAGTATGATATCACCACCATGTATAGTAAATGAAGTAATAGGTTGAAATTCAACATTTTTCGATGCTAATAAAGATTTACAAAAAAATGTTTATGAAAGATCAGAAACAAAAATAGTTTCTTTTGTCTTTCAGAGCTGTCCAAAGAGCATGAATCCAGAATAAGTAGAGGGCTGTTATAACATTATAATACAGTATTTTTTAAAATTATCTGAAAAAAAAAATGAAAAAAATGCCCAGAGTTATTTACACTCTTTTTATTATGTCTCCCTATCTTCTTCCTCTCCCGCCATAAAATTTTTGTTGGTGATACCTTATTGCATATTCTATATTTTGGTGCCAACTACATTTTCCTACTTGACTTCATTTGAGGTAGAAGTTCACGAATAAAGAACAAAATAGCATGAAAAAATGAGGGATAAAAATCATATTCTTAGCCCTCTAGACCTACCGAGGATGCTGGTGAGACTGAGGTGATAACCTTCAACCGAAGACAGCTTCGCATCCGCAACTCTGACCCTTGCAACTTGATCCAGATAGCGGAGGTTAACGTGAGGAGCTGAGGACAACCCGCTAACTCACCTGCCTCGAGGTCATTATAGATGACCACCTTAAATGGAGCCAGCACATCGACCATGTCATCAGCAAGGCAAAGGTATTCTTACCTGTGCTCACCTCAGTCTACCATGGATACAGCAGCCGGGTTCGACGAATCATGTACATCAGAACAATCTGCTCCTTCTTGATGTACTGCTCAAGGGGTTTCGCGCATCACTTGAACCACCATGGCTACAGAGCCGCCATTCACAGTCTCCGCGCCAGATGGCTGCCAATATTGGCAGGCTGTACCGCATAGTCAGCTACGAGGCAGCGATTCTGATTGCCGATTTTCCGTCCCTAATCACAATGATCAAGGAACGTGCGACTCTTTTGTTAAATACCCATAGTTGTTAGTCTCGCCGGCGACTAGTCTCAGCCTCTGTTATGAAAAAGCTTTTGGCCGACAGAACCTAAAAAAAGTAAGGTGACGAGTGGGATCAGTCACCTAAGGCCACAGGGACGCATTAACTGTTCCCATCTCTCCAAACCGCTTGAAAGCAGACTTGGAGTTGAACTTCTAGATTGGTCAGATCCTTACAAGACATGGTTGCTTGGACAACTACCTCTTCCGATTCCACCGAAGCCAATCCCTTTCCTGCAGATGCGGTAACTCGGAGGAGTCCCCAGAACATGTGTTCCTAGTGCCCTAGGCATGTCAGCGATCGGCCAGATCCTCCAATTTCCATCCTCGTCCCAGAACATGCCTCCTTCCTCCGGAAAGTCGTCCGCAGGTTCTGGAGTGAGGCTCTTTCATCAGTCCAGTATTCCTGCGGCTGGATAGTTCTAGTCGGTCCCTAGGCCCGGAAGCTTTGCTTTTTATAGCCTTCACAGCACTTATCTCAGAGCTGCTGGGATTCCCCGCTCAGAGAAACCCTATGGGTAGAAGCAGCCCCAGGATTTGAAGAAAACCCACCAAGGGAGCATCTACCTGAAATGTATGGTAAAGAATGGAATGAGGGTAAACATAAGGTCAATAGAACATTCTTCAGAGTTACACTATGTTGCATACTCTATGTACATTTTGGCGCTAACAGCTTATCTTCTTCTGAATTAGATGACAAATTAAACATCTTTGAAATTAGTTATTACTAAGGCAGAAGCATATTCTTCAAACTTTCGTATCTCGGCTCCCTCAGCGATTGAGGTAGGCAAACTACCATACACGAGTGTCACATGAATAATCGGTTTGAAAGAGCTCATGTAGGAGTGAAATTCTCTGCATAATTGATGAGAAATAAGAACGATTTGGATTTTAATTGATTGATGAATTAATCTATACATATACTAAGTTGCATGCTATACATTTTGACCCTGAAAGGGTATCTTCATCTGAATAACAATTTTTGAAATTGGTCTTTACTAAGGTGAAAGCATATTCTTCAAAATTTCGTATCTTAGCCCCTTCAGCTATTACAGTAGGCAAACCATCATACCTTGGTATCTCATAAGTAGTCCTGTATGTGGTGTGAAAGAGTTCGCATTGAAGTGAAACACTCTGTATATAATTAATGAAAAAGAAGAGTGATATAAGTTTTAATTGATTACAAGTATATAAAAAATAAGTAAAAGTTTTAATGTGAAACAAATTAAGCAATGTTTTGGTATAAGGAAAATAAATAAAATTTTTAAGCTAAAAAAATAAAAATGAAAAAATCGGAAAAAAATTGTACAAAGTACATAATAGCGAGAAAGCTTCGTGTATATCCTCAAGATAGTACTTAAACCGTGAAATGTCTATTCAAAACCTCTTTCTTTTTCCTTCAAACGTGAAATTCGAGCGTTAACGAGAAGATAGACGATGACAACTTACGCAACGATGTCCAAAACGCTCAACTCTCCAGACAAATTCTTCGTTGCTAATTAGACTGCGCTTGTGTCGAGATTGCGGCGTTGAAAGTTACCGTCGTTTTTGGAAATTTAATAATGACGTCAAGTCGTCTATTTACTCGCGGCAGTAAGTTTTACGCGCCGCAACCAGCTGACCTAGTTGACCTATTTATGAGGGATGAATTTATAGCGGCTTTTTCCAGCCGCCGCCGGGTATTGATGGATTTAATTTTTTTAAGGAATCAATTAGAATAGAATATTTAATGAGGGGAATTTTTAACGTCCTGGTATATGAGCTCGACTGTGGACAGATTCGCGTCAGGTCTTGGCAATGTGAGTGATAATCAAGCGTCGGCAATGGTTTTAATTAAATTACCGTGTGGTTAGCCACAGTCGTTCACGCCAAACGTTCGTTGCTCGAAAACGGTTTACCAAACGTGACTGGTGTTATAATCGAGTTTAGGTACGTCGACGCCTGTGTACGCGATAAACGCGCTTGATTGACGTATTCGCGCGCCGGTAATCGGCGTTTATTTGTATAACACGTTTGAGGAAGTGAATTCGATTGGATTAGGATTTTTTTACTTTTAAATTTTATTCGTTATGAATTCTTCGAAATGCCAACATTTACATCATCGTTTTTGTTTTTTTTTTTAGAAAGACAGCAATGTAGCATACTTATGTGTATAAAATATAAAATCATGTACTGTGCTCAATGCTCATGAAAATTGTTAGAGTGATTTTTCCGCATGCATTTTTCCATAAAAAAGTATTTCTCATTACATACAAAAATTTGACTCTGCTTATAGACAGCACATGCGATATAGAATAATTTGAGTCATGTATAAGAAGTTGAAAAAAATAAAAATATCATGTAGAAATCCCGAAAATCATTCTTATATATGTAGGTACTTTAAATCAACTGTAGGGTGGTGAAATAGTTGAATGAGGATAAACTGTGACTAGAAAAATTACCAACTTTTACGTAAGTACTCTTATACTCAAATGTTAATTCTATGTTTGGGAATTTTTACATTATCGTTTCACCCACCAGCAACATACCCAGTACCTACCTTGATCGGATTTTGCGGTATAAACTCATATTTTCACTATTGCACAGGCAGAATGTCACTTCAAAGCACAGACGGGTTTACGGTATTTCGACATGTTGATTAAAAATATCTCATTTCAAGGAGCTCGACAAAGTTCTCCGCTATAGCAGTCCGCGTCGTGGCACATAACACGAAATTACACAAAAGAACGGGAAACAAAAACCGCAACAAAAAAAATACGCTAGCTCAACAGAAATTAATTTTCTCTTTCGAATTACTGCTCTGGTTTTTTTTCTCGAGAAATAGTGTGTTTCGGTTTTTGGTTATGGAGATACAAGGCCAAAGGCGTGTTTGGCGAAGAGTGGAAATTGAATTTCATTTCATAAACAAAGTGGAGCGGTTTTCGATCTTTTTATGCCAACAGTGACAACAAGCTGTAACGAAATGTAACAAATTCGTGTTACGATTGGATACTCTGGAAACATTTTTTCGTCGTTAATAAAAACATTAATTACATTTTTTTCTTTTAGAAAATGTTGGGACTAAAAACCCAATTCTATAATCTTCTAAATCTCGGTAGTAGTCCAAGCCCAATTGAATTATTCCCACTACGAACTACACGTAGCAGCTGACCAGTTTACCCCTATTGATTACGATTAACATGATGTGTATTGAACATGACCGTAGGACCAAAGAATCGAACATGGATTCACTCATTTCACTCCTTTCCTTTTCTTAAATTACCGATCGCAGTTCACTAAATGAGTGATGAACTAGAATTCAAGAATTTTTTTAATCACTGAAAAATAAAAAAATCGTTCAAAAATTAAAGACCATAAAAAAATTGAAAAATCGAAAAAAATCAGTAAAATTTTAAAATGAGAATTTTTTAAATAAAAGATATTTTAAATTTAAAAAAATTAAAATTAAAAAAAAAAAACAAAAAATTTTTCAATAGGAATTTTTCAAATGAAAAATTTTAATTTCAAAAATGTCTAAAATTCAAAAGGTTTTATAAATTGATTTTGTTGTATTAGAAATAATGTACTTATTATAATTATTATTAATTTTTTCAATTTTTTGAAGTTTTTTATGCCTCAATTTTTTTTGCCTACATTGTCTGCTTTTTGCTTATGTCCGTATTCATGATTATTTTCTTATTAGTTACAGCAGTGCTGCTATATTGATTTCTATTATTTTATTTATTTTTTTTTATGAAGTTCTTTTGCCTTATTTTTAGTTTTATTAAATTTTTTGTAATTACAGTGTTGCTATTATTGCTGATTTTGTATAATTTTTAATTTCTTTTCATCGCGTTATTTTAAATTATCTTTGATTTTATACAATTCGTTGTGAACTGTAATCTTACAGTGGTGCTGTTTATATGTCTAATTTCGTTTCATTTTTTTATAACTACCGTGCGTCCAGTTAATTAGTTCTTTAGTTGGCAACCAGCGTAAAAATCCCTATTTTTGGCAATTTTTTTTTAACATGTGATATGACTGTTGGCTACACTGATTTTACCTACATAAGAAACGTAGCCATCCTATCATTTTTGATTTGATTTTGGAATTTTTGCGCAAGTGCAAGATGACCTTAACAAATCGTTTGAACACACGATATAAGTTTGATAAGTAAGAATTAGGGTGATCGATATGAATCATACTTCACAGCCAACGTTCAGCATTCGATGATATTATAATGTTAGTTTTACACACTCTTGATATTGCGAGTCTTCATCATTTGATGGCAATAAATATTTCCAGATATTTCCTAATAAATACGAAGAAGATACCATGTAACTATGTTGACCAACGGGGTGACCATAATAGGATTTTACGTTGGATTCAAATTTGTACTCCTTTATCCTTGACTCACATACAATATTCTGAATCAGAAAAAATTTTTCGTAATTCGAAATCAAACACATTTGAATCCACCGATGATGACGCATTACATAAATACGAAGGATGTAGCTGGCAGACCGTAAGAAGTGTGGAAGTAATGTTGAGTTTATTTGAAGTATATAGTACTTTCTTCTATCATCGTTGTGAGAAAGACAGTTGTCATTTTCATGCCAGAGTCGTCTTGCTAATTACATATCATATTTATCAATCCTTTTCATCGTATGAACATGATATTTGTGAATGAAACTAGGAAATGTGTTGGAATGGAAACAATGAAGGATATAAGGTCTTTATTGAAACCATCAAATTTGAACGATAATTCATCATTCTCTAATTCGTCTTTAATTACGCGATCTCGACGTCGAGGAAAAATGTAAAAAAAGAGTACTTGTACCTTTCACAGAATTCCGAAAAGATTATTATTTGAGAGAAAAAATCGGAAGTCCCCTAGCATTCTCTCCCTTTGGTTTAGAATCGTAACTCTCATTCGTGTCATCTTCGCCCCTTTAGTACTTATCTAGACACTTTGTTTAACCCATCCATCAATCGTTACAAAAACAATATTAGGTAACTGGCGGCGCCGCGTTCAAACATAGAATCGAAAAGCTCTCTTTATTACATATAGTCATATACACGGAAAGTAAATTAAAGCGAATCTCTCCTTTTCCTCATCTACAGTTCGATAGCATTTAGTTGATGTCTCTTTTCATCTGAATTAGCGATGTGCGTTAGCAGCTTCGAATTCTTTTCGACTTCATGGGTGGTTTTTCAAATGTTTCTATGATTGAAAATGAATCATTCTAAAAACTAGTGAAAATTAAATAAATTTATCTTGTGATTTATTATAATTATTTAAGAGTTCGCTTGGCTAAAAATAAGCTGAGAGGATCAAAAATGACGTAACTATTTCCTTATCTGTAGTTATAGTAACATTTCCCCACAGAGTGTAAACTTCAAAACACGTAAAAAAATATATACACATGCGAGCTGCGCTGTAGGTATAAGGTTGGTGCAAAATTGCATTCACATATGATCTAGTCAGCATGAAAAGATATCACCATCTTGTGAAAGTTGTTAGTCAAAATGAAGATTAATAACGATTGTCTGGTCCGGTTACCGTACACGCATAGCGTGAATTCAGACTAGCAGAAAAATGCCGCGTATACGAATAATATTTCCCAAAGGTGGCCGTAGCGTCTGTTCTACGTTTTTTCTCTTTACATTTTTTTTCTCTTCGTCACACCAGCGAGAAAGGAAAATGAACGAGCGAGTATCTTAAGGGAACGATTTAACGTGTTTCTTTCGATAGTATAACATGATAGGGTAGGAGGAAGAAAAAAAGGACAACTACGATACCGTTAGGTATATTCGAGTCACGGAGCTGTATAAATAATAATCAATTCGCACTTCTTTACGAAAGGATTTTATTTCGAATTTATGACCCTTTTCGTGTTAGGTATCCGCTATCAGGGAATTGGTTTTTATGCGCGTAATTTTTCCCATGTCCTGTGTACTAAGCGCGAATCACTCTGTGTTGAGTAATATTCAACGTTAAACAATTTTATACACTTGAAAATTATTGAAAAATTGTTGAGATAACTTTTTAGCCCACTGATGCAACAATTTATGATAGAATTTACTTTTATTACTAATTGCATATTTGCTTGAGATTTTCATTTTCATTCAATTAATGAAACCTATATGTCTTCGCGAACGAATTGATGTTCTAAAGAACCTTTTAATAAGGGTCCACGATTCCACAAATGATTCGATATCTTTCAAAGATATTAATTTTCTATGGTTAAAGAGCAATAGAAACCATTTTTAAAACACTTTAAACTATATCATCAGTATGTTTTGTCGTCACAACTGATAACGTCCATTTGTTCTAGTTTTAGTCCATTGAATTTGGACTTCTTACTACAAGAAAACTCCAACAAAAATTTCCTTTGGTGAATAAGTATTAAGTAGGTAATTCGTTACTCCGCAAACAGCATACTAAAAGTCCTCATAGAGTCTTTGACTATATACTCGATGGACCAAGTTACACGAAGGAAAATTGTGATGAAACATTACATGTATCAGAATCAGAACACTTGTTACACTCTCATATTTTGCGCATGTTCAAAGTTCTTCATCAATTTGCGCATGCGCATAAAGAATTTAGTCATGAGTGTTCTGAGATAATCTGTGTATTACTTTGACTATATACTAGATGGACCGAGCTAGCAACAAGCAAATGCCAACCCAAAAACGGTGATACATTACACAGATTTTCTCAGAACACTCGTGACTAAATTCTAAATGTGCATGCGCAAATTTATTTCGCGCCAATAGTGCGGCAAGGGAACATCGATAGTACTGCTTAAAATCAGAATAACATGAATGTGATAAAGGACTTCAGGCATGCGCAACATATAAAGTTGCAACGAGTGTTCCGACTCTGATGCATGTAATGTTCCACCGTAGTTTTCCTACACGTAACTCGGTCCATCTAGTATATAGTCAAAGGTGTATTGTATCTATTGACATTCATATCATATATAGACTGCTAATGACTACATAAATGTAATGTAAAACGGTGTCCCCGACATGCAAGTCTCGAAATCCGTAGTGCGCATGCGCGTAGTTTGTTATCAGTTATCATATAGTTGATTATAACAAATTATAACATATTATGCAGATGTTATGTCTATAAATTCAAGACTAGGGCATGCGTATAATGCATATTGCGACTTCTAAAATTTCAGTATCGGGGACTATTGAGAAAATTTTAGCAGTCTATACATAAAAGTCAATGTAGAATAATTGCTTTTTCGGTGAGTGGAAGGTATATTGTCTAAAAAAAGGCACACAACTCATTCATATTTATAGTCTCGTATGTCTGTTCATCATAGAGTAATTCTTCTAATTTTCTTTCATAATCGCTTTTTTTTTTTCATGATCACCGCATGTTTGGTTTTATCCGACTGTATATTTGGTGGACAACCTTTTGACGACATGTTTCTTTTTGTTCTTGACTGGTGGAGATGTTATTCAAAATATATTCAAGATCCGCTATAAACGTTTGAGACGGAAAATGAGAGTAATTTACGCAGAATTTCGGTCCATACTGAATGATTTCTTTGCCATGTCTGGGTATCTCTATGTTTGTGTAGTTTTTAATCCAATGTTCATGAAATGACAAATTTCTTTTGTTCAGTTTTAGTAAATTTGTATATTTTTTATCGAGCTTTTTTTGGATTCTTTTTTGGCTCCTCACATTATCAAAAAAAAAAATATTGTGAACCAAATTTTGGACAATAATAAAATCGACATCAATCGAGACCAAATTAATATTAAGAAGACGTTTTTTTCCTTGCCTTATACAGGTGCTAATAGTCTAATTTTCCGTAGGTTAATATGTGCTTTACGCCAAACTAATGATATTGATGTAGCCTTTCATAACGATAACACCCTAAGAAATAAAATTTTTTCTAAAATAAATGACAAGTGTGATGAGAGCAAACGCAGTAATATGGTATATAAAGTTAAACGTAGTGGTTGCGACGGTACCTATATAGGTGAAACAAAACAATATCTCGAAAAACGTATGTACCAACATAAATACGATATAAATAATAAGAAACCAAGCACCGCCTTATCAAAACACGCCATTCATAACAATCACACTTTCGATTTCGATAATGTACCGAATTTGGTTTTTTTTTTTTTTTTCTCAAGAAGTGAAAGGACTTCAAAATTAAGATACGAATTTCAGCCTCCGAACTCAATTTTCAACTCCCCCCCCCCCAGTTTATGTCAACGTATAAAGTTCAAAATTTTCAAAAAAAAAAAATTTTGAGCATTTGATATTTTTTTACATAAATAATTACAAGCCCGTGCAATTCAAGATTATAAGGGATCACTTAATCACTATATATCATGCATAAATGCAATAAAAATGATTGAATAAAATTACATATTTTAAAATGAAAAATTTCAGATATTATCTATCAAGAACTGGCCTCATTCTGAGGCCATCTTTGCATTCCCTAACTGGATTTGAATATCATAGCGCGGTAGAAAGAAAAGTACTTGCTCGGCTAGAGGGAGAGAATATGATACAACTTCGATTGAAAAATAAAACGTGCAGGAATTACAGTAGTCCACGTATTCTCTCGTCGTATCTCATGTATAAAAATATGGAATGAGTGACGCCAAAAAAAGAATTCAAATCGGGGCTTACCTACTTACACTGGGAAATACATTTCTACATTAACCCTCGTACTTAATACCACACCCAAAAGCAGCGGCGCGCCGGCAACAAACCTTATAGGTATTTTTTCCGTCACGTAATTTCCCAAGCGAATATACAACGGCGGTAATTTCGATTTCCGCTCGTATAAGCGGTGGGAAAAATTCTTCGCACAACCGTAGCCATATATACGTATTAAATTTCTTCAATTTTTTAAAAGAATCTCGCTCTTATATCCATTTCGTCGTCGTGAATAAAATTCGTACGACTACAAAGCGAATACGATATTCGGTCGGCGAAAAAAACGACACCCGCGAAACAGGAATACCGCGAGGTCGAGAAAAAATACTCGAATAGGAGTTCCAAAAAATGGGCGTACGTGATGTCGCTGACGACTCGTACGTGGCACATTTGCTCTATGAGGGTTCGATATCGTTTCTTATTAATGAATTTAGTCTTCGTTTGTGGCATCGTTCGATTCGTAAAACCATCGTATTGCTTTTGTGGACTGTTTGTTGTATTTTTTGCGAGTTTGTCCGAAGCCCGCTCTTATTTAGGTAGCTTTCTAGCTTTTTCAGCTGCTGCAAAAATTTATTTTACGCCGTAAACTTTAAATTAAAATCGTCAAAATTCCGAAGAAATTTTTGTCAATAGTCGCCACATCGCTACTATAGGGATTGAAAAATACGAACTACTTTCGAAAGATGGAAAAAGCATTAAAAAAAGTCAACCCTTGAAACAATATAAATCCGTCCCTCGTAAATTAATCACTTTGGCGATAATTTATCGAAAAAATATCGCTTCCAATGAAAGCTAAAGTAGAATTTTAATACAGGAAGAAACCTAATAAAGACCGCTTCGTGATATAAAAACCCGTTCGGATGAAAAATGAATGCATAAAATAATAATATTTTTTCCACCCTTGTAATAATAGAAAAATATTATTATTCTTTTTTCTCGACTTTCTTTCATCACTTTGCGCGATTTTTCTCCTTCGTCTTCGCTTGTTATTGCGAAACAGCGTGTGATTTATACCTATGTAGTTGTAATCGCTATACGTGTTGTCTCATCTGTCTCATCAAAGGCGTAGGTTTAGCTGAATTTAGGGTGTGTGAGAGAGCCATTACAGGTTATATGAGTTTTTGTGAACCCAACTCATACGGGTATTTTTAAAAGAAACTTAGACTCAGATTCAATTAATAAAATGAGAATTGTTATTTCAAGGATCACTTCTACACATCATAGAATATTTCGGATGGAGAAATTTTAAAAATTTCAAAATTCGATCTTACTAGCAAAATTATGGGAAAACCCGAAAAACTGGATATCTTTGGAAGGATAAGGGCTGCTTATACAAAGGAAGGAAGTTATGTAGGTGCTGAAGGGGAGAATTGGGATTTAATTTGAAATAAGTTTTATTAGAGGCTGGATGAGGACAACTTAAAAAATATAAATTATAATTGTTTACGTATGTTCTATTTGTAAAGGTGTTGAGTGGTTCTCATAATTGGTGAAACTAATTTGTTAAATAAAAATAAATAAATAATACGCCAATAGAAATAGACTGTCTTAGTGAATACCACAGCCTTTTCGATTTTTCGGTATTTTTACCATCAAAGGAATCATTTCTGAATTCACCCATCTACTCTTCTATCACAAGGTGGGCAAATTGAATAAACTGAAAGCTGGATTGGAGTTTCAGCGTTTATTATTATTTTTTTCAATTCCTGTATTATAGGTATACTTATGGTGAAATATTGATGAAGAAAATAAACTAAAAATAAGACCGAAAGAAGGGTGAAAGGAAAGACAGCAACTTCCTGGAATATGATACTGAAGCCATTTAGTTGATTAGATTTTCAATTCGTAGCAACATGTTGATATTAACGAGTTTGCCATTGTGCTTGACTAGGTCAGTTAATTTTTTCTATCGAGCAATTATATACTCGAATGAATGAATCGAGAGAAGCAGGGAAACGATAAATTCATTACAGCGATGAAAGAAGTATATCATAGTGTTTTATTGTTAGCTGAGTCATTAACTTGAAAACAATAGCTATTACAGTCTTACCTAATTTGGGAAGCAATTCACGGGAGAGTGGCATCTTAAAATATTTTTTCTGTTGTCAAGATGCCACTTGCATACATAAAAATAATTAATTTGAAAAAAATAGGTTGTAATAGCTGTCGTTTTTTAGTTAAAAACTCAGCTAATAAAAAATTGAAAATATTAAAAAACAAAAATCAGTAATGAATAAAAAAGAAAAAATTGTAATGATTCAAATTTTAATTTACATAAAATATATTTATATGTTTGGTATATTTTTTGTAAAAATGAGCATTTTTCTCATCAAACTTTTAGGGATCGAACGCCATCATTTTTTTGAAATTTGAATTGATATCTATGCATTAGAATTTTCAGATAGGCAGGACAATAATCTTGGGACTTCTGGCAACATTTAGGAGTAGATTCGATTTATAGCATACTATCTTTCGCTACATTATTGCCTATGATTATAGTACTAAATTAGGAGATTAAATTTTCTACCCCGAATAACTGTGGTATTTCCTGTCATGCAATAATCATATGAGCTCATATTTTTCAAATTATGAGCACTTGAGACTCCTCAAAATATCCTCAAATGTTTGGAACGTGCCATTTTGTATCTATTTTGACCGAAATTTTAGAAATAATATACTGTTTATAAACTAACCTCATATTCGAAGTTTTACTTTTCTAGATCGATTTGGTGAGGAAATAAAGAAGATTCATGAAACTTCCTGTAGTAATTCCCCCTCAAAAAGTCGTTTTTTGCTTTAACTCTCCTCCAAATTCGCTTAGAAACCTAAAAACAAAATAAGTCAGTCACATGGGCCCATTTTATCATATAATAACACAATTAAAAATTTTCAACCTCTCGCCTGTATCCTCACCACATTTTGAAATTAATAACCCCTCCTTTTCCCCTCTAATATCATATGTGAAAATTAATTACATTTTTACTAATTTGAGGCTCCTCAAGCTCTACTCAAATTTTGATAATCCGCCATTTTGGATTCATTTTGACCCAAACTCAAGAGCTCATATTCTGGTCACTAAATGATCCAACATACAAAGTTTGACCTTTCTGGATCGATATGGTCAGGAAATATGGAAGATTCCAGAAATTTCATGGCTCAAAGCATTCTCAAAAAGCCATTTTTTGCTCCAACTTCTCTGAAAATGCACTTGGATAGCTGAATTTTGGATATGTTGGTTTCTGTGACTCATTTTATCATATGAGATGAAAAATAAAAAATTTGAGCTATTTGTCTCTTCTCCACTCTCCCTCAAAATTTGAGTGATCCACCATTTTGAGACGTATCGAAAAAGCAAAAAAGGACTTTTTTTGCATTTTTGAGAAAAGTCTCTCACCAAATTTTGAGCGATTTTCATCGATATCCACTTGCGTTACAGTATATACCAAAAAAGTGGACATTCACCATAATATGATTACAAATGGTCTGAAATGCCTAGATTTCTAAATGGTTGGCTATAATAGCTATCGTTTTCATTAAAAACTGAGCTTAAAAAGATCTAAAATGGAGAAAGGTATATTTTTTTTATTTTAGCTGTTTTCCAGATTTCAATTTTTTTTATGTGTTGCGTGATTAAGTTGATATTTTTTCTATTTTTTCAATTGCTTTACTGATTTTTTGCTGAAAAAAAAAAGAGAAAAAAACTGATTCTATACGACTCACGTTGTAAAGAGAAGTATAAAAAAATAGAAAAATTAATAAAATACGAGCTATAAACGAAGCCCAATCAAAAATACCTACAGCACCGAAACCGATCAGGTAAAAAATAGGTACATGATAATTCGCGCATAATGGAAAGTACACATAACCCCAATGAACGAGCTCGTCGTTTTAAACGAAAGCACGAAGCTTTTAATATCCGCCATAAACGATTCAATCGGTGTACATGCCGATACTAGCATCATAAAAAACGTTCGCGAATTTGGAATGCGCGATATTCGCGGTATTCATCATCTATCCACACTTTAATCACGAACGCGTATATACCTATCAACGTGAATATGCAAACGCAAATGAAATTCCTAAATGTACAAACTACGTTAGGGCTTTCAATACAGATAAAAAAGTTAAAAAGTGTATTCACGCTTCGACTACCTCTGCTTTAAAATAATCGGCGATACCTACCTTTCGGCAAGCTGCTGCCACCGATGAAAATCAAAACATCAAAGTACCCTCGTTGGTGCGCCATTAATCGACGCGAAAACTTTTTTTGAACTTTCATCGTATAATTTAAATTTAAGCGAGCTTTTTGTCAATCCGTTTTCGTATTTTTTACGTCTATACTTTCCCTTCGTTTGGTATCATTTTACGTCAACTCGGCGAAGAATTAGTTACAAGAACTTTCACTTTCGCAACCTACGCTGTAAAAAATTATCACATCGCGTTAAAATGATAAATGGCCGCTGAAGGGAAAAAAAGACGCCTCGAATGTGTAAATTAAGGGCGTCGGGTACCCGTGAAAATGCTGAAACACGCTGAATGGGCGCGGACCAGTCCTGTAGTCGGGGTTTTCGTATGTATGGGGTAAGTTTGGTAGACGCAGCATGTTCGAGGGAAAGGTCGCTAATTTTTGCTATCCAGTCTCGCCTCTGTGAACCAGCACAAAGGCCGATTAATTTGTGGGTACGTGTACATATTTAGCCCGAATAAACACGTGTATCAGGAAGAAAAATCACTTCGAAGTATGAAACTGGCGAGGGGGAGATAATTCGGCCATGTTGCATTTTTTTACGTATCGGAAAATTTTTTAGGGTCGTATTCGTGTGACACCGAGTACCACATTTTATCTAGGATTTTTTAGCGATTTTTTCAGTCCTCTGGCCATACCAAATTCTACTTTTATTGAGAAAATATCATATTATTGTCATAATAAATAGAGTACTCCAACTATGTATATCTAGGCTACATTGATTTTTTTCTTCCAGAATCAATGGTAGTTGGATATGAAAAATTTGTAAAATAATGGAGTTTTAATTTTTTTTTTATTATATTTTGATGATCTGAGTTTTGAATTTTGAATTTTATTTTGCTGATCTAGGACTTTTACTTTTTTCTTAAAGAATTGTATTGTTATAAAAAAAATAATAATAACAAAAAAAATAAAAATAAAAATAAACGAGTATCTAAATTTTTTTCCTTTAATTTGCTTGAAAATGGTGATGGAAATTTCATATTTATTTATTTCTGAGAAAAAAATTATCAGAAAAATTTTAAAGTGACCAATTTTTTCATCATTTAAGACACAAAATCGCAAAACATTGCGGTATTCAGTTCCATAAAATTATAGTGTTTAACTCATATTGAACTGAAAAAAATGTCCAGTTTCGACCTCAGTAGGCGTAGTACCTTTGACTATATATCTCTGAACCGCTCGAACTGTAAAAAAAAATTCTGTCGATATCAAGTGAACACTTTCAAACCAAAATACGTCTGCGCATGCGCGAGTTAAAGATAACGACAGGAACCGCTGATAACAGTTGAACTTGTTATAATCGAAATTTGAAATTCGCGCATGCGCAAACGCATTTTGGTCTGGAGCGTTCACTTGATATCGACAGAAATTTGTGCTATTTTAAACAATGAGTTCGAGCGATCCAGGAGTATATAGTCAAAGAGCAGTACCTTGATTTTGGATTTTTGTGCATTGACTTACCTTCGAAAAATTTAAAATTATTTCTCGAAAAGTTGGATATGTTTATGTATTTATGTAAGAAATAAAATTTTCAATTGCAACCCCTCTCCCCCCTCCCTCCGAGAAAATGGAGAAAATGAGAAGGAAAAAAACCAGCGGTTTCCCCAAAATGTACATGAACCTAATTTTCTTTCACTGAGTTCAAACAACAATTTATAATCAATTTTTGCTATTCAGTGGATCTCACAGTTTTTCTCTTTATGCAGTAATGTATAGTTTCAAGTAAAGTTGAATAAAGTGTCTAATTTTTTTCGCCAAGTTTTTAACTTAGAAATAACAGCTATTTTTCATTTAGATTAACGTACCATTTACAACATCTTCGCTAGAGGCATGTGATCGATTGGTTGGGGTTAGAGAAGTACTGGATGTATGAAAATCCCCAAAAAACTAGATACAGAATGTATTTTCAAAGAGCCACAAAGAATCAAAAAAATGATAAGCTTCGAAAAATTAGAAAAAATTATTGTTCAATGATTTTAATTTTTTATGCGACAAGACGTGACCCTTACTGAAGAATTTTTCAAACCATTATTCATCGATTTCGGCTACACATGAAACGAATAAAGAATGTAGCAACTGCTCTCCTAATTGCGAAAATTTCAGCAGCAAAAGTTGATGAAGGGTGAAGGTTATCATAATAAGGTGGCTACTCAAATTTTGAGATAGGGTGAAAAGAGGGCAAATAACTCTAAATTTCTGTTTGTGGTCTCATACGTAAGAGTAAGCAAAGGACACCAACATACTTGAATTTCAACTATCTCAGTGCATCGCAAAGATCTGGAATAGAGCTTCAAAAATATCAAAATTTTCTCAAAATACTCAACTCAAATATAAAAGCCAGTTCCCTTTGAAATTTCTGGTCATTTTAGCTTCTAACCATAAAATGAATGAAAAATTCAATTTATGATACATTTATTGAAGCATGCTAAAATTTTCCAACGACCGCATTCATATTACGTAAAATTACTTGAAAATTATCGTGGTAATGTGTGGTAATTTTTTAGCGTTTCTCCGAAGAAGTTTGAATAACTAATGACCGACTACTGGGCCGTCATAGCCTTTTATAGGCAGCTCGGTCTAGCCCACTATGATGACGTGATGATGTCGGTAGGAGGCTTCTATAAGAGGCGATCTCCTTGAAATAAGAGGCTTTTACACTAGAATAGATTTAGATAGATAGATAGATAGATACAATTTATTTGTAGGATACTTTTGTTTCGTTTCCCTTCTATACATAATTATAGCTTCCAACGCGACCGAAATTCTTTCTAAATTGCGTTTTTAGCATTTATCTCAGTCAACATTACAATTAGAGTATAAAGATAATGTATATAATCAACATGTGTTTTTCATATAAAATTCCATCAAGGCCAAAAAAATCATTGTTGAAAAATGTTGATGCAACATGTTTATTTTCGTGAGATTTTTGCATTTATATCAATAAATATGAGCTGTACGAGAAAAATTATCATAAATAAAATTGTTTCAGTTTTAATTCCCTACAAAAAAGATCCAGTTCATTTTCTACATATTATGCACGGGAAGGCCAGAAAATGTATCCAGCAGCTACATCACATAAAAATTGCAAAAAATCGTTCTTTTTAATATTTTTTGCATTTATCTTGGTAAATATGGTATTCAAAAAAAATGGTTTCATTCAATATTAATCAGCTTTTAATTTTCAATGCAAATAGTATTATTATTTTTTCGGTTATTTCTCAGTACCAAAAACTACCTTTAATATCGATAAAACTTGTTTAGTTTAATCAAAAATGATGGTACCATAAAAATCTTAAAACATCAATTCTAACCTCACCTACGTGCACCTCCTACGGTAAACAAATTTCCCAACGAAAGCCATTAAATTAATCCCAAACGCAAACGATCAATTTTATCCTTGTTTCAAACTAATATAGGTATCGGCGCCCCACCGCGGCCGTAATTACAAATGGTAAAACCGCGCGCGTTCCGACGCGCGTTTTCTAAATTACTCCAATTATACAGGTCGCCAAAATTGGAAAATTATTGTAGACGGAAATTTTCCCTTCCAGCCCGGCTTAAGTTCATAATCTAATTTAAACTTAAGAGTTGTCGAAGCTATTTAAGAACTTTCAACAGCTGTATACGCGCGTAATCAGGCTTCCGTTGCGAGTTCGACGCAATGACGTGGAATTCGAATATATCGTTTGCGACGGGCACAGTGTCGCTGGTTGTTCTATACTTTAATATCGATATTACTACCTCGTTCGTATAAATATAATTTTTATTCGACGAATGGTTTGGTAAGCAGAGGAGGAGAGGTAAAGTGGAAGAGTTACGAAATAGGTCAAAATGTATACAATACGAATTTCCCCATCGTACGCTACAGGCATACGCGTTAGCGTCCGCAAAATGGATATAAAATAGAAGCCAATCTCTCGAGATTTTCGGCCGTTGTAACATCTACTATACCTGTGTTACACTAGATAGGTGTATTTTTCTCCGTTTCGGTAGTCATTTACAAAATTTCAATTAAATATTGAGCCGCGGTGAAGCGCAAGTGGCAAACAACGGACATGGAGATAAATTGAAATGCCCAATTCTATTTGTAAACACATCAACATCATGGTATGGTTTCCATGGGACAGCCAGAAACTAGTTTAAATTTCCCATTTTATGCCCAACAGTATTTGACTTGGATGAGTTTCAGAAATGATGAGAAAAATAAGGTTGAGTTTTTTTCATTTTTGAGGGTGTTTGATATGCTGAAAAATCACTTGACTAGAGATGAATCGTTCATTTAGTCCTTGATCATTATCCATATATGTAATTGCGCATACAGTGTATACTGTATACAGGGTGTTCCGTTTCGGGCACACCACCCGCAAATGGCAGATAGGTCAACTCAAGTTACATACATGTATCATGGTTTGCCTGCCTAAAAATCGGAAGGGGCCTAGGTATGCCAGCTTGAAACAAAAAAATTTGCTCACAAAGATTATGAAATTGAAAAATTTATATCTCACGAACTATGGACGATAAAACTTTGCAGCTTGTGTTAGCATGTGAGGTATACAATGAAGTTTCTCTGGTTTAAAAATGATGGGGATTCAATTTTTTGTAAATAACTTGGAATTGCCCTATCAAGGCTCTTCTTTAAAAATTTTTTATTGATGAGAAATGTGTCCTCTACAAAATGTGCTAGGCGAATACCTTCTAGATAGTTTTGGAAATGAGAAAAAAAATCCGAAAAATTTAATTTCCTTCTAGTTTTTTCAAAAAATTCATGTTGAAACTACTGGTGATATGAAAATGCCATGAGTTTCAACTCGTGAAACATACAGGGAAGTTTCTTTAATAAGAAAATGGCTAGTTTAGAAGGATTAGATAAGTATGTATAAGAATATTACTGCTGAATAACATACGAAAAAAAAAATTAAATTTTTTAGTTTTTTCAAAATTACTTTAAAATTACTTTTTCAAGATTCCTTTTTAAGTTTTTTTTATTATTTAGATATTTGTCCTCTTCAAGATGTGATAAGCGGAAGATTTTCGTGTAGCTTGAATTGAGAGATGCATGTTTTCAAATTTTTAAGCTAAAACTTTTATTTTACAAACGGTTTACAAACTATCTAAGGGTGCTCACCTACCACATTTTGTAGAAGACACATTTCTCCGTCTTAATAAGGCAATTCACTCTTTTTTCCACAAGTTTTTCGGTACCTATTTCATCGTATCTCCTTACCTAGCTCCCTTACCCCACCATTTTTACACCAGAGAAACTTCATTGTACACCTTACATGCTAAAACAAGCAGCAAAGTTTTATCGTTTATAGTTCATGAGATATAAATTTTTCAATTTAATGATTACTGTGAGCGAATTTTTTTGTTTCAAGCTGGCATATTTCGGCCCCTTCCGATTTTTAGACAGGCAAACCATGATACATGCATGTAACATAAATTGACCTATTTACCTTTTGTGGGTGGTGTGCCCGAAACGGAACACCCTGTATTGGAGATTGATTTAAATTTTTTTTTTTAATTAATGAGAAGTAAATCAAGATTAGAGAAAACATCATTATAATATATTCAAAGAGTTTTTGCCAAAAAGTGTGAATATTTCAATCTACTTTGAAAAATTATAAAAATTTGAAATATGAAACGTTTAATTTTTTTATATGCTTATGAATAACAAGGAAACCTTCAATAAGATAATTCATTAAATTCAAATAAGCAACGTATGATAGAAATTGTACGTATTATTTATAAACTAGACCATGAAACTTTCAGCTGCCAGTTGCTATAACCCGTCATTTCAAATGGAGTTGAGCAAATCTTGGAGGGAGCTTTGACTTTTTTTTTTCGTTACTTGGTATTTTTGTATTGAATACAAAATTTTACCAAGGGCTCAAAATTTTCTAGAGTTGGCTTAGCCTCACTAGTCCATTTTAGCTAAGGATCTGCTATCACTACCGATAAAAATCATGACGATAGCTCTCCAAATTTTGTTAGGTAAAGGGCATTTGTGCCAATGGCTCATGGTTAAATTAATTATATATTACTTATTTTCTCTCTAATTTATATACATTCTTTAAATGTACTGTCAACTTGACTCACAGAACAAACCATTTACCTACTCAATTTAATTGCCAAATGTCAATGAAAAACAAACAAGTTCTAACTGATCGTGATATAAATGCCAGATCATACCGAAGACATTATTATAAAACGATGAACGATAATCATTCGTCTTTTTCACGTGAATACCTATAGAAAACTACCCGCATCCGAATGATAAAAAATAATCGTTTGCGGAGAATAGATACGTTTTCGGACATAGTAATATTTTATACGAGTTAGGATGTACTTATTTTCACATACCTGAAATGAAATGGTATAACGAGCGGTGAAAAAGGGTTCAACTATTAACGCTTTTCAGTTAGGTCGATATATGGAAATGGGTTTAAAGGAAGTCTCTAATGAATAACGACAAATTGAATACAACTCGTACCGACGCTTATGAATATCATATGGGTAGAACGAATTTAAAAAACATTTTATCGAGGTATAAATTTTCACTACCTCTGTGAGGTATTTTTAGATGTTGAAATGGCTGAATGGCGCCAGAATGGTGTCGAGTATCCGATGTGTATATTTTTTCGTTACGACTTTCGGGTAAATTTTGGTTTTCGAAATTCTCTTTTAGATACCTTACGTTGAGTATAAGCTGTCCATATACATATGTAGGTACTATTAGAATACATCCAATGATGATGGCGCACGATGGTGTAAATGTTTCGTACGTATATCGTCTGTTGGCTAGATGATATTTTCATTCGGTACGATTTTTCTTTCGCTTTGATGTATATTTATTTTATTACGTACACGGAACTGTAATATCTCGCAGCGATATCGGTGTAATGGTGGAATTCAAGCTGTTGGCGATGCATATAAAAATCGATTTTATATTTTCACGTCAAGTTTAAATACCGATCCGACATTTTTTATTTTTATGTTTTCCGGAGGCACGACGAAAAATGCCATTTTTCCTTTCTCGTATTACCTACAAATTTTTTTCCTCCATTTTAAGATACTCGTAAGCCGAGCTTTATTATACTCGGGCTTTTTTTCACTCCGAAAATTAACAACTTGGGGGGAGAAATTACGTTCACCTATCTCTGGTGATTTCAGACCTTCATGTTTACGAATATTTCGCGACATCGTTTAGTCGAGACGATTATTTATTAAATAAAGCGCGTACATATTTTCCAGAGGGAATGAAATTTTCCCAGATACGTCGAGCTATTCGCGGCCTAAAAGAGTGAAACAATGTGACGACAGAACTTAAGGCGGCGTCGCGATGGAATTTAGTATTAAAACATTCTTTTTTTTTCGTCAACAAACGCACAAACGCGCCAAGAAACTGGAGCGATAGATGAGCCCGATAAGTGTGACTGGGGAAAGAATTAAAAAGCGCGTTGGTAACGAGCCGGACCATTGTAACGGTAAAGTTACAGATACGAGTATATGAAAAATTGGCAACGCGTTGAAATCTCTGGATGAGATAAGAGTATTTCGAGCATGGAAAAGGGAACTATATATGAAATACGATGATCGCGTATTTACACTCAGTTTGAAAAATTACTTATACGAAGTATTCTCGTTGCTTTTACAGATTTATCTGAAAATGGAACTCGGATAGTGATAATGTGGTATTTGCGGCTAACCGAATATTTCATAGTATTGGATTTCTCGTTTAAAAGACTGTTTACATCGAGGTAAGTCTAGATGTTTAAAGAGATCAATTGATGAAATTAGGTACCTATCTGTGAGCTTTTTGGAGAAATTATTTCAGCTGGATGCAAGTACTTAGATGCCACTCATCAACTTTTTTTGGAATACTTGATTTTAAAGAAAATATACCTTTTTGCAAAGTGCAGCCTATAGGTGAAAAAATAAAATTTTTGATTTTGTTGAAAAAATTATGACTGAATTGTTAATAAAGAAAAACTGATTTATTTTTTTGAAAAAAATTTAGTTTTTGTTTAAAAACTCAATTTCTTTAGATCGATCTTTTTTACATGAATAAAGGATATTATAGGCCATCCATGATGAGTATTTGAATGACAAATTAAAATTGATCTCAGTTTTATGAAGTGATGAACTGATGACCTCTCACAAAATTCCAATATCATGAATTTTTTTTTAGTAAAAATATCATGTTGAGTATTTTCATATAAAGTATCAAATAATACATTTTAATAATTTATTGTGTCAGAATGTGATTTTTGATTTTGAATACAGAGTACAGAGGGGGGGGGCAAGATGATGTACCTAATGTTTGAAGCGCTCTGGAAGCTGCATTTTTCATTTGTAAAGTTAATTTAAACATTTTTACACGATTTGCCACCATGTTTAAAGCTTTATAACTTTTTGAAAAAAAATAACACCATGTTTATATTACGTGTTTTTTCTTTTGATTAATTACAAATTATTGAAAACCCCTTATTTATTCGATTATCATTATTATTATTATTTGTAAACATAAATCATAAGTAAACTGCCCTAGTTGGTGCATCCATTATTCTTTTTGACAAACCGTAAAACGTTTCATCCATATCTGTTAAAAAGTTTGAAATTTCTTTTTCTTGAGTAGAGGTAAAAATTCTTTGATATCTTCTTGATAAACTTGCTGTTTTCATCTTACCTCCATAAGTAGGTATACGTGTACAAATGTTCGTATTTTTCATCCATTATAATGGTTGAGAAAGTTGATTTATGTAATTGAAATGTGTTACTTACCTCATCATCTTCACATAATAATACCAACGTTAACATTCTATTAATTTTTTAGTGAAAAAAGCTCAGCATATGACGCATGACGATAAAATATTACATCGCAACAGTTACTTTTTTTTTTCTAATCACAATTTATCAACAGGGCTGGAAAACCGCTTCCAAAACTCTAACAATAAACGAAAAAAAAAAAAAACGAACGGAATGTTTCAAAAAACTGCAACATGAGAAAAAGCAAAACAGTTTCATTTTTAAAAACTAAAACGTTTCATTTTTAAGATCTGGAACCTCAAAGAAAATGGAACCGTTTCATTTTCATAAACTGGAACCTCAACGAAACTGGATCTGTTTCTTTTTCAAAAATTGAAACCTCAACGAAGCCGAGAAAGTTTCCTCTTTAAAAACTGGAACCTCCGTGAAACTGGAATCGTTTCATTTTCAAAAACCAAAACCTCAATGAAACTGAAAACGTTTCATATTTAAATACTAAAACCTCAAAGAAACTGGAACCATTTCATTTTCAAAAATTAAACCACAATGAAACCAAAACCGTTTCATTTTCAAAAGCTAAAACCTTCATGAAACTGAAACCGTTTCATTTTCAAAAACCAGAACCTTAATGAAACTAAAACCATTTCATTTTCAAAAATTGAAACCACAATGAAAACTAAACTATTTCATTTTCAAAAATCAAAATCTCAATGAAACTGAAACCATTTCATTTTCTAAAATTAAACCTTAATGAAAACTAAACTGTTTCATTTTCAAAAACCAAAACCTCAATGAAACTGAAACGGTTTCATTTTTAAATACTAAAACCTCAAAGAAACTGGAACCACAATGAAACTAAAACCATTTCATTTTCAAAAATTGAAACCACAATGAAACTGAAACCATTTCATTTTCAAAAATTAAACCACAATGAAACCAAAACGGTTTCATTTTCAAAAACTAGAACCTTCATGAAACCAAAACCGTTTTATTTTCAAAAACTAGAATCTTCATGAAACCAAAACCGTTTCATTTTCAAAAACTAGAACCTTCACGAAACTGAAACCGTTTCATTTTCAAAAACCAGAATCTTAATGAAACTAAAACCATTTCATTTTCAAAAATTGAAACCACAATGAAAACTAAACTGTTTCATTTTCAAAAATCAAAACCTCAATGAAACTGAAACCATTTCATTTTCAAAAATTAAACCACAAAGAAACCAAAACCGTTTCATTTTCAAAAACTAGAACCTTCATGAAACTGAAACCGTTTCATTTTCAAAAATTGAAAATACAATGAAACCAAAATCGCTTCATTTTCAAAAACCAGAACCTTCATGAAACTGGAATCGTTTCATTTTTAAAAATTGAAGCCTGTACGAAACCAAAACTATTTCATTTTCATAAACTCGAGTCTTAACGAAACCGAAACCGTTTCATTTTCGAAAACTGGAACCTCAATAAAACCAAAACATTTTATTTTGAAAAACCGGAGGTCAACGAAACTGAAACCAATAGTGAAATGTTTTTGCAGCTCTGTATATCACAAAGTTCTGTAGGAGTGAAAAAACTGTGTGTTGATTGGGAATGTGCATTCGAGTAATAAGTGAAAATGTAGAAAAGAATGATTAATAATCGTGTTTATTAATTTATGTAGAAAACGTGAACCACAGTAATAAAAATAGTTTCAAAAATTCATTAGGTACTCAAACTCATCGTTCATTATGTAGTTGAGATACAGCATAGACTGTGTCTAACTGATTTTAACATCCCCGAGCGCCAAATTCCCTTTAATGAAAAAAAAATATCAACTATTTTATTTTGTTTGACTTCATTATAGCATAATGAGTAATTTAAAACTTTGATAACTCAAATTCTATGATTTGAATAATTTTTTACAGGTTATTTGATTGATTTAAATTTATTTCTTCCTAAATCAGTGTTGCAAAATTAACGGTTTAAAAACATTCATAATCTTATAAATTATGGATTGAAATCATAAAGAAACAAATGATTTATCCCGTGAAAAGAAACAAAAAGAAATGAAATAACGAATAGTTCTTTGTGGATGAAGAGAATTTGGCGCTTGGGGGTGTTAAAATCAGTTACACACAGTGTATAGAGAATAAAAAGGTTAGTAAAACTATAAGTAAGAGAGGCGACGATTGAACGAAAGACATTTCTTTCATTATTGAATGGCAGGAGCTCTTTCTAGCACGTCCCCTGTGCACCTACATCGCAATTCTCTCTTAGTTTACTCTTCAAAAAAAAAATTAATGAAATTCGATATTTTGAATTATGATTTGACGAATTTTCTGAATAATATTTTATGTGTACTATTCCATCGCACTCAAGGAACAATTTTTCATCGTCTCGTGCATTATTATTTCATTTTCAGACAATCCGCTCATGTATATACGAAATATATTTTTAAATTACTCCTTCATTATAACCCAGGTCCATTACGTCGGCCCCCCCAAGTGCGAATTGAGAGTTGAAAATTTGTGTACAGGTTGTGCTCGGGTTGTGCCGCGTTGTGCCGTCAATCATTCGCATTGTGCTCCCCCCCTTTCCGAGAACGTAACGGGGGGGCTGGTGAAATGCGAGCCCCCCAAGTGCGAATTGAGAGTTGAAATTTTGTGTACAGGTTGTGCTCGGGTTGTGCCGCGTTGTGCCGTCACTAATTCACATTGTGCTCCCCCCTTTCCGAGAACGTAACGGGGGGCTGGTGAAATGCGAGGCCCCCCAAGTGCGAATTGAGAGTTGAAATTTTGTATACAGGTTGTGCTCGGGTTGTGCCGCGTTGTGCCGTCAATCATTCGCATTGTGCTCCCCCCCGCCCTTTCTGAGAACGTGATGGGGAGCTGGTGAAATGCGAGCTGCCCCAAGTGCGAATTGAGTGCTGAAACTTTGCATACAAATTGTGCTCACGTTGTGCTACGTTGTGCCGTCATTAGTTTACATTGTGCTCCCCCCCTTCCTGAGAACGTAATGAGGAGCCGGTGAAATGTGAGCCCCCCAAGTGCGAATTGAGAGTTGAAATTTGTGTACAGGTTGTGCTCGGGTTGTGCCGCGTTGTGCCGTCACTAATTCACATTGTGCTCCCCCCCTTTCCGAGAACGTAACGGGGGCTGGTGAAATGCGAGCCCCCCCAAGTGCGAATTGAGAGTTGAAATTTTGTATACAGGTTGTGCTCGGGTTGTGCCGCGTTGTGCCGTCAATAATTCGCATTGTGCTCCCCCCCGCCCTTTTTGAGAACGTAATGGGGAGCTGGTGAAATGCGAGCCGCCCCAAGTGCGAATTGAGTGCTGAAACTTTGCATACAAATTGTGCTCACGTTGTGCTACGTTGTGCCGTCATTAGTTTACATTGTGCTCCCCCCTTCCTGAGAACGTAATGAGGAGCCGGTGAAATGTGAGCCCCCCAAGTGCGATTTGAGAGTTGAAATTTTGTGTACAGGTTTGCTCGGGTTGTGCCACGTTGTGCCGTCATTAGTTTACATTGTGCCACTACCCTAAGGGGTACAGAAGGGGTACTTCATTGGGGACCAGCTCTCCGAAATGCGATTTAAGAGCTATAACTTTTGGAGTGAATTGTGCTAACGTTGTGCTGCCTTGTGCCGTCATTTTTTAGCAAACTACCGCCAAACCCCACCCCTCCCATAAACATAACCAAATATCATTTGTACATCAGCCCACCGCAATGCGATTCAAGACTTACAACTTTGGGAATGAATTGTGCTCACATTGTGCTGTGTTGTGCTGTGAATACTTACCTCCCTACACTTACTTTACCTGTAAGGTGTTTAAAGACCTCTATAAAGCGCCGGCCCCTAAAAATGCAAGTTTGAATATTCAAACATGGTTGGTGCATTGTGCTCATATTGTGTTGCTTTGTACTGTTGGTATTTTACATTGTGCTATAATTCCAAGGTATTTATAGACCTCTATAAGGGGCCAGCCACCCAAATGAGGATTCAAGAGTGCAAACATGGGTAGTAAATTGTGCTCACGTTGTGCTGCGTTGTGCTCATAGTATTTTACATTGTGCTACTATCCTAAGGTATTTATAGACCTCTATAAGGGGCCAGCCCCCACATACAAGTTTGATAGTTGATACTCGCGTAGTAAATTGTGCTCACGTTGTGCTGCGTTGTGCTCATAGTATTTTACATTGTGCTATAATTCTAAAGTATTTATAGACCTCTATAAGGGGCCAGCCCCCTAAATGAGGATTCAAGAGTGCAAACATGGTTAGTAAATTGTGCTTGTGTTGTGCTCATAGTATTGTACATTGTGCTATAATTCTAAGGTATTTATACTGTGTTTACTTTTGTTCTAAAAGTTTCAAATTTTTCAATAATTATCATGAATCGTCACTTTTACCAACTACAGTACAATGCTGTACACCAACACCAATTGTAATATTGGAAACAGCATTATGAGTGGAGTGACCTTACAGTAAGTAACTTTTATGTTATGCACCAAGTACTTACTAAAGTAATAATAAATACCTGCACGTAGACTGTACTTATTACTTGCCTACTTATTCATGAAATGTTGAAGATTTCTTCATGTTGTTTAATTAAAAAAATGTTTTTAAATTTTTAATTATAATCCTTTTCTTTTACCGTGTATTAAAAGATTTTTAGCATTGAAAACACGTTGTTTGTGGTATACAAATTCCTGAAAACTAAATTCTTATGCGGGGGATATTTGTTATGCTATTTATGTATAACGTGCCCGCAACTGATTTACTACACACCAGTGCAAAAACTTCTAAGAACTAATTTATACCTATAATTCTAAAATAACGTAACTTGAAACTGTAGGTTGATTTATAATCTTCTCATTGGTTTTATAATATAATTTGATAAGAAAGTGGAATGAAAGACAATTCTATACACTTTTAATATTGATTTCAACATTATGTAAAACGACTTTTTTAACAGAATTTTGCGTCGATGTGTAAGGAATTAATTACATTTACGGTATAAAGGTCGATGGTGTGGCACAACATAAGGTACGGGGACAATGTTCGCAATCCTGATATACTCAACATATATGGAAGTGTTGCGACTACGTTAAAATGAAAATACTCAAAATTTTCCGCGGTAACATAGGGTTATGAAAATTGTATCTTAAAGAAAATTTCACAAGCTTTCTAATGATACATAAATGCATTAATTTTATGCAAATATTTTCAACATAAATGTCGTTTAAAGCCGAAAGATGCGTAGGCCTCAAACTTTACATCTATGTTGCTCAAAACTTTCTTTGGTAACTTTAGGTTTTGAAAACATGATCTTATAAAAAATATGATGAGCTTTACAATGGAATTAAAAAAATGAATTTTTAGAAATATTTCTTACATTCAGACCTTTTCAATGTAAAATAGCCATAATAATTAAAAAATTTAAAATATTTGGGCATAATTATTTGAAATTTGTAAGGTTTAATTTTTAGCACAATGTGAGCACAATTTACTACCCATGTTTGCACTCTTGAATCCTCATTTAGGGGGCTGGCCTCTTATAGAGGTCTATAAATACTTTAGAATTATAGCACAATGTAAAATACTATGAGCACAACGCAGCACAACGTGAGCACAATTTACTACGCGAGTATCAACTATCAAACTTGTATGTGGGGGCTGGCCCCTTATAGAGGTCTATAAATACCTTAGGATAGTAGCACAATGTAAAATACTATGAGCACAACGCAGCACAACGTGAGCACAATTTACTACCCATGTTTGCACTCTTGAATCCTCATTTGTGTGGCTGGCCCCTTATAGAGGTCTATAAATACCTTGGAATTATAGCACAATGTAAAATACCAACAGTAGAAAGCAACACAATATGAGCACAATGCACCAACCATGTTTGAATATTCAAACTTGCATTTTTAGGGGCGGCGCTTTATAGAGGTCTTTAAACACCTTACAGGTAAAGTAAGTGTAGGGAGGTAAGTATTCACAGCACAACACAGCACAATGTGAGCACAATTCATTCCCAAAGTTGTAAGTCTTGAATCGCATTGCGGTGGGCTGATGTACAAATGATATTTGGTTATGTTTATGGGAGGGGGTGGGGTTTGGCGGTAGTTTGCTAAAAAATGACGGCACAAGGCAGCACAACGTTAGCACAATTCACTCCAAAAGTTATAGCTCTTAAATCGCATTTCGGGAGCTGGTCCCCAATGAAGTACCCCTTCTGTACCCCTTAGGGTAGTGGCACAATGTAAACTAATGACGGCACAACGTGGCACAACCCGAGCACAACCTGTACACAAAATTTCAACTCTCAATTCGCACTTGGGGGGCTCACATTTCACCGGCTCCTCATTACGTTCTCAGGAAGGGGGGAGCACAATGTAAACTAATGACGGCACAACGTAGCACAACGTGAGCACAATTTGTATGCAAAGTTTCAGCACTCAATTCGCACTTGGGGGGCTCGCATTTCACCAGCTCCCATTACGTTCTCAGAAAGGGGGGGGGAGCACAATGCGAATGATTGACGGCACAACGCGGCACAACCCGAGCACAACCTGTATACAAAATTTCAACTCTCAATTCGCACTTGGGGGGGCTCGCATTTCACCAGCCCCCCGTTACGTTCTCGGAAAGGGGGGGAGCACAATGTGAATTAGTGACGGCACAACGCGGCACAACCCGAGCACAACCTGTACACAAAATTTCAACTCTCAATTCGCACTTGGGGGGCTCACATTTCACCGGCTCCTCATTACGTTCTCAGGAAGGGGGGGAGCACAATGTAAACTAATGACGGCACAACGTAGCACAACGTGAGCACAATTTGTATGCAAAGTTTCAGCACTCAATTCGCACTTGGGGCTCGCATTTCACCAGCTCCCCATCACGTTCTCAGAAAGGGCGGGGGGGAGCACAATGCGAATGATTGACGGCACAACGCGGCACAACCCGAGCACAACCTGTATACAAAATTTCAACTCTCAATTCGCACTTGGGGGGCTCGCATTTCACCAGCCCCCCGTTACGTTCTCGGAAAGGGGGGAGCACAATGTGAATTAGTACGGCACAACGCGGCACAACCCGAGCACAATTTGTATGCAAAGTTTCAACTCAATTCGCACTTGGGGGCTCGCATTTCACCAGCTCCCCATACGTTCTCAGAAAGGGGGGGGGAGCACAATGCGAATGATTGACGGCACAACGCGGCACAACCCGAGCACAACCTGTATACAAAATTTCAACTCTCAATTCGCACTTGGGGGGCTCGCATTTCACCAGCCCCCCGTTACGTTCTCGGAAAGGGGGGAGCACAATGTGAATTAGTGACGGCACAACGCGGCACAACCCGAGCACAACCTGTACACAAAATTTCAACTCTCAATTCGCACTTGGGGGGGCTCGCATTTCACCAGCCCCCCCGTTACGTTCTCGGAAAGGGGGGGAGCACAATGCGAATGATTGACGGCACAACGCGGCACAACCCGAGCACAACCTGTACACAAATTTTCAACTCTCAATTCGCACTTGGGGGGGCCGACGTAATGGACCTTTATAACCCACGATACCAGGATAATATGGTCGTATTATGTTTACTACATGACGATATTACAGCAATCACTGTAAACCTTCATTCCAACAGTCTATTAGGCATACGACTAGGTTGAAATATAGCGCTAAAATAAGAAATTTCCTGACCCTCATTCCGCCTTTTATGGCACCAGTACAATATAAACTTCATTAAGTAGCTCATCCGAGATAAATTGCAGCTCGACTAGAGTTTCCGGCGTCCATAACATATAACTAGCGAGATCGTTTAAAGTCGTCGCTATATCTAGCTCGACTTTATTGTTTCCGAAAAGCTTTGAGCTCCGTACAAAGTGGAAAGTGGAAATAGCAAATTAAGTATACAGGTAACAAGCCGAGTAAAAACTTCCGAAACTGTTATCACAGCCGACCTATGCTCGCTACGGTCCTATAATAAGGTATTCGCGCTTAATTAAGTCCATAATGTATGTCGCTCGATTGTTTATAATTTCAGTAAATTCGTTGCTGTGTAACTTTGTTATTACGGGCCGGACGAAAAACCGTCGTTTCGACTAAATTAATACACCCCTCCTGCACCTCAAAATGGTCTGTATTCGTATCTATAATCAAAACGAATTTATAGTTGGAGTCTAAACTAATAGCTGAGATGACAACGTGGAGTGTAACGAGCTACGACATAATTAGCGTTGAAATGCGATCGTTTACTTCGCCTAGTATAATGCCGGAAAGTGATGCGGAGGTATTGTGCACAGAGCGGAGCCTATTATTGATTTATTTTTGAAAAATGAACTACCAATTATTCGTTTCCTTCATATATTAATCTTCTATTCATTAAAACTGAGATAATTGCATTTTAATAATTTTGAAATGATTGACTCATCAAAGTAAGCCTTCAATCAATTATTTTTACAGGTATTCTCAGCTGCTGAAAGATATGAGTGGGTGTGGATTTTAAGACATTTGTGAAACTTTTTTTAGGAGTTTTGAATATTCCTAATAAAAATTTTAATAGTGCTTCACATGTTTTGAATATCTTCGTGTTTTTGACGCTCTCATTTCTGCACTTTTTTTTTCTTTTTCAGAGGTAATTAATTTTTCTTTATTTTTAGAATAACAAGATAATGTATTCAAGTTTATTTACCGATTGTATTCGAACAGGGAGGGGGTAAATAAAAACTTGAAAATTTTGTATGACAGAGAGAGCTCAAATTATTATTAAAATATTTTAATTTTAGCTTCTTAAGTAAATTGTTTTATGAATTGGAGTTGGATATGGTGGGGGGAGGGAAAATGCATTCTTACGAATTCTTCATTTTGAATTTTTTTTTCAATTTTTCGACATCCAGACTAAAATTTGGACGTTTTCATCCTTGTGTGTACTTTTAGTGAAATAAGTATAAGCCTAGAGGGACTTATCTCCTTTGTTCTCTCCTCTTGGTCTTCCTTCAATTCATACCAAGCCATTGGTCTATTGAATTTACCTGATTTAGGTTCAAATTCAAGTTCAACTGGGTGGTGCAAGCATCTTGCTCTTCGGCCATTTATAGCTCATTGTTCCCTTACTCGAAGTCTCGCAGTGTTCAAATATAAAATTACTGTATCCTCGGAATCTGCCAACTTTCGAATCGATCAGCCTCCCTAAGGTCGAAACGGTAAAGTAAATAATTTAAGGCGACGCGGCTTTTACGTGTGACCGCATCGTGCGTCGGCAAAGTTGGACCGAATTCGGGATAAAAGTCGACCGCAAATATACGCCGCGGAAAGAGATTCGAGTACTGAGCCACCAAAAACAAACAATAAAACGCGGCGGAGGTGACGCGTTCGGCAAATAAATTCCGATTTGGTTGGGAACACCGAAACGGCGGTGATTTATCGAAAACGCGCGCGTAATTAAATGCCAAAGCGAAAATAAATTAATGGCGTTCGTCTGAGCCGTAATCTGTGTAGGATTTTAATTGTGTATCTTATTGGGAATCGGATTATTTTCGTCGATTGTAGGAGAACGGGTAGGAATGGGGTCGTGGTACATGTTTTTCGGTGTTATTTAATCGTAGATTTGCGAATTAATGATGGAGTGCTCTGTCATCGTATTTACTGTGCTGTCGAAATGAAGTCAAAGAGGATAAGTGGCTTCAAGGTCAAACTCTGTAAGACTTGTACGTCGTACGAGCTTGAAAAAACACTAAAAATTGAACAAATATTCGAAAAAAAAGAATGTTAATAAGAAACGATCCATACTGCTTTTAGCTTGTATGTACAATATGTACATAAAAAATTGCAAATTCATCAAAAAAATTTTCAATCGAAGAGATTTTTTTTTGGGCGGGAGGGGGGTAAATTTTTCTGAATTTTGTGCCGTTTTCAATAATGTCTATAAGCTTCTCAGTTCTTCTATTTGAATTTCGCTTCTCATTTTTTCGTGAATTGTACAAATTAGAGGAAAAATAATCTAGATGACGGTAAAATAATTTGCTTGAAATTTCTTAGAAAAAAATTAAGTAAATTTTTTTGCGTGACATGAGAGGAGCTAAAGGTTGTAACAAAATTCATCTTCGAGCATTATGATATAGGTTTTATATTTTTCAAAGCAATAAATCGATTCCTCTGAATCACTATTTGGATGAAAGGTACCTTATTGAAAAGTAGACCACCAGTTATACTTCCTCATGGTGGACAAAATATAAAATCTAATTCACTCTCAAAGATAATACACTCTATTTATTCTCAGAATTCATTTCTTTACATAATGAAATATAAAATTACGTGACGTCGTGTTACCTCACATAGTTTACATAATTTGAGGGGAAAAAACTTGACCTCAGATTAAATCATATTTCCTCAGGGTCGACCGACTCTGAAATATAATCAGCTTTTGAGGATAACCAACTCTACTCATTCTCAAAGTCTAACTCTTTATATATGGTAAAACATAGAATAAATTTATTTCGGGAGCTGAAACTCGAGTATGTTAGTCACTGGGCTTACTTTTTCATGTGACACAATAGTAAAAATTTTCATGCCTTTTTACTTTCGTGTATCCCATCACATTTTGAAGATAGTAATCCCTCTTCCTTCCCTCACACATGACTCGTAAAAATGGATTTGAGATATGACTTTTTTTTAATTTCCAGAGGTTAAAGGTACAATATATTTTTGATGTTTTTAATGATCATATGAATCCCTTATTCATCAAGTTTTAACTATTCGAGGCTCCTCAAATCCTTCTCAGATTTTTACCTTCTACCATTTTGGATTCATTTTGAACCAATTTCAAGGAGTCATATTATTTTCTAATACTAAGTCCACATAGAAAATTTGAGCTTTTCAAGTCGATTTGGTAAGGAGATATAGAAGATTCAAGACATAAATTAAAAAAAAGATTATAAATAAATTATTTATGAAAAATTAATTTATTGAAAAAATTAATAGTAAAAAATTTTCTCAGAAATTTATTTTTTGCTCCAACTTCCTTCCATATTCATTCATGAAGTTGAAATTTAATCAAGTACATTCGCATCTCTGATTTACTCCTTTATATAAGACTTCCAACAAAAATTTTGAGATACTCTTCCCCCCTCCATCCACTCTTAAAATTTTAGTGAATCGAAAAAACAAAAATAATATTTTGCGTATTTTCTCGAAAAATCTCTCACCAAATCCGTAACTGCCAGCGCTTTATGTGGAGGAAAAATATACATGAAAAATCCCTCTTTTCCCCACCTTTCCTTCCAGATCAGCTAGGCTGTAATAGCTATCGTTTTTAATTACAAACTTGGCTAAAAAGTATAAATGAACGATTACTTTTCAAGTCTTCTCCATGTTCACCTATCCTTTGATCTTTTTTACTAGTTAGTTCTTTACGCTCTTCTCGAAGAGTTTTATAATCGACCTCTTCATTCTAGTTATCCCTTCTACATATAAAGCGTTATGTGGCGAAAATAAAGTATTCCGGAAAGTAAAATATGCCAAGGTAAAGTACCAGTCCCGGGTAATATACGAGTTGTAAATACATGTATTTTATATACCATTTTGTAGTGAACAAAATGAAAAAAAATTTTCTTTTTCTTATTTATATGATCTATATATGATATGAGCCACATGTCGAAATTCTTTCGGAAAGTCAATAAATTTTTTTTTTTTTACAAAACTGTGTGTCAAAAGTTTATTTTTCAAGTTTTGTTTTGCAGTATAATATCTAAATTAATATGGAAAATGGTAATGAGAATTCTTATATTTTCGATTCATATGGTTTTTTTGGGTTGTACTGGGACGAAATTACATTTCTAGGGTGTTTTTAAAATTTGTCGATTTCATCGTGTGCAATTCAGATGCGCTTGTAAAGGAGGGTACGTGGTTCAAAAATTTTTGGTGAAAAATACCATTAACAGTTCTTTCTTGATGGAACATAGTTAAGGCTAATGGAATGTACAAAATACAATTTTTACCAAAATTTCGACAAATTTTTAGAAACAAATTTCCATTTGAAAAAAATACTGTAAATAAAGGTATGTGAATTGCAATGTCCTGCCAGAATGTGTTGGATGAGTGAAATATTGTAATATCTTCCCAATAAGGGTCTATAGGAAGTTTGAGCTGATGAAATTGATATTTGCTGCAGTTATGATATTTAAAAAAAATTAACCCCCTTCCCTCCCCCGCATCTGAAGCCTTAGTTCGACGTTTCAATTCCGAATTGGATTGACAGTGGTTTAAAAAATTGAAGTATCGTCTCAAGAAGTCCAGCTACTTTCATGAGTTGAATTTGGTGTCCGCTAGAATTATTTCAAAATGGATCTGAAATACCTTACTTCGAATAAGTATCGTGATGTTGAGGGATGTAGCAGTGTTTGGTTGCCAAATTTAATAATTATTATTTTGTTTTTCATTTTTCCAAAAACTGAACCTTTTTTCTCCCTTGGTCCATTTTTATGGTCAGTTTTCGTTGTAGTGTGTTTTTTGGTGAAAATACTTGATTTTCATGATTTTACCTAGTTTTAAAAATTTTGAATCCATTGAAAAAATTAATATTAATAATTAAAAATAAAATTAAAAATTGAATTAATAAAAAAATTAATTTTATATTAATGTTATTATAAAGTATAATTGAAAATTACGAAATTAAAAAAATTCAAATTGAATAAATAACATAAAATGGTTAATGAATAATAACAAAAAATCTTTATTTTTTTTTCAATTTAAAAAATTAATATTGTGCCTCTGGTCTAAGCGGCAGTACATGGCACTACTCAAAAAAAAAAATTAATATTAATGCTTAACATTAAAAAAAAAAAAATTGGTTTATTAAATTTAACAAGGACTAGGAGTTACTCCAAAAATTTGACTCTGACTCCAGCCTGACTCCGGAGTCAAGACAACATTTGACTCACATACCGACCCCTGACTCCAGAGTCTGGTTGAACATTTTACTGCGACTCTACTTTGACTCCGCAGTAAATCTGAAAGCCCAACTTCGACTCCGACTTGGACTCCAACCCCTGACCCCGGAACATTTTTTCAAACATAACTCCGACTCCGACCTCTGACTCCAGAGTCTGTTTGAAAACTTTGACTCCGAAATCACTTCGGCTTCAAAATCTGAATTGTGATGGTATTTTTTTGTTTATTAGGGTAATTACCATGAACTAGGATTCACCCGAAGATGTTCACTCAGACTTCGACCCTTGACTCTGGAGTCAGGTTTAAAATTTGACTCCAACTCCCGCACCTGACTCCGGAGCATTTCTCCCAAGGACCCGAAGTCAGAGTCAAACTGATTTTTGACTCCAAAGTGACTCCGAATCCGGCTTGACTCTGAAGTCAGGAGTCAGGTATGACCCCGGAGTCAAACGTTGGAGTTGGAGTCAAGTATCTAAACTGACTCCGGAGTCGAAGTGGAATTAGATTCAAGTTTTAAAATTGACTCCGGAGTCAGCCGGAATCAAGAGTCAGGTATCTACTTTGACTCTGGAGTCAAGGCTCGGAGTCGGAGTTATGCTATCAGTTGACTTCGGAGTCAATCGTCGGAGTCAAATTTTAGATATGACTTCGGAGTCAGATTGGAGTTGGAGTCAAAATTTTGGGTGACTCCGGGTCCTTGATTTTTTCAAACATGACTCAGACTCCACTTTGACTTCAAAACAAATCTGAAAGCCCTACTCGAACTCTGACTTGACTCTGGAACCAAGTGAAAAATTTGACTTTGACTCCGGGGCATTTCTTCAAACATGACTCCGACTCCACTTTAACTCCGGAGCAAATCTGAAAGCCCTACTCCAACTCCAACCTCTGACTCTGAAGTCACTGATATTTCGGAGTCATTTGGAATCATTTTGACTCCGAATCGGGAATGATTTCTGGTCCTTGAAGTTTAATAAAATATTAATTTTGGAATTACCACCCCCCATATTGACTTGGATAGCTAAAATGTTCAAATGTCGTTTGACCGAAATTAAAGATTTATAGTTCAGAAGATCTCTCGTGAGTGATACACAAGGGAGTACGAGGCTCGTGTTCCTCTGTTTAAAATATAGATCCCATCGAGCGTTCAAAACTACTAGAAAAAATCGAATTTTAGCTTTCTATTGTCGTTCAATTTCGAAATACTTGAAAAACTCCCCCGAGTCCCGACAACCCGTCGAGCTGTCGAAAAGAATGCGACTAGTGTGCGAAATTCAGAGGCTCGATACGAACACGTAGGTACGCCGCATATAGAACGTGCGCTGATTTCTCGAGTAGCGAAAAGTTTGGACGCGATCTCGATATTATCGTCGAATTCTTCCAACTCGCCGAATAGGAATAACGGTTCGACAATGTGGCGGAAAAGTTTAAACACTGGTAGACGAATAATTACAAAAAAGTTGTATCGAACATCACTTTTCTATTCCTGGCGATGCAATATCCGTGTACGCGAAGAAGGAAATGACCTTTTTTTCGAACAGTCTGTGGAAACCAAGGTACGGTATAATCGATGATATAGTCGGACGTGAATAAAATATGACAACGGGTTCTTTTTGCGGTCTGCTAAGTTGAAAGTTGAGTCGAGTTACGTGGGGAATAAAAAAAATCCTGATGTTACATGAGACAGCGGCAGTAAATAAATTTCGTTATAGCGGCTCTACCTATTCGCGAAACTTTGCGGCGGCGAAATTGTCGGTATCTGAAAAGTTTCCATCACGTCAAACTTCGCCAATAAAATGATCTAACAAAGGATGTCGAAAAGTTTCAAACATTTGTGCCACTTTCAAATTGCCTTCGATAGTATTTTCAACGACGGCGTTTTTTTTTTGTTCGCGAGTATCCGCATATCGATAGGAAAGGTTATTGAAGTTCTCCCTTAGCGACGAGTAATGCGAGATGACCGAAGAATACTCGAGTGTCATTTTTCAAGGTTTGGTAAAAACTAGAAAATTTAATTTTTCGCTTCGATTCGGCGTTTAAAGGATTCGAATTTCTAGTTTTCATTTTATTGTCTTGAAGAACTTTATTGGCGAATACAATTCTAACGATTGCGCACGTTTTTCAACGATATTTGGTATATCAAAAGTGGCCAAGTAAGTGGACAGTAAATGCCAAATGACTTGGAAGACTGAAAACCTCAAATAATCTCAACATTCAAATTTCAAAGTACCCGCTAAATGTTTTTTTTTTCTTTTTTAATATTTACCAAATTCATGTCTTACTATTCTTGTCCAATATTCTTTCGCTATGACCAGATAAACTTGTTGCCATTAATCATGAAATAGCCATAGATACAATCATATTCAGTAGCCCAATTATAAGCTATCTGAAAATTTGAGAGAAAAAAATGAGAGCCTGTAATAAGGACTCTTTTCAGTATAATGAGGCAAACATTTAAAAAAAATTATATTTCTTGATTATATTTCTTGATGAGTCAAGTTTCTTACGTAGATAGATGGTTTTGTATAGTTCCTAAATCTTTCATGAATTTTTCCACTGTTCCCAAGGCCAAAAATTCTAAAATAAGCCTTCTCATTTTTTTCATAAATTCAACGGAAATCTCGAAGAAATTGAATGAAAAAATAAAATTCAATTAAAGTTGGGAACATTTTTTTTTCAATCTAAAATTTAGATTTAAGACCCTCGCAGAAATCTGGGAAGGAGCAATACAATCCCTTGTCTCCTTGCCACTGCCTCTCCTCAAGCCTTGACAGCGACTGTTACTAAGTAGGTAATTGGGATTTGAAAGCAAAGTGGCTGACCTCTGGTGGAAGAAATGAGAAACATATTTGGAGTGATCAAGGAATAACCTTTCGTGCAGGCCTGAGTAGTGGCGGAAGGGGGGTTTCCCCCGTGCCCGAGTTTTTTTTAAGGCCCACTGAGGGCCCGCGGCTTAATGAATTGGCACAAATAATCTGCCGTTACCTCCACTACCTTTTTTTTTTTTTTTTTTTTTTTGCAATAGAAACAAAATTATGTATTAATAAATTTAAAAATTTAATTATTAACACAAAAAATTCTGTAATTAGTAATAAAAAAAAAATAAATAATAAGAAAATGAAAAATAAAAATCATAAAAAAATTAAATTTAGAATAAAAAAATCAATTTCTTACAGCGATGAAAAAAATCAATTGTTGAATTTTTTCTATTGTCATTATGCCACTTGCGTAAATAAATTTAAATGAATAAAAAATTTGAACAAAAACAATTAAAAATTGAAAATATTAAAATATCCTCAGGAATTAAATACCAAAAAGAAATAAAAATAGTAATAATTCAAATTTTTATTTTAATTAATATATTGATATGTTTTGTATATTTTTTGTGAATAAACAAAACTCTTTATAGGAGTCGAAGGCTATTATTTTTTCAAACTTGTATTTATATCTACTCCTCACAATTTTCAGATAGGTATGACATAGAATCTTGGGACTTCTGATGGTAATATTTAGAACCAGTTTCGATTTATAACATACTGTGTTTTGCTTCATTATTCGATATCATTATGATGCTGAATGCTATTCCTTGGTAAAGAATGGATACTTATTATTGACCCAAAGTTGTTATATTTTATAAAACCGAATTGTCGAGATACTTATAAATAATGTCTTTAGGTATTTTCAAATTATGAGGAGTTAAACTAAAAAGTTTCCGGCAAATTTGAAAGTTTATTGTTCAACAGAATAATAATTTATTGAAAATCTGAACGATACAGTATTCCAATCATTTGTATTCTCGCCCATATAACTAATTACGTAGTTACTCCAAATGGTTGACATTTTTTACATACATAATTAAATATCGAGTCATGAAGGAAAATCTGTCAACGTCAACGTTCTACCAAACCCAAACAAAAACAACAAAATTTTAATCTTTGGCAGTTTCGAGTATGACAACTGATAGGTACTTACGCTCAAGAGCGCGGCAAACGAAATAAGAAAAATGAACAAACCTAAGATAGCGTTTTGTAAACATTTTGCCATTTACTTGGCGCAATTTGACGCGTGTCAACGTCATCATTACGTGGAAAAAGACATCGAATCGTGCAAATGAACCCGAATAGCTGGTATTTCTTCGTCTATCCTTTGTTTTTTCAAATCTCGTCTTTCATAGTGCAAAGATGTATTGATTAGAATGAAAAGATCAAGTGTGTGATGTTTATCACAGATGTTTGTCGTTGTTGTATTTTTCGTTATTATTACGCGCAGTGACGTAAAGAAATTTATTATAACGTTATAGTTTGTGAACGATAAATCTCAATCTTGATAATTTTCAAATTTAATTATCGTGAAAAACTGAAAGAAAATGGGGCTGATTTTTTTATGTTCATTTCACTTAAAGAATGCCTATAGAATAGTTATAATAACTGGTTCGTTTTCTGATTCGTCGTACGTCACCCTTGTAACAACCAATCAGTAGGTAGGAATGTGGTAAATTCCCTGGAATTACTCGTGAAATAAATACCTACTTACATGAATCAGCTCATGATTCAAATCACAAATGAATTTCAGTCGTTCGCTGAAAACTGAACGATACTATTCAGGAACGTAGACATGAGATTACCTAGATTTAGATTTTATCACATTTTCCTTATGATTGGTCGTTAAGCGCGTGATTTATGACCAATCAGAAAATGGAACAGTGACTACAGCTACCCTATCTATCGTCGCTTCTTGTAGAAAACACATTCCTCATTATTGATTAATTTTTTGGAGATATTTTTAAGAAGGAAATGCTCGAGGTTTAATATAGCCGTATTCTTGGAAATTTTTATTTACTGTTAAAAGTTATCTAGAAGGCATCCATTCAAGATGTGAGTGTAAAGAATATTAAAAAATAGATTTAATACTGTGATACAGTATTTTTTTCACAATTTTTCAGTATTTTCATTATTTCTCCCCAACTACACCCCTAGACTTTGACACAAAGAGCATATTCGTATCTCTCTCATATAATGAAGAAGTGAAGGCAACAGGTATAGAAAAATGTGAAAAAGTATTAAAAATTAACGTAACTAGGGAGTCTAGAATCGATTTTTCTCCCGAGTAGGGAACGAAATTTTTCCTAAATACGGGAGAAAAGCCTCGTTTGAGATCCGAGCGATTAGCGAGCGGGAAGTAAAGTAGCGCTTTCCTCGCGCAAGTATGTAATAGTACATTATTGAACTAGGGAGATAAAATGATTTTCAACGAATTTTGAGGTTTATTGCCCGAGTGAAGGGAGGGAAATAACTCAAAATTATTGAAAATCACTTCATCTTCCTTGTTGAATAATATATTTTACGTAATCGTAGGAGATAAATGAGCATTTGAACCATCGAAATGGGCATAAAGTTACTTTATCTCCCTCAGTTACGTAAAAGTACATAATTTTCTCGTTCACAGAAAATTTTTTAAGGAAGGTTTGTAAAAGTAACTTTTTTTCAAGGACATTTAAAGCTGCCCAAGGGGCATTCGCACAAACTGTCAAACAATATGATGAGAGATGGAGTGATAGTCATTAAAAATTACTTGAACACTTACGCCAAAAAATTTCTCCCCATCAATACTCTGCATTCACTTTGATTTTTCATATTACATTGAATACTATATATTTTCGTGAAACAAAGTATTTTTATCTTTCTTTGATAATGGAGCGATTATCAACATGATAGAAGATTTTTTTTGTAATTTCATCTTCTCAACCCTTCAACAAGCTGGGTATGCAAACTATCGCATATGAGTGTCATAAGAGTTGCCCTACTTGTAGTAAGTAGGCAGTCCCACGATATGAAACACCCTACATGATTGTGATGTAAATTGGAACTGAAGGGTATAGATATAAAGAAATGATGAAAAAAATGTAAATAATGAGGGGAAAACGAATTTTCTCATTTCCAGAAATTTTTAATGGAAGGTTTGTAAAGAACGTAATTTTTTTCCCGATGGCATTTAGAGCTACAGAAGGGCATCTATAATAATTGTGTGGTAAAAGATAGAGTGACACTAGTTTAAAAAAATTTCAAAACATTTCTATCTATTAACCGTTGTGAATTAAAAATTTTCCAAGGTAATCCCTAATTTTGAAGAAATATTGCCGAAAAATTCCATCTCATGGCCCCTTTAACGAGTAGGATAGGCAAACTATTGTTCGTGAGTGTTACAAGACTTGCCCCTCATATGATAAGAAGGAGGCTCTGTTGAGGTGAAACACTCTGTATATGATTTTTATTTCTAAACATCCTCGTTATCAATAAAAAACTTTAATTCTACGTTCGATTCTCATACTCACTTTTCTTCGATCTCCCTTCTAACGATTATTAAGCCCGAATTATTTAAACAGTTTCGTACGCATTAGGAAGGAAAAAGGAGGAATTGATATAACACCAAATGAAGCCGGAAACACGGTTATAAGCCTTGTACCAGGACGTTGAAAAATTCCTTCCCTGCCGCCATCCGACTCGAGTACATAGCATGGAGCTTTATTCAACATGTTTTTGACGTAGCAATAATACAACGGCGAGTGCTCTTCTTTTTGGATGAATAATGCGTTATAAATTACGGACAACTTAGGTTATAGCGGAACGCCATCGAGTGAAATAAATTACCGGTAATTTTTATTCGTACCTTTCGACGGCGCGTTCAGCATTCGTAGTTTTTCATTCGGGCATGCCTTAAACGAGCGCTTTCGCTGAAGACATTTTGTACGGCGAAAAATCGACTTCACTGGCGTGATTGAGTGAATCGAAAATTTTTCGAATTTAATTAGCGGATTTGTTGACGAATAGCTGCATTCTGAATTCGCGATTGCTCTCGAAAGCAATTTTTACAAAATTATATTTCTACCTAAAACTTAAAGCCGAGTTGAAAAAGTCAGTTAACGAAATTAAAAAAATCCGACGCGTAGTTTCAGTTAAAATGAAAAGCCTATGAAAGCTGTAGCGCGATTTGACGAAGAAAGCAGAAAAGTTGGTATTGTGGAAAAATATAAATTTAAACAGCAGTTATTTTATTTCGATGATGAAAAATCTAAAAATGTAATTAAAGTTTTTTTTTAGCCTTTTAACTTTTACTCGAATGAAGATCAAAAGAACGTCGGAAAGTTTTCGAAAAGTTTTTTCTTATTTTGTTACTAGAGAAACTAAATTTAAGTTCGTTTATCGTTCAGACGAACCTTTTTTTCGCGTGTAACGATGCTTCATGATGGTGATAAGTGTTGTTGGCGATGAATTCGTGTCGTGATAAGTTTACCAGCTTCGAGTGGCAGGTACATCGACGTAAAATGCTTCTGGTGGCGAGTACGAGTCGAAAAAGAAAATTGATCGATCTCATCTCCTTTCACGTCCGTTGTAATTTCTACGTCATGAAACGAGAATCTGAATCGACACGAAGATTATACCGAAAGAAAAGATTTTTCTTGAATTAATAAAACTCGAACTGATTTATGTAAGAATATATGACTCAGTAGCATACCCAAGAGAGAAGTTCACCTTCAAATCACTCATTTCAAGTTTTTCTTTTCTCAAAAATTCCTTCTCTTTCTTCTTTAAAAAGACCTCGCATAAGACATGAACCATTTCGGATTTTAATTTCAGGTTATGAAACGGCATGAATTGAGAAGAGCAGCAGCAGCAGCAGCAGCCGACGAAGACAGAAGAAAACGACGAAGGCGACAGCGCGATTGTAGAAATGAATTTACTGAATATGGACGCGGAAAATCGCGTCGTCTTGAACGTGGGCGGTATTCGTCACGAAACGTACAAGGCGACGTTGAAGAAAATTCCGGCGACCAGGCTTTCGCGACTCACAGAAGCCCTGGCTAATTACGATCCCATTCTGAACGAGTATTTCTTCGACCGGCATCCCGGTGTTTTCGCTCAAGTTCTCAACTATTACAGGTAATGTAGAAATTTAATTTTACTTCCACTTTGCTTAATTAAACGACCACGTCGGCGTGGTTCTCGATGAAGCGAGAATGTTATAACGTTAATGCCGTCTTATGATGGATGCGATGAGTGGGCTTCGGTCGAGATTTCTCGTCGTAGGTTACGTGAGGCATGTGACTTGGCGAAATGGCGACGAGAGATTAGTTAATTGAAGTAGAAATGATGATTTGCGCTCAGCACCCCGTTTCACCTAAAATCATCTGTCGAGGTTGGGGTTTAGAGTTTACAATGTTTAGGATGTGGTGATAATTTTTTCTTTTTTCTTTTATTTTTTTGTTTTCTGTTTTGTTTTTTTTGTTTCGTTACTTATTTAATTTATAATCACTTTTTATTTCGTTCCTCATTTTTATTTTTTTAAAACATTTTTTCCTTGGAATTTTGAAATTATTTGATTTTATTCCATGAGTTTTCATTTTTTCTCCTTGGTTTCTTTTGTGGTTTGAAAATTTTATTTGTCTTTTTTCCCCTTGAATTTTTCATTTCTTTACCCATTAATCTTTATTATTTATTTATTTATTTATTTATTTGGTCAATTTCATTTTTTTATTTTTTTGGGGGTTTTTATATAAGAACTATGTTTTGTTGAATTTTTATTTATTTGTCAATTAGTCCATTTGCCCATTTGTTTGTTTGTTTGTTTGTTTTTCCATCCATTTGGTTAGTTGGTTGGTTGGTTGGTTGGTTGATTGGTTGATTGGTTGGTTGATTGATTGATTGATTGATTGGTTGGTTGGTTGGTTGGTTGGTTGGTTGGTTGGTTGATTGATTGATTGATTGATTGGTTGGTTGGTTAGTTGATTGGTTGGTTAGTTGGCTGGTTGGTTGGTTAGTTAGTTCTTTGGTTGTTTGTTTGTTTATTTGTTTGTTTTGTCCATCCATTTGTTTGTTAATTTGTTGAAAAATTGCCTATAGACCTATGAGCATGCAACCTAGCCAACTAGACTATGTATACGGCGAAGCGAAAGTGCCTCCGAAATCGGGAGGTATATTGTTGGGATGAAAATCTTTTTTGCATGTAAATTGATACTGTTGATATATATATATATATACGTAAATCTATCAAGGTGAGATCCGATTAAAAACTGGGCAACCTGAGATCCGACTCAAAATTTACAAATTATGGAATATATAGGAAGGGTAATTGCTTATTTATAGCATCTGATACATAACCACCATAGAGGGGTAACAAATTCTTAAAATAAATTATTTGAGAAGTTTTGAACAAGGTGAGATCCGTAAGTAAAGTATGGAAAGCTGAGATCTTATACACATATACAACCATTTTTGACGATAACGTTTCGATAAGTCGAGATCCAGCAACGTTGCCATAAATATTGTATGCTAATTTCGTGTATTTTTTTTATTTTATTCAGATCTAATAAAGTATACTTTATTTGAGACAAATGTTCATGTGGACAGTAGGCTAGCAAGTATTTACGTATTAAATATCTATTTTTTTTTCTATTTTTTGAGCGATTATTGCATTTTGATGAACATGTGAAAAATTTTTATGCGTTCATTGTGAGAAGTGAATTTCGATGCAGCCTACTTTTGTAAAATTGAATAAACTATACATGTATAAAACATGGATTTGATGAAAGACGTAGGGAGGAAAGTGGAGAAGTGCACAGAAAGTGATTTACATGAATTTTGCTAAAAATACGGTTAGAGCCATTTTATGGAGTTTCTCAAATATCATTTTTTTTAATAACCTCAAAATAATGGTTCACAAATTTTGAGAGGAGCTGGAGAGAGGGCAAATTCCTTAAAATTTTCGTTTTTTTTCAGACGAAAAAGTAAGTTGCGGACTTTAACATATCCAAATTTCAGCCTCTTAAGTATATTTTGAGGGGATCTAGGGCAAAAAACAGCTTTTTGAGGAAGTTTTGAGTTATGAAATTTCTTTAATATCTCATATTATCTCCTCATCAAATCAACCAAAAAGTTCAAATATTGTGTGTGGGGTTAGTTTGGCACTATGACCTTTTGAATTAGGGTCAAAATCAATCCAGAATGGCGGATTATCAAAATTTGAATAGAGCTTAAGGAGTCTCAAAAAACGAGGATTTGAAAAATATGAATTTGAATGATTAATAACGATGAGAAGTATGCTGTATGCTAATTTCACATGTGATTTTGAAGCGGAATGAGGAGGGTGGTTGTCCTCAACATTTTGTGGGAGTAAACGAAAAAAAACGGCTTTTGGAGGGGAAATCACAATGTGATATTTCATGAATCTCGCATATTTCCTCATCAAATTAACCTAGAAGGGTCAATACTTGTGTGTAGATTTGATTGGTGTCAAAATATGAGCCCCTTGAATTTAAGTTGAAATCGATTGTAAATGGATCCCAAATAGCGTATGTCCAAAATTGAGTCAAGCTTGAGAAGCTTTAAGCAACTGAAAAGTATGAACTTTTCCAATTTTGGAGGACAAAAAATTCTACATATTTCAGATTAAACTTCTCGGTGTTTTTAGTACGGATAAGGGGTGATGAATATGGGCTATAAGTTTGAGAAGTTCACTTGACAATATTACCTCCAAATATAATCAAGCCCCGATTAAAAAGTGAGCTCCAGTGATGCGGCATGGCTGCTCACTTTTTTTTCATTTTCAAATAATCTAAGACAGTAGGAAGAGGTTCTCTGATTCAGATATTGAAGTTATATAGAAATGGAATTCACACCTCAATTTTTTTTTTTGGTCAAGTAGGTGTATCAAAATGAAATATATAATAAAATTTTGATTTTTCTGAAAAGAATTCTATATGAAGTTATCGAAAAAAATATAACAAATCAGCTACCTAAACAACCCAACAACAATAGAAAACCTGTTTAAATTCCTTAAAGCTACCAACCTCCTATCCAAAATCTAAACACCGCCTCTGGCCTTCGTTGCAGAATACGGCAAGTTAATGGAAAAAAGTAAAGTAAAGTTTTTAAAATAAAATAATTAAAAAATAAAACACAAAAGTTAAACTTTGTTCGTAAAGTAAATTCTTTAAAATTTGTATAGCATGGCAGTTTTCCCAGAATTATAATTCTATACATTTTTGCAAATTTTGAGGAAATACCTCTCTCCCCTCAGGGAATAAATGGGCATTTTAGAACAATTGCAGCTTTTATTTCAGGATTTATAGCGTAAATTATGTCAAGAAAAACAGCTAATAGTGAGTAATTTTTGAGACTTTAGAAAAGCATAAATACAAATGGGAAAACTTCAAGCTCCGCTCGACACGTGTTAATATTATTCTTAAGTTATGAAATTTTTAAAGGTTTATTTTGAGTCCAAAATGAATAACTTGAGGGGGAGTGAGCATGAAAATTCGACATCTTGAAATATGGTGCTACCTTAAGGGACAGTATAAATGTGTATTCGCTTTATGTATTTAAAACTTGATATTTAATTTTTTTCTTGTTTTTCTCCCTGGTTGTTAATTTTTTCCGGCAAAGTGAGCACGTGCTCTCGCAAATAATAACAGTTTTTAATTTTAAAGCTTTCGACACAAAAAAACTTTATTTTTAAATATCGATACATAACGCGTTTTCGGCAAACAGACCTTTTCAGTGCAATAATACAGTATCGATATTTAAAAATAAAGTGTTTTTGTGTCAAAAGTTTTTAAAATTAAATACGTAAAACAACACTGAAGAAAAACTTTTTTTCTTGAAAATAACAATTTTATGTGAATTTTAGCCATTCAAGAAGATTCGTTTTTTTTTTGCATCTAATTTTTTTATTCATAAGCTTGATTTTTCTACAATTTCTTCTTGTTTTTTTTTTTCGAAAAATGATGATTTTTAGCATTAACCTCAAGGTTTGACATTTTTCTCGAATCTCATTTTATTTTTAGTTTTCTTAGAGATTACCTCAAAATTTGAAATATCCTGAATTTTGCTTCTCTTTTTCCTTTAGATTCAGCTTAAAGTTCGCGTTTTTTTTTTCGAATCTCAATTTATTTTTAGTTTTTCAAAGATTACCTTCAAGTTTAAAGACTTTCTGATTTTTTTTTCCATGAAGTCAGCTGGAAGTTCAAAATTTTTCTCGAATCTTGTTTTATTTTTATATTTAAAGTGCTTATTTTGTCAAAGTGTCTTAACAACATAAATAATTTTTACAAAATGATTTAAAATTTATTTTAAAGTATTTTACAGTTGGTAAACGGACTCTTGTTTCACACGATTATTTTCTCGTTGCTAACTGGAAGAGTTATCTTTAAGTAATTTAAGGTAGTGCAAAATAGACCTGTTTTTGATTTCATAACAAACACTTAATTTGATTTTATTTCAAAACGTCTTGCTGCCTAAAGTATAACGTATTCGTGATTCAATACCGAATATAAGGAACGGAAAGATGAGATCCGCGTTGTTGCCGAATGCGCGGATCTCATCTGTTTCGAAACGTAACACTTAGATATACTCTGGTAGAGCGCTCTCTGCAAAACAAACGTCGAACTGACTTCGTATATGTTGGCCGAAAAAGTGGAAAGATGAGATCCGGGCAAAAATTGGGCAATGCATTCCTGATGGTATCCTGATGTCAAAAAACTCGATATACACGCTAAGAAAGGTGAGATCCGATTTCGGATCTCACCTTTCCAAAACGGAGCTCACCTTTCCACGAAATGTATATTTTGGATCTCACCTTTCGGAAATATAAATCTATATATATATACATATATATTTTTCCCCCACGCGTAGAGCAGGCGGATATTTATGAAATTCGCTCAAAATTTGGTGAAAGACTCTTTCTTCTTAGAAATATAAAGAAACTACTTTTTTGTTTTTTCGATAAAATTCAAAATGGCCCATGACTCATATTTTGAAGAGAGCTGGAGAAGGGGTAAAAATATTAAACTTTTTGTTTTTGATTTTATATGAAAAAGTAAGTCACGGACACCAGTATATCCAAATTTCAGCTTCCTAAGTGCATTTTGAGGGAAGTTGGAGCAAAAACCGTTTTTTTTTTTTTTTTTTTTTTTTCAGGAAGTATTGAGTAATGATATTTCTTGAATCTTCCATATCTTCTTACCAAATCAACTTAGAAACATCAAAGTTTTTGTGTGGGGTTAGTTGATGACCAGAATATGACCTCTTGAATTTAGATCGAAATTGATCCAAAATGGTGGATTATCAAAATTTGAGTAGAGCTTAAAGAGCCTCAAATTGGTAAAAATGTAATTGATATGAACTCATAATTATGATTATTGGGAATAAGAACTGTAATATATCCCCAATTCATCTCCATGCATGTAGTCGGAGGGGTGAAGGAGAGATTATCATAAAATTTGAATCGAAGGTAATGTGACTCTCTTTTTAGAATTGCTTCAGAGTCCAAATAGAGACGAAGTTAATTTTGGTATTCAAGTGAAATTTGGTTTAGAGTTGATAATTATGATTAGAGGCGAATTCCGGAGATAACTCTGGAGTCGAACCAAAGAAAACTTTTCTACCGAAACCAAGACTTGTTTTCAAAAGCGGAATTGTTCAATAGATTTCAATTTTCATTCATTGACTGTGAATTAAAATGTAAAAGATAAAAGCAGAATGTTGGGCAACACTTCTTACTACACACTATTGTGCTTGTTGAAGTTGTTAAGAGACATGAAAGAGAGGTCTAGAAAATGAACCAAACGAAAGGTATACCTAAGTAAAAGGTTTGATTATACCTACGTTTTGCATATTGATTCAAAATATGGAGCCGTAAACGATGCGATAGCGCTGCGAAAACTATAATAACGTGTATTTCACGCGAACTTTCGAAGGAGGTTGAATTTCCTCGTTAAAAGTTCTAAACTACAACGACGATGACGAAAGTAAGACGAATAATTCGTTGTTGTGAGAAAAAAGCGTATTAAAAAGTTTGTGTTATTTACTTGGTCTAGAAAATTTAATCAAAAATTCGTTCCGGTTCCAACATTAATCGTATATTTTTTGGTTAAACTTTCGATAATTTTAAATCGCGACTTTCGATTCGGCGTATTTTCTTTAGAACATCTGCCTGTCGACGAACTAAATATTTGAGAAGTCTCGACTCAGCGAATGATTTAATAAAGGAAAACGTTGAGGTTGGAGGCGATAACGAACTCGTCCTTTCTACACGCTTCGGCGAATTTATCGTAACGTTGAAGTTTTCTTGGTGTACGCATCTGTTTCGAAAGTTAATTCTTTTAATTAAGAGTTACGCGCCGAAACGAGGCGCCTTAGGTAATAAAGTATTCGCGCGATAAAAAATTTGCATATACGAGCTGAAAAATTGCAGCTATAGTTTAGCGTATGAATTAAATATAAAGTACCACGTTGCCCGGTTCCATTATACTTAATCATTTTTATTGGTAATTTTGTTAGATTTTAGCCAACTCGAATAAATAACGCTGGCTAGTGTTGTAAATTCGCCATCAGCCGAACGAGTTTTCTCGAATAAAAACACAACTTTATACTTATCCAATTGTTGCGTTGTCGTGTAACGCTTAGGGAACGTTTGCGTCGAGGCGGAAATTTCGTTTAACTGAATTCCCTTCTCGATGTAATTCTCTGGTGGTATTTTTTTTCCATTCGTCGAGCTTCAAGCTAGAATTCCGAAAGAACGTTTTGGAGGAATTATCGACCCGTTTTTCACGTTTATTTAATTAATACTTTTCATCTGGTTTTATTTAAACAATGGTTTTTTTTTTCATAATTTTCTACCACACTTTCCATAATTATGAGAATTCAATGATAATTATAGTGGGAATTCATGTAGCTATTCTAGTCAAGTAAATATCAAACCCTAGAGAAGTTAAATACAATGATTTTTAAATTTTTTATCGTAAATATGATAGAGTAGGGAGGGGGGATGACGCCAAACTACCTCAAGAGTTGTTTTCTAATACTAATGAAGTTATCAAAATAGATGTCTTTGTCTATAATTATGCGAAAAAAATTATTAACAATTTAAAAAAAATTACCATCAAGTGTCATTAAATAAGTATTCTATTTCTTTTTTTTGGGTTGGAAATTATTTTTGAAGTTGAATGGTACATAAAAGACCTCGAGGACAGTTACATTAAAACCTCTTCCCTACTTACCAACCCAGAAGAACTTATTAGTAACGCTAGGGCACTATAGCTACGGGTTTGATGGGTTGCTACTTTCTCCCTCAGAGAGATCTCAACGTAGCTACCTAACCATTGTGAAAGAACTTCGTTCTAACGGTGAAATAACTATATTAACAGGTCTTCTAAGGAGGAAAATGATCCAGCATACCCGTATCTATAGTGCCCTAGTTACGCTCCTGTTTACTTCATGTCCATAGTATTATGTTCAAAAATTGGTTAGGCATTTCTAACTCTAGAAAAAATCTACATATTCGATAATAATTAGTCCAGTAATAATATCAGAGCATAGATGTAATTCAAAAACACTATATGAAAATAAATACTTTATCAGAGGTATCCGGAGAAATCAAGATCAGGCTGTTGAGACTCCGAGTCACTCAGAAGGTAAATATACAAGCTGAAACTACTAGCAGCAGTAGTACTAGGGCTTAAGCCAAACATTCCTGTCCCTAGTTGTAAATTTTAAACCATTATGGACGCTTGGACAAACGCTCAACATCAGGGTTGGTGGAAAGAAGCAGCTGAAATTAAATAAGCAGAAATACATTCGAAAGATTCAACAAAAGATTTGCGGAACAAATTCTTGGAATGAATGAAAAAAAACTGAATGGTTTTAAAAATTCTAACAGGTCATTGTAAGCTAAATAGACATCTATACCTACTAGGAGTGGTTAGAGATCCCAACTCTAGATGGCGTAAGTTAGAAGAGGAGAGGTAGACCATATGCAGTGGCACTGTTTCTCATTAATAGAAAAAAGGTGTGAATATCTGTCCAAAGTCGGAGTGGATAAAGGCTCAAACAGAGAGTCTTTCCCAGCACTGACTGATCTAATTACCTCATTAAATTCAATAAAATATAATCTTGATGATGATGGTTGAGCTAGGGTCTTATAAGTTTGCCCTTCAAAAGGAGACTCTTGATGATGCTGCTCAACTTTAATCGCTCCGTCCACTGGTATTGAAACAGTCGCTAATGGGCGTGGCCAAACATGCTATAGAATTGGTTCTATTGTTAGTGAACCTAATAGCTCCGCCTAGTGGTATTGAAATAGTCCAGCAATTATTTTATCAATTGGGCTCCTATGAGACTTCTGATACCAAGGTAATGATGAATTGTGGTGCAAAATGGGCAATAAATGGCCAAATTGTAAGATGCTTATGAACCTGAACCTGAACAATTGAACATGAACCAGTAAATATGGGATTTTCAATGGCAAAAGTTCTCATGAAAGCGATATTTGGTATGAACGTTGATACTATCATACTCTTCAAAATATCAAAAGCTCCCAAGAATCGAATTGCAAAGTAGTCCTCTGTGGAGGAGAAAGAGGAGGGAAGGTTCGTATCCAAAAGATCAGTTTTAAGCGTTTATATCTTTAAGTAATACATCTACGTAAAAAATAGCTCAATACAAAATTATGCTACACTATATTTCCTTCATATAATGTCATGTTGTTTTTTGATAAAGCGCCGCTAAAAGCCCCGAAATGGCCCGTAAAATTACTCCTTTCTCTAAAAATCGAGTTCTTATCAGGATATAGGGCATTAATGTGAAACAAATTGCATATTGCAAGTTATAAATGGTAACTATCCTATTGTACAATAATAGTACTGAAAGTATAAAAGCTTCAAAAAGAGAAGGAATGAGGGACCTCAAATATAATTTTTTTGAAACCAAAAATGGCACTGTTGACGAGAATTTATGAATTTATTGGCGTAATTGATATATAAAACTGATCTTTCATTTTTACAACAATTCTACGCATAAGATGTATGAAAAGAATGTTCGTATAAAAATTATTGTTTTCAATTGTTTTTTAAATTCAATTTTAAATTGCCATGGATTAAAATAAATTTTTGAGCTGAAATCTTTGAAGAAACTCAAAAAAATATTTTTGGGAGAAGGCACCATTAAAAAAAACCCAATTTAAAAAAATAAATGTTGCTTTAAATCTTCATATTTGATAATTCAAATTTTGATTTTTATAAGTATTTTGCATGATGTTATCATCATATTTTGCATGAATACTACATAATTCTTAGAGGAGAATAAATTGAAATTTGGCTCCCCACTACTTGCATTTACACATGTTACTTATATAAAATTTTCGTTAATGTGAACATTGCAGTTCTATGAATGAATTACACCTCTAACTTATTACCAATAGCGCTTTTTCTCCTAGAAATAATATTAAATTTGAGTTTCCCTTCACCCCCTCCAGAGCCTTTAATCGTTGTACAACTTGATTATTTTGAATATAAATAAAACATCGAATCAATGATATGAACGAAATTTCTTCGTTATTATAGTTGCACGTAGTCAAATAATAGGTCCATTTCGCTGGCTCCCCATCTTGAGGTAGAATGTTGTTATGGTATTCGGAAGGGGAGAATAAACATACATAACGCGCATGCGCGATGACTCGTGTTCACGTACCATTAACGCAGTACCGCTCGTTCTTCGGTACCGTACAGTGGTCAATGCTCGCGTTTACATTAATTTTGCAACGTCGAGACGGCGGCCGACTATACGAAGCTCGAAGCTCATAATTTATTCATCGATATTTCATTCTATACTTGGAACTCAGGTATTGTATCGCGTTATACAACGTACGTTGTAAAATTATACAATACAACGAGCGCGTTTGGCGAAAGATTCGACTATACAGCGGAGTTTTCGCGCTCGGCCGTTTTAAACAACGAGGACGTCGGGTATTACGAGTTAAATGGGCGAACCATGGCAATGTGTCGAACAGATAAGGTTAAGAGAACAATACGTTTTCAAAGTTTAAAACCTCGTTGCGAAATGATAAAAAGTTGTGTGGAAAGTTTCGCTACACGCTAAGTTGGGGCGGTGAAATTCCATCAAAAGCTGTTGGAAACAGCACACTACTTACGGCTTTTGGTACGGCGCTCTTCGCCGTGCCTCGAACGCGAGTACTTTTCCCAAGTAATTTCTCCCCTTCCCGAACTTTTTGCGGTTAATAATTTCGAGGAAAAATTTTTAGTCGTTGAAAATTCGCTATAGCGAATGAACAAGCGTAGGAGAAAACCGCTGGGCGAATGTTGGCTGCGAGTCATCTTTATACTGTTTAAAGAGTAACGGAGACTCGACAGATACTCGAGTGCCTGCTGGTTGAAAAATATATCTACTTCAAGTATGAAAAAAGGCCGGTACGCTGTCTCTATTATTAAACCGTTATCTAGAAAAGTTTTACAGTTCGTGGGTAAATATTTTAATGTTAATTTCTTTTCTATAGTTATATCGAACAGAGAGATTTTTTGCGTAACGAAGCGCAGCGTGATAGTGGCTTTTGGCAACTTGGTTATCCTCGTTCTTGCTTCCTGTTTCGGTCCACGTACTCGAATATGCTTACTTCGAAGTGTAGGATAGCTGCTTTTTTGCCCTCGGTGTCGAACATAATGGCGTCTATTTTCCAAAAGTATTTCGAAGCTTCGGGGTAAAATTTCATCACAGCTTCCGAATTTAAAGTGGCGTTATTTACGCGATAGATGTTCTAGAAAAATGATTTTACTGTATCTATTGGTCTGTAATAACTTACCAAATTTTTCTATTCACTTCGTATTTTATACAAATTCCTACTTTTTTAAGCACTGGAAAATCTAAACGTGGAAATATATTGTAAAAAAATGGCGACCACATTTGATTCTTCATATAAATGATCGATTTAGGGTTCTGGTTGAATTTCCAAACTTGAAAATTTTCGCAATTAGTTGATTCGAATCTGCAGCGTTGTATATCGGCTTGGAGCTGTAAAAACTCAAACATAGAAGTATATTGTGATTAAACTAATACGGGAAGAGGGAGGAGGATAAATAGAACCTCTTTTTTGTCCCCATCTACTGTAAAACGTAATGCTCCGAAAGTTGTTATGTACATTCCTGTTTTATGGAGCTAAATTCGAAACTTGAAAATATTTTTAGAACTATTGTGCAAAATGGCATAGGTGGATAAGCATAGTTAATTTACCTTGGAGAAATTTCGGACCGTTACTTAAACGAAAATCGATACTGTGAAGAAACATTTTTGATCAAAATATCGGATTCTGGTGGCACTTTCATTGAAAAATGAATAGAATCTTTTTTTGCAAACACAAATAAAAGATTTGAAAATTTTCTCCTATGTTGTAGATCCATGCAAGAGGCATTTCAGAAAAAAACTGTACTTTCTACCCAATTTTTCCCCAAAATCACACTTCACAATTTTATTTTATTTTTTTAATAATGATATAATCTGATATAAAAATTAAAACAGATTTTTCGAATGTATTTTTAATTTCTAAATAGCATAAATCTTTTTTTTTTTTTATTTTAGTTTAGTAGGGCCATAGGGCCATAGTGAAAATTCACGAAAACTGAAGTAGGGCGTCAAATAGAAATATTTTCGAAAAAATTGGCTATTGATAATACAATTTCTGAATTTTGCATATTTGCTACTTGGATCGATGGGAAATCATATCTAAGATGCGCAAAACCGCTCAAGCCTCTGTTTGGATCCCAGTGGCTAAATCCCTTCAGAGTTCATAGCAAATTATGATGCATAAACGTCATGTGTGTTGCCCTATGTCTGCTATGAAGGAGCTCGTATTGAAGTGAAACGCTCTGTATGGAGGTGATTATTTTGATAATGGATCTATTTCATGGAAATGAGAAAGGTGTTCGTTTTTAAAATTTTCAAAACTCCGCTCTTCTTAGTCTTCTCTTTGAAGTGCCCTCATGTATTCTTATTTATTGAAAACTGTTACATTTGTATTTGATTTTTTTTAAGTTTTTTCAATGCCACGTACTAACTTCATCTCGATTTAACAAGCATAGCATTACACTGCATAGAAGAACTTTGAAAATAATCGCAGAGATCATTAAATCTGCAATATAAGTGCTTTCGTTCATCCTTCTTAAATGAGGTACTACTTTCTGGATTTCTGAAATGATTTGAAATTTGTAATGATGCAGTATTTTACATCATCTTAATGTCGTCCTTTAATTAACTACATATAGAATTTCTCCTTGAATTAACAACATAGTTGCTCTGTGTAATACGATGCTATTACTATTATTACATCGAGATAAAATTCTGGGTAATTCTCAAAAGATATTCATCAAAAAAACGGATAAAAAAAAATTTTGAAAATTTTCCCATATGAACAATATCGCTAAATTACAAAAAGTATTCATACTGAATGTCTTGGGTTATTTAAACATTTTAAGAATTTCGATTCTGGTTCTAAAAATGTTTTCAAATTTCGACTCAGTATCTTCGAGTCGTTAAGTAGATGTCCGCGTGGAATTAGGGATGGTTCCTCATTACTGAATCATGTACGACATATTTCGAAAATAGATGGACAAAAATTTCGCTTATTTTCACTCTTTTTTTGAGGCAAATTCATTAATCTATTGCATTTTTTGTGTACGAATTTGGGCATTCATTATCCTGAAAATATATTAACGTATTTTCGATGACGTGACTGATGTGGGTGGAGGGAGTGAAATAGCATATTTAAAATTTGCACCTAATAATATACTAACACTTTTCATCAGTATATTTTTCGTAATATTCGCAGAAGCTGCAATCCTATGCTCCATGTTATGTTGGAAAATTGTTAGATCAATAAGATACGCGATGTTGGTTTCCGATGAGACATTGAAGTTGCGAAATCTAGTAGCGTAGCGAATGTTTTGCGAATCCTAGAATCGTAATTAATTGTTGAAAGTATGTTTCTCGTTAGAAATTAATTCAGAGCCAACAAAGAAGAATGAAGAGCATACGAATTCTAATTTCCATTCCAAAAATATTATTTTTCATATTGTTTTCACGTCTTGTTCGAAAAAAAGCACCGAAGAAATGTTCTATCGGAGAGAGTTAGTACCTAGGTTTAATTTCTATCATTAGCGCAGTTATAGTCATTGGTGGCTCTGAATTGATTCTATGGAATTATTTATCATATACGTAATTTGATGTATTCAGTAAAATTTAAAAATTTTTGAAATGGTTTTCGTGAAAAATTTTGATCTTTTTCTTGAAGTCCTGTTCTTTAAAGAATAGTAATAATCATTATGACTTTGATAGAATGTGAGGAAATAGCTGTTTTGTTTGTGTTATGAACATTGAACAAGAAAACAGAATAGAGCCTGGTATAGTAACTGTTACGTTTTCTGATTGGTCATACATCACGCGCTTAACGACCAATCATAAGATTAAAATGTGATAAAATCTAGTTAATTTCATGTCTATCTTCCTAAATAATATCGTTTAGTTTTCAGTGAACGACTGAAATTCGTTTGTGATTTGAATCATCAAGCTGATTCATTTTTTCATTTTAATACGTGTAATTCGAGGAAATTTACTACTTTCCGACCTGCTAATTGGTTATTACACGCGTGACGTAGGACCAATCAGAAAACGGGCCAATTACTATAACTATTCTATGAGGAGAATCAGTGACACCCACAGGAGTTAGTGCGAGAATTGTTGAATCAGGTACACACACCTAAAAAATAGGATAATAATCCCATGTTTTGCACTAATTTAGTATATTTACAAAATTTTTCTGGTTTTATAGTTGAAATTACTTTTTCGTTCAGACACACTTCAGGTGGGACCACCTTTATATGCCTGCAGGCGTCACTGAGGGGAATTATCATATGAAACATGACATGTAGTCTTAAGTTTTGTTTTATAATTAATAAAATATGAGAAAAGTAGTACATATGAAATATATAAAAATAAAAATTGAATAAAATGATTGATTAAAAAAAAAATAAATAAAAATACATTGAGAAAAACGATCAGGTGAAATATGATAAGAAAGTTGCTATAAAAAAAATTGTAATTGAAAATGTCGAGAATATTTAATGATTCTAAATTAAATGCATTAGAAAAAAATGATCATGAAATTCTATTTAAATATAAAAAAAATATTCTAATAAATCATGCCCAAGCAAAACAAAAAAAAAAGAAGTAAAGAAACCATAATGTAATTTTTTAAAAAATTACTCATCGAAACAAAATTCTATGAAGTTGAGAAAACAAAAATTAAGTATTCTTTAAATTTAAAAATAATAGAATTTAAAAATTCGGTGAAAAAATTTATAATAAAATATGAAATTTTAAAGGCATAAAATCCTAAGTTTTTGTAATAATTCACAAGTTCGAAAAGAACCGTTTAAAATTGAAAAATCAATATTTGACGAGATAAAGTAATGATAAGACACAAATAAATTGATTTAATTTAAAAAATGAGATTAATAAATCTTGTAAAAAAAAAATCGAAAGAAATTAATAAAATAAAATAATATATTATGAAAGAAAATTTAAAACTTTGAAAAAAAAAAATCAAAAAATGTTATTTAAAAATACAATAAACTATTTACCCCATAGTTCAATATCAAAGTGAAGATCAAACAAATATAAAAACAACTGTGCATTTTCATTCGTCCACTAGTTGATGATTTTCACGACTGCTTTTGGGATGGCGATTTCTTTTCAATTTTCCATCGAGTTACTTTCGTGGTTTGTTCTATTTAGACCTAATCTGTATCAGGAGAGTTTCATATTTTATAATTAGAGGATTAGGTTTTATTCGGTATCGTAATATAATCGCTTGTTAGTTGGAAAAAATGATCTGTAGATAAGGCATTTTGTTAAATAAATAAGTACTGTTAATGGGAATAATTGGATATTCGTATAATGGACTGTATAATTATCGAGATTAACAATAATTGATGATAATACAATCGAAATTTTCGTTTTTATGTATCCTCGTGAGTTGATTTATTTGCATTCATTTTACCATCTTATTTCATGCGAGTACGAGCGTAATTATCTTCATTTTGGACTCGATGTTGTAAACGCGTGGGTTTAAAAGCGAAACCTATATAGGTATCAGTTGGTAAAATACGAGCCGATATTTCTCGTAAAATACAATCGGTGAACGGGACGCGGGTCGGTTTAAACGCGGTATCCATCATTTGGTAATTAAAAGTTGACAAATGGGCGATGTCCCCGGCGGCGCGTCGAATTCCGTAATTTGACGGGAGCGGCGACGTTGCCAGGTCGGGAAAAAATCAATTTATTCGATTCGAGGCGCGGCGTGCGGTAATATACGCGGTATACTATGAGCCATATCGCGGGCGCGGATCAAAAACGCGTAAAAATTGGCGAAAGAAATATTAGTAAGGTGATGAAGCGTAAGAGGAAGAGATGAGAAAAATGTAGGCTGCACGGTGAAATCATCGGTCGGATGAGCAAGACGGTATAGTTGATGTTATAGGGAAGAAGGAACGTTAGATAAAGCCTGCTGAGTTTTATCTTCACCTTTATATTCGACGTTGTACCAAATTACTGAAAATTTAGGTATTTTCAACTGGAAGGATGAAATCTCGAAATTTTTAAAACGATTTATATTAATAAAAGGTTATTACTTGGTGCCTTTTGGTATATCAAACTGAATAATTTTCCAACTTAAATTTGAATATACGATGCATTAGAATTTTCAGAGGGCAAGTTATAACCCCAAAGTATTAAGTGATTAAAATGTTATTTAAAATGATGTTGAGCAATAAAAAAAAAAAAAAAAACTGATTTTCATCCATTTATCCACGAGTAAAAAAACTAATGTTTTACGTTTTCAAAACCGTAATTTGGAAACTATTGCAGGTTCAATAGTTCTTCTTTTCAGTACTTTTCACAGTTATAGTTGGTTGAAAAAACTGCAGGATCTATCTCTTCTTTCCAAAACTACTTTGTTTCGCTCGTACGACAGTTTATCAAGTGTCATCACTATATTCTATACCTAATTTTCTATGATACCAGATGACTAACTGTTTATGGTTTGCAAGCATAGAAATTGAAAAAAAGCTCCTTCACTTTGTAAAGAAAAAAAAAAAATGTTACGAAAAGCTGTTATTTTTTCTTTTTTTTGTTTTTTCAGTTTTTATTGAGAATTTCTTCTTACTTCTTAAAAATTACTACATTCACTACAGGACACATTATCTGAAGATTATAAAAATTATCACTATTTTGGTTCTAGTCTTTGACAGAGTTGGGCGAAATTTTTTTGGAGGGAGGCCTTAGTCCTCATAATTTAAAAGATGGCAAAAATTCGGTTTCAACTCTTACATAATGAAGAAAATAATCGAGTACGAAGAATGTTGAAAATTTGATCGTTTTAGTTCCCCTCCTCTTTCACTATAAAATCGTTCTTTGATGCGTTCGTTTGAATATCTTATCATAATAGAATAATTATGGTAACTGGTCCACTTCCTCATTTGTCATACGTCACGTATGTGACAACCAATCATAAGGCTAGAAAGAGAAAAATCTATGTAATTTCATTTTTACCTCCCAAAATATTATCGTTCATTTTCAGTGAACTACCGAAATTCGTTCGTGATTTGAATCATCAGCTCATTCATGTTTTTATTTCACGAGGAAGTGGAGTAATTTACCACTTTTCAACTTGATGATTGCTTGTTACATGCGTGACGTGAAACGGTGCAACCAATCAGAAAACGAACCATTCACAATAAATTACTCTATACACGTTTCTGAACAAAATAACGTTCTTAGCATTTTCTGTAGCGTTCGCGTTCCTTTTTTACAACATTGCTTTTAAACTTCGGAAGAAATCCAGCTACCCACCCCGCAAAAAATGGTCAAAAAATCATCCAATAATAATGAAAAATTATGAAAGTTATCAAAAATAATCAAAAAGTTTATCAAAAATAATAAAAAATTGCATAAAAACCATAAGAAACGATTAAAAACTGCATTAACAGCGTTCAAAATTGATACCTAACAAATATATTTAAAACGATGAATAATGATAAAGTATCGATATAAAAATAATGGAAAACAATGAAAAGATAAAAAAGAAGCGATCATAAGCGATAGAACAATGAAGCAAACACGATTAAAAATTATGAAAAATAATTGAAACAGAAAAAGATCAAAAAACTCGATAAAAAACAATGAAAATTATCAAAAAATGGATTATTAACTACAAGAAAAATTAAAAAATCATTAAAAAATGATGAAAAGCGATGAAAAGTAATCAAAAATTCGATCAGCAATAATGAAAAACTATAAAAGCATTAAAAATGATTCATAGCCGGTTTTAGAGGGAGAGGTTTGGGTGTTTAATCCCCTTAAGAGCTTTTTTTTTCAATTTGTTTTTTTAATTAAAAATATAACGAGCGGAAATAACCCCACACTTTTTTTAGCACATATTATATCAACTTCTTGGTAATGTTCCCACTTAACTGTATGGAACTTGACTCCGCCCCCCTAGCAGTGGTCTTAAAATTGGATCTGAAAATGAAGGAAAAAATTTATTAAAAATAATAAAAAACTAATCAAAAATGATTAAAAATTGATTAAAAACGATTATAAACAATCGAACTCGTTATGCATTAATTTATTGTAGTTTACCCACTTTAAAAATTGAAGTGGGCAAAATTAATGATCACTACGGTAAACAAATATTTACCATCCTAATTATATTAGTATCTGATAAGAGTTACCAATTCTTGAGAAATAGTATCGATATCAGGTATCGATAATATCGATATCGTTCGATAATATATTGATATCGTAAAGATCGATAATATCGATATCGTAAAGATCGATAATATCGATATCGTAAAGATTGATAATATCGATATCGCAAAGATCGATAACATCGATATCGTGAAGATCGATAACATCGATATTGTGAAGATCACTTTATCGATATCGTAAAGATCGATATTCCATAATATCATAAAAATAAGTATCAATATCGATATTAATCGATACTTCAATGTTTGAAAAATTGAAGAAATCTTGCAAAAATTATCAAAATTGATTTAGCAAAATCACACATTGCAATGTACACAAGTTAGGTGCGAGCTGAATAAGATTAAACGGGAAAATGCAAAAAAAATTATAATTCAGAAGGCTGACAGGAATAACAGAACAACAGAAGTATAGAATAGACAACAGAAAAAACTGAAATTGATAATAATAATAACACGATATCAAATAGGTCGATAACTCAAGATTTGGTATCGATATTTTTCAATAACGATATTATCGATCCTTCAAAATATCGATACAGTATCGATATTTTGGTATCGATAAAATATCGAACATCTAGTATCTAAGGCACCTATAAAAGATGAGTAGAGGAAAACGCCATATTGGTTCAGAAAAATCACCAAAATTTTCAAGAATTCGACTACATAAAATCGTAAAAATTGAGCTTAGGTTGTTTTCGATATGCCTATTTAAAAAATTATAATTTTTCTGATTATATCGCTGTTATTTTTTTTTCAATTCCTTTCAAATTCTATTTTTTTACGAACTTTGAAAATTATTGTCTATGAACCAATATAGCTTTTTCCTCTACCTTCTTTTTATAGGTACTTTACTAATGTCTAATGAGTTGTTGTACCTAATTGTGGTATAAAGCAGGCATATCGAGATGCAACATTTGGTACATTAATTTTCCAATTGCTAACATTATTCTCCAAGTGTTACCATTAAAAACATATCGTAATTTACTAATTTTGCGAGCATTTGGAGTGTGGACCCATTATTATAGTTCACTTGTTCGTGCTATAATTCGAGTTGGCTCTAGGACAGATTCATTCCATTTCTAGATGACTTTTAATCGTTGCTTACGCAGGTACATTGAAAAAATATATCAAATATCATTTCAATCTGTATTATTCTAGTCAGTCGATTACTTTAGGTATGTGTTACCTGGTGTAATTATCAAGTGTTGATAAATAAAAATTAAGTATGTACTTGTAATTCTTTCATTTTTTACATCGTAATAATTTTTATTTAAGTGGTAAATAATTAATTTGATCTTCACGAACGCATCATTTATTAGAGATAGTTTTTCTCTTTATATATTTCCATTAAATCTCGAAAAATTAGGTTTAATATGGCTGGAGCATCGTACTCGAGTCTCGAGTGTAACGTAAAATAAGAACCACTTAACGCGAAAAATATACGACAACGTAGACGTAATTATTTTTTATGTTTCGATAAGTTTTTCCGCTATAAAACTCTTGTATTAAAAAAAAAATGAGGAGAAAATGAAAAAGGTGGAAATTATATGTAAGTACGATAAAACGTGAAAAAACTGTTAAAAAAATTTCTTCGACGAAATGAAAACGTCGGAAAATTGTTAATCGCGTTTCATTCATTTTTATTTCATTACGATTCTTTCGTCGTAACGTTGCGGTTAGTAGAAACGGCGTACGTTAGTGGGGCAAAAAGGCGAGCGAAAAAATAACGCTTTTTCTCTTCAACTAGGTAAAAAAAGCGCGAACTGACAAGTAGGACAAATTGTACCGGAAGGGAGGGTGTTTTGAGGGCATGAATGTATATTTATTTCATAATAACTATCGTTTTGTGATTTACGCGTTTCTTGAATTTATTATAAACGAAGGTTGGCCGATGGCGGTACCCTTTTACGTATACGAGCGTCGGTCGTAAATACGCCTTAATTTATGGCCACCTACGGCGGTGCCGTCTGAGCGAATATGCGAATCGAAAAACAGGGCGAATTTGTCGTACGGCGGAGGTAGGTTTTCGGAAAAAAAACATTTATGGTTGCTATTTACAGGACAGGAAAATTACATTACCCGACTGACGTATGCGGACCATTATTCGAAGAAGAGCTGGAATTCTGGGGCTTAGATGCTAATCAAGTAGAGCCTTGCTGTTGGATGACGTACACTCAGGTAAGCGTTTCGTATATTTTCGCCACCGGCGGCGACGCTACGTTGATAAACGAGGCTTTTCATTTTCTTAATTTCGAACCCAACGAAAGGATATAATTTTCCTGTTTTCCGCTTCGTTTATTCGTATAACGGATTTTTTACGGGGACGCGGGGTTAATTACACGGAAGAGTATTAATGCCGTAGTTTCGCAATAATTAACATTTTTAAAAGTTCAATTTTTAATGATAGGGGTTCTTACCTATATTTCAACAGCTATTCGTCTAATAATAAAGGTTAAGAGGGGCTAAAACTGAGCCGGTGTATGAATTTATAATTCCCATCGGCTGTAGCGATAGAATCAAATGATACGAGGCGAGCAAAAAACATTTTTCATCGACTCGAAGATTACCTAAAATTCGCAGATAACTGAAAAGCATCGAATAGGAGGGAAAGAGTCTAGTTAACAAAAAATTATATAATCCAATTTCCATCGTAGCGTATTCCAAATAAAGCGTATAATGGTATTTTCGAACGTATCAGTCGAGGTATCCGAGGTGGATGAAGATTTTGGCGGAGGAAAGCTTTGAATTAAAAATAAGCCGTTAACTCGGATCTCATAAATTATTATATGCTGTCTACATTTTGGAAATTTCTCGCGTACGAATGGCAATTGGGATTTTGAAATTTTTATAAAATTTTCCCATTTAATTTGTATAGCCTTGGAACTTGAAACCAACTCCCACGCGTTTCGTACTATACGAAAAAAAAAACAGAAATGGGGGAATTCGCTAAACGAGAGCGAAGTTAATCGAATCGAATTCTCGGAGGTGTGAGTTTCGCAACCGTTGGCAATCATTTTTAGACTGCGCAAAAATCTTTTAGACAAGTGGTAAACTTTTAAACATGAAAAAAAAAAATAATAATAAAAACAAAAAACGAAAAATTAAAGAATTTGCCTACAAGATGCAATATAGTAGGAATACTTTTTCTAAGTGTTTAAGAAATTATTCGTTTTTTCTTATTTCTTTAATTAAAATTACCCAATTTATTTAGAAATATTAATTGGTAGTTTTTTTTTTTTTTTAATATTTATCAACTTATTAAAATATTTCATCTTAATAATTTTATTCTCTCCTTCTCCATCGACACAGTTAAGTCTTACTATCTTTCACTTTCATTTCTGTTGGGTTTACATTTATAGTTATTACAATATTTTTTTTCCTCCTTATTCTTTCTAAAAGCATTTGAAGATTCAATATAGAAAACATTGTAAAACTTTGTCCCATGAATTATTTGAGTGCATGGTGATTACAACGGAGATGTTCAAGGCTACTAAAATTTTCAAGTTTTTAACATCCATTTATTTCATTTTAATTCAATTATTTGAATTCATATTTTTTAGCTGAGATTTTGACTTAAAAACAATAGCTGTTACAGACTACCTGATTTTGGAAGTGAAGTTCAGGGGAGGGTGGGGTCGTCAAATATTTTTGTTTCAGACTATTTGTAATCATCTGGCAATGTCCAACTTTTTAGTATGTATAATGTTATACATTATGTATATTTCCTCCACGCGTAGCGCCGGCAAGTATTTATGAAATTCGTTCAAAACTTGGCGAGAGATTCTTCTTAAAACTGTAACAAAACTACTTTTTTGTTTTTTCCGAAAAAAAAAATCAAAATGGCGGATAACTCAAATTTTGAGAGGGGCTGGAGAAGAGGCAAAAACCTTAAATTTTTCGTTTTTGATTTTATATGAAAAAGTGAGTCACGGACACCAACATTTCCAACCTTTAGCTTCCTAAGTACATTTTGAGGGAAGTTAGAGCAAAACCTGGTTTTCTGAGGAAGTTTTGTTATAAAATTTCTTTTATCTTCCATATCTTCTCACCGAATCAACCTAGAATGGTCAAACTTTGTATGTGGGTTAGTTGGTGACCAGAATATGACTTCTTGAATTTGGATAAAAATTACTACAAAATAGCGTATCATCAAAATTATCGCGTACCCCCACCTTATTTTGAGTTTGGTAACCCCTCTCTCTCCCCTCACAACATCATGTATGGAGGTGAATTGGGATATAGTATATTTCTTATCCCCAATAATCATATGGGTTCATATTAATTACATTTTCACTAATTTGAGGCACCTCAAGCTCTACTCAAATTTTGATAAATCGCCATTTTGGATCCATTTTGAAGCAAATTTAAAAGGCCATATTTTGGTCACCAACTAACCTCACACACAAAGTTTGACCTCTTTAACTTGATTTGGTGGAAAAATATGGAAGATTTAAGAAATTTTATGACTCAAAACTTTCTCAAAAATCCTTTTTTTGCTCCAACTCCCCGCCAAATGCACTTCGGATACTGAAATTTGGGCATGTTAGTGTGCATGACTCACCTTTCATATGAAATCAAAAACTAAAAAATTGAGGTATTTGTGCCTACTCCCGCTTCTTTCAAAATTTGAGTGATCCGCCATTTTGAATTTTTTCAAAAAAACAAAAAAAATTATTTTGTTAGCTAAGTAATTTCATGAATTTCCGCTCGCGCTACGGGTGGGGTATGATATATATATACCAAAAGGTTGGACGTTTGCCAGATGATTACAAATAGTCTGAAACGCAAAGATTTGAAGACTTCACCCTCTCCGACCCTCCCTTCCCAAATCAGGTAGGCTGTAATAGCTGTCTATGAGTTCATATAATTAAATAAATTTTAATTAATTATATATATATTAAAATTAATTAAATTAAAAATTTAAACAAGAATTAATTTTTTTTTAAACATATACAATTATTATTTTTTTTTATTAAATATAATTTTATATAATAATATAAATATATTTATTAAATTCTATTTTTATTTATAATTTATGTTTGTTAATTTGAGGCTCCTCAAGCTCTACTCAAATTTTGATAATCCGCCATTTTGTATCCATTTTGACTCAAATTCAAGAGGTCATATTTTGGCCATCAACTAACCCCACATACAAAGTTTAAAATTTGTAAATAAATTTAGTGAAGATATAAATGGAAGGTACCGGAAAAGTTGAACATTTGCCAGATGATTACAAATGGTCTGAAACGCAAAGATTTGAAGACCCCACCCTCCCCGACCCTGCCTTTCCAAATCAAGTAGCCTGTAATAGCTGTCCTTTTTTAATTAAACACTCAGCTAAAAGTAAAAACGAAGACACTCAATATGTTGCTAAGAGGAAAATGAGACTTGGCGGGCCATATGAGTAGGGTGAAGGACAATATGTGAACAAGCAAAATTATCTTTTGGTTCCATAAAAGGAGACGGTGAGAGGTAGCCAGATAGCAAGGTGGGATGACAACATAACTAAATTCATAAAATATAAACACTAAGACAGGATAACTCGAGACTAGAACGAGTGGAATAAGCTGAGGGAGGCTTCCGTCCAAAATATGAGCTTATTAACAGTGTAGGTATATATGTGTAGGTGCATACTGAATATACTATGTATTTTTATTACTTTGGTTACATTATTCATATTATTAGAATCTATTATGTATTATATCATTATTATGTATATTATATGAAAGGGGAAAAAAATTAATAGCTACTTGTAAAAACCAAATTACGAAATAGAAGGCTTTGATTGATTGATTGATTGATTGATTGAGTTTTGAATTATGTAATTTGTATTTCTAATTTTTTTTAAGACCTTTCATTTTGGTATTTAAATTTTTTTTCTGTTCACATCTATAACTGCTCCTATTTTCAAATATAACAAATACATGAAAGACTGATAGTGTAAAAGAGAGAAAAATTATATGTACTAAACGAATAATGTGCTGAAATGATACAATCAATTTTTTTTAGAGATGGTGGGGGAGAGGAGTAAATTAACTTTGCTGAGAGCAGAAAAAAGGTGTCTTCGACGAAAGAAAATCATTAACAGGACCCTGACCAGACATAATGCCAACACCGACTAAATTCTTTTTAAAAATTGATATAAATTTACATGTGCAAAGTTTTGTGAAAAATACGAGGGTGAAAATCTATTTCGTTCATCGCATCTACATCGAAAAGGAAGCACATGGTCGAGGGGTAGTAAAAGGCGACAAATTCGTACGCAAAAACTTGACAATACTACACAATGACACAAGGCTGCAATGTGTTCACTTTTTTATAGGAAAATCTTTTTTAGACGTGGAAGAAACATTTAAAGAATAAAAAAAAATCACGCTCGCGAAATTCGAAAAGAGGAGCTGTTCGTTTTTCGAAAACATTGTTCACATTTAGCTCACGTTTGCGAGGTACGTGACATCTGCGTGTCTATAAAGCATGTTATGTATTAGTTCTCTCCGGTGAACATAAGAAGGCGAGGATTCGAGATGAAGTAAATTTGTTATTTGTTCGAACAGCTAAACTTTCATTACAGTTTTATTCCAAAGAGAGGAGTGGTTTTCGCGTTTTATTAATTTACCAATTTTTCTTCGATTTCGATAAATCGCGAACGAAGGAATTACTCATAGGCACGAGTAATAACATCGAACGGTTCGACGATTGCTGAGTGCAGGTCGGTACCTGCGTTATCGCGTGATTCGAGGTAATTCTTTTGACGGTGTGTGGAGCGCAATAATTTTGATTGGTCGATAATTACGGTTGATTGTGGCGTTAAAAAATTCACCATAAGGGTCTATGGGGTTTGTTCGATGGCGGCGTATTGGAAAAGCGAACATGGCATTAGGTTAGGTACGATACGCGTGTGTACCAATAGCACGTGTAGGTAATCGAGTATATTTTAAAATTAAGGAAATGATTGGTTGGTGAAAAGAAATTCCACGACTGTGTGTACCGAAGCGCAACGGTGCCGGAATTACGGTCCATAAAATATATCAAAAATCGTTCCCGCCACATTAATTTTCGCGCCACCGTTTTACCAATCGAGGGTAAAAATGGAAAAGAGGATTTTTTTAGTCGACCAAATTGTACCTCGGAGAGAATTCGGCCTCGGTAGTTTAATTAAGTTGATCGAATGGTTGATGACGGGACGTTGATTTCGAAAAATTACCGAATTCGGTGCGATAAACGAGCCACCGTGGCGTCGTATTTGTATAATCTGAAAGGCCGGCAAAAGCGCCAATTCAGCTCGGTATGTCGATTGTATAATTTAACAACGGTGTAGTGTGTTCGATACAATGTTACCTTCGTGACTTTTACGCTTTTTAGGCTTCCAACATGTTTTACTTCTCTCAACTTTTCCATGTGTATAACTTTGAGATGTATAAACTGAAATAACGCGAGTGGCGTATGAAAGCTGCTTGTTCGCTGAGCTGTAACAACGAACGTCAAAGGATATTGAAAGATGTTCGGTTGTTGTTTTTGTTGTGTTATCGGAGAAATATATTTTCAATGCATGTAATTTAGGTTATTTTCGAAATTTGGAGATGATTGAGTGATTAAATTAGTAAAATATCGTGCTGTAATATTATCCTAAAATTTCAACTTTCTGGCTCCAGACCAATTTTTACATTTTATGTTGCACAGAGAAAAAATATTTTTTTGAGGGGTGGGGGGAGGAGTTCTCGAATTTTGAACTAAAAAATATATACGAGATATTATGCAACTATACCGTGTGACTGGAGCTGAGTTTTTACATAAGACTTGTTCAGGTTTGGAAATATGGTTGCTAACCTCTTTATGGCTGCAGGCCCTGCCACACCCAATACCAAGTCTGAAAACCTTTACTTTATCCCTTCCAAAACCACATGAGAAGTTGAATTTAGAACAAACGTGTATTTTTTACAATGCAATAATCATATGAATACATATTTCTTAAATTGTTACTACTTGAGGCTCCTCAAATTTTTGCGATCCGCCATTTTGGATCCATTTTGACCCACATTCAAGAGATAATATTCTGGTCATGAACTAAGCCTACATACAAAGTTTGACCTTTGTAGGTCGATTTGGTGAAGAGATATAGAGGATTCATGAAATTTCTTGCAGCCAAACCCCCTCCAAAAGCGGTTTCTTGCTTTAAATCTCCTCAAAATTCACTTGGGAAGCTAAAATTAGAATATGTTAGGCACTTGAGCTCATTTTATCATATGAAACAGGAATAAAATTTTTTCGATCTATCGTGTATGCATTATTCACCCAGCCCACTACATTTTAAGTTTATAACCCCTCGTTTTCCCCTTCAACATCACCTAAAGATGAATTGGGGATATTGTATACTTCTCATCCCCAATAATCATATGAGTTTATGTTGAATATATGTTTGCTAATTTGAGGCTCCTCAAGCTCTATTCAAATTTTGATAAACCGCCATTTTGGATCCATTTTGAAGCAAATTCAAGAGGCCATGTTTTGGTCACCAACTAATCTCACACACAAAGTTTGACCTCTTTAACTTGATTTGGTGGAAAAATATGGAAGATTTAAGAAATTTCATGACTCAAAACTTTCTCAAAAATCCTTTTTTTGCTTCAACTCCCCGCCAAATGCACTTCGGATACTGAAATTTGGGTATGTTAGTGTCCATGACTCACTCTTTCATATGAGATTGAAAACTAAAAAATTGAGGTATTTGCCCTAATCCAGCTTCCCTCAAAATTTCAGTGATCCGCCATTTTGTATTGTTGGACTTCTAAGTAGAGTCTCTCACCAAGTTTTGAGCGAATTTCATGAATTCCCGCTCGCACTACGCGTGGGGGAAAAAATATATATATGCCAAAAAGTTGGACATTTGCCAGATAATTATAAATGGTCTGAAACGCAAAGATTTGAAGACCTCACCCTCCCCAACTCTCCCTTCACAAATCAGGTAGGCTGTAATAGCTGTCAATGAGTTCATATAATTATATGTTTGTTAATTTGAGGCTCCTCAAGCTCTACTCAAATTTTGATAATCCGCCATTTTGTATCCATTTTGACTCAAATTCAAGAGGTCATAGTTTGGTCATCAACTGACCCCACATACGAAGTTTAAAATTTGTAAATAGATTTAGTGAAGATATAAATGGAAGGTTCCAGAAGTATCATGACTCAAAACTTCCTCAAAAACTGTTTTTTTTTCTCTACTCCCCTCAAAATGTACCTGAATGGATGAAATTCGGATATGTTAATGTTCGTGACTCACTCTTTCATATGAGTTCAAAAACGTAAAATTTGAGCCATTTCCCTCTTCTCCAGCCCCTTTCAAAATTTGAGTGATCCACCATTTTGAATTTTATCGAAAAAACAAAAAGACCACTTTTTCACATGTTCAATAAAAGTCTCACCAAGTTTTGAGCAAATTTCATGGATATCCGCCAGCGCTACGCGTGGGAGGAAGAATACATACCGGGTGACTACTTGATTCGAGCACCCCAAGCGTAAAATCTTTCCCTCATAGAAATGAATGAAATATTTGAATGATATTAACAAGAATAAATTACATAAATAATATTAATTTATGCTTAAAAGCGTTTATCAATTAAATGAAAAATTTTAATTTATACCTTCACTACCAAAAATACACATATGTTTTGAATTTATTCACATTTTAGCTAATTTTTTCGTTTCGGTACTCTAATCAAGTAGTCACCTGGTATATATACCAAAAAGTTGCCCATTTGCCAGATGATTACAAATAGCCTGAAACGCAAAGATTTAAAGATCTTACCCACCCCTACCCCTTTCCCAAATCAGGTGGGCTGCAACTGTAATAGCTATCGTTTACAAGTTAAAAACTCGCCTAAAAAAATCGATATTAATTTTAAGGAAATTTAAATTTAAAAAAATTTAAAATAAAAAATTCCAATTTCTTTAATGCTCGTTGGTCATATTTTGTTATTCAAAAGTTTGTGCAGGCAATTTTTTTGATTTTTACGAGCGTGTAATTTTTTTAATTTTAATTCATAGGAAAATTGGAGTATTTCACATGTGCCTAAAAATTAATGATGAATTAATAATTATGTTTTGGATGTATGGTACGAGCTTAACTTCTCATCTGAGACCAATTTTTACTTTTTGGGTGTTTTCAAAGTATCCCATATACATATTTTGCAAACCTCTGAAAAATTAAAGTCCACGTGATAGGTATCTTTTGACTTGGCAAAAATTAAGCTTAATGTGTATTATCGATTGTAACAATATGTTTAGAACAACGTAAAATATTTTTCATTTTAATTTTTCCAATAAATTAGAAAAAATGTTTAGTCATAAAAATGTATAAAAATGACAGTTAAATTTCATTTTTGGACTTTGCATTGTATAAAATGGCGAATCATCAAAATTTGAGGAGAGCTTGAGGAGCCTGAAATTTCTAAAAATGCCATTAATACGAACTCATATTATTATTGGAAATGCAAAATATACTATATCCCAAATTCACTTTTACGTATGTTGTTGGAGGTGAAGAGGAGGGGTTATCGACCTCAAAATCGTTGAAAAGGTAGATACACGAGAAGTCGACAAATTTTTATTGTATTGTCATATGATAAAATTACTCCAAATGACTAACCTATTCTGATTTAAACCTCACAAGTAAATTTGAAGGGGAGTTACAGCAGAAAACGTCTTTCGGAGTGGATATTACCATAGGAAATTATATGAATACTTCATATCTTTTCACCAAATCGACCTGGAGAGGTTAACTTTGTATGTAACGTTAGTTGATGACCATAACAGGATTTCTTGAATTTGCTCAAAATCGATCCAAAATGGGGTATGCTCAAAATCTAAGAACTACTTGAGGAGCCCATGTTTATTGTTGGCAAGACGTACTACATACATATTCTAAATTTGATTTCTTAAGTGCTTTTGATAGCGATAAGAGTTTTCAGACTTAGTACTGAGTGTGGTTTGTAGTGAATGTAGTGTACACATGTAGGGGTTAGCAATGTTATTTACAAAACTGAACCAGCCCCAGTTAAAAACTCAGCTCCAGTAATGCGGCATGGGTGTTTGCATTTAAAAAAATATATTTTTGGAAATAAACATGAGAAACCAATTTTTAGGGATAAGAGAGTTATGCTTAATTTAAATGAGATTGAATTTTTAATATGTTGATAAGAGTGTCACTGAAAACCTTCATAACAAAATTCACTTCATTTGGAATTTTCCCCAAGTACAGCACTGGAATTTTGGGATGCTCGTATTGTTGGTTTAACAAACTAAAATGACCAGTGGCGTTGCTAAGGGGGGTCTGGGGGGCCTGGCCCCCCCTAAAAATTTTCTGGCTCCCCTCTGGCCCCCCAACCAAAAAATTGAAATTTTCCATTATTTACATTTACAAAATATCTACTTCGAAAATTCCAGTGTGACTGAAAAATAAAACGAGACTTGACCTTTATAAGAAAACGCTATCTGTCTGATTGTTTGCAAATGAATTGGAGTCTTCATACCATACCATTTATACCTGCTTACTTACGTTTTTTCAAGTTCGAAGAAAATAATAAATTTGTTTTTATTAACCCTTGTTCGATTTTTTCTCATAAAAAAATTATTAGACCCCCTCCCAAAAAAAACACACATATTTTTAATACGAAAGACTAGAAAAATCTTAAATTCTTGGCCCCTTTTGTGCTCTCCCCAATTTTTAATCCTGGCGACGCCATTGAAGATGACCGTGTCCTCGATTATAACACTTAGATAGCGCTGATTTACATAATATAAGCCATTCGTCACCTAAATATCTCAGACTTTACAAGTTTTATTAAAGATGTAGAGGCAAAAACTTCCCTTATTGGATTTTTCCAAGCTTTTTACAATACTACCTACATAGTATGTACCTCTATTATACGCGAATTCTCTGTAAGATGAATTTCATCGGTACACGTCACTATTGGAGCTTACATCCTGATGACTGAAAACAAACCAAGCGTATGGATGCAACACGAAAAGACTCGAAGTAAGGATTTATTATTAACACATTCCAACCCATTTGATTCGCTGTAATAGCATCCCACTTGCCAGAATTGGACTCTAAAATCGACCCTATCGATTCTCGGAACCATGTTAGAACAAGCCCTTACTAAGTAACTAATACTCTGCCGATATGGTTCAGCGAAGTATCACTCTTGGTCGTTAGCCGAGAAGGATAGTTTATCGTACCTTCACTTCTCCTCGTTCCCACCAAGACATAGGTACCCGTCGAAGAAAATAAGAAAAGAGGGAATAAATAGATGAGATACGTGTGCAGGTTTGATGTTAATTTATTTGAATTTCTGAGAAACACAGGGGCGTTCGTTCGGCGTAGTCTAGAGACGGAAATTAATTAGAGTAGGAAAATTTGTTACGAACGCGTCGTGCCAATTGGAAACGCGGGTGCGTCTTGCTCGCAGATTAAAATTAAATTTTCGTTCGATAACGTTGCACATTAATCGAGTCGGTAAAAATGGCTTCGCAAGGAAAAAACCCGACGAGGAGCGCGCGGTTTAACCACGTCAATCGCTCGTTTATTAGGATTAATAAATCGTACACGTTGATTATACGGGTCGAAATATGTCTACGTTCGTGGGCATAACGTCCACTCTAATCAACGTCCGCGAATTCACGTTGCGCCGTAATAATTGCGGCTAGCCGGCGAATTAATTACGCAGCTAGGCGGCCATTGACGGTGATTTGTGTTGCGGCGTTGGCTAAAATAGGCCCATAAAAAGCTCCCCCCTCTACGTTAAAGATAAAACCAACCTTACGGTTGAACGTGACAATGCATGGCCAAAGGCTTTTATTAAATCGCCTTCGAGGCTTTTTACCCCGAAACAATAGCCCGAGCTGAGAAATTAATGGAAGTCGTTGTAAAGGAGCCGGCCAAATTGAATTTCGTTCGACAACCACGATTAATTCGTGGCCTCCCGAAGAAAGTTTCCCGCGCAAATTTTTTTCTCACTCGGATGCGTACTACTCGGCTACTTGATTTTATCGCAATATCCGCTCCAGCATCGTTTTCACTCCTATCACGTTCCATTGTACAAGGCTTAAATCCGCGTTTGGTGACAGCGTGAGTATACGAAGGCGAAAAAACCCTAGTTGGCAATTGCTAAAAAAAAAGGTACAACGAAATTAACCCGTCGTCGTACACAATCTATTAACAAATGCTGGACAATAACATACGGGCGTGACACAAATAAGTGAACACACAAAACAGTAAATTTAAGTAAATTCGGCTCCCAAAGTGTCATTACAGCGTATCGCGTTACCTGCGCACAATAAAGTAATAAATTATCTGCCATTTTCAGCGAGTCTGGCGCTCTACTAATGACGCAAATTATGGTGAATTTTTTCTCGTTTTTTTATTCGATTTTTTTCGACCCGAAGTGACTGTTTAAACGGCGAGTTGGCGTGTTGGACTGTTGATTAAAGTCTGCGGATGTATAGAAGTGAATCGGAGATTACGTAAAATATCTTCGGGAATTACTCGGCTCTGTTGACATGTATAGTATTTGCTTGAAATATGATTTGATGCAGGACTACGAAATATTTCATTGGCCCAGGGCAGGACTGCTCAACGTGAAATGTTTATTATTTTCCAATATTTTGAGATAGGTATTTTTACTTTTTATTTGGATTAATGAGAGATTTGAAGAAAATTGTAAATATTGAACCTTATCAGATCACGTGACTAAGTCATATACATAATACATATAGTCTACATGGGATGTTAATTTAAAGAAAATTAAATTAAATTAAAAATTACAATTTTTTTGCATTTATGTTTGTATTCTTAGATTATTAGTATTTTCAATTTTCAAATATATGCTTACATATTATGTCATTATATTTGGCCTTTTTTACAATTTTTTTAATACTTTTCCTTTTTTTAGACGCATTACAATTTATTTGTGTGTGTTTTTTTTAGGTACTTTTTTAGACATTACGGGCTTTCGTTGTCTCACAGCAACGGAAAAAGTGCAGTTTTGCTGATGAATCTAAAGAAATAATTTTAATTTTTTTTTGCAGTTGTATATACTTTTTTTTTTTTACTTGATTTTGTTTTCATTTAATATTTTTCTTGGAACTTTTTTTGAATTGTAATTGCTTTTCATTGAAACATTATTTTTAATTTTTTCTTTCCGGATGTATAGAAGTGAGTCGGAGATTACGTAAAATATCTTCGGGAATTACTCGGCTCTGTTGGACTGTTGATTAAAGTCTGCGGATGTATAGAAGTGAGTCGGAGATTACGTAAAATATCTTCGGGAATTACTCGGCTCTGTTGACATGTATAGTATTTGCTTGAAATATGATTTGATGCAGGACTACGAAATATTTCATTGGCCCAGGGCAGGACTGCTCAACGTGAAATGTTTATTATTTTCCAATATTTTGAGATATTTTTATTTTTTATTTGGATTAATGAGAGATTTGATGAAAATTGTAAATATTGAACCATATCAGATCACGTGACTAAGTCGTATACATAATACATATAGTCTACATGGGACGTTAATTTAAAGAAAATTAAATTAAATTAAAAATTACAATTTTTTTGCATTTATGTTTGTATTCTTAGATTATTAGTATTTTCAATTTTCAAATATATGCTTACATATTATGTCATTATATTTGGCCTTTTTTACAATTTTTTGAATACTTTTCCTTTTTTTAGACGCATTACAATTTATTTGAGTGTGTGTGTGTGTTTTTTTAGATATTTTTTCAGACATTTTTTACGTTTATGCATCTTCTTTCATGTTTGGAAATGCGTTTCCAGATTTATTATTTTTTCATTTTTCATTTTATTCAACTTTTTCCTATTTTTTTTTTTTTTTTGTTTTTGAACCGTGTCGTGTATAGCTACATGGCTAGAGGTACGGGCTTTCGTTGTCTCAGAGCAACGGAAAAAGTGCAGTTTTGCGGATGAATCTAAAGAGATAATTTTAATTTTTTTTTGCAGTTGTATGTACTTTTTATTTTTTTACTTGATTTTGTTTTCATTCCAATATTTTTTCTTGGAACTTTTTTATGAATTGTAATTGCTTTTTATTGAAACATATTTCTTATTTTTTAATTTTTTCTTTCTGGATATTCCTTTTTACTTATCTTATATTTTATTTTATTTTATTTTTTTCAAGGAAAAAACATTCCGATTCTTTACATTTTAGAACTTTTCAAACCATTTTCTTTAATTGGTTTTTTTGCATTTTTTCATTTTGTACTAATTTTGTCCGAATTTTCATTTCATTGAAGTTTTATTTCTTTTTTTTGGCGTTTTTCATTTTGAAAATCCATTTTAGATTTTTTTATTTTAAAATGTTCGTTTTGGACTTTGTCACTGTTACTGTCATGAATTCTGAACTATAACTGCCCGAGATGGGCGCTCATCTCTTATATAGAATATGCCCCTCCACCAGTGAAAGTAGAACAGCGCAGGCAAGCAGTCGGAGTAAGACTATGGACAGTTACTGACGTTAACTCACGTCACCTCGAACTGATGCAGGGATTCAACCAGTGTTGCCAACGGGGTTAATGCTATTTTTCTTAAATTTTTTTCTCATATTAACATATTATAATATAGTTCTTAAAACATTATTACTTTTTCATTCTAATATTTTTTCATTTTTGCTATATTACGATTTAATTTTTTTTAATATTTTTGATTCTTTTTAAATTTCCATATTTTTTTATTTTTGCTATTTTTTGATTAATTTCTTTTTTACTTCAAGCTGCAATTTTTATTTAAAAGTTGAAAATTCACTTCTCGAATTGGAAACAGCTGATTATTGTTTATAATATAGCTCGTAGACTTGAGTATAACATTTACGATACTCAGACTTTTGTGAAATTCATATTTGAAGTTGAAATTGCGTTGATAATATGATAAGTAGTCTAAAGATGTAGAATCCAAAAGCCTCCTTAACATCTTTCACAAAACCACTTTGTTCAGTTTAATGAAAATTATTGATAACATTAGCTAAACTGTTAACGATAAATAACCAGCTGTTTCAAATTTGAGAAGCGAATTTCCAACTTTTAAATAAAAATTGCAGTGTGAATATTACAGCTATAAATTCCATCAATAAGTATACTGTTGGACAGAGGATAGAATTTTCTATTAAGAAATGAAATTAAAAATTGATGCAATCATATTCATTTGAGAGAATTTTTTGTATAGAATTCATATTTTAGCGATTTTATTGGATTAAAACGAGATTTATGTGAAAAGTTATAATAACTATTTCGATTGCAAATTTTATGAAGAATATTTTTTGTGATTACTACTTTCTCAAAAGACACAATATTTCCCGAGATAATTGCGAAAAACGCTGCGGTTAGACATATTTCACGTTACACCATGCAAAGCCAACGAGGTACGGATGGATACTTTTCGTATGTTTGTAAGGACCTCTTTCCCTGCAGAATCCTACAAAAAAACCTTCTATAGGAATTAATTAGAATAAATGTCCTTTTTGGACATCTCTCCCAGGGGAAATACCAGCTGAAAAAATGAAATTGCGTTTTGAAAATTTCTTTCGCAAATTAGATAGTGCTTGAAAAGAAGAACAAAAATGTGTTATAGAATTTTTGCCTATTTATGAAATTGAAGGAGCTGTGCTGAATTAAAATTTTCAATTAACTGATGCTCCTTCAATTTTGCAGATAAACAAAAAGTTTATATGGCGTTTTTTGTTCTAATTTTCAAGTACTGTTCGACGAGTGAGCAAAAAAATTACAAAAATTCAACTTTTTTGCATCGCATATGGAACAAGCGATTAGTCAGACGCCATTGATTTGGGTATGCTAGGCCATCATAATGTACCTTGAAAAGCCATCACACAGCTACCCTACCGTCGTGGCCAAGTTGAGGTCTCAACGGCGAAATAGCTGTATGAGCGGGCATATAAATGAACAATATCGTGACTCAGCGTACCCTTATCTTTAGTGTTTTAGTTCGAGGGATGAAGAGAATTCTACTTGGTGCCTTCGTTATGTATTGTGATCCAGATCTTCCATGTCTTCTGTGGTTGATTAAGGCTCATCGACTTATTGTGGATTGCATACCTGTCCCTTTCGTTTCGTAGGTGCATAGGGATAGAGGCTTACATCATAGCATACTTTTTTATCACTGGTCTGTGATTGTTTATGTTTCATGACGTTAAACAGAAGCTACCTATCATATAATAGTATACTCATCCTTCAGAATCGACGGGGAATCGAAGATACTGTACCCCAATAAACCTCTTAAGGTCAAGTCTGCTGTGAGCCTTCTAGAAAAATTAAGCCTTAAGCAACTTGCTTCATATTTCGAAAGATCAGCTCTCACTTCGTGATTCACAAAAAAAAAATTCTTTCGGAAACAGCCAATAAAAAATTTATTACCAAATAAAAGTCTTCAATCTTTCCGTCGCTTCAGCCATCCGAAATAATTTTTCACTATAAAATTTACGCGTTAGGATTTCAGAGAAACAAAAAAGGGAGAAGATTTTATTAAATATAATTTGAGATTTTTTTATTTTATTATTTTTGTATAGTCAAAAGGGTATTTAATAACTGACAAGAATTAAGGCCACGAATTTCATTCAAGGCGGCGAAGTTAAACGTCGAGGGTGAAATGGGAGCATAAAGTCATTTATCAATTTCTCTTCGTCATTTTTTTTACATTTTGCCTTCCTTTTCGACGAAATTCACTGTACGTTTCTAGCTATACCGCCTTTGACAGCGAGAGCATTCTGTTCGTCGTTTATTTGGCGGGTGCTTTTTCCAAAGAGAGTGCGCTTTTTTGTGAAGCTTCACGTCGTGTTCGCGTTATTCGATATGAACGAGGCGAGTATTACGACTTATGCGTTGTAATATTTATCAAATGCGAGATTAAAGGTGTTATTTTCAACGAATTTTGATTCGTAGTGCGAAAACGAATTACTTTTCTACACAACACGTTTAAGAATCGTCGAACGACTCTTCAAGATATCTGTTTTTATCCTACGATCGATTCGTGTAAACCCCTCCTTACTTCTATTCTCGTGTCATTTTACATCTCCGTTTCGTATTCATTAAAGTTATGCTCAAAGTTTAAATTGAATTTAGTTCCAACGAAAAAAAATATCGCGAGCTCTTTAACCTCCGTCCTTTTCTGTTCGCGTCTTCTCTTTCGAATATAATTGCGACTGTGTTTTCCAACTGTGGAAAGAAATTGAAAAAAAAAATCAACTCGTACAATGCGAAACATTTGGATGATGAATCTGAGTAGGATTTGCGAGCTGAGACGCAAATCATGTGAAAAACTTTTGAAATTGGAGGAGCTTCGAAAATTTAAGTTGGTGACGCAGAATAAAGGGACGTATTTAAAAGTTGTTTTATCTTATCAATGTATTCATAAATAAAATGGGAGAAACTTCATCGAAAAAACATCTCCAACGAAACGTATTCATCGCTAAATTTTACTCGTAGCAGGCAATACATCGGGTAGAAGAAAAAATTATTTAATAACTCATATTAAATTTTGCTCCTACATTCGCAATTATTTTACTGAGTGAAAAAAATCGTCCGGAGAAAGGGACGTTGTAATCCTAATAAAAGGGATTTTCAATTTTCCGCAACGTAGCAAAATATTTTTCGAATCCAGCTCGTACGTTTAGAAACGATTGAGAGGTATTATGTGGCTACATAAAGGACGATGGCCGCAGTGGATACGTAAGGGTTTTAATTTCGAAACGAAAATATTAGTTATAACAAATACGTGTCTAATCGCTCGCTGACCGCAAAATACCTCGCGGGGGTGGAGCAGTGTATGGAAAATATTTTCATTATACGCTATACCACCGAGTCAGTATGAAGGAGGGTAAAACGACGTTATTTAATAAGCTCGTGAAATGGGTTAAAAAGTTGTGTCGTCGAGTACAATGGAAATTCCGCGCTTTCTTTGTCTAGCAAAGTTTTTTCCTTCGCTGATGGGAGTCGTTGCTGTGTGTACGCTTTTTTTTAAACCTTATATATTAAATTCAAAGGTTATTGCGATTCTTTTTTGCTGCTGCAAATTTAACTGTGGATCAAAGTGGGGGAATTTGTTGGATGAAGAAAATCATGGTAGAAAAAATTTCATGATATTAAACCACGACTGCGGTGATCCCTCTTTAAAAATGTGGTGATGAAAATAATACGTATGAGAATCTAAATTTTATTTTCTGACAAAATTTTCAATTATAAAAAAAATAATAATAATGAAATACTTATTTTGGAAAGTAATCGACATTTTTTCCATCTTGGCCCATATTGTTGCTCATATTAAAACTGCGAGCTTTAGTCATGCACTATCGCCTTGATACTAGGAACATGAATGAAACAGAACATTATGAACGATTCTGAAAACTAAAATTTTAGTTTATAATGAACGATAACCAGAACAGAATAAAATTATATTTCGAGCAAATAAATCAAAACAGAACCAAACAAAACAAAATGGAACAGAACTGAACAGAACGAAACAGAACAGAACAGAGCAGAACAGAACCGAACCGAACCGAACCGAACCGAACACAACAGAACAGAACAAAATGGAACGGAACGGAATGGAAAGGAATGGAGTGGAACAGAACAGAACAGAACAGAACACAACAAAACAAAACAAAACAAAACAAAACAAAAGAAAACAAAACAAAACAGAACAGAACATACTTAATAGAACAAAACACAACGCAATGCAACGCAACAACATAACAAAATGGAATAGAACTGAATGGAATGGTACGGAACGGAATGGAACAGAATAGTGCAGAACAAAAAACAGAAAAAATCAACTTGAACAAAACAATACAAAATGATAAAATTGATATTCTCGTGAACAAAAGAACAGAACGGACCAAAACAATTGTTGTACTCTCCAGCTCTGATCCTAGAGATATATCTTATTAGAATTAGAATGAAAGGATTAAATTTTATTGAATTGTCTTCTTTTGCCAGAGGCGTTCTTAATTAAGGTGGAGTCATTACATCTTTATGAATAGTTTTGTTTGATGTTTAGTGTTGGAGAATCGTGTGGAATTGATTGTTTGGAATGAATTTCAAACATTTTCTATTGAATTCCTCAACATTTTAATTTTATTTTACAATTCATCTCTTAATTTTATTTTTGAATAAAATTTAGACATTTTGTTCCTGAGAGCTGAGTTTGTTTATTTTAAAAGCATTTACTACTGCATATTCATTTGTTTTACCTATATTTCCCACCTTTGAAATGTCATATTCTATGATAAAAGCTCAAATTTTATTCATTTTTGTGCAATAGGTACAGTTTTTAATTAAATTTTATATTTCTCTTTTAAATAAATTTTTTATCTGATTAAATTTAGGAAAAAATTTCAAATAGAATTTTTAACCAAAATTTTATTTCATTTCATGAAATATAATGTTTGATTAATTTCAAGTTCTTTTTCTTCAGTTGAGTTTTTAATGAATGACATGTGAAGACATGCAAATAATAGTAATAATTTTTTTACACCCTACACCCAGTATCAAGACAAGAAACTCCCTCTTAGCCCTTTCAACATCTCTCGTTAGGCTCAATTTACGATATGCTGTGTAGGTATTCTTCTTTGCCTCATTTAATCAAGAAGAATTTTTATTTATCAGATTTCGGGTATTTGAGGCTCCTTGATTACTTTTTCACAATCCTTCCTTTTCCTCCCCCGCCCCCCCACCTAAAACACATTTTTTCACTATCGTTTAGTGCTATAACAGCGTACTCTAGCAATTATGACAAGTGCTAATCGACTAAAAATGATTTTTAATGTGATGATTTTAAGTCCCTTTTCTTCTTCTGACCCTTACCTTTCAAGTTAGATAAGCATGATAATTCAATTTCCTTTAATATTCAGATAATAAAATTCTAATTGCACTCTGCCAATAAAATTGCAAATTTCATATAAAAAACTTTTCGAAGTTGAGTAAATATTTTTGTGATAATTAAATTTTTCAATGAATTTCAAAAATTTCGAAAAAATTTCTATCAAAATTTCAAAAGTTTTTCAATTATATTTTATATAATTTGCTATGAGTTTTAATATTATTTCAATAAAATTTCAATAAAGTTGAAAGAAAATTAATAAAATTTCAAAAAATTTAATGACATTTCAAAAAAAATAAATAAATAAAATTTCAATTTTTCTTTGTTTAAAAAAAAATTAATTAACATGAAAGCAAACTGAATATTTGCGAACTTGATCGTAATTATATTTCATCTAATTAAAAATCAACTCGAATTGAAATTTTTTCGAGTGAATTACGTTCGTGTTTTATTCAAAATCGCGCTCGTACACCGAATGAAATGACAATTCGATGTCGCTTCGTCGTCTATTTCGGGGCGCGTAAAAATTAATGGCACTTTTGGCGTATAGTATTCCATCATGTCACTTGTTGCCGACGTTATTTATTATTCGCCCGTCAACTCAGGTATCGCGTACGTATACCGCTTTTGAAAAGCGCACAGCTAAAGAAAATACGACGAAGACGATTCGAATAGCTGAGCGAATCCTACGTAATAGTTTTTCGTGTACGTAAAGCGTGAAATATGGAGATAACCTGCGCGAAAACTTTATTCGTGCGGATTTAAAAGACGTATCGCGAATAGAACACCGAACTCGACAGATATTACGAGTAATTACCATAGACGAATGCGAGGCTGCGTGCGATCGTATTATTTTTATGTAAATGCGATGCGAAAGAATTCGCGTCATCGAGGGAAAAAAGTGCACCGCGTACTTGTACGAATAATTAAAAAGCTCGTCGTTAACAAATTGAATCGGTCGAGCAATTAGAACGACGCCAAAGTAGGGTAACGAGATTCCCAGTCCGATGCTAGAAGTATTTTAATTGTGCCGCCGATGGCACCGAGCGTACCTGAAGACGATTTCGTACGCGAATGTCGCGGATGAAATGTTAAAATGTTGTTTTCTTGTTTTTTTTTTTTGCAACTGTCGCGTGTTACGATTAGATTAGAGCTACGAAAGAATTTACAATTTAAATTATCTCGTTGATTTTTTCTCTTTGCTGTTCCTTTTCGAAGTGATAATTACGATGGCGCTTTGTTTTGAATTTTTTTTTCTTTATTTTTTTTTCACAGCACAGAGATACGCAAGAAACGCTGGCGGTGTTGGATAGATTGGATTTAGATACGGAGAAACCAAGCGACGAAGAAATGGCCAGAAAATTCGGCTTCGAAGATGCTTTTCTCAGGGGTAGATTGTCGTGGTGGCAGAGGAAAAAACCCTATTTGTGGGCCTTGTTCGACGAACCGTATTCATCAAATGCTGCCAAAGTAACGTATTACGGTGCCACGTTTGAATTAATAGCGGGGCGAAGGGGCTGGAAAAAAGGGTTTGATTATCACTTTTTTGCCGCACTAAGAGACGACGCAGGCTGCGTTCGTTAACTTTGAAGGGTACGCTTTTGAATCGAAATTAAAGAGGATTCGAGGAATGTGAGCGTCCCTTTTTTACTCGAGTTTTTTGAATACTTTGAAATTAAGAATGAAATTAACGTTGATAGGCCAATCTAGTGTTTCGGAATTTTGGTTTTTTGAAGTATGTTGATTATTCATAACGGAGAATGTGTTGTAAAAAATAATTTAAAGGTAGAAAACGAAGGCATTGAACATTTTTAAACTTGGGATTATTAAAAATTATATCTTTGAAAATTTTTTGTAAAAAAAATATATATATATATATTTGTAATGATCAAGAATACCTATTTGAAAAATAAATATCTCATCGTTATAATAGTTATGTTAGAAATTTCCTTCTCCCCCACCTAGAAAAGATAACACATGTATTTGAGATAAATGAAACAAAAACAAAACACATATTCAGTCTAAGGCTAGAAAAGAGTAGTTCAATATGATCAATTTTTTTATTTCATTCAAATATGTGTTTGTGCCTCATAAATTTTTGTAAGTGCATCGAAAAAAAAAACTCCGTGATAAAAATTAAGAATAACAAACAGTATTAGATAATGATGATATATTTCAACCTTATTTCAAGTACATTTTTCTTAGATGCAAATTTTTCCATTTTCAAGAACTCACAAATTGTGATTAATTAAATTAATAAAATATATTTTTTCTCTGTGAGAATACGAATAACCAATATTTTTTGATAATTTAATACAACATAGTAAATAAAACTAATGTAATATTAACCAGGCCTTTCCCTGTTTGCTTACCCCCCCCCCTCTCCTTTCGATAGAACTTTTTTCTCATTATCAAGAAATAAGTATAGATAGGACGTACATAGATACAATTTTACATTATATAGGTACCTACTTCTTATTGCTCTTTTACTTCATTTATAATTCTTTGAAAAAGAAAAAAATATTTATTATTCAGATGAAAAAATTTCAAAAAAAATTGATTGTGAAAAAAACCAATAAAAAATTTCAAAAACTTTTTTTCAAATTTTGTTTATAAATTTTTGTAATTTAAAAAACAAACCAAAAAAATTAAACAAAATACGTAATAAAAACAATGGTTTATAAGTAAAAAGTAAAAATTTTGAAGAATAATTGAAAATTTCTGTAGGTGATTTTTGAGCATATTTTTGTTCGTAATTTTTTTACTAAAACACAAAAAAGCAAAACTATACTTGAGTTGAAAAAAAAAATTAAAAAATCTAAATAGAATGTAATTTTTATGCTGGACAATGATTAAAAAAATAAAACATTTCAAATGTAAAAATCATAAAAATTGAAGAATAATTTCTCTCCACTTTTTTTTACATTTTAGTCCTTATTCAGATGCAAAAAAAAATTCAAAAAAAAATGGATTTAAAAAAAAAATAATAATGTTGATCCCTGCACTGCTTGCGCTATAATGTTCACTGGTGCGGGTTATTAACTACATTTTACCTCACAACCTATATAATTAAATCAATAAATTATTTCAATTTCAAAAATCAAAGCAAAAACATTTTATCCTTGCTTAAAACATCCAAACTTTACTACTGCAGCGAGAAAAAAATTTATAACATTTTCATATTTAAAAAGATTTTCATTTCCGCGTATAATTAAAAATTCAAAAATAATTTACAAACAAGCTCCTTTAGTATACGTCTAACCTTATACAACCCTCCTCAATGGCTCGCGAAACCAACAAAACGTTCCCGCGTAAACTCAGGCTTCTAAGTAATTTGCACGGACTAAAAACATAAAATGGTTGAATAATTCTGACCTGTATTTGACACAGAAGGAAAAAAAATTTAAAATCCCGAACAATTATTTTTTTGGACTGCAAAAAGATGAGGATTTGAAAGTGGATAAGGAAAAATTCAATTGTAAAAAGGGTACAAATGTGAAAGTGACTTTTTTCCATTTCATTTACTTTATTAATAATCATTGAAAAAAAGTTTATTTATTATCCTAATAAAAAAAATTCAAAGAAAAAAAGGTCGCATCTTCCAAAACTTTGATATTTTGAGATGAAAAAAAATTCAAAAACTTTGTTTTCGGAATTTAAAATTATTAGTTAATAAATTTTTGTGTAAAATAAGAGAATAAAAACAATTCTTTGTGTGAAAATGCAAAGTTTAAAAAATATTTGGAGATTTTTTTATTATTCTTGAACATATTTCTCTGGGTATTTATTATTAAAAAATAAGAATAAAGGTGTAAAGAAATGAAAAATTCTGAATAAAATGTAATTTTTGAATAAAAAAAAGAAAAGGCTGGGAGTCACTCCGGATTGGGAGTCAAAATGACTCCGAAAGTGTAATAACTCCGGAGTCAAGCCGGTGTCGGAAGTCAAGGTTTTTAAGATGACTCTAAAGTCAGAGGTTGGAGTCGGAGTAAATGTTGACTTGACTCCTTATTGGGTGACTTTTGGTCCTTGAAAAAAATTTAAAAACCTAGAACGTCTTTCTACAATGGTGAAAAAGAGAAAGAAATAAGGAAAAAATAGTTTAATTTTAAGAAAAGGAAATATTGAAAAATGTAGTAATTATGGTAACTAATCCGCTTTCCGATTGGTTATACGTCACGCGTGTAACAACCAATCATAAGGCAAGAATGTGATAAAATCTAGGTAATTTCATTTCTACCTTCCTGAATAATATCGTTCAGTTTCTAGTGAACGACTGAAATTCGTATGTTTTTATTTTATGAGTAAGTTCAGGTAATTTACCACTTTCCAACTTGCTGATTGGTCGTTACACGCGTGACATACGACCAGTCAAAAATTGGCCTCTATCTCTAGCAGATTTTAGTGGAAGCTCTGAAAAAGTGAAATGAATAAAATTTAACATTAATTTAAATGGAAGCAATTTCGTTTTTCCAATTTTACGAGAAAATAAGGACATTCAGAGAGAAATTCATTGTAACTTTTTTTTAGATGATGAAATTTTCTTTCCAAAGATGTAAACATTGTTATATCTTCATCCCGATAACTATAGAAATTAATTGTTTATTGTAGTATTAATCATTTCAAGTCAACTATTAACTTATCATTTGACACTTGTTCTGTACTCAGTCTGTTCCCTGTGTTTAAGTGAATTGTGGAATGAAAATTTTTTATTCAGTATTCATATATTATCGTTATTTGCTATATGGATTAGGTAATTTGTCACTGTGATAACTCATTTTTTCAAATTTATATCTTCCTGGCGATGAAAACATAACAGTATTTATATTATTGAATAGAACATTTGATCCTCTAAAAATTAAGCTATGATGAATTTTTCTTTAAGCCCTACAGTTTTCTAGGAAAATTTTAAAAAACAAAAACGCTTCTATTCAAACCAATGTTAAATTTTGATCAGTTTCACCATTTCAAGTAAAACGACACTAGCGCGCCATACCCGTGTCCGGTTCTAATAATTATTCTACAATTTATTTTCTCTTTTTCCTTTCACTGTTAGTTGTAAATCTTGAATATTTTGCCGTTCATAAATTTATTTTTCAAAAAAAAAAAAAAAAAAAATGAAAGGCGAAAGGCGAATAAATCTAAATTATGTTGTTTTTGACTCGGAAAAAATCACAGAATTTGAAAATGTGTTTTTCGTTCTATCAACTTTACTTAATCACGCTCTTTGAAAAAATTAGGAATCACTTTTTGATTGGCGGAATCGAGATTTATCATGTTGGAACAATTGCATTTCATCTACTTCTTTCGTTGACTGATAAAATATCTATCTTTGTTGTTCAAAAAAGAAAAAAAAACACGGTTACTCGAAGAAATTCATTTATTTTATTGAAATTTCTGGTTCTAGAGAACCAACGTCAAATACATTGCATAACATTTTTCGAAGAAAATACAGAGTAAAGACAGGCTAGCAGGAAAAAAGGGATAGGTAGAGGTACCTATAAGGCATAAGATGTATTGTACAAGTTATTTGTCCTTCCGGCACTCAACTTTTCAATAAAAATATTTTTCCAATCTACCTATACGTATCTAGTATGTGTACGGTTTGCTTTATAGTGCACGAGGTCTGAAATGTAAACATCCTTTTTATATAATAGTAATTTTTATACATGGCAGGATAAAAAGGAAGAAAGGGGGTAGAATAAAGGCCTGGTATATCGTGTACACTTTTACCATTGTATACATAGTAATACATCACGAAGTCATCGTACATCATTATTTGGGCGGTATTGTTTACGCGTTTAATATTTCGTTTCAGATAATCGGCGTGGTATCGGTGTTCTTTATCTGCATTTCCATAATATCGTTCTGCCTGAAAACGCATCCGAACATGAGGGTACCGAACGTGAAGAACATAACGGTGGACACGCCGGCCAATTTTTCGGTGTGGACGTTGGATAAAGTGGCAACGAACGCTCACGACGCGTTTTTTTACGTCGAATGCGTGTGTAACGCGTGGTTTACGTTTCGAAATATTGGTACGATTTATAACGTCGCCGAATAAATGCGATTTTATTAAAGCGTCTGTAAATATCATAGACTACATAGCTACGTTAAGCTTTTATATCGATCTGGCGTTGCAGAAATTCGCGGCGGAATTAGAAAACGCGGATATATTGGAGTTTTTCTCGATAATACGTATAATGCGATTATTCAAACTAACCAGACATTCGTCCGGCTTGAAAATCTTAATGCAAACGTTTCGGGCGTCCGCGAAGGAGCTAACGCTTTTAGTATTTTTTCTAGTCTTAGGTATAGTGATATTCGCGAGTCTCATATACTACGCCGAAAGGATACAAACTAATCCGCATAACGATTTCAATAGCATACCGTTGGGACTTTGGTGGGCGCTGGTCACCATGACTACCGTCGGTTATGGTGACATGGTTCCGAAAACCTATGTCGGAATGTTCGTCGGTGCTTTGTGCGCTTTGGCCGGCGTGTTGACTATCGCGTTACCAGTACCAGTTATCGTATCAAACTTCGCCATGTATTATTCGCATACCCAAGCCAGGGCTAAGTTGCCGAAAAAACGTAGACGAGTTTTACCGGTAGAGCCAACCAGAGGGCCTAGACCGCTCGGTAATACCGGACCGGTACAACAAGGGACTGGATTCGGATCTGGGAGTAGTTGCGGTGGCGGACCTGGAATGCCGCCCAATCAGACTGCCACCAATAGACGCATGAACGCTATCAAACAAAATCATCCAAAGGATGTGATGGGACCAAAGCCAGGTAATTTATGTCTCGAAGGTGACAACTTTTTATGAATTCATTATTATTAAAAAATTTCAAATGTAAGTAATCATGCAGCATTACTGGACCTGAGGTTTTAATTAGGCTTATTCAGGTATGCAGATGATGTTGTTGATCTCACTCATGCCCACACTGAGTATCTAGGCTGGAAATCTCCTCCTATCCCTTCCAAGAGCATCCAAGAAGTCGAAAAATAAATATTAAAATTTAAAAATTCAAATTAAAAATAAAGTAAAAAATAACATTCAAGTTATAATAATAATAAAAAGCAATAGAGTAATTAATATAACAAGGGAAAAGAAGAGGGAGTGGAGGGGAAGTTGAAGTGAACACGATAAACATTAGATTAAAAAAAAATAAAAAATAAATATAAATAAATAAATAAATAATAGAGTGAGAAAATTGGGATGGGATGGGAAGGGGTAGGGGATGAGGGGAGGGGACGGAACGGCTGATCACACCATTAGAACTATCCTGTCCCTCGGTTCTGGTACCTGAGCCAGCCACGTCATCCGTTGGTGTTGTATGCTTTGGGTTTCCAATATACCTGCAGCACACTCTCGAAGCAGTCAGCTGACCGGCTCTGTCTTTTCTAATTTATATTATTCCTATAAAAATTTTTATTAATTTAAAAAAAAAAAAAAAAAAAAAAAGAAGAAGACGAAGTCGAAGATTGGATATGTGTAGTACTTCTTGCCCACAGGAATTACATGAATGCATATGTATCAAATTGCAACCATTTGAAGCTCTTCAAGCAATCTTTAAATTCTGACAATTCACCATTTCCGATCCATATTGTGGTCTACGATGAATTCCACACACAAAGTTTCTCTTTTGCAATTCTCTCCATTCCAATCGTTTATCTTTCTAACACTTTCTCAAACCAACTTGGGACCCTGAAATTTAAATATATCAAGCCTTCCTTGAATTTTAATGATCCGCCTTTTTTATTCTATACTGACCCAAATTCAAGAGCTCATATTGTGGTTCGCATCTATCCACGCATACAAAGTTTCAGCTTTCCAAATACATGTGGTGGGGTGATGAGGGTAATTCACGAATTTTTATAACTTCATTTCCCCACAAAAACTACTTTTCTCTTTCATTCTCCCCCCCCTCTACACAACACACTTGGAGAATTGAAATTTCAATCTGTTTGTCGTATGAGCTCACTTCATCACGTGAGTTCATAATTCTAAATTGTTGACCATTTGTTTACTCCCACCATATTTTGTGAACAATAAGCTGCTCTTTTTTCCGGGGTTGCTAAAAAACCGTTTTTATAATAAAAAACAAAAAACGGTTTTTTATTGTTTAAAAACAGATTTTTCCTTTTAAAATAAAAAACCTTCATGAAAAAAAAACGTGTTGTAAACACAGTTTTAAATCTTTTTTTTTTTTATATTCAACCGTTTTAAATTTATAATGTTTATGCTCCTCACCATAACTTCATAATTGAATAAGAAAAAATTAAGAACCATAATTATTTAATTTTCACTTTAGCACTAAGCTACGAGCATGGAGAACCCAGCAAGCATTCCCATTCGTTTAATAATATTGCAGTCTAACACCTGTTGTGACTGGCGAGTCTTGAACAAATTCAAATAAGTCAACTTATTCCATCCCAAAAAATTAAATTCAAAAATTCACATTCAGCCATTATACCTTTGACGACCTTGACTTCTCAAGTTCTCAAAGGTTCAAAACATTTGAAAATGGAAATTTGAAGAAAATTTCGAAATCTAGAAGATGACTTCATAGCCTCGCAGGTAGAAAATTATTCGTAAATTTAAAGAAAAAATGAGGAAAGTAAAAAAGATGTTTAAAACAAAAAAATAATGTTTTAAACACATTTTGAACCGAATTTTGTTTTAAATTTCATTTTGTCTTTTTTTTTAGTGTTTAAAACATGTTTTAAACACTTTGGTTTAAAATGCTCAACCTTGCTTTTTTCCACCACAACATCATGTGTGAAAGTGAAGTTGGGAAATAGTACACGTCTTATCTTCCAGTAATCATATGAGTTTATATTCATCAAGTTTTACATATATAAAGCTTCCTCATGACTTTCTCAGATTTTCACTGTCCTCCATTGTGGATCTATTTAAAACACATCGAAGATATATATTCTCATCTCTAACAAACTCCACATTTTACTAAGAGATAGGAATGGTTGATGGAATTCCTTAAAGTGTCTTCTCCTCCAAAAGCTATTTTTCCATCAAAAACCCCTTCAACACACTTTCATTTACCTCCACCACATTTCCAGTACAATAGCTCTTCTTCTCCAACAGTACCTGTGAAAATGAATTTGAGAAATTGTATGCATTATATTCTCAGTTAACATATTATGAGCTCATATTTATTAAATTTGACATATTTGAGGCTTCCTCAACTTCCCTCAAATTTTGACTACCCGCTATTTTGGATCCATTTTGACTCAAAATCCATGCTCTTCGACCAACCTCACATAAGAAGTTTGATTTTTCCAAGTCAATTTGGGGATGAGTATAAAAAATTCAAGAAATATCATGACTCAGAGTATCCTCAAAAAGCATTTTTTTGCTCTAACTTTCCTCCAAATTTACTTCGAAGCTGAACAATTCCTTAACCTTATTTATACAAAATTGAATATAAAAATATTTAAAAAAAGCAAGTGTATTCAGATTTTTGCATAGTTGTGGTTGTTGTTAAATCTGAACCTTCAACAGGAGCTAAAATGATTTTTATTGTTTCTATAATGGATTTGTCATCAATAATTTCCATTAGTGCTAGAGCTTCTTCAATCGTTTCCTCATTAACAATTTTTGTTAATGCAATTTTATAGCATGACCAGTCCAGTTATTGTGTTCACTACATAATCGTTCAATACATTCAGCAAATGCAACTGTAATCATACCGGCATCGGCAATCTTCTTTCGAAATTTTTCAACTGCTGGAGTTGTCAGACAAAAAATTGTTGACCATCTTACACGACGTTATTTTTCTTTAAAATCTACGCCTAGAGCTAAAGTTGATTCTAAATAATCTATTCTATAAGTTAGTCCAAGTATAATCTGCATTTATCAGCATCATTCTATAAAAAATGAACTTACCATGGTCAGTTGTGACTTGAAATCTTCTTAGAAAGCGATTTCGGTTCGTCGTAACTCGAATCCGAATGTACTTGTGGAAGGCTTAAATTTCAATTAATTGTCCTCTTTGACTCAGTCTGTCATAATGAAAACAAATCGTGGTTTTTGACACACATCAATGCCCCTCTCCCCTTCATCCCTTTCGAAATGTGTGATGTAGGTAGTAAAATTATTCATTCATTGCATTCAAGAAATGATTTGTGTTTAATCAGTGAAAAAATCACTTTTTCAGTTATTTGAAATTGATTTTTTCAAATGCAAAGATTATAATGCAGTTGAAATGAATTTATCAGTTATTAAATCATTAAAAGAATTTTAAAAAGAATTTCGATTTAAACATTATAGTTCAAGCCTTATTATGTAATCAAAAACGGGGATTTTTGCGCTGGTTGAACTCATATCACTTGGACGCATGGCATTCTCTGTAGATAGTTGAATCATAAGTATACAAGTAATGAGATTCATGAACAATTTGAAATATTCAAAAATCATTAATTGTAATTTTTTCTGTTGCAGTTGGCGTCACGATGACCTTAAATCCGAACGGAGTAGGAGTAAAAGCTGAACCGGTCAGCTTTGACCATTAACCAGAATAATACCATATCAATAGTTATGGCTGTCAGTTGAATACCTTTTAGGAAACGTTTTTTCTTCAAGACATATCACAATAATTGTAATCTATACAAACATGGTCGAACTGGTTTTATTATGTATATGTATTTTTTTTTTTTAATTATTTATTTTCGAAAACGAAAATGCGATTTTTTTGTAAAGTTAATTTTATATCCGCTTTTCACATTCGAAAACAATAATTTTTCCAAATATTGATAGGTGGCGGATCCGCTCGAAGCTCAAAGGTATTTTATTACGAATTCATGTGCATGTTAAATGCTTAATGTGATTACAAATAAGGTATTTGTACATAATGGATTATTCGTTATCTTCATGTAATCGGTTTCTCTTAAAGATCTTTCCGCTTCGCTGAAAAATTGAAAGAAATGGACATTTTATTGCGAAAATAAATGCGGGTGTTGTAGCCCATACACCATAGAAGCGAGGTTATGGACTATAGTGGTGGTTATAATTTGGCAAACGACAAGATCCGCCACTTTTCGTTCGTAACTGTGCTGACATTTTTGCAATCTATGAAAAACGAAGCTCGAGAACAAAAATGAAAATCTTCGTTATATTCTGTCCGTCGTTTATAGCCAGCATTAAGATGTGATAAATTCTCAGGCGAAAAGTAGCAATGGTAGTAAAAATTTCTCGATGATTGGACGCCCGTTACATTTTATATCTGTATTTTATTGACCGTTAAATTAACGAGAGAATAGGTGAACGATAAATGGCTGCGTTGCTTTGGCACGTATGTTTCCTCCTTAACGTACCATAAAGTTGGAAATGTTTTATTGGTGCGAGTATCTAACGACGAATATTTGCTATTCAAGCAGGAATTATTTTTCCTAAATACCGTCCAATTAAAATTGCAAATTAATGAAATATTTCGTATAAACGAGCGAAAGTGGCGGGTTAAGAAGCTTCCACAGCGAGTATAATCTTGGGATGTCAACAGCGAACAAAAAGCAACAAAGATTGTAACCAGAATTGCGTGGCCTTTATGAAAAGAATTCTTTCTGCGTGGGTTTTGAATACTCGACGATAGATGGGAGGCAGCGACAAGTGCAGATTACGTGAAAGGCTTTTGATAGGTTGAGCATGGTATTCAAATGCTTCGCATTTTGTTCTCTTTTCGAGGTTCGCAGGTTTTATAATTTACGACAAATTAGGATAGCTTTTATGACAAAGAGGCTGGAGTGCTGAAGTGTAAGTTGTCTTTACTAGTATTTATAAATGGATTGAAAAATGAAGAATGGAAGGGGGTGTGAGACCCTTTACGTGGAAACGAAAACAAGTTCGGTATTCGAGCTATACTAATCTAGTTGGCGTTTATTTCGTACCTGAAAAAACTTTCGAAACGAACCAACTTGGGTGGAAGTGAAAAGTAGGATTAAAATCAACTTTATTGCGGAATATTGTTGGGTACTATCGTGAGTTGTGACTACTGGGCCGTGATTTTATTAATTTCGCTTCCGCGCCAAATTACAAATTTGATAAAAAACGAACATTTCGAGGAGTTGAATTTAGATTTTCGGCATGATAAGAAATACCAAAATTATTGTTTACAGTTTTAAACAAATTTACATTTAAGCAGTTACCATTTTAGTTTAGGAAAAGTTCGGTTTTATTATTTCATCCAGCGAGTTGTTTTACCCTTTGAAAGGAAATTTCAAGTTTCGCTCGAAGGTGTACTTGGTCGTGTTCGTTGAAATGTTGAAATTGAAGTTACACGAAATTGAAACCACGTGAAATGTTAAGTTGCGATCTCGATGTTGCCTAAGTTTGCCGCGAACTCGAACATTATTTCCAATTTTTCGTGTTTATTCACATGTTCGTTGTGTTTATCTCCTATTGTTAAATTTGTTATTGTATAAAATGTTATTTTTTCAGTACGAGGTACGACAATTCTTTTGTTTGTGTTTGTTGGTTGTGTTTCTAAAAACCATTGAATTCGTATATCTTGGTTTAATTTTCTGTCATTGTTTTCTAACAACTTTTCTTATTCTGGAGGTTTCGATTTTTGAAATTCTTTTACAGCTAGATTCCAGGTATACATATGTTATTTAATTATTTATATATGTGCATAAGTAATTATAATGAGATTGGAAATATTTATAGGTGCCTAATGCCTATATATATACCGTTCATGTATTCGACAATTTCACATATCAGATATCCGCCTTATCGCCTTTACCAAATAACTTCTTTAGAGATGTATGAGAATTCAACATGTACTTACTCGTATGCTGGAGTTGGAACATTTATAAGATTGCATCTGTTAAAAAAATTATTATTTCATTAATGCAAACTACCTATGCTTTTTTCTTATCATCAATACTATGTAATCTTTGTAGTAGATCAGTATATTTGGATTTGTGATTTGACTAAAAAGATCTAGAAATTAAGGAGCCATAATACAAGATTGGTTCGCCTTATTTTCTAAATCATATGATTGAATTAGGTACTCATTATACATCGCCAGTTAAATCTAACATCGAAATGATCCCATGTGGCAGAAAATCTGTTGTTTGATTATTGTAGATGTAAAAGGTAATCACCAGCCTTCCTGATGCATAAATCATGGAATATCTTTACTCGTTATTTACGTTCATCTTTCATGATTCGATCATTTCGTGGTGTCATTAGTTTACGTCTTCTTTATATTTTCATCTTCCCTAATGCTGTAGAAAAGACATCATATATTTATAAGTCTTTAAAAAGTTTACTATAATATCAATTATTATTCGAAGTTGCGTTGAACAATTGAAGAATGATGAGTTGAAGGAATGAAATGATTGGAAATGAAAAAGGAAAACCAAATCTTTCTTTACCAACTATCTTGTTTTGAATTTATGAAATAATAATGATTACTGAAAGTGATAATGAAAATGTGAAAGTTCTTCCAGTTTTCTTTGTTGTCTTTATTTTTACAACTTATGTTTTTTTTTTGGCTTTCCATAAGGGAATGCATGCCTATAAATCGACCAATCGGAGATCCTATTGTAACTATACCGTGCGTCCAAGTGATTCGGGTACAATGAGCGAAAAAATCTCTATTGAAATTATTTAAAATTGTTTTTTTCAAATGCAAAGTAATTGTAATGCAGTTGAAATGAGTTTATCAGTCTTAGAATTCATTAAAATAATTTTAAAAATCAGTTCTGATTTGAAATTGTTGTTTAACTGTTATTATGTTATCAACAAACTGAGATTTTTGCGCTTATTATACCCGAATCACTTGGACACACGGTACACTGTATCTAACTGATTTTAGCACCTCTACAGTTTGCAGCTTATTAAAAACAACTTTTTTTTAAAACTGAAGAATACATTAGAAAAATTTTATAAAGAATCAGTTTAATATTTCAATACCGAATAATTTCTGCATTCAAAGTCGAGAAGTTTAAATTAAATTTCTAATAAATGTACGTTCTGATTTAATGGGGTAGGTACTACGATCAATTAGACGCAGTGTAAACCGAGTCCAAATAGGATAAGTTGACAACAGCGTATCAACTGATAACTTGGGGCCGCATAATATTGATTTCAATATAAAATAAAATATAAACAAGTACACGTGCTGACCCCAAGTCAACTGGAAACTATGTTACCAATAGTTACTCAGTTTGGCCTGTACAGTTAGAGTATGCCCTGAATAATCGCACATCGTGAACTTAATATTTATGTAGCATCGACTTCTGTAGGCCATGGAAAATTATGTAATCAAACCACAATAATTAAGATGATCTCATGTAGAAAATCATTTTCTCCAATTACATTTTTTTTTTTTCAAAAATTATACACTTGATAAGAAAATTTATCATCATTTATCATAATAAAATGCATTGTGATTTTGATTCGCTGTTCTATACAATTCATTGTTTTTGAAAAATGAAAAATATTTTGTTTTACTTTCCTATCCATGAGATTACACGTGACGTCACTTGTTCGAGCCTTATTAATAGGCCGCACAACTCGAGATGAGACAACGTCGCGTGAAGGCACAGTAGTGCCAATACTACAAAACTTTTACGTTTCTTCGTCTTATAAATTATAACTAGGGATGGTTAATTACCAATAATTTATTTTTAGATAACTTACTGGTAAGTTAGTGGTAATTAAAGTAATTTAAAAGTATAAAAACTTCCACATTTCATTTAAATAAGTAGATTTCGCTGAAAAAACTTGATTTATTATCTAAAATTTCATTAAAAAGACCCAGAAACCAGTTTTTAAATTACCGGAAGAATTTAAGAAACTTATCTAGTGGAAACTTACCGGTAAGTTACCGGATAAGTTACCACTTCAAATTACCACCCATCTCAAATCATAACACATTAATGGAAATCAAAAAGAGAGATTTTTTGAATGAATGTGATTAAACATCATATACCTCTATTGCTTAAAATTTTATTTCATGAATTGAAGTTTACGTGGAACTTATGGGCTGTTGGAATTCAAACCGAATCGAAAATTGAATTATCATGAAGTGAAGTTGAAACAAAAACCTGAATTCAAATCCAAAAATATTTTGATTTAAAAAATTAATCCAATTCCAATATGCTCTAGTGTCTACTGTCTACAATCCATTGCTTGATTTTCGTTTATATTAAATTCGAAAAAATAGATTTTCGGAACCATGAACCACAAATCCGAAAAATTGTGACATATGATCTTGCAAAAACAGAGAAAATGTTATTTTTTACTGTCCTTTAGTTCGTTTTAAAATTGAAAAAATTAGTTCTCATATTCTTCAATCTAGCTCCCCTTCCAAAAATTTTTTTCATCGTCATTTACGTTACCTTCTTCCATGTTTTCCCACTTCTGGTAACAGACATGAATCACACATCTTATTACTCGGGCTTAACACTTCAATACCCATTTTGCGACTTGACCACTTATCAGTTTGAGAACTTCTCTGTACAAGAATTGTATTTCCAACTGGTTAGGCCCTAAATCGAATTTTCTTCATTTTACTCATTTCCACTCTGCTTTTTCGCTTTTTGAATTTTAAACCATCCTATATCCTCTCCATATGCCTTCAGCAGCTGAAATTTTGAGTACAAGATGACCAAAGAGTTCTCAAATCATTTACTTTACTCATCAAAATTAGTAGAAAACATTTCCAAAGATTTTTTTTATGTGATGAAATTAAGTAAAATTGAAACACTTGTCATATAGATCAAAGATGGCGTATTTTTATACCCTTACTCCTAGTTTACTCTTGTTTAAGTTTTCGACCTATATCATGACCGATTCGAACACCTAGCCACTTAATCGGAGTATGCTGGCCTACATAATGTTCTTACAAAAAGCTTATCAATGCGATTAGCTTACTGCCGTCGACAAGTTACCTCTCAACGATGAAATAGCTGTATGAACGGGCTTTTTAAAGAACTACATAATGACCTAGCATACCCGTATTTACAGTGCCCTAGAATAACAGGTCGAACAACAGAACTGTTGGCAACATCATAAACACATGATCAGGTCATAGCCGGTCCATTTCGGGGGAAGGGGAAATCTAATCAAATTCTAAAGGAAGCTTTGACTTTTTTGTTGTTGTTGTTGTTATTGGTATTTCTATATTAAATACAAAAGTTCACTAGACTCAAATTTTGTCTAGAGAGGGTTCAGACTCCCTAGCTACAAGCCTGAGGTTGATATTTGGTTTCACGTTATTCAACGCCTTTTCCTACCTCTTTTGGTACTTTGTTAAATAAGTATTCCTTTACCTAGTGACCAAACGTGTGAGTGTTGTTCATTGACTCACATGAGCCTATCATCACCAGACTCGGTGTTGCCAAGTTGTGTTGTTCGACCTCTTCTTCTGCTCATTGTGCCTATGTACAAAAAGCGTTTCTTGAACTCACCGAATATTGTCTATTGACCAAATATTGCCCACCACTCTCGAAATAACTCGTGTTTACATCCTAAATATCTATAAACTTCGTATTAATTTTTACTTTTCATATTCGAATCGATTCTAAAAAGAATCAAAAATTTATAATCCATTCAAATATAGGTACCCTAATAAGGCGTACAGCATGCAATACATGTCAGCATTTAGTTACCACATTGAATAAAGTCGACCAGGAAGTTTGTATAGGGACGAAATTTCCATTATAAATGTTTTATATCGTTTTGTTAATTTCTATTTTCTTGAGCTTCTCATCTTCTGTATAACAAAATGTTTAGCTCGTTAAATATTTCGCCGCATCGCTGCCCTCTTCATAATTTTCCATATCAGAAGAAAAATCCGCTTATTTCGTAAAATATCGTGTATTCTTTATCGACATATCTGTAACGAATAGTCGAGATTTTTCGCATTCGTAAGAAAGGGGAATGGTTATTATGAAATTTGCATTCAATACATAGCGCCGCAATATAAACTCAGTTTCCAGGCGAACGCAACAATATGAGACTGAAATTATAACGTCTTGTTGGCTATTGGTATTGGTAACCCTCAAGTTATTCCATAGCAAAGACGCGTTTGCGGTAACCCGTCCATGTAACCAGAGCGGATGGAATTTAATTAAATCGTAAATACGATGCGTTTGGTATACGCGGCAGAGAATTATTAGAAAAGTTCGATTGGAAAATATTTAATTTAATTTATATACGTATAGTTATTCAATTGATATTTATAGATAACCACATTTTCTTTACATTTTTGCTCATTTAAAAAATAAAATCACTGTTGTACTTTTTGTATATTTTTTTTCGAATTTTATTTTCCAACGGAAATTCAATAACATGGTCTCGCAAAAAATGTACACCGTACGTATGTCTGGATGGAAAAAGATTAAGTACCTCGGCATCTATGTTGGCTCAGATTGGGCGATTATTGGAAATGGATTTCTATAAAAAAAATTCACAACCGTAGAACTCGCCCCAGAGACAATTTTACGCACTTATTCGCTCGTTAAAGGGGGCGAACCATAAACGATGAAACCATAAGGCGGTCCGGATAATCGACGAAATTTAAAATTGGGACGGAGGTAATAGGATGTTGTTTGCGAGCATTTGTAAAATGATAATAGGATATCGCGCTCCGAAACTACTTTCTTATCTTCGGCGTAGTTTTTATTGCTTTCGCGATTCGGGGTATTTTTTTTTCTCTCTCTATTCTTTATTCTTTATGTCGTCGGTACAGCGATGGTGGTCGTTATAATTTTCGTCGCGCAGAATGGGATAAATAGCGAGTTGAAATTTGATTTGGAGAACGAAAAAGCAAGTTGGTATATACGTACCTACTATGTGGTTGTATACGATACGCTATATAGATGGTGGAATTTCGCGTATAGGTAGTTAGGATTCACGAGCGCGATATTTTTATCATCTTTCAGCCATTATGACCTAAACAATGCTCGTGTAATCTTTATTTTTCTCCACTCGACGTATCTAACTACATATATCTATTATACAGATGGTTTATATATCAGTAGAGTTCTCTCTCTTATATCATATAGTTTAAATTTAATAGTACCGGATAAACGAATATCAGTTATGACAATCATTCGACAGTAATTATATAGGTGTACGCAGATGGCATATAGGAAATTCAACGACGAAGTTTTCGGAGCTTGTAATTTCATTTTAAACAAAAATTACCTTTAGTATTAAGGATTGTTAATTGACGTAAAATTATGTAAATTATATTGGTTTATTTTGTCCTATCTCTAATTCCGACCAAATACAATCTATACTGTTGGAAAATATTGTACTAATGTGACTATATAAAAACGATCGCGTTTATGGTTATCCTTCTTCTGTGTATTGGGAAATTAGCATGTTGTGTATGTTGTACATTTTATTTTTATTTCGTTATTACGATAACATTTTTTTTTTTTTAATATTGACCATTGAAATTTTTTACTTTTTTTTTTGTTATTCCACTTGGCTGTATAATAATGCCTATATGTACGCCTTATTACTAGCTGCGAGAAATTTCAATATTAAATTTTTTTATCTACTTTTTTCTGTTGATTCGAAGAAAAACTATCGCCAAGAATGATTCGATTGAAATTGTATGACGAGTGGAGTAAGCTTATTCCAGATTTTACTTGATATGTCGAACTGTATATAATGGGAACGAAAATAGGAAATTCGAAGTGTGATGATAATTAATAAATTGTTGATTATTTCAAAATGTGTATATATTTAAGAATTAATTTATTTTGTGGGTGATGGGTATCGAACATTTTGAAGAAATATTACGTCTGTTTATTTTTAGATCTTCAGAATACGTGAGAAATTTTTTTCAGGAATTTCATTCGATTTTTATTTGAAAAGATTTTTTTTTGCATATTTACTCCAGTAAATCTAGACACGAAAAAAACCTCTTGAATAAAAAATACCACCAAATATTTTTTCGTGAATATCTAAAAAATGCATGTCTCTGCGAACAACATACTCACCCGTCATAGGTAGTATGGAACCAGGATTGGAGACTAGTACCAACATATAGCTTAGCTCGCGAGTAGTTACTTGCGCCTAGTCTCACTCCCCTTATGTGTTCATCGTATGCAACTATTTGTACATGGAAGTACAACATATAATATTTTTTTAAATTTAAATGAAACTACTGATTTAAGTACCTATGATGATAGAAAAAAAAATGCAAAAAAATTTGTGGTATACACTTTTTGCCTATCTTCATTTTTGAAGGAGCTACGATGATTCAAAATTTTTCCAAAATTCCATTTTTTAAAACTTGATTAAAATCGTTCATTCAAGTAGGTACCTAGGATGGTAGAAAAAATTCATTAAAAATTGTAGTAAACACTTTTTGCCTATCTTCATTTTTGAAGGGGCTACAATAATTTCAAATTTACCCATGATGTTTTATTACTCATGATTATATATTTCGAAGAAGGGCTGAGGATTGAATGAGAAATAATAGACAAAATCAAAACCATTGTAAAACCTACATATAACAATTTTTTCTCGCAAAATTAAAATATAAAGATGAAAAATGAAACTAGTACCGAATCCGTGTAGTAATAGGAATTGCTGAAATACCTTCAATTCTGAAGATTAGCAAAACGTACATATTTGAATTTTAATTTTTCCTTGATTTCAGTCACATTAAAAAAAAATCATGGGGAAATTTGAAATTATTGTTAGCCCCTTCAAAAATGAAGATAGGCAAAAAGTGTTTGCTAAAATTTTTAATGCATTTTTTCTACCATCCTAGGTACCTACTTGAATGAATGATTTTAATCAACTTTTAAAAAATGAAATTCCCACAGAATCTACACGAAAATTCTCCATGTGCGTGTATTGAAAAATAGCGCATAGTTTATTCAGCTGAAAAGGATATGAAACACCCCTCTTCGCCTTATCGCTCTTACATAGAATCTGGTATACTGTGATGGATTTATTTTTCGTTAAAAATCCAAACAGAAAAAAATATTTAAAAATTCCTTATAACTCTTTACACTTACAAAAAATTAGCTAAATATCTTGAAAAAATTGTACTCATTTTAGTAAAAATAAATAATTTATTTTTCTATTGTAAATACGTAAAATGCATCTCTCGAAAATATAATATGACTATTCGATCAACCGAGGTGATTAGAAAAAATTTAATTCAGTTTCGAACTAATTCCTTATAACACTTCGGCCGATCAAAAATAAATTTACAAAAAAAAAAGGAAAAAATGGCAAGAACAATCGAGTACCACTCGTCGACATTCGAGTAAATCATACTTAAAAATAATTGAGCATCTTTTGTTACAACAGTTAATTCGCTGGTATAAAAATGCAAAATCATGGCGAAAATATAGGACGGAGATTCTCGCCAAAAATGAATCCTTCTAATACCCTCACGAAATACAAGGTAACTGCTCGTATTTCAAACACATTCCTAAATTATCCTCCGGCGATTCCTCCCTTAATCCGGGACCAAACTGGACTCGTATATGGAATGGAGTTGTACTACCTGAAAAATGACATTAACCAAATCCATTATACTTATAGCGATGTATTGGTGTTTCCCAAGTATTACTTGGGCAATAAGACCGAATATCAATATTTCGTATACAATACGACGATGCTTTTTATAATACTTTAATACCCGCCGACGCCCCAGAGGATACGTAGTTGGTATCTCGACCTAATAATTTTCAGATTGCGGTTGCCTTTTTGAATAGAAATAGCTCTTAATGAAAAATAACATGAAATAAGAAGCTCACTTTCTATTCTGCATGGCTTTTGTTCGGAAGATGAACAGAACGAGTTTCCACAATGCAGCAAATCGCAAACGGCTGGACCTCCTCCGGGCTGTAAATAACCGTGGAATTAAGAATGATTTAAATATCGTAGATTAGTAGTAAAATATTACCAATTTAATCGTTGATTTAGATCTAAGTAAAATAAATTATTATCGTAAAGAACAGTTTTTTTAATTAAAATTTCATTTCATTACTGAGATTGGGTCAGAGACACTTTACGATGATGGAAAGATATTTGACCGAACAGATATATTCATTTCACAAAAATAAATAAGATAATGATATTTTGGAATTAATTTTGCAGCATTTCGAAAGAATGGTAAGTATCATTTTCAGGTAGAATCTGATACATACAGTACTTATATTTAGTTTATTTGAAAATTATCAAACATATTGATCAATATTGGTATAGATGGTGGAAAGGATGTATCATGAGTAACTTATATTCCACTCACCATTAAAAAAATTCGGGGGCACGATACTTTCGTCCCCCACCCACAAATTCTTTCAAATTATAATTTCATTAAATAAAAAAATTTTGGAATAATTAGACTTTTTTTTTATTCATGGAATATATGTACATAAAAATTCTTGACTTGCGTTTGCATTGAATATTTTTTTCTATTTTAAACTACTATGTATTTTGATTTGTTTTGTAAATCTTTAATCTTTTAATTTTTTTTTTTTTAATTTCAAAATATCTCTGATTTCTGGATTTTTATTTTTGGATTTTTTGATCTTATAAAAATTTTTTAAAAATCCTTTTTTTTCTTTTCTTTTTATTTAACATTTTTTTTTGTTTTAGGAAATTTCTTCGAAATCAAAAATTCACACTTTCCATGCTTCTCTGATGATCTGCAGTTGGTCAAAGTTGTTCCTTTCATCCATCTCTATCTGTAGACCTATAGCACGATTCATGGAATAGAGAAAAATTTTGGATTATTTTTCTGAGCTTTCTATCAAGGCGACAAAAAATGTTTAAGGAGCTAAATAATGTGAAACTGAGAGTAAAATATTTTTACTTTAAACAATTTTTATCATTAGAGCTTTTATGCTTTTTTTTTTTTTTTTTTTTTTTTTCATTATCCCCATCAGCAAATACCTGTAAAGAAAATTATTGCAGATTTTTTGAGGGAAGGGAAGTAAGATTTGGGAACTACTCTTGGGAAATTTACAATTATCATTTTCAGCCAGTCAAAAACTTTTTTATTCTTATTCGATAATTTAACGGAGAAACCTTCGAGGCCTCCTACTTAGATTTGCACTGAATAAATTTTACTCAAAAATATAACTTTACCTCATAATTGAAATTTCAACTACTATTGTCCACGTAGGCATGAGTTATGAATTTTTTAAATTTCGAATTTATTCCTCAACAGATTTTTTCAATTTCATAATGAAAAACCACATTGCTCACTGATGGTAAGGCTGCCAAAAAGAAAATATATAGATAATTCACCCTCTCCTCCCTTCCGCCGGCACAAAAAATTAGGCATGTAGAAAGTATCATGCTTAACATTTCCTCTCCCCTCCCCTGTCAGAGATCATGAAACATTATTTTTCTATGCTCTGAATGCTACCAGTTTTCAATTTCCCCTCTCGTTCCCAAAATAGGCTCCATTGCTACTGACTATTAATACAGAAAACACTATTCTGACTAAAAATCATGATATTCGACGAATCACCAATTTGTAATTAGGCCCCAATGCATAATTCAAAGAGTAAGGACTCTTAATTCAAAAAACACTCTAAACAATAGCAATAATAATAATAATAATCCGAAAACATCAGAATTTTTTCTGACATTAATCAATCCTACACGTTATTCGAAATAATTCAATGTTTCTCCAGGTCGAAGTGTATAATTTTTCTTTTTTTTAATAGAAATATAAAAATTAATGAATTAAAAAATAATTTATTTATTTTCTTTTGTTTTTGTATCGAGATTAAATAAAAAATATTTTTAAAGCATGGTAACCTATACCAACATTTTATAATTTTTTGTATCGATTGGCATGATGCGAATGATGGATGTGGTAGTATGTATTTAACCGAAAGTGAATTTCTTCTTCATTTTTAGTACCTAAAGCTTGAATAAAATATATTTTCAAAAAATGAAAATACACGTTAACAAAGATTAATATTCTATGAACCACATACAAAAAAATTATTAGAAAATTATTCGATGAAATGACCATTAATCACTTGAAGGTAGAAAAAAGTCTAAATCACATTATCAATGAAATACAAACTCTATCTTTATGGTACTACTTCTACAAGTTTTGAAATGCATAAGTTCAAATATTTTGATTTATTTAACCATTTTTCATAGATTTAATTCATTAATAATATATTGATGTATTATATAATTTTTATAAAAATCGTAATTTTAGGTAAAGATAACTCGTCAGAAAATGTTGATAATATAGGCAACCACACATACATAAAAGTAATCATACATTTTGGATTTCGACTTGATAAAATGTTGAATTATTTCGCTAATGAGTTATTTATGTGATAAAAAATTTCGATGTTTTCGATTTTTTTTCCATTAATAATTGAAACATCTATAGCTCCTTCAATACTAAAGATAGGCAAGAATATCATATAACATTTTTTGTTTACTTTGAGCTTTGACGAGTACTATCAGAAAACCTAATCACCTCCTAAAAACCCTCTTCATGATAGTAAACCTAAGAGGGGGTTCCAACTTTGCCTTCTTCCCACAAGTTTTAAATTCAAAATGAACAACAAGTTGACACTACTTTTCATCCAAATTCGTGATATGCAGTGTACGAGATTCTGCCAGGATCACACCTCAGAACATGTAAGATGTAATTCCTCCGACAACTTCTATGTTCTTCATTTCTTTTTTTTTAATTTGTAGAATTATATTTTATTTCATAAATGCGATATTAAATCTTCAAATTTGCATTCTCTTACAGTTATGAATTCTTCGGAATCGCAAGGCATCAGCACACGATCTGAACATTCTCTGTATAAATTCAAGGAATTACTACCATTACTTCCGACTTCTCCATCTCCGGATCCGATATCATCTGGAAAAGAATAAATCGTTAATTTAATACGAAGTGAATGCAAAATACATATTGAATTAAATAATCTCACTTTCGGAAACAGGTGGTCCAATTTTAAAGGAGTTTTCATCACACGGTTCGTAAGCTATGGAACACATTCCTGTATGGAAAAATATTCGGGAATTAAATGGCGCCTAGATCGAGCCTATATAAACACAAGTGGTTATTTTAACGTAGGAATTTCTTATCATAGACTTGCCTTGAGCTTGCCTCATGCAAATGATATAATCTTGATCAGCTAAATGTCTTCCATTGATGGCATAATTCATCGTCTGAATGATGCCTGTAAATATAAATACGTATAAATAATTGAATTATATTAAAAAAATTATTATAACTGATGGACCTATTAGTTTAGAAGTTTCAATCATTCATCCAGCATCTCAAATAAGCCTACTTTCTATTCGAAAAAAATTCCATCTTTTCAGATACGTTCTCCAGATATACCTACGCTTTTACGATGACATCTCAACTTCATCGACGTCGAATATCATTGACACAAATTTCTACGCGCCTCAACCGCAACAATAATTTTCCATTTATTTGTTTTCGAATGTGGCATTCAAAAACGAAATAATGAAAAAGCGAAGCCATCGAATGCGGAACGTGCGCGTGTACTATTCTACGTATAAACCTGTTTGAAATGGCAATGAAATTACACTGTGACCGCGATTCTTCTAATTCTGCTCCACTTTTGATTTTAGTGAATGACTACGCGTTCTGATAATTCAATAGAGAAGCCGGAGAAACGGTCGAGAATACCCTGTGAGCCTTATATTTATTTACTCACCACTCGGTTCGGGGAAATATTGGGTACAGCCGGCTGGAGCTCTTCTGTTGAATTCTATTTGCGAAATCTATTCGAAGAGACAAACCAGTTGAATTTATTGCAATAATTCGATATACTTTATAATCGAGGTGTTACCTTAATCTCCCACATTCTCGGAGTATTAACATTTGTTAGCAAAATAGTGATGGTAATGGGTCCATTGACATTCTCGACGTCGTAATATACTAGAATTAAAGAATAATTTACGTGTTCGTTTTAAATACGAATTTATACAGGTACTTGGGCGTTATTTCGTGAGCTACGACAGACTTACAATGCTGGCCGCTATTAATACCGCATAATTTTATATCTTGATACGTTCCACCGCGCATCAGGAAGACATCCGTTTCGCATACACCTGTCTTCCGATTCGGTTGCGCCTTTAAACAAATCACAGATAATAAACACATTGTTCTTCGCACACAGATGATGATTAAGCGATTCATACGTGTACGAGAAATGTTTTTCATTCTTACATTGTTAATGTCTTTTAATTTAATTTTAAATGATACCGTCGTTAAAGTAGGTAAATTATGTTTTTTTAATGGGCTACTTCTTTATTTTATCGCCAGAGGCGTTAGAAGCATTTTCAGTGTGCGCTAAAGCCAACGAAATTATCTGATATGAATCTCGAGAACTTAAGAAGCTTGAATCTTTTTATTGTATTTTTTTTTCAGTGCTACGGTGTAAAGTGAAAGAATGTTTGGACAATTTAACAGAGATTAATTCCACGAAATCATCATTTCACGAAGAAAGTTAAATTCTATTGTGATTAGAGACGAAATTGATAGTTTACCAAATTAAAGTGTATGAAATCCAGTCGTATTTGGCTAATATCTTGAGCTGATTTTTTCACCACCACTGAACATTCTCCGACATCGTTTATTAATCCGGGAAAGTTGGGATTGGTGAAATAGGTGATATTGTTTTTGATTTCTGAACCACATCCTGCGGTGACTAAAAATAAAAATTGAATAACACTTGATGATCATGACTATAATAATAGGTATATTGTATAGGTATCTAAATATTGGGGTAGATTGAATTCCGAATTTTTCCGAGTAGTGAAGGGGCCGGGGTCACAGTAGTTGCTGAATAACCTCAAAACAAAAGTCAAAAAAATTTCAGCCTCAGAGTTCAATTTTTCGGCCCTCATTCCCAATGAAGCAAATTTATAAAAAATTTTCAAAAAAACAAATTTTTAGAGAATTAAAAATTTTTACGTTTCAAGGTCATACTTTGTCATCTTAAGAGAGAAAAAAATTTTGGTCATCATTTATTTCATATTTAGGAGTGTTGACCGTTTCACATTTTTTCCAAAAAGCAACAATGTAGGTTATTTAAAAAAAAAAAAAACGAAAAATGGGTAAGTTATTGTTGATGTGCATAGTATAAGCTCAATTCAGGTTATGTTAGACTGAAGAAGTAGGATATGCTCGATTTTGAGCACATATTTAGTCTCTTGAATCCGAAAAAGCCTAAATTGAGCCCGAACTGTGCATACGTTCACAAAATTATTCAATTATCGTTCATTTTTGACAATAACAAAAATTATTGCTTTTTGAAAAAAAATCTAAAAACAATTTAGAGCCCCTAAATTTAAAAAATGGTTACCAAAATTTTTTCTGCTCTTCAGATGACAAAATATGACCTTGAAACGTAAAAAATTTTTAATTGTCCAAAAATTTGTTCTTTTGAAAATTTTCATAAATTTGCTTCGTTGGAGGTGTGAGTCTAAAAATTGAGCTATGAGGCTGAAATTTTTTTGGCTTTTTTTTGAGGTCATTCAGCAACTACTGTGACCCCACCTCCTTCACTTCTTGAAAAAATTCGTATTTCAACCTACCTCAGTATTTAGATACCTATATGTCTGCTGTTAGATTCTTAAATATTTATATAAAAGTGGTAGCACCCAATCAACTCATACCCTCCCACCCTTCTCAAAATAACAACCGGAAGAAAAGTAAGTATTTTCTGACCGAACTGTCTGGCCAAACAAAAAAAATATTGATTGAAGCTATTGTAATTTTATTGCTTGTGTAGGTTCCTAATAAAATTTTTGGCATATAAGATGGAAATAAAATGAAATATCTAATGAATGATAAATGACTATTCGTAAAAATATAAGTAGTTACAGAACTCATCTTTTTGGATTTTTGGTTCATCACAAAATGGCAGCTCACTCGAATTTTGAGAGGTACGGAGGGGAGGGGAAATAGCTCAAAATTTTTGTTTGTTATTTTATAAAAAAGTGCGAATTTAAGACACCAACGTACACAAATTTCGATTTTCCAAGTAAATGTGGAGGTAACTTTAAGCAAAAAATATCTGTTTGAGAAGTTTTGAATAAAAAAATGTTTGATTCCCCTATATCTTATCACCAAATAAATCTATAATGGCCGAACTTTATACATACTCATATAAGGGATAGTAGGAGATCGGTATATGATTACTTAAATTTGACCCGAAGTGGATCAAAAATGGTGAACAGTTAAAATTTGAGAAAGACTCAAGAAGCCTCAAGTAACTTAAAGTTGAAAAATATTAACTCAAATAACTACTGGGGATAAGAAGTATACGATACCTGAAATGCACTTTCATAAATGACAATGGAGGGGAAAAGGAGGAGGTAAGTAAACGAAAAGGTCAACATTTTCAAATATGGCGTCATATGATGAAGTCACTCCAAGTGACCAATATATTTCAATTTCAGCTACCTAAGTGAATTTGGAGGGGAGTCACAGGAAAACTTGTTGCAGGAAATTTCATAAATTGTCCATGTATCTCCCTACCAAATCGACCTAAAAAAGTTAAAATTTGTACGTACAGTTGAATGGGAAATGGAATATGAATTTTTGAATTTAGATGAAAATACATCCAAAATGGCGTATGCCTAAAATTTGAGGAAGGCTTGAGGCAGGATCCTAGCCATGATATATTAACAGGAGAGATTTTGAAAATTACTTTCAGAACATACGTTTTATAGGTTTACAACCAAAGTAATGATAAGGGAGGGGGGGGGGTGTGATGGAGAATTTTTTCAGAATATAAATTTTGTTCTATTGACGTCATACCTATGCAGGCCTATGGCGAGAGCGATTTTTATTCAAGTGAAATTTGAATCTTTTTTTAATACACTAGAAATTTATTAATGTACTTCGAAACATTATTAAATAAAAATAAAAATTATGCTGAAAAATTTAATTTTTTTTTTTTTTTTTTGAATTTAAGAAATCTATTTTAGTGAAATTTAAACAATGACTGTTATTATAAAACAATTATACAACTAAACAGTATTTAAATATTTAAAAAAGTGAGCTTATAGCAATTCCGCCCATCCTCATTCCTTCTTTTGGCTACAGCCTCACCTTGAGAATCTCTAATTTTTGTTTTGAATTTTCCTTTTTAAATTTAATTTTAATTTTCGTTTTAAATTCAATTTTAATTTTCATATTAAATTTAATTTAAATTTTCGTTTTAAATTTAAATTTAATTTTTGTTTTTATTTTGAATTTAATTTATTATAATATATGTATTTAATTGAAAAATTATTCATTTCAACATTAAATATTTAAAATAAATTAAAAATAAAACTGGCAAATAAAAAATTATGTACATATTTATATAGTATAATGGTTGGCATCCGGTATCAATGTAATATAAACGATTAAGATTTAAGAATTTGGAAAGGTATAAATTTTGAAGAAAAAAAAGGTGTTCTCAACCTTCGAAGAGATTGGTAAGAATCAAAAATTTAAAATAAAATAAGAAGTAAAATAAAAAATGTTTCAAAATTTCGCACTTATGATTTAAAAAAAAATTCACATTTCGTGCAATAAATTCGAAAATTTCAACTTTGAAAACAACAGCAAAAATTTTTATTTAAAAAAATAATAATAATTTTAAAAAATCTTAATAAAATAATTGGGTTGTGAGGGGGGAGGGAGGTTATGGTACAAATATTGCGACGGCCTAAGACTGTCATTAGCTACCATCCTCATATCAACTTGATCCGGCTCTGTACGTACGTACATACGTAACATAAGCAGGGAAAATTTATCGATTTTTTGGAAGCGGTCTCATTTCTACAATATTTTCAATTTTTGGCTCAACATTTGCTTATTCTTTTTCAGATGTAAAAAAAAATCACATAGGTAGGAAAAAATCATACCATTTTCGCCGGCCAAAACGACGCGAAAGAAATGAACGAACACCAAGAACCACATAATACTGGCGAATATATGCGGACGCGTTACCACCACAAAAACTAATGATTTGGAGATGACGATTTAAGCGCGATTAACACGCGTTTAAATTTCCGCCTCATCGTTAAATTCCAGTCTATAGCCTGGCGCCTACAGCCGGGGAGTATTTTGGAAAAATTCCAATTCCAATATTTACATAGACAGGTATTCGCGTATATTTACAAAAGAATAATGTGGTCTTGGAGAGGGCATCGGACGGCCTTGGTTATTGTGGTGGTTTAATCGTATCGCTTGAAAATTCCATGCAAATGAATCAACCGAGCCGAATGTTTACACTAGGGTTCAAGGACTGCGGCTCGCGCCCAGAGGTGCAACAGTGTGCGAAAAAATTTCGAAAATATGCATTCGCTTACTCACATGTGCAACATACTCCGAATCCGAGGGCGCATTGACCTTGCGAAATTCCGTTCTGTATTCGACATTCATAGGTATTCAAACAAATTCCTATGTAAGATGAAAAAGGCGATTAGAGGCAGTTCGGTATTTAAATGCGACGTAATTTGAATGATGAAAAATCTTACCCCTTCTGCGTCCGTCGTTCGCTACGCATTCTTCGGTTACAGGTACCGGGAAAAAATTCAATACTGGAAAGGCGAAGCGTGAAATTATTCATAAAACATTACCATCGACGTTAAATCTTTACGCTAACAACGAGGGTGAAATGTTATTTCACTATCGCCCTTCAGCGAAACGTTCTTCTGCAAGAATGAATTTATCTGAGCGCCTGTTGAACGCGCCCTTAATGCGCACAACGAACCGACTTGTTTATTTTCGACGAAAATAGGTTGGAAAAAATCGAAAAGAAAGAGCCAAGCGTTTTTCACGCGCAAACTTTTTTCGCCAATTTCCCACCAACGAATCAAATAAAAAAGTGTTTTTCTTCTCGTTCAAATAGAACGGATAATTTTTAAGAAAATAAAATCAATTTTAAACGAATTCACCAAATACTAACAAAGCACCGCATCACGTCGAAACTATTCGGAAATTTCGCTCATGCAGGAAATAAATTTGCGAACCGTAGGACGTAAATAAAGTAGACATACTAACCACGAGGTGAATGATCCACCGGCGTAGACTTGTTATAGTGGAAGTATTGGCCGGAGAAGAAATCGTTCCATGTAGAAAGCAGAGGCCATCCGATGGTACATGGTAGGATGAAAACGTGTACCAAATATAAAACGCAAGTCCAAGTTCCACTGGTGAAGGTGAAGTCTGGCTTCATTACTATTTTTCTGATTGTTGTTAATACAACGCGACGCGGTCACGAATCGTATATACACTGTGCACGTTTGACCGACTAATAGTTTCGTCTTTTTACGCGGCCAAACTCCCTCCTAGATGAATCCGCCCGGTCTCGTTGAAGTGCGGTTGAAAGCTCTGTGCATCGTCTAGGTAATTATCTATGTACATGTTCAACTGCACCTTAGGTATCGGCAACGAGAGGTGCTTTTAAAAGTCGTGCAAGTTCTCAAATTCATTCTGAGAGGTGATGTGTACTGTAGGCTACTTGGAGTTCGCGACCCAGTTCTCGATAATTATTGGGCACATTCTAGTCATCATCGAAGGTATAGTCAGCGATGACTGATGACTGAGAGCATTTTTAAATATTGAGTGTGTGTTGTGGACTCGCCATGAGCATGATATATTTTTGGCATTTGTGCGCAGACCTTCGTAATTTGAAAAATAATGTAAGCAGCCATGCCGCATTACTGGAGCTGAGTTTTTAACTGGGGCTTGTTTTGACTTAGTAATAACCTTGCTTAACCGTTCATCACTACAGGCCACACCCAATACCAAGTCTGAAAACCCCTACCCTATCCTTTCCAAAAACACTTAAGAAGTTCAATTTGGCACAAATGTAGTATTTCTTGCCATGAAATAATCATGCGAACACATATTTCTCAAATTATAACTATTTGAGGGTCCTCAAATTATCTTCAAATTTTGTAAATCCGCCATTTTGGATCCATTTTGACTCAAATTTAAGTGGTATATTCTGGTCACAAACTAATCCTACACACAAAGTTTGACCATTCTAGGCCGATTTGGTGATGAGATATGGAAGATTCATGAAATTTCCTGCAGCAATTTCCCCTCCAAAAGCCGTTTTTTGCTCTAACTCCCCTCCAAAATCACTGAGGAAGCTAAAATCAAAATACGTTTGTCACTTGGGCTCATTTTATCATATGACACAGCAATAAAAAATTTTCGACCCCTCCTGTACCCCCACCACTATTTTAGGTTGGTAACCCCGCCTTCCCCCTCCAACATCATGTATGGAAGTGAATTCGGGATATAGTATACAACTTATCCCCAATAACCATATGAATTCATATTAATTACATTTTTACCAACTTGAGGCTCCTCAAGCTCTACTCAAAATTTTGATAATCCGCCATTTTGAATCCATTTTGATCCAAATTCAAGAGGTCATATTGTGGTCACCAACTAACCTCACACACAAAATTTGACCTCTTTAACTTGATTTGGTGGGGAGATATGGAAGATTCAAGAAATTTCATGACTCAAAACTTCCTCAAAAAGCCGTTTTTTGATCTAACTCCTCTCAATATGCACTCAAGAAGCTGAAATTTGGATATGTTAGTATCCGTGACTCACTCTTTCATATGAAATCAAAAACGAAAAATTTGAGCTATTTGCCCCTTCTCCCCCCCTCAAAATTTGAGTGATCCGCCATTTTGAAATTTATCGAAAAAACAAAAAAACTGTTTTTGCGCATTTTCAAGAAGAGTCCCTCACCAAATTTTGAGCGAATTTTATGAATACTCGCCGGCGCTACGCGTGGGGAAAAATATATATATATATACCAAAAAGTTGGACATTTGCCAGATGATTACAAATGGTCTGAAACGCAAAGATTTGAAGACCCCAACCTCCCTCGACCTTCCCTTCCCAAATCAGGTAGGCTGTAATAGCTATCGTTTTGTTAAAAACTCAGCTAAAAAATGTAGCAACTATGTCGTATTAGTAGAGCTGAGTTTTTGATTTGGGCTTGTTTACATTTGAAGGTAAAATTATCAAGTAAATTTCTCAATCTCACAGGCCACATTTATGATCAAGTCCAAAACCACCACCTTATCATTCACATTCCTGAAGAAAACTCAGATAGTTTAATTTGAAATATATACTACTTGGGTTCACAAACATCAAAGACGCTTATATTTCTCAAATTTTAGTTGTTTAAGGCTTCCCAATCTGCCTAAAATTTTGGAATTTATTTTTGATCCAAATTCAAAATGTCACTATGTGACCTCCATCTAATCCATCGTACAAAGTTGGACCTCTCTAGGTCAATTTGGTGAAGAGGTATGCCAGATTTATGAAATTTTGTTGTAATAATTTTCCTACCATAAGCAGTTTTTTGCAGTGTTGTAGGAATGAGCATACATCTGTTCTTGTTCCTGTTCTTATTTTCCGAAAGACCCAGTACATGTTCAAGCTCCTGACTCTCGTTCTTATTCTCAATGCTTCAACAGTCTCGTTCCATTCTTCGTTCTTTCAATCCTTTATAATCTCGTTCTTGTTCTTTTCTTTGTTCTTTCAATCCTTTACAGTGTTGTTCTTGTTCGTTCTTCATTCTGTTCTTGTTCTTCAATAATACATTTTTTTAATAACCTTGTGTTTCCTATTTGTGTTGTTGTGTTGTTGAAATTGAAAGTTGATTAATAAAAAGAAAAATACAATTTATATGAGTATACGTAGCACTTAATACGCTTTATTTTCAGTTTTTATTTTCTCTTTCGCTCACATAACTTCTATTCATTCTATTAAGAACATGAGGTAATGTTAGGTACTATCTTACGGAGAATTAAGATGTATACTTTTTGAGATTTGGGAAATTATGGTAATGGTATCACATTATCATAATGTCATTAGTTCATTACGTGTTAAAGGCAATGGAAATGCTGATAACATGCAACTGTAAGAAATGATGCGACTTTATGCAACGCAAATCAGACAGGTTCATTGAAGAAATCGCAACATTCAAAAGAACGAAGAACAACAAAAAATTACAGCGTTCTTGTTCTTGTTCTCGTTTCTCAGTATTGTCATTAGTTCGTTCTCGTTTCGTTCTTCGATCGTTCAGTTTGAAGATATTCTGTTCTCGTTCTGTTCTTTGTTCTTCAAACATATCAGTTTTATGTTCTCGTTCTTGGTGCTGTTCCTGAAGAACAATGAAAATTCTTCGTTCTTATTGTTTTTTGTTCTCGTTCTTAGATTTGTTTTTGTTCCCACATTACTGTACTTTTTTATTCTCCAACTCGCCTTTATAATAACATAAGAGGTTAACAATGAAATATCTTAGTCACTTGGAATCACTTTATCATAGAATTCCATAATCAACAATTTAGTACCTTTCATTTACTCCTATCATAATTTGAGGTCAATAACTCCTTCTCCTCCTCTTCAAAATCACACGAGAAGAACTGACATGAAACATACTGTCTTCTCACTGCTAGTAATCATATGCGTCTACATTTATGAAATCTGAGCAATTTGTGCCTTCTCAAGTTTTCCTCAAATTTTGGCCATCCGTCATATTTTTGGATATGTTATTAATAAATTTTGACTCAAATTCAAAGGATCATTCATATTCTGGCCTCCCAACTAATCCCACATACAAAGTTTGACTTTTCTAGTGAGAAGATGTGTGAAATTTATGAAATTGTTTTCCTCAATTTCCCCTCCAAAAGAGAGCATTTGCTCTATCTCCCCACCACATTAACTTGGAAAGCTAAAATTAAAGTATCTCAATCCACTGAGCTCACTTCATCATTTGACACGATAATCAAAAAATTTTGACTTTTCGTTCACCGTCACCTTATTTTGAAAACCATGATTTCTCCTTCTCATTCCCTCCAAAATCACATGTAGAAGTGAAATTTACATACAGTATACTTTTCATTAATAATATTCATGTGCGTCTACATTTATTATATCTTGAGCCGTTTCAAGCTTTTCTCAAATTTTACCTATCCCTCATTCTAGGTTCAATTTTGATCCGTTTTGATTCGAATTCGAATTGTCATTTTCTGGTACTCAAGTAACTCACATATAATGTTTGACCTTCCAAGATTAATTTGGTAAGGAGATGATTTATGAAATTGCCTACCATAATTTCCCTTCCAAAAGGCATTTTTTGCTGTAACTTCTCTCTCCTTTTCGTTCACTCCCTCTCCCCGCATTTTGAAAACAAATAACTTTCCTCCTCCCCTTCAAAACCACGTGTGAAGATGTTGGCATTCAGCATAATATTATTTCTCATTGCTACTAATCATGTGAGTCCAAATTTATCAAATCTGAGTTTTTTGGTTCTCTATTAACTCTGATGAAGAGATATGACGATATGAGAGATTGAAGAAATTTTATGACTCAAAAGTTTCCTCAAAAACTGTTTTTTGCTCTAACTCTTTTTCAAATGCATTTGAGAAACTGAAATTTGGGAATGTTAGAATCTGTGACTCACTCTTTCATATGAAGCCAAAAACAAATTTTTTTAGATTTTTGTCTTTTTTCCAGTCCCTCTCTTAATTTTAGTGAACTATCATTTTGAGGTGAATCAGAACAAAAAAAGTAATTTTGCCAAATTTCACAGAGAGTTTCTCACATAACTTTCAGCAGTCTTCAAAATTGGACTTTTGCCATATGATTATAAATGACCTAAAAGGCCGAGATATGAACGCCCTCTCCCCTTCCTTCTCTTAGCGATGCTGTAATGGTTATCGTTTTGAATTAAAAACTCAGCTAAAAATGAAAGGTCAAGCTTACATTCCATTTAGATTATTTAGGCTTGGAAAAAATTGTTTATATAGCTTGTAGCTATTACATAAAATTTGGAATCATATTTAGCTCATTTAAAGTTTTATGAATAGAAAAAATTGTAACTACCAAAATATCAAACCACGGAAGAAGGATTTTTTAATAATGGGTAACTACTTGAATTATTACTTTAAGCTTAACATACTTCTACTAGTTCGTAGAAAAATTTTAAATACAAGTTTCTACATAATTAGTACTTAGTACAGGAATCAAATTTTCGTAAGCTAAAATTTTCAAGCAACAAGAAAAATAAAATGGTTTATCGTCTTTAATAAGCAGTCATATTAGGTACTAAAAAGTGATTGCTACCTTTGACTAGTATATGGACCGCTCGAGCTCTATTCCTATGATGGTAAGAATTTCTGTCAATATTATTATGGATTACCTGCATCTATTTGCTCCCCTCAATTCTCTCCCCTTCTCGCAAACGTTCAAGTTCACAAACACAGCTACAACATTAAGTGTAGTCGCGCATGCGCAGATGTATTTAAGAAGCGCTGTTAATTAATTACTTCGCCAGACAAGTTTTTTACACATCGAGTTAAAGATTGGTACGTATGCTTACAAAAAATGTTTAATTATTACGTATATGCCTTATAGGTTATAATTTATCAAATCATATGAATTCCTAAACGAAATTTTAATACTAAGGGAGATAAAATGATCGATTAGTTGATTGGCGATTAAACGTATCGATTAGAATTGGAAGAATTTCATTTCAATAAAAATACTACGTAATTTCTGTAGCTTCGAGTTCGTATAGTTTCAAGATGAATAACTAAATTCTCTAGGAGTAACTAGAATTTACTTATTCTTTTTAACAGATAGCCGATAGGCAATTTGCTCGGTTTTGTTGAATCCGTATTGTTGGTAGCGTTACGTACATTGTTGGCATTACCAGAACGAAATTTTAGAATTTGTAGCATTAGCTAGTATAATTATGCCTAAGGTTTTTACGCAAACGGAGTAAAATCTAAGCCTATCAATCGATCACTGATAAATGTGACTGGTTATTAGGCTGGTTGTTCTGATGAGTTAGTCCTTCTCTGTCACTCGCAGCAAACGTCGCTTTATATTATAATATTTCGATAATTTTGTTTTTTATTCGTTGTAGTTGCTTCAAGGCTATTCTATATTGCTCTACGAACAACAAATTTCAACCTAATGGTGAAAGTCACGTGACCGTTTTTTAACCAATCACGTTTCGAATTTTGAACCCTGACCCGCTCCCATTCGAATTTAGATGCACTCTATCTCTGTCAATTTTCAATTTTTTTCAATTTTTTTTTTTTGTTGAGATGTTTTTAAATGAAAGACGAAGACGCATATCAGTATCAAATTTTTAATTGATTGTTTCTAAAAGAAGTTATAGCACGCTCGAGATACGTTGGTTGCACCCTTCCTAAATAAAAACTAATCAATTTTTCAAAATTGTCTCAACAGTCACATCTTCTTTAAACATTAATAAATAAAACAAAACGAACCCGAACAATTCAACTTCAATATTCGCGAAATATAGTGCATCTAAATCACTCCTCAAATCGAGCTTTTCTGTTATCAGTTTGTAAACAGAGAGAACAGCCTTAATATGCAAGATTAATTAATTGTCGCGACCAAGCCCTCTATGGGTTGAGGGATTGCAGTGCATTTTATTAATCGCATGTTTTTTAAAGTAAAAATCCGCGCATGATTGTTTTTTTAAATATATAAAGTTTTGATTACTGAGTTCAATTATTTAATCCCCGACCGATAGAGTATGGCGCCTATTTAATCCGAAGCCACAAATACGGCAAATTATAGTGTAATATGTATTGAATGATACGATTATGAATTTTTATTTATAGAGTATCAAATTTTATGTTCACATAAAGAATTTCTTCAGTTATGATGTAATGATGAAATATTATTAGATGAGTGTGCGAAGTGGAAGTGAGATGAAGTACATACCTAAGACGAATTTGCCCGAATTTTACGTTTATTTTCAGAATAGACATCGTATTCAACTCAAATCCCTGCAGTATTGTTTCATTGTTGATGTGAAGGTTTAAAAAACTTAGACCAAACAACAACACGACTTCTTAGTATTGAGTTATAATGAAATGAAATCTATGACAAAAAGGAAACAAAAAGTTGATTTCAAGAATCAACACACTTCCATGTAATACCTTCAAATTTAAGCATAGGCAACTTATTGGACACTCCAATGACATGTACTGCATTTTATAACAAATACTAGTAGGCCCGTTGCGACATTGTCGCAAAATAATATTGTAAAGTTATGAAGGAATGAAGTAAGAATCAATGTTCTCATGTGAATATTAGAATACTGTCTTTCTGATATAGCTTGAGACTTTTCAATATCGCAAAGTTGAGTAAAAAGCGCAACAATTTTTACAATTCCATTATGTGTATAAAATCAATAAATAATACCTAGTGTTCACATTTAGAATCCTGATAGAATCGTTGAAGTGGTAAAGCATAAAAAAAATTCAGTAAAAGAGTAAAATATGTATAATAAATAAATTAAAGCGAATAAAATGGTCCAGTTGCAACATTGTCGCTACAGTACTTCGAGCATTCACACATGAAGGCCAGTCCAAAGTCCAAACAATAAAAGTGAAGTGGAATTATCATGTAACATTTTGAGAAAAATACTACTAATGAAAATATAATTTTCATTGGTAGCATCAGGTCTGTAATAACGGATCGTTTAACGTTCCGTTCTCGATCTGGTATCCATTCCTGGGTCATTCCATTACGTTCCAACTTTGAAGGTTCCGTTTCCTTACATTTTATTCTGTTCTTTACCTCCTTTTCAGTTCGAGTTGATAAAGTTATGAGTTTAAGTTTCGTCTTATTATTATTATTTTTTTTATCGATGATAGACAAACAATCAAATTTCAATTTCACATCAAAAAATTCACATTGCACTGGACTTGTACGGTATTAGGAACAATTTTGCCAACATTCAAATTTCAAAAAATGAAAACAGTGTAAAATAACGGACCACTAACAAAATTGATCCGTTACGTTCCCTTACGTTCAGTTCTCAAAAATTTCGTTTTGTTATGTTCCATTCCATTCCGTTACTGAAATTAATAAATTGCCCGTTACGTTCTGTTATTCTGTTACGTTCCATTACCGTTATTACAGCCCTGGGTAGCATTTTTCTGAAGAATAAGGCAACGAAATGATTTGAAATTAAACATGTTTTAAAGTCTTTGTTTGAGGGCGCTTATTTTTCATTTCTTTTTTTTTATATCAACTTTTTCGCATTTACCTACTTATTTTCCTAAGCACTGCCTCAATGACAGCATAACTTTGGGTAAGTTTCCCCGTTGCGGCCAGGGCTCAAAATCCTTAATGCGAAAATCTGAAAGATTGAAATCCGAAACTGAATCTAACGTAAATCAGAAATGATTGAAAATCAGAAACGAAATCCAAATCCGTATCCGAATGGAAAATCCGTTTCATTTTGGATCGAAGTTTTGCTCTTTTCAGGCTTTTTTTAAAAACGTTTTAGAGGGCAAATTTGTTACCAATTTTCGCATTTTTTTTCTTATATTGCTAATATTTTATAATAATTGAAACTTTTTAGCTCTGCATGGTACAAAATTGTCAAATTTAATTTGCTGTCCCTGTTAAAATTTAAAAAATTGAAAAAAATCCAAATCCGATACGAATCCAAATTTGAATCCGTATTCAAAATTCAATCGAATTTTGAGCCTTGGTTGCAATGTAGTCGCAACAATCGTATCACCAGCATTGAAAGTTGAAAAACCAATACCAATGCTATACTGGAACAAATACTGAGGTATTGGAATTATTGCAGATTTAGGGATAAATGCGGACGCTGTATGTGGTATTACCAGTATTGTACTAACTGCTTTGGAAGGTAGGATACTAAATAATTATTAATACCATACCAATTGCGTTTAAAGTTGAAATACCAATACCAGCACTGTACCAATTAATGTAGGATACCGAATACCAGTACCATACCAACTGCGTTAAAAGTAGAAATACCAATAGTCCAGGGACTGCGAAGGGGAGGTGGTCAAGTACCTCCACCTCCGCCTCCTACCTCCAAAAAATGTAGTACCTCCTGGATGTACCTCCGAGATACCTCTGCGGTACTTTCTGGAGTTGAGAGGTACCTCCAGAAAGTAAAAAGTACCTTCAATACTATTATAGAAACTTAGAAAGTATTGAAAGGTAATACAATAACATTACCTTTCAGTTTCAATACTTTCTATAATTATTGTAGGTACTTTTTGCTTTTCAGAAGTACCCTTGGAGGCACCATAGAGGTACCCCTTTGAGGTACCCTCGAGGCACCTCAGAAGACCTTAGTCAAAGTGACTCCCCCTCCGCCTCTTACCTACAAAAAATTTCATGTAACTCAACTTCTGAGTACCTCCATCTCCGGTAAAATGGATACGTCCAGGCGTCCTCCTACCTCCGCCTGCACCTCCACCTCCGCAATACTTGATAGGACACAATATCAGTACCATTCCGACCCCTTTGGAAATTGAAATATAATACTGATGCTATACCGACCAAAAAGAACACCGAGGTACCAAGCTCTGTGTTTTTTTACTCTTTTTCCAAAAAAAAAAATTATTTCAAAAAAGAATTTAGTTTGAATCATGCTGAAATGAGTACCTATTAAGAAGATCATAGAAAGAGCTTTACCCGTTGTTCGTTGTAGAACCCTTTTTCTAATAACCGCAATAAAAAAAAAAAAAAGTTTTTCTGAAAAATAGTTTTTCAACATATATTTTGATGAAGAAAACCTAAAATAAATATAGAAAAATTCAAAATTTCAGAATCTCATATAGGACTCTGTTCGCACTCAAAATTCATACATAATGAAAAGGAAACCCCAAAATTCATATTTCTTATTTCTGCAAACTTTAAATAATATCATCAAAATAAAAGGCGAAGAGATGGAAAAATTATGAAATGGACACCTATTAGTTTTCATGATTCAAAATTTTGTTACTTTCGGAAATTGGAAACCGACGCTAACCAACGCTCTATCTCTTAAAGCAACAAAATGAGGATCCCACCTTAAAAGCCTCTAATAAAATTCATGTAAAAATTTTATTTAGTTTGAAACATAAGATCAAGTTTTTGAAAATCTGATAAAACATTTTATATGTTTTGAAACCTTTTTTAATACATATTTCTTTATCACACAAAAAAAGTAAAAAACAAAAAATGATTATGCTGCTGAAAAGTGTAGGTATTAAGAAATCTGTTTAAAAAAAAAATCGCTGAAATGGAAACTGATATTGGATATTATTTAGAATATTGCCAGCGTTGAAAAATAATTACAATAATTATACAAAAAAAAAAAAAAAGAAATAAAAAAAATGTAAGTAACAGCAAATAGAACACTTGGCTAAGAATTCAACTCATTTGAAAGATCTAACCTTGCTTTGTTTTAAAACAAATTAGGTAGGTATTTAGTATAAATATGAAGTATTAAATTCCGCAAGCTGTCATACCGTGCGTCCAAGTGATTCGTATACAATCAGCGAAAAAATCTCTTTCCAATTACTTAAAATTGATTTTTTCAAATGCAAAGAAATTGTAATGCTGTTGAAATGAATTTATCAGCCTTAAAATTCACTGAAATAATTTTAAAAATGATTTCTAATTTAAAAATTATAGTTTAATTCTCATTATGTTATCAACGAATCACTTGGACGCACGGTATAATATAATGTTTCAAAGAATCCTCTCTTCGCTATGTATGTATACTATAATAATACGATGAGAAAAATTTAATCAACATCAAACTTGAAATTCACTAATCCGTCAAACGTATATTAAAAATAACCATCCCTTCGCTAAAATATCGTGTAGAATGGTGAGAAAAATAAAGCAAACCCTTAGAAAATCTCGTAGAATAATAATAGGTAGTTGACCAAAAATTAAAATGTTAATGCTAAAAGAACGAAAATTTTAGATTTACTCTTCATTTAACTTGCGTTGGACGCGAAGTCACGAGCTCACGACCCAATATTATTACCTGATTTTTATTGATCATTCTATCAAGAAAATTAATGGCTAGAAGAATTCAAAAAATTTTAATTCTCGAAAAGAAAAAAAAATACAGAATAACGAAAATAAAACACGAAAAACAAAAAGCGCGCCAAAGTCACTGAACCGTGCTATGATGCGCACATACGCGCGCTGTACGCACGCCACACCGACATACGTAGAGAATCAACCAATTAAAAATCGCTTCAAACGTAAGTAGGTAAAAAAAAAATAATGATAGGAAGACTAACGCTGGCTAAACTCGCGACGCCAAAGGTCGATGCTGCCCTAGTTTTCTTTATAACATTAGAAACCCCATCTCAGCGAGTCCCCATAGGAGTAAAATTTCACAGAATTCTTTTAGTATAATAAGATAGTATAATAAGATTATTTTCAATTTTTATGCATCCCTGAACGAAAGAGTGAACGACTAGGGATGGTTAATTACTAATATACTGTGTGTCCAAGTAATTCGGGTACAATCACCGAAAAAATCTCTTTTCAAATTATTTAAAATTGATTTTTTCAAATGCTGAGAAATTGTAAGGCAGTTGAAATGAATTAATCAGCCTTAAAATTCATTAAAGTAATTTTAAGAATACTTTCTTATTTAGAAATTTGTAGTTCAACTCTTATAGTGGAGTAGAATTATGCTTCGATGTCAAACTAATCGTTACAAAACGTTTTTTTGATTTATTTTGTAGAAGAAGGTCTACTCTATCACATATCCAAAAGCCTCCTCGAGCCTCCACCCCTAAGTCACTTTTTCGAGGCACCTCCCTTCCCCCAAAAATTCAGTTTTTTGCTTTTTGCTGGTCAGGGTTTAACATTATGGAGAAAACCACTTCTATGGAAGTTATTCTACGTAAAATTTCCAACAAAAAAAGTTATATTCATTTTCTTCGTAAGTCACATGGGGGTGGAGTAAAGGGGCTTTGAAGATGAGACCTCGCAGAAGGTACATAAAGAATACGCGTTTTTGGTGTTCTGCGACTGTTTCAACGGGCATTTATCATAAGTTCAATGACATATACGGGTATATTACACTTACACCTATAATTAGAACTATCCTCTTCTGAAAATTATTCTACCACTAATAAGGCAGTCAACGGTGACATTTTTTACGATGCACCATTGGAAAGAACGTGAAATTTTTCTACAAGATAACAATTTAAAAGTCATATGGTACCGCTGAAAATTTCGAGTAATGTGGACTTGGAAGTTATAAAAATTGGCATTCTTCATGTTATTTAGGAGAAACATACTCAAATACCCATAGTTATAGTTCTGTACTGCAAAGGTTATAAAATTTTATTACCTCAGTCTTGTTTCTAATCTATTCACACAGCAGGGGTCCTTTATGTTGTGAAAGTACTATAGCCTAACGTAGATCGTGGATTTTTTTAATTATCCAGATAAGGCTATAATAAATGAATCAAGACCTAAGGGGTATACAGACTACAGAGGAACAATAACTGTGGCATTTCACTTTTGGTAAATTTCAATTTTGATATTATAGAGTGAAACTCCCATATTTAATACAAATATTAATCAAAAAGATGTTTATTATACACCATTAAAAAGAGCGTGAAATTTTCTATGAAACAGCAATGTAAAAACCCTATAGTACCACTGGAAATTTCGAGTAACGAGGACTTGAAGTTATAAAACTTGGTTCAATTGGCGCTTCCCATGTTATTTAAATGCACGTCACGAGAAAAATAGCCCTTCTAACTGCTGTGGTGGCCGTGTTTGTAAACAATTAATCGAGGGTGGACGGATTTTTGGCCTGAGTGAGCTAACTAGTCTTTATAATATATAACTTCGCCATGCACACTCGATTGTCATCATACTTATGGCGAATGAGGAAGAGTGTTAAGTTATATGGTAGCATCGCCTGAATGTATTTACTAACCAGATGAATGCTCGAGACCATCATTAGTCACGAGAAAAATAGCCTTCTAACTGCTGTGGTGGCCGTGTTTGTAAACAATTAATCGAGGGTGGACGGATTTTTGGCCTGAGTGAGCTAACTAGTCTATAACTTCGCCATGCACACTCGATTGTCATCATACTTATGGCGAATGAGGAAGAGTGTTAAGTTATATGGTAACATCGCCTGAATGTATTTACTAACTAGATGAATGCTCGAGACCATCATTAGATTAGAGTTGTAAGAATAAGAGAACGAAAATTATTAAAAAAGGCATTGAGCCCCCTGGCGTTTTATTAGTATTTTCTTTTCTTTTATTGTTCCCAAAAGCTGCAAAAAAGAACTTTCTTGTATAATGAAGAAGAAAAAAAGCCTATCAAGGTAAGATTTCAGATATGCAGACATACAACGAAACAATATTGTACCTATTCATAGCTTTTCTAATGATGATGAAAAGCAATTAACACCTTCATACTTACGTATTACAGCAATGTTTTACAATGCCCCATGGGTCTTTTACGATACCCCATAGAGACTGTTACACAAAAAAAAAAAAAAATAAACACATACATTTTATCTAATTGATGTGTATCGTACAGAAGTCACAACACAACTAAATTTAGAACTTAACATCAACAAGTCTCCATTAGCCAATCACAAAGCATCATTTTTCTAAGTAATCCAATTGGTCCTACATTTTGTTGTAATTTTATACTTATATGGCTTGTTACCTGCAAAAAGATCAGTTCGATGTTGGACTGTGTACAGTACAGTTCTAAGAAATAAATTAAGTGGGTTTACGTTTATATTAGGTGGTTTTTAAGTTGGGGATATATTGGGAAGTGGTTCCAATATATTGTGGCTATGTCTTAGTGGGTTTCCAGTGAGCTGGATCTTGGTAGGTTTCAATTTAAGATTTGTTTGTTAGATGAGGTGATTAGTCGCCAAGTTCTACTTAAATTTCATAAGTTTATTTTTACGTTTAATGTAAAATATTGTAAATTATATATAAGTAGTGATAAGTGAGGTGTGAAGAGAGAGCGTGAGGTGTGAGGAGTGATGGGAATTGGGTGGTAGGGGTCTGGGGGTTCCACTTCCTATTCCATATATCTAATCCTAAGGCTTGTTGTGTCATGATACGCATTTTAATGGGGGACTGTACATTTGTAACTTCGTCGGTCCGTTGATCGCTTTTCGCAGAGTTCTCTGAACTTCGTGAGACGTTAGAGAGAGCTGAAGATTACACGAAGCCATTGGAGTGCGCTTCTCTACACAAGGAGTCGCTTCCTCGCTTATCCTTGTTGATAAGGAACTAACTCCTCGCCTTGGCTTATGAGCTGAAAAGAGGGCACGGGCAGGGCCATTCGAGGGCAGTTCTCGGTGGCGCTCAACCGTGAATCAGGTTTGGAAAATTCGTGTTTGAAAGGATGTCTTCAAATCAAACTACAATGAAAAAATCATATAGCTAAAAATTCAAATTAGTAAATAGTAAATTTATTATTTATTTTTGCGTTGCATCTTTAGGTAGTGTAACGAGCACAGCAGTAAAAAAAAACACAAATTCTCGTCGCTTTGGTAAGTAAAATAAATCATAAGGAATCAAAATAGCCATATAAGTGATTAAATAATTTTTAAAAGAGCGTGAGAAGAGCGAGAGCCTAAAAGGACTGAGAGCCAATTAACGAGCAAGAGTGGGAGCGCTCAAAATGCGGCTCTCACATCACTGCTTTCATGTCAAAAATACATATGTTTGCTAATTTTTTGGCTTAGGTGCTGGAATCAAGTAGTCACCGGTATACATAATTAATTATATGTATATAAAATTTTATTATTCCTAAAAATAAGGCTAAATTTGAGTTCCCAGATTTAAAAAAAAAAAAAAAAAAAAAACTAAATTTGAATACATAAAACGATTTTTTCCAATTTTTCAACATTTCATCTTATTATCATTTCCCATTGACGACTAAAACTAGAAATGAGATCAAACTTATTTTTCTAGGTTTTGTGAACCTATACTTCAACATACCTTACGATTTTTTTTATTGTTTGAGAAGTTGAGTCTGGTGCCACCTCCCTGGGGATCTAAGAGTAAAAAATCGATCAATAAGTGTTTCTGTGTTTAAAAAATGTATATTTTGATATCCACTGTAATTTCTGGCAATTACTTGCGAACCTCCCCTAGGGATTAGAGAGTGAAAATGAGATCAAATTTCTATTTTTAAGTATTAAAAACTATATTCTGACATCAGTTATGATTTTTATGCATTTTAGAAAATTTGAGTTGGGCACCACCCCTAGGGTCAGGGAGTGACCAGCCCCTCCCCCCTCATAAGGCCTGAGGTTGAAACTAAGTAAAAAATTGGATTCTACGTTAAAAATTGGTCTGGAAATTTCGTATTTCAATTCATTTGTACCCATACTTTTGAAATAAAAGATGATGCGGGGCTTCTTGTCAATCCGGTCCACTGTGGCGTCCGATTAGATGCCAAATTCTGTTTATATTTTTTGCGGCCAAGAAGGCAACGATCAATGGCATCGTCGTATACGAATTAAATTAGCTGCTAGTGAGCTAAGCGATATACTCGAGAGTTCGCAGAGAGTACGAAATTACTCTTATATTTTATTTTTACTTATCATTTTCACATCAAAGTGCAGTCATCCTTGTACTCAACTTATCGTTCAAATCACTTCAAAATGAATGAAAATTCGATAAATATTTTCACTCATAAATTCAACATCTACAATACTCCCACCAACACGAAATAATTCATCAATTCATTTCCACACGCAACGCAACAATGAAGCATCAAAAAACAACACAAAAATCGAACCACATAAAGAATAAAATTTTAATAATACAACACTAAACATTACGAAACATAATAATTGTAATAAAATTCACTAATCCGACGAATAAATAAATGTAATCATAAAAACAAGTGACAAAGTAATAATAAATGTAAAAAAAAAAAAGAGAAAGAAATGAACCAATAATAAATGCCATTAACTAATCTTACATCTCCACCATCGAGTAAAACTGCAACAAATTCTGGCCGTCATGAGGTATTTCAATTATTCTACGCGAATTTTTTCACTTAAACTATAAAAAGCGTAATTAAAACGAAAGTTTTTAATATTTTTGTTCTTTCAGAAGCCCATCCCTAAAATACATTTTCACACGCCATACAAAGCGTTACCACTAAATCACTGAAACCGACCAATGAGAATACTGTGTTTACCCAAACTCCGAATTTTATATTATCTATCGGTGATTTATAAAATACTTTTTACAAAAAAAATATATATATAAAATTTTTCATTGAAGTACAAAATTATGAGAAACAGAGAAACAAAAAAAAAACTTATTATTACAAGAAAAAAAAAACAATATCTAACAATATCGTCGTATTTAAAAGATCAAAAGATCAAACACACATCGTTAAAGAAAAAAAAAACAATAAGTAAATATTTCGAGAATACGAAAAATCACATTGATAAGCTTTATTATCAAATATATAATAAGAGCAATAATAATATTGATCTCTGTCTTCCGTCTGATACCTATATCGATATATATCTATGTATATATTTTTTACTACAGTTGGTCTTTTACGGTATTTTTTTCACTTTTTTAAAAATTATTTTTAATAAAGCTGAGATGAGTAATACTTCTTATACCTAAAAATCACAACATCATTTTAAAACATATTACTTATAGAGTGATCGCATCGATCCTAGTAAATCTAATCTATACATGCACAAAATGTATTATTAAAATTGAAAAAAAAAAATAATAAAAAGTACACTGGGGAAAGAATAAGAGAGACACGTGAACCGTCGAAGCAATGAAATTCATGTATTCTAATTTTTTTTTTTTTTGTCAATTCAACAACTACCGATACTAAAGTGACAAAATATAGTAACAATAACAACACATTGTGACGACTCAAATAAATATTCTCAATATTCCTAAACAACTATCAAATGAACTAGACCACTTATCAAATTTTCCGATTATTAAAAAAAAAAAAATAGTGCAACGTTCAAAAAAAAAAAAAATGAAATCCTATACAAAAATACAAATTAAATCTAAAATGAAGACGAACTCAAACTCATCCACATATAACTCATTCGCCACAATCGTAAATAACAATCCTATACAATTACAAAGGCGAAATGGAAAACAGAAAAATCATTTGGAAATACATTTATCATTACGTTAAACACAGACGTGTAAAAAGAACATAATAAAAATATCCGATCGGCCGTTCGAGATAAATTTATGCCCTTTCTTCGAATAAAATCGTCTTTCGAGTTACTGTAACTACTTGCATACTTCCAGTACTCTGCGATGCCCGGGCAGCTCGACCGCCAGTTCCTTTACGGATACGAAATTAAAGAATAAATAATTCATATTCCAATAATACTCTTTGTCTAATACGTAACGTAATAACGAAGAAATGTTCTCGAAATTTTCCCTAAAACTAAGCCTAATTTCCCGACCAAAAACGCCTCTATATACACGTGTACACTCGAATCCAATCGTTCCATTGCTTCAAGGTCGATTCGAAATTTTCAATCGTCCAGCAACCTTGAATCCACATGTTCGAAAAATTTTACTCGCATACACGAGCTCGCGATCGCCGAGAATTTTCACTCTAGGTCACTAGCACATTGCAAGGTAATGAGTTTCGGGTTCCTTAGTTGTGTGCCCGCATTCTTCGCAAACGTACATCTGAAAACAAAAAAAATGCCACCGTAAATAATACATAGGCGCAATCGATAAGCTAACATAGATGACGGCGCCACCTGTGTCGTAAATTTTATTCAATTTTTATTATTTTCCTCTAAAAATTTAATTAATTAATTCGCCGTTAATACGATACGAAAACGGTTCCGTATCGAACACCGGTTTCCCCGTATCGTTAACGTTAATAACATTACGATATTTTCCAATTCCCGTTATAACTGGTTCGTTTTTCAACTCTTTGTCAATCCGTTACACGAGCGAGGGGTGAGAAAATTCGTTTCCTCGAAGTCTGACACGTTATTCGAAAATTGCGACATTTCGAGGAATTTATATTCGTATCAGATATAAAAGAATTACGAGATAAATTCGTCGTGATTTATGCTTTGTCTAGACAATCGTCATTAAACGCGAAAAAATCATATTTTTTTTCAATTAGGTACAAAAAAAGGTGAAATAAATTTCAAACATTTTCGAAACGCAATTCGCAAATTGGAAATAATCAAATGTCTTGAAACATATCAAACTGCAAAATTTACCCTTCCTAATTGATTAAAAATCAATTTTTATTGTTTTAATGATGGCGGTTGTGATCATTTTTTTCAGATACTGTCCGCAAGCCCGCAACACATGTTCTTTTTTTAGTTACATATGAAAAAAGGAATCGATCAAATTTAATAATAAAAAAAAAAAAAAATGATCGAATGTGCTTCAGTAAAATTTTATCAAATTTGATGACATTCAATTTAATTTGATCAAATTAGTTATGTTAGCACTTGAAGATCAAATTTGATGAAATTTGATGAAATTGAGTCAAATGAAATCCCACACTGTCTGGATCAAATTTGTCAGGTTAGATTATATTTCATCAAATTTGTTAACTTTATACCTGGTTTCTATCGGAATAGGTATATCAAATTTCATCAACTTCAATCAGACATTATCAAATTATGCCTGGTCAATTTGTTGATAAGATTTCATCAATTTAATCTATTCCTTTATTTATTTATTTTTTAGAATAATTTGATAAAATTAAATCTAACTTTATTAAATCATATTAACATTAATACATCAAATTTGATAAAACTGTATCAAATCTAATCATACTAGATCCTGTTTTATCAAATTTCATCAACTTTGATCAGACTGTATCAAATTATACCGGGTCAATTTGTGGATGAAATTTCCTCAATTTAATCTATTCGTTTTCATGGAATAATTTGGTGAAACATTATCGAACTTGATTACATCGAATAAACATTTATAGATCAAATTTGATAAAAATTAGATCAATCTAATCATAATGGAACCTGTTTCATCAAATTTGATCAACTCAACTTGGTGATAAAATTTTGTTAGATATTTGATCTATTGATTAAATTTGATACACTTCTTCCTTTATGAATAATATCAGATTTTTGATTACTATCGAGGGAAAGAATAACTGATAAAAATGAACAAGCATAATTTGATGAAGTTTAATTAAATTTGATGAAATCATACATTAACATATGATGATGAAATTTAATTAAAAATCAATAAAAATGAATAAAAGAAATGCAATAGGGGTATCCTTTAGATAAAATAGTATCCTGTTTGATGAAATTTGATAACTTTATACTCATCATATTATTGATGAAACTTAATAAACTTTAATCAGATTACATGAAAACATATCTAATCATTTAGTTGATAAAATTCCATCATATTTGATGAATTTCGATCAAAGTTGATCAAAGACATGAGCAGATATAATTTGATAAAATTTTATCAAATTTGATGAAACTCCATTTGATTTGATCAAATCGATGAAATTGGATCAAATGAAATCTAGTTAGGTATTATTTTCTGGATCAAATTTGTTAACTTTACATCAAATTTCATAAACTATGATCGATTGTATCCACTTATACCTGGCTATTTTGTTGATGAAACTTCATCACAATTTTTCATATTTGATGAATTTCGATCAAATCTGATCTATTCCTTTTTTTTGGGTAGTTACCATTTTTTAAAGAATTCAATCTCATTATTTGAATTTTTTTAGAAGATTGTGCTTTTTAACGTTTTTTATGACAATGCTAATCAGTAAGAGCTAGAAGCTGAGTTAAGTTTTTATAAATCACATAATAAAATTGAAGTAAATAAATTATGAAGATTTGGACATGCTCTGCATTATAATCAGAATGAGCTCTGTACTTTTATTACTCCGGCACTGATTTGAAGCGAAGAGTGAGAGTCAACTAATAATCAAATGCGATTCAGATTCCACGTTCACTCCAGAGTCAATCTAAAGTTTGAACCCAACTCAACCACGACCCCATAATCAACGAGTAATAAAATTTGACTTCCGGATCCCATCTTTGACACTGAAGTCATAACTGAAATCTGACTCAGACTCCACGTTGACTCCTGAGTCAATCTAAAAGCTTAAACTTAACTCCACCATGACCCTATAGCCAACAAGTCGCTAATGAAATTTGACTTATGACTCCTACCTTTGATTTCAAAGTCATATCTGAAATTTGACCCCACTTTGACCCTAGAGTCAATCTAAAAGCTTGAACCTAACTCAACCATGACCCCATAATCAACGAGTAATGAAATTTGACTTCCGGATCCCACCTTTGACTATGAAGTCATAACTGAAATCTGACTCAGACTCGACGTTGACTCCTGAGTCAATCTGAAAGCTTGAACTTGACTCCACCATGACCCCGTAGTCAACGAGTAATAATATTTGACTTCCGGATCCCATCTTTGACACTGAAGTCATAACTGAAATCTGACTCAGACTCCACATTGACTCCTGAGTCAATCTAAAAGCTTGAACTTGACTCCACCATGACCCCATAGTCAACGAGTTGCTAATGAAATTTGACTTATGACTCCTACCTTTGACTCTAAAGCCATATCTGAAATTTGACCCCACTTTGACTCTAGAGTCAATCTGAAAGCCTGAACCTGACTCCACCATGATCCCATAGTTAACGAGTTGCTAGTGAAATTTGACTTATGACTCCTACCTTCGAATTTGAAGTCATATCTGAAATTTGACCTCACTTTGACTCTAGAGTCAATCTGAAAGCTTGAACCTGACTCCACCATGACCCCATAGTCTACGAGTCGCTAATAAAATTTGACTTCAGACTCCTTCTTTTGACTTTGAAGTTATATCTGAAATTTGACTCCGTTTCAATTCTGGAGTCAATCTAAAAGCTTGAACCTAACTTCACCATGACCTTGAAGTCAACGAGTCAGAAAAGAAATTTGACTTCAGAGCCACCGAGTTATTAATCAAATTTGACTCCAACTTTGATGTCTCAGTCAAACTGAACACTTTGACACCATGACACCAGATTCTTGCTTGACTCAGGAATCAAGATCAAAGTTCGTATCATTTGGAGTCATTTTGACTCCTATTCGGGAGTCAATTTTCGGTCTTTGATTCGGAGTCAAGTTCATATTTTTCAAGTATATCAACTTCCTAGGTTTCGAGAATTGTTCTCGAGTCAAATGTTGAAGCCAGAACTAAGTTTTGAAAGTTTTTCTAGAATCAACTGGTGAAATTCAGGATCAAATTTCACAGATGACCCCGAGTAAGAGTTCAATTCAGTGTTGACTCTCTTTGAGGAATCCAATTTTGAAATTTTTCAAATTTTGTCAATCCGCCAGCGTTAGCGGAACTTGTTATCAATTTCACAGATTTCAAAAACCGTTCATCGTCGTACCAACAAGGAAACGCTATTGGAAAACCCAACTTATTCGATAATAGGTACTTCTTTAGTTTTGTTAATTTCATCACAAATTTAGAGTTCAGCGCGTACTAGAGTATTCTAAAAGATACCTCTATACCAGCTGAAACTTGGTGATTCTAAATGTTGGAGGAACAAGTTTAATTTTGGTATAAAATAATAAACAAAAGGATGTGTATTTTCTTTCCAATATGACCAATTAAATAAAACTGAAGCAAGTCCAGCGAATTCTTCGAGATGAGGGGGGCATTCACAGCCGTTTTCCTCGCCTGACAAGCTAGTGAATTTCCTACGAAATGAAACTCAAGAAACACCTTACACCATATAAGGAGCAAACTCGATCTCGATACGTTAGAATCGCACCGAATATCCAGCCCATATACACACCTTAGTTCTTCTCTCTTTATACGCGTATTGATGCTGTACTCCGTGCACTTTCAAGCAGTGAGATTCCAGCGAGCATCTCTGCGTGAATGACTTCTCGCATAAATTACACTTATAAGGACGTACACCTGGAACGTAAAGAAGCACATTAAAAATACATCCACTCCATTCTCTACCGTTTAGTTCGGTAACCATCTTCCACTAACCAGTATGAGTACGAGTGTGTCTTTTCAGATCAAAAGTATCGTTGAAACCTTTACCGCAGAAAGTGCAAAGATAACGTTTTATATCACTGTGACATTTCAAATGCCGATTAAGCAATCGCTGCAGGTTGAAGCTTTTCGAGCACAGGCGACACGTGAAACGCGATTTGCCGTTACTGGACGCCTCTGGCTCAGGAACTTTTTCGACTTCGGCTTTCTGCAGTATCGGTACGCTGTCTTGATTCGCGTACGGATTCTTAATACCGTGACCGCCGTTCACAAATTCGATGGGCATGTCGCCGGGTAAACCGAGCTGCAACGTTGATAAAAACACATATTACATCCAAATACCATCAACAACTTCCATCCTACGTAGTAAATTTTTCAGCTACCTGATACGCGCGTCTAACTCGTTTGCAAAACTTTTACAGTTATTTCGGCCAACTTATTTTTATACGTTCCCCCCTCACGGCATCGTGCAATTGGGCGCCCAAAACCTGCTCTCTATATTATGTCGAAATCTCACCACGTCATTTGCACGCGGCGGAAAAATTACCGAAAAACATAAACAAACGGTATACGTACTTATATTTTCCAAATCATACGGTCGAAAAATAATTAAAAAGGAAAACCAGTCTTCGCGTATATTTAGCTAATTCAACCTTGAAACGCCCTCCATCATCTACGCGCCGGTACCGTATCACGCTCGGCGCTATGTACCTTTCCAACCAGCACATAGAGGCAAATGATTAATGAGCTGAGTTTTCAATAAAAACGATCACTGATGCAGTCTAACCAAATTCGGAAGTAAGGTCCAAAGATTGTTCACACCAATCATTTGTGGCATTACGCTCTCACCACCACCATTTAATAGTACCAATGGGTGAAAATTGCTCGAAATTTAGTCAAAGGTTATTCTCGGGAATATCTAGAGATACTTCGTTCAAATTTTTGATTTTATTCAAAATGGCCGTTCATTCAAATTTTGAAGGATACTGGAGGTTCTCAATAGCCTTGAAATTTTCCATCTCCATGTCGCAGAGCGAACAGTTGCATTTTTAGGATACTTTGAATCATGAAATTTCTCGAATCTTCCATATCTCCACATAAAATCCACTTGAAAAACTCAGTTGAGCATAGGAATGTGATCATTCCAATTTGAGTCAAAATTAATCCAAAATGGCGAAGCTTGAGAAGCTTCGAAGAACTCAACTTTGGTAAATCCCATATAATCAGTGAAGTGGGAGGAGGGAAAGAAGAGAGAGAGTTCAATGTTTTCAATATTAGGACGGAGGGGAAATGATAGCGCGATTTCATATGAAGCTCAATCAAATTACCAACACAGTCAAATTTTCGCTTACAACGTAAGTTCGGGGGGGGAGCGAGAGCAAAACACGTAATATGAGGGGAAAAACTATATTACGATCCTTTAAATTTGAGTCAAAATGAATCCAAAATGGCGGAAAGTCCGGATTCGAGAATGGTTTGAGTAGCCTCAAAGAATCTAATTTTGATAAATTTGGGCTCCTATGATTACTGGAGTGGGAGGGAAGAGAGCTTAACGTTTTCAAGATAAGAGATCGGATGGGGGGGGGGGGAAATAATACTACGATTTCATATAGACTTAGCTCAAATTAATAACACATTGAAATTTCAACTTTTAGGAAATCTTTGAATTGTCCATTTCTCTTCACCAAATAATTCATCTAGAAAGCTCATACCTGGTATATAAGTATTGACGATTATTTACAAACCATAATGTCATTCGTTGAATTCGAGTCAAAACGGATTCAAAATGGCGGATGGTTGGAATTTGAGGAAGGCTTGAGGAATCCATAAATATGTCAAACTTGATACATTCGGGCTCATATAATTACTGGAGATGAGATGTCTATCATTTCCAAAATTCAAATTTACAGGTGATGTTGGAAGGGAGGGGGGGAGTTATGGTTCTTGAAATGTGGTGAGAGTAAACAAAACATCAGAAAGTTTCGATTTAGGTTTCAAATGATAGATTTGGCTCAAATTTCCAACATATTCCAATTTCAGTTTTTTAAATGAACTAAAGAGAGGGAGGCGAGGGGAGGCGAGTTGGAACAAATAATGTCTTTTAGAGTGGAAATCAAGTAAAGAAATCTTTCGAATTGTTCATATCTCCTCATCAAATCTACTTAGAAAGCTTAAAGTTTCTATGAAGGGTTAGTTGGAGACCAGAATATGACTCCTTGAATTTAGATCCAAATAAATTCAAAATGGCGGAATTTCAAAATTTCAGGAAGGCTTGAGGAACCTCAAATTCCTTAATATTGACCAATATAGACTCATTTGGGTGTTGAAGACATATCTCAAATCCATCGTGATCAGTAATGTTTGATTGAATGAGGGAAGGAAGGGGGGGGGGGTATTCTTCTCGAAATAATATTGGGGTTAAATGAAAAGTCGAAAATTTTTGATTATGGTGTCAGATGATAAAATGACCCAAGCGAGTAACATACTTCAATTTCAAACTCGTAAGTGAATTTGGAGGAGAGAGGGGAATTATAGACGTAGAAAAGTTGAACATTGTAGACAGAATTGATTAAGGGCCAGAATATGAACCCTTGAATTTGGCTGAAAATGAATCTGAAATGGAGATGATCAAAATTTGAGGAAGGCTTAGGTACTCATGTTATGTATTTTAGTTGACAAGAATCGAGAGATTATTCCAATCGTTCATTTGAGGGAGGTTCCAGGAGCCTCCAATAACTTAAATTTGACAAATATGGACTTGTATAAAGATTGTAGACAAAAAGTACAACATCTCTCAAATCAACTTCGATCTAATGCCTGATGGGATAAGAGGGGGGGGAGAGGGCCTCCATCTACCACAGCGAGCATAGGACTATCGGTAGAAAGAAATTTACATCATATTCAAAAGTCTAAACGTGCCTCCATTAAAAACTCAGCTCAGTAACATAACATGGCTGCTTACGGTTTCTTTTTAATTTTACAACCTATCGTCTATTTTCAATACAAAATCTTCCGCTCCTCCGACGACTCTCGGTTTTCCTCACATTAATCGGAACGGCGCATCGTCCGTAGACCGCGAATAAGAAACCGCGATACCATCACGACACCAATCGCGGTTCGCGGACTATTTCCACACAACGCCTGAAATCATTCCTTTGTGTAGATCGAAAACCGTCGAGGTGGGGAAGACTGCCATTAAGCCGAGCGAAAATTACACACCGTTCAATTTTTTCCACCGCCAGCCCACTCCATCGTACCACGCAACGCTTGGCTGCTCGTCCGTCCGAAATTTTCACGTTCTTTCGTCCTCCTCGACCAAAAAACACGAGTTGATTAACCTGACACCACGAACGCCTATACCGCACGTTGGCGAACGCCATAGGCCCGCTATTCTTCGCCGCGATATGCCGAATACGGAGTACCTAAAATATATCTTCTACAATACGATACCGCTTTGCAAATAAATTTCGTCGAGTCACGTTGAATTTTTTTTTTCGCAGCTGTCATAAAAGAAGAAAAAGAACCTACGTAGGAAGGTGATTCTCGGTACACGTTTAAGCCGCGTAGCGTACGATCTAATGGATCGCCGGAGGCGCGCTTTTGCACACTGACTGCGCGAATTCGACGTACACGAAGTAGTACGTAGCCGCCATCTTGCCATTGTTCGCGTCATATGCTTTAATACCGCCATCATTATTGCTGGATGACAGGCCCCCCTCCCATCATTATCGTTTTTATGAATTATTACGTCTACACCTTGATAAATAGGAGGAGAAGGGGAAGCCCCGATGTTTTATGAATATGAACAAAGTTTTTTGTTTTGTTGCCTCGCCTATTTTTTTTTTCTTTTTTTAACTGAGGAAGCGAAGAATTTTTCGTTGAAATGAATTTTTGAAAATGAAAGACTAAAATGTTGATGAATTTATCAGTGGTATATGGGGGGGGGGGGGGTTATGCGATGAGAGAGTGATTGGAAATGGATAAATGTTTTCAACGAGGGGAACGAAATGTGGACAAAATTATCGTCGATGATTTACCGATAATTACCTCACCATATGATGCTTATGAGTCATCAGTTTTTGGCAAATTACTAATTACCGTAAGTTAGATACATAAATTGATTAAAATTAGTTACGACTATTAGGCTTTCATATTCAGAGAATCAAAATGTATTTTCATTTGTTATACTTCAACTTTAGCTTACGCTCAGATTTCGAATTTGTAAGTTGTAAGAAACCAAAATTATACTCTGCAAAATTCTTCGTAAAAATATGAACTTTAGATGTAGGTAAATATAATTATGTAGTTTAATGTAATGTGACTTCAAATTCAAATAGATGTAATAGTTTTAATTAAGTAGACAATATTTAATATCGACTATTTCCAAAATAGATAAATTTGCATTCTCACCATTTAAAATTACGAATTTATATTGAACTATTATTCTGAATAGCGATAATTTTTAAATAAAAATCGATAGTTCATAAGATCGATAATCAATACCTAATCGTATAAAATTAGAATATGATATTTTCAAAATTTAAAAATTCATCATTTTTATAATCGATAATTTTTAAATTATCTTTCTCGAAATCGATAATAGGTTACTTTAAAAATCGATAATCGATTATTTTGGAAATTGGAAATTAATCATTCTCAAACTTAATAATCGATAATTATTGAAAACAAAAATCAAATGTTTCTAAAATCAATAATCAATTATTTCTGAAATCTATGACAGATCTTTTCAGAATCGATAATCTTGATTCTATGAATTGATAATCGATTATTTTTGAAAACGATGACCAATTATTTGCGAAAAAGAGTATTATAATGACTGTGAAAACAGGTGCTAAAATCGATAATTGCATATTTCTAATTCGGTAATCGAGCACTTCTAAAATTGATAATCGATTACTTTTGAAATTTATTATTTTTTAGAAATGAACTATCATTTATTATAGGAATCGATAATCGAATATTCTAAAAAGCGATAATCGATTATTTAAGAAATAAATAATTAATTATTTCAAGAATGAATGACCAATTATTTTAGTAATCTGTAATCGAATATTTTCAAAACGATAATCGAATGTTTTGGAAAATAATAACAGTTATATCTAAAATATTGATAATCGATTACTTTTGAAATTTACCATTTCAGAAATTATCTAATATTTATTTTAGGAAATCGATAATCGAGTTTTTTTGAAATCAATAATTGATTATTTAAGGAATGAATATTCAATTATTTTAGGAATTGATAATCGAGTATTTCAAAAATCGATAATCGATTTTTTTTAGATTGATAATTGTTTTTTTTTAAATTGATTATCGATTATCCAAGGAATAAAAATTAATTATTTTAGGAATAAATGACTAATCATTTTAAAATCGATAATCGAATGTTTTGGAAAATAATAATAGTTATACCTAAAATATTGATAATCGATTACTTTTGAAATTTATCATTTCAGAAATTATCTAATATTTATTTTAGGAATCGATAATCGAGTATTTTCAAAACGATAGTCGATGTTTCGGAAAATAATAATCAGTTATATCTAAAATTGATAAAGATTATTTTTCGGAAATGACCAGCTGATTACTTTCCATAATAAGTTATTCCTGAAATCGATTATCAACTCTCTCCAACTCGGTTACCGATTATTTTTGAATCGTTAATTTTAGAAATTTTAAAGCCTAACTACCGCTTATATTAGAAGGTGTTAGAAAAAATTGTTCGCCATTATTCCTATTGAACTGTAACAAAATTCATTTTTTGTTTATTGTGTTTGTATTCAGAATAAATTAAGAACCTCCAATTGGCTTGTGGACCGATTAAAGCTTGGTCTAGTCCAAATTCTCCTTCTATCCCACCTAGCCAAACAGACACTGCCAACCAGAAAGGAAAATGAACTGATATTTCACCCACATCTACACGTTTTTCAACGAGTTTTTGAGCTATTGGAAGAAATATAAGTATAGTTGTGCCATTATAAAATAAAATAAATTGACGAAATTCTATTTATTTTCATTTCTCTCTCCGAATCCGGATTTCGTGTATATGATCCTTACAGTACAGATAGCAATTCGACTTCTTTCCTCCGAACTGTTCGTCAGTTCTACACCAAAATAGTAAACCAGTCATTATTCACAAAACCTACGTTTCCCACATACGCCTCTCAAACTAACGAGTCAACATAACGAACACCAGGTAGCCGAAAACACCACAGTTGATAACTAATACTATACCTTAGCTGAAATTTTATTGATGAACGGACTATCGCTGGCTAACGGTTGCGGCGTGTTATTCAAATTATGCGGAAGCACGCCAACGCCGACGCGAACTTTCAAAGGTATACCATCGTTGGAGGAAGTACTGGATACGCACGAATTATGGGGCGACGGTGACGGCGATAACGATCCTGTATCAATTTCTAAAGACGATAAGTCGGGCGATAATAGGCCTCCGGATTGACTCGAATCTACGGTCTGAAAAAATAAAGAAATGAAAATTATACTCTACTATTCTCGCGATTACTGGCCGTGGATCCTAGTGCTATTCTCGTTATACTTACATCTCTCATAAACAAATCCGTACTTTCGGGTAGCGGATCTAGGATTTGAGAACTATCGGTGGGACTGGAGAAAGTCAAGGTGGCGGTGAACTGCAACGGATCCACGTTACTACCGGTGACCGCGTCGATCATCAGATTGTCGTCGTAATTTAAGAAAGCTCCGTTATCTTTAACATAGGTGGACAGATCCTCTTCTTCTTTCATCGAGATACCGTACGTGGCGCAGACGTTTTGCAGAGAGGAATACTGTTTAGGCAGCAATTCGGCGGCGCCCGTTTGAAATAGGCTACTCAAGTGCACCGCGTCCTGGCCCGTATCACAGTCCATACCCATCTGCTCGTTCAACAGCGACTGGTATTGATTGCAGATCTGATGCTCGTAGCTGGGTATATGCCCTGTCTTCAGACTGCCGTAAAATGGCGGCAACGACCCTAGCGGCGAGCCTCCGGTTTCGTATCCGCACTTACCATTGCCTCCGTTCTGCATCTCTCCATTTCCACCGCAATCAGCGGCGCCACCGACGGTGCCATCGTATCCTCCGTTGAACAACGTCACTCCGTTACCATTGTAAGAACCATGCCCTGACGTTTGATTTCTACCCTGCGCGTTCGCGTTCCCATTTTGAGCGTTACCGGCGCATCCGCCATTATTGTTGCTATTACGCGAATGCCCGGCCGCCGCTACCATAATGCCGCCGTACTTCCGTCCAACGAACAATATCGAAGGTTGGCGTCGCGACGGCAATATGCACTTAGGTTTGATCTCTTCGTCCGTGTCGGACGTCTTCTTTGGAATATGGTAATCGATGGGCGCCTCTTGTTCCGGCTCCGGCACGTTCTCCATTTCCTCTTCGGCGCTCGTTTGGTCGTCGTCGTCCAAGATTCGTTGCGGATTCGGCAACGCCGGCGTTCTCTGGATTACCGACACTTGTTGACTTCGAAATGCTTGTTTCGGCTCGATAGCCGTTTCTTTGGTCGTCTCCGCCTGCACGGGCGTCGGGTATTCTTTGCGTTCGGCCGACGTGCGCATATTCAATAGATTAGCGCAAAACAGAAATTTACGACCTTTCATGTACTTCATATTTTCGTCCATTTCCAGCTCCGTCTTCACCGTGGCCGGAGCCGCACAGCCGCCTTCTTTTGTGTCCGTTTTCGCTTCCGCTTCCGCGTCCGCGTCCTCCGCCGGTTTCTCATCGTTGCCGCCGCAACTGTCGTCGTTTTTGCGCGAATTTATCAGATGCGGTTGGTGATCGGCGGCGGCCACCGTCGTCGTCGTTGGATGATTGACGTTGTCATCTTTAGGAGTATTTGAATCTGTAATCGAAAAAGAGCGTTAATTAATACCAATTTGAATTAGATTCGTGACCTTTTTTTCTAAACACTGAAACTACAGAGAACGGTCGCGTTTTGTAGATTAGCTTCTGCAATACCCATTTTAGGGACCACATAATACTTCAGTGGAGCGGATAATGATTTTTTACAACGAATACAGTTTTAGAAATATGACTCTTGCTGTGGTTGATTTTGAGAATATACTTGGACTATCTTTTGGAAATAACTAATATTATAGACTATCCGCCACAATTTTCAATAAATTACTTTTGGAACAGGATACAGATTATCTGAAGAATGCATCCAATGGATATGGAAAACAATTTCATACAAAGCAATACTCGATTTTCAAATTTTTTAAAACCTATTCAGATTATTTTTGTAAAGGGTAATCGATTACTTTGAAAATCATGACTGATTATTTATAAAATAAATTTTCCATCAAATATTTCAAGAAATGAGTTACATGTATTTTTTATAATAATCATCAACTTTTTTTGAATCAATTATTGGTTATTTTTTAAAAATAATTTTGAAATTCATCGTTTTTAGAATCAGAATTTAAAAATATTAATCACTGGTTAATGTTGAAGTTCGTATTTCTTGATGGATAAAATGAATAAATAATAACTTTAAAAATCTATGAAGGAATGATTATAGATTGTGAAATCGACTATCGATTTGTTTTTGAAATTGATAACTTATCAGTTCTCAAATCAATTGTGGAATATTTTTGAAATCTATTATTATATTTTTTTCAAATCTATCAATTCTATAATCGATTATCGATTGTTATTAAAATCGATTTATAATTATTTTTAATATCGATTGTTGTTTTTTTTAGGCAACTAATATGTTTGAAAAAGACTATTGACTATTTTAAAAATCGTTTATCGATTATTGTTCATTTTTTAAATCGATTATCGAGTTATTAAAAATCAATTATTAATTGTTTTTGAAACCGATTATCGATTATTTTTGAAATTGATCATCTTTAAAATCGATTATCGATTATTGTTCATTTTTTAAATCGATTATCGAGTTATTAAAAATCAATTATTAATTGTTTTTGAAACCGATTATCGATTATGTTTTAAATTGATCATCTTTAAAATCGATTATCGATTATTTTTAATTTTGGAAATCGATTATCGATTTTTCAAAATCATTTATCGATTATTTTTGAAATCAATTATTGATTATTTTCCAAATCAACAATCGCTTATTTTTAGAATTTTTTCTCGAAGCCGAACACTGATAATGTTATTCATAACTTCGGAAATCGATATAGCATTCATTCAAGATAGAATATATCAAATATTGCGGAGACAAAGAAGGAGTTAGTTCTTTTTTCCGCTCACAATAAATAATCCTTCACAGTGCAAAGATAACTTTCATGTCCAGTGGCCTTACCCTAGTCTCAGTAGTCTGCACTCTGTACTCTTCAGGAGCTAAACAGCAACCAACTTGCATAGTCATATATTTGTCGCGTCACCTTTCAGTCTTTTTTTCATGCTTATATAACCTCAGCAGGTCATATGAAGTTTCCCCACCATTTCATAGTCCCTTACAGGGTTGATATTTACAAAATTCACATTTTCACATGCATTTTACTCTTTTCTAAATGTGGCTAAATTGTTCTCAGCAAATGATTCGATTTTTTTTTACTTACGTTTTTTTTTTATTTTCAAGTACAGTATCACATATTATCTCGGGTATGGAAGATAGAAGAATTATTTGCAACGTTAACTAGAACTTTGGTAAATTTCCCATAATTTCATACCCAATCATTCAATCCAACCGACGCCGAACTCGAATAAACATCATCAGCGATAAATCCATCGCTATAAAACTGTCTCAGTTGCCAAACGCACGAACGGATACCCAAAACTCCAACGAGCATACGTAACCATCGTCGAGCGGATAGAGCTCAGCAATTTTCGGAAATTCTCGGTAAAAAAAATCGCTTACGCAGCACCGTCGTCGTTGCAACGTGATCTCGCCCAACCTTCTCGTCTATCGATACAATACGTAAGCACGGACAAACTCTACACCATATACCGCTGTTAAATCGTACCAACAGGAGGAAACAAAACCGCGTATCGCGCGTCTTACAAAATTCACCTCATTCCAACACGCCTCTCATATCAGCTCGGCAACAAAGTCCGCATCGATTACCTCGTGAAACGAACGCATCTGCACATACCGCGCGGTCAATTTTCACCGCGACAGAGAGCTTTAGAGTTCATTCAGATCGGCGGCCGCTATACGGTCATTCGCGTCCGCCAGCGGGGAGAGGAAATCGTGGCCTCAGCTCGTCGACGTTCCGGTAACCGGGTATTATTCGCGTTTCCACGTACGTACTTAAAATGCGAGCGACGCTACACAAAGGATTTATATCCGCGGACGCGGTTATTACGACGTACAAGAATCCAGAACCACCGCCGAAGAAGAAAAACCTCAGCTACGCCGCTCCCACCTCGCCCCGGTATCGGTGACCGTAACAGGTTGAGTCAGCAACCATTTTTCTGTGCGCGTATACGAGATGCGGCGCGGGAAATCGTACCGATAGGCCGCGGCCAGGTTGGATCATCGAAGCGCGGCGGTTCGCTACCTACTTCCGCATTCGGTTATGTTGTCCGCTCCGCCGCTCTTCGTCGTCGTTCCGTCAGGTCACGTCTTCTCTTGCCCGCTCCTCCGCTACCGCAAACACAGTTACGTTACAATTCCCTTCTTCGTCTTCTACTCGTCTCATACTCTCTCTCTCTCTCTTTCTCTCGGCTGTAACCGGCAAGCCGACGATCTCGATTCGGAATTCGCCGCGCCGCCGCCGTAGTCGTGTAATTCGCGCGTAGCGAAAAGAAAAAAAGAAATAATACGCGAATATTTCGAATTATAATTGAGACGTCGTTTCCGTTCATTCGTACAGCGAGTCGACGCAGCGCATTAGCGTTCGGTGCCATCGAGTAACGAGGTTTTCCACCATCAACCAGCGTTTCCCGCAGCGATGTTCTCCACTTGGCGAATAATTACCGCGCGTAAATTGTACGAAGCCGAAAATACAAGTGTAAGCAGCCATGACACATTGCCGGAGTTGAGTTTTCAAACGGTGCAGATTCAGCTTTGTCAATTACGCTATCTCCTCCCCTCCCCCTTCCAAATCAGTACCCTTGAAAGAACGAAGAAGTTGAAATCGAGATATATCACAGTGATTTATCTCAGAAATCATACGAGTCCAAATTCATTGAACTCTTTGGAGCTGCTCAAGCTTTCCTCAAATTTAAATAAATTCTTCATTTCGAATACATTTACTCAAACTCATGGAATCATACTGTGTATTTAATGTTTGTGCCATCTAGGCATGTTTGGGGAAAAGATGTGCATGATTCAAAGATTTTGTTCCTAGACACTCCGAGGACATAAAATGTTTTAGGATTTGGCTAAAAAACTTCTCAAATCTACTGCAAGTATAACCAGTCCTCCTAGAATGTACTAAATGGGACTAGCCACAAATTAAAAGATAACTGGAAAGACATAAACTTGACAGCAAAAGTCCTAATATCAACTGCAAGTATATGCAATCCCACAACAATGAACTGAAAGTGACTTTTCACAAGTTGAAAGACAATATGAGGACATAAAACGTTTCGGATATCTGACAAAATTCTTCAAATGTGCTTCAAAATATACAGCCAGTGTTGCTACAACATAATAAAGGGGACTAGTCACGAGTTAGAGGTGATCAAGGGACATAAAATGTTCTGGGAACTTGACCCAAGTCATCATACCTATTATAAAATGTATCGCAATGCCAGGAGAATGTTCTAAAAATAAGTTACAAGTGATCTGGGGACATAAAACTTTCTAGATACTTGACAAGAGTCTTCACATCTACTCCAAGATACATAGACGATGTCCATAAAACATAATAAAGTTGACTCGTCATGAGTTATAATGTCATCAAGGGACATAAAACGTTCTAGGAGTATGATAAAAGTCTTCATATCTGATACAAAATATATATTTGATACCTTCAGAATGTTCTCGAAGGGATCATCATGCATAAATTAAAAAGCAATCTAAGACATAAAACGTTCTTAGCACTTCGCAAAAGTCCCTCTTTACTGTAGGGCATAAGCCAATGTTTTCAAAGTATACCAAAAAGGACTTTTTATGAAATATAAAACCATCTGAGGACATAAAACGTTTTAGGATTCCAGCAAAGTCCTCACATCTATTGTAAGATATATATAACTCAACTATCCCAAATCTATTAAAAGGGACTATTGATGATTTGAAAAAGCATATGGGGACATAAAACGTTCTAGATACTTAGCAAAAGTATCACATCTATTTTAATATACACAGCTCATCGTGGAGTTTTTTATAAGTTAAAGAACAATCTAAGTACATAAAACATGCTAGGGACTTCTCAAAGTCCTCACATCCATTGCAAGACACATAGCGCCCCTGGAATTGTTGCAGAGTGTACCGAAAGGGACATTTCATGAGTTGAAAAACAATCTAAGGACATAGTTAAAATGTTCTGGGTATTTGGCGAATGTCCTCACATCTATTGTAAGATATATGGCTGCAACAGTTCAGAATGTACCAATAGGGACTTTTCATAATATAAAAAGCAATCGGAGGGCAAAACATTTCAAGCACAAATTTGAGTCTAAATGACAATTGCTCAGAGTTTCATTTCTTGCTTACTGAGGAAGACATCTGTGGTTAAATAATGGAAACTCACCAACATTAACCCTTCTACTGAAAACTGTCAGGAACATCTAAGCTTATGTTAAAGAACTCTGTGCCTAGGACCTTCAACCTTATGATAGAAATTCTACCTGAACCTGGGTTTTGCTTTTTTTTAGACAGATTTCTTATTGAAACAGAGGCTATTATTTTTAATATGAGAAATTTGTCTTCAAAGATTTGCATCTCAAGAAATTTTGAGCGATTTTCATTCATATGTTTTAGGCTCTAAAGTGGGGAAAATTACATTCCTAATACATCTGAATGCACAAAACACTGTATAATGAAACACGAAAATATGAGGTCTCCTCTCTCACGCCTCTCGCAACCAAATTCACCGGGCTGTAATAGCTTTCGTTTCAATTACAAACTCGACCAAAAAACCCCATTCCAATACACGTCGCAGCTTGATAACGTTCCATTAGGCATTCCTGGCCCCAATCTCTTCCAGTTCGGCTCCTATACACATAATCATAATTTAATCATCGTCTCGGTAACAATACCGTCGCATTCTCGATTCTTCGAAGCTTTTGTTGTCCACATCCAACTCCGTAACTATTTCCGACCAAATAAACTCGCGCGTACGTCCCGTATACTCGTCCAAAAAGAAAGTCAATTTCATGATGCAGCTAACCCCGAGGCAACTCGTCACCATAAACTGGTTTCCAATCTTTCCAAACTACCAGCTTGCTTCCTTCGATTGATAATTTTTCGGTCGTCATTTTATTCGTGGTTTTTTCCCCGACGACAATTTCTCACGTTTTTCAACCTTCTCGATACGAGGAAAAGATTCGCGCAGCGTCGACATCCTCCCCCAGTCCATCTATACATCTACCGTTCTCGGAATCGCGAGCCGCTGATACAACTCTAAACATCTAGATCACGCGTACTCGCTGTATTGAGTAAATATCGCGTTACACTTCCCCTCTCACGCTTCATCTCGTTACGGCGGAAATTCGCAGAAAACTCCATTATATCGAGCTTGCACGCGTGCTCTCCATTCTGCTAACTATGAAAAGATCTGTAGCATAAACTTAGCAATTGAACGTTCGTTCGAATATTAAAGCGAACCCGAAACGTTTAATTATCAACAGGAAAATTAAACGCGCTCGTCGCTTTCCTAAAGCAACTGGTAGTCGAGAGTGCTGAGAGAATTCGCACATACGCCCACCATTCTGATTCCAATACGCCAAAGAATCCGAGAAAATGGATAAATCTTCGGTGCACAGTGCACACTCAAACCGTAACGTTTAATAAAACCGACCTACCCATATTTATGTAATTATCGAGCTACCATTTTTTTTTTTTACATCTCGCCTTTAATTCGAAGTCGAACGCGCGCCGTTCCGTACGACTTTCACTTCATTGTTTGGAAACATTATCGTCGTCGAGTATACGCTCAAATCTCACCGAAATAATGTGTATACACTATCTACCTGTTTATAGTTGTTTCATCGCTCTCGATGGTTACCCTTTTTTTTTAATATTATTATTTATAATTACGGTAGTTTTTTTCATTCTTTCGACCACTATTACTAGTATCATAAACGATGTCGATAATCGTTGTAAAATGAGAAATCAAAAGAAAATAATGTTATCGCAGCTGGTTACACGCTATACCTACGTACATTACCAGTCCATGTAATACGACATACCTTACACCAGATACCAGTGTACGTCGTCCTATACGCTGTAATGATCGATTATCGCGCGCTTATTGTTTCAAGACAAAAAAAAACCTATAATCGCTTTTTATAACGAACGTGATTTTTACCGGGTTTTACGTACGCGATTTTTTTTTCTTTTTTTTCATTCTTTTCTTTTCGAAGTATAGGCTTTGTGTGAATAATCGCTGATTTGTGTCACAGAAAAAACCCACTGATATTAATTCGCTCACTAAAAATAAACTCTTAGTTGAAAATGAATCCACGAATTGATGAATTAATTTCGAACACGATTAATTGCAGCTACATATATGTAAATTAAAAAAAATTGATTACCGACTATTTTAACATAAAGAATTAATTAATTAATCAATTATGTTCAACGTTAGATAGAGATTAATAATCGCTCATGTAATCATTAACCCCATTAACATGTTCTTTTTTTTTGGGGGGGGGGGGGGGAGGGGAGTTCATTGATTATTTTTCCAAATAGTACTAAAACCGGAAATAACGATCAAATTAAATTTATCAATGTTATCTTTGAATATGGAATTCATTATTTATTATTTCTAAATTAAATCAATAAAATACATTTTAGGTATCTGTTCAATTTTTTTTTCCAATTTTAAACAATAATGTACTTCCAACATGAATTAATGGAGCAATTATATTTTGAATAATTGATCATTTCGAACATTTTTGCAAAAATAAAGCATTTCTTCAAGGATTGGTGATTATCTTGTGATTTTTTTCTACCAAATTAATAAATCGGTGATAAAAGAAGTTAGATGAATAGAAAATTGTTGGAAATCTATGAGTAAGATAGTCATCGACTATTCGTGAGAAAAACACATCTTTAGAAACCTTAATCAAGAAACAACTTCACAATCTTCAAGTAGATTGTTTTCAAAATCGATACTAAAAATCGATAATTTTAAATATTTTTGATGACTGATTAATCGACATAAAAAATTAATTTTTTTTACTAAGGATGATCCAAAATTAATTTTTTAGTTGAGCAATCGATTTTCTCGTAGATTAAGAAATCGATTATCACAAAAATCAATACATCAATAATTTCGACATCGATACATTGATTATCATGAAAATGTGACATTATTAAAATTTTTAAGAATGGATGAATGAATTGCTAATTAGATTAGAATATTTCGTATAGTGAAATAAGCGATCATTCATCTCGGAAATAAATACAGCGATTATCTTCAAAAAATCGATGCAGTTGACGTAATATTTTTGAAATCGTTACATCGAAATTTTATATACATTAGTAATTCAGTATATACTCAATTTTATCTAACCACTTTCGTTGTTGGTGGCCACTCTCTAGAAATACTCAGGTTCAATGTCGAGTGCTCCCTTACCGCTCTTCGTTCTGCGCTTGAAAGTAAAAAATTAAGGATCAACGCAAATAAAACTCAAATCACCTACTGCAGTCGAAGTCGTCGAGTTGAGTTGATTGATTTTTGCGTACTTGGAGATACAATTACTTCCTCTCCATTCATCAAAATTCTTGGGGTCCTCATTGATCCTAAGCTCTCCTTCAGACAACACTTAGATCACGTAATAACCAAGGCAAAAAAAATTTCCAACAAAGCCGGCATAATAATGAAAAATGTTTATGGACACACTTCCCCCCAAAGGAGGACAATGTACAAAGCCCTCATTGAGTCCATCATATGTTATGCCTCACATCTCTTCGCTCATCGTCTATGGCTCAAATCCAACATTAAAAAGCTCACCTCAGTTAGAAGGACTTTTGCCTTAAAAATCATAAAGGGATACAGGACCTCGTCTACTCCATTGGTCAACGTATTATCAGGAACTCTTCCTCTTCACGTTGTAGCTTCTTCGAGGGCCATCCTCACTTTTTGCCGTATAGGGGAGTGTCCTCCTAAGATGATAACCGAGAGTCTTCTTCTCATACATGCAGAGAATGTTGGAGAATTTTTCCGTATAAGCGGATGCTCTAACCGTAAAAGCTTGAAAAATAAGCTTTTCATCAACTCTTGGACAATCAATAATGCCAGCTGGACCAAGGAACGCAATGATTGGGGTGCAAGGCTTCTGCCAGTCGCTTCTCAAGTGTATAACTCTAAAACTTCTGACTTTGATTACAGCTCAACACAATTTCTTACTGGTCACGGGGAATTCGCAAGATTCCTTTTCAGAATAAAAAAACTACGAAGTCCCTCATGTACTTGCGGAGCACAGGAACAATCAGCTGAACATGTGCTTAGCTGTGGAAATTACGTCAACATTATCGCTAAACATTTTCCTAACGGAATACAATGTAATCTGTCTTTTTTCTTGCAGAAAGAGTTTCGTAATTTCGCAAAAGAGTTGCTTGCAGTGCTTAAAGAACAACATAAATCTCCTCCCTACATGTTGTAGCTACAGAAATTTTGTGCTATTGGGATGAATTATTGAATTATACCTCGGACCAGAATTGTTATGATGGTGACTGTATGGACCTATTGAGTTGGGGGCTGGATTCCAAGTATCCGAACCGTAAGTCCCAGATATTTTTGAGGCAGTAGTAGTGAGGGCCAGCTCACCCGGTACTTAGTCACCTTCATAATCATTTTACTTAATGTCATGTATTTCTTTTCTTGTTTTTCTCTCCTTGTTTCTTTTTTTTTTTTTGTTTTTTATTTATCACTCTGTTTTTTTTTCTCTCATTTGGTATATGTAGTGTGGAAGAGGCCGCTTGCCTTTCGGTAGGCCTCACCACAAAAATGTTTGTGAAAATATTTCAACAATAAAAAATTCGATAAAAAAAAAAAAAAAAAAAAGGTATGATAAGTGTTAAAATCGATATATCGACAATTTTTCAAAGACAGGTATGATATTAAAATCGATACATCGATAATCGCAAAAATAGATATATCGATAATCGCAAAAATCTATGATAATAAAAATCGATATTATTGTCGAAGAGCTCGACAATCTTTTGTTCGGTAATTTTTTATGCATCTTAGAAATCCAAAAATCAACGTTCTAACAATTTCTATAAAATATCTTGATTTGGGATTTGGTTTTATGAAACCATCGATTTATCTCATACTTGAATTGATGCCTCAATTACATGAATGATGACCAACTATAAGAATCAATAAATCAACTTCGAAATTTTGCCATTTTTCTTGCCAACCAAGCACTTGTAAAAATCACTAGATCATCGAGTATTTTAAAAGTCGTTGGACACCTTGATTTTTCAAAATTTCCATACGACTCGACAGACAAAACTAATCATCGCGAATCCTTCCCTCCCTTCCATAACTCGACACCCAAGAAACACTTCCAAATGACATCCGTATCTTCCGACAAACAATCGCGAGCGGCGTATCGCCAAGTAGCGAACATCATATCATACAATCTCCGTAACCATCGAAATGACAACACGATAAGACATCCTTGAAGCGTTAAATTATACCACCCCTCTTCCATGTCGATCGCCGCAATAGAATACGCGAACAATATGCAACTTCACCGAAGTCAATGAAACTACGCGATCTCAGTAATATTTTTTTTTTATCGCTATCGAACGCGCATACCGAAGGTGGACGAGGCAGGAAAAAAATCATCGCGTAGAGATATTTTACATCGAGAAATACCGTATCTATACGGTATAACGTTGTACGCTTATGCGTTCGTATTTTCCGCGCTTGCTTCTTCGAATATTATACGTATCGCGCATGAATAGGCAACGACGACGGATGCGGTTTTACGCTGACGCGACGTATATCGATTATGAACGCCGCTCCAGAGGTGAAAATACTATAATAATAGTGATAATATTCCCAACTTTTTTTTTCAATAAATAATCTCTTTCTCAATTGTATAACTCGTGAAAAATATAAAAAAAATAGAAAAACTGTAAGCAGCTACGCTGCATCAAGTTTGTAATGGATCCATGTTCATGTTCATACTTGCAGATAATTCTGGCAATCCCATTTCACTCACATCATGTGCCGAGAAACCCGCAATGATCACTCATCACTCAAATCTAGTACAAAAGTTAGACATTGACCACTCAACTATAAACGGTCGGAAACGCAGAGATACGAAGATCTTTTCTCCTTCTACCTTCTTATTTCAAATCAAGTCATCTGCCATTGGTATTACTTGAAAACTGATGCAAAGAAGAACAACCACTCGAATTAATATGACAGCATGAAATTTCTATATCTTCCCATTCATAGAATTATCTTCGAGTTTTAACATTCATCGGTGTTTATCGCGTTTACTCGCCATATCCCGTTACGACTGGCGTAGCCGACGGCGAAAACCATACGCGTGTTAGAAAAGAGAAAGGCCCAGCTAATACACGAATTACGCTGCGTCGGTTGTCGCGATAATCGGTAAAAGTATATCACATTTCGTATCGTTTTAATGCATATACTTAACCTAATCCGTGTAAATTCTACACCAGTCTCCGCCAACAAGGTACGACCATAAATACGCGACGAAAATCCTTGAAATAAAACGCGAGACATAAGACGACCTTACCAATGGCCTTTAACCTTTTCGTATATGTACTTCTGTCATATACATTCGAAGATCAGTAGCAAGGCTACCGTGCGTCTGCGTCTATAACGGGTTAGCGGTTAACGTTACCTTTTGTCGTAGGCGAATATTTTTGTGGCTTTTCGTTCACCTCTCTGTTTCCTCTTCGCGTATAAGAACCCACTAACGTCCTTCATTCCGTTATTTGAGTCATTAAAAACATTGCACGAATATCGAATTATTCGAATCATATTTGTAGATTTGGAATGTTGAAGTATTGGGATATTGCGAATGCATTTGAGTATAGTTCACTAAAAAATCACCAGGAGTGCTAATATCTCCTGTGATGAAATCGAAGATTAATCGACCAGAATTCAGGTGTGATATGAGAGGATGGGAGGAGGGGATGATACAACTACCCTATGATCTTATAGTAGAAAACATAGGGGGCTTCGCAGAGTTAGGACGTCAAAACATACCGAAAATAAATATTTTGATGAAATTGAAATTATTTACATGAAATGAGTTGCACTCATCAAGGACTACAAAAAAGGTCAAATACAAAAATTTCGTACTTCTGTGAGAGGAAGAACCAGAGACTTCCAAAAATTTGGACACCTTCAAATTCCACACATCAGGTAATTTTTTTTTAACCGGCAAAATGTGTTACGTTATTTCAAAAAATTGAAATTGCTTTCTGAAAATTTTTTCACGAAATGGATACTATCAGAAGAGCAGAACAAAAAAACTTACGTAAGATTTTTGCCTATCTATGAAATTGAAAGAGTTTTATTTCGAATTCGTACATAATCATCATCAGCTCATTAGAACATGAAAAGAAGAAAGCGTAGTCACGTGACTCTCAGCGATCACTGAATACCGATCATTATTGTTTATTTTTAATAATTTTCTATCATCACTGCAATACCAAACATCCAAAAAAAAAATTCCTCATACGACATTCCCATACACATCGTAACCTCAAAATTATCTCGATAACGAAGAAAACACACGACTCCCAGACGATTTTCTCGACACTCATTACACCCACGAGTTTTCTCTTCTCCGAAGAAACTCATTTAATTACGCGACAAATCGTTAATTCGCATCGCGCCGCTGATGAAATCAGCCTCGATATTTAATTACCTGCGACTCCTCACACAGCGACGAAAGTACACCTCGGTGAAATTTAAACACTTCGAACGCGTTCCAGCGTCCTAGCTGCCGTGAGAACGTGCAAAAAAATCTCCACCGTCCACGTCGTAAATACCCGACATCGTTCAACGACGGAAATCGTCGCCGAGTAATTCTTCCTTTTAGTCGCCTTTCGCCAGGCTAGCCTCAATACGCATAAAAACCCAGTCTCTCAAGGTCTTTCATCGATTATTTCGATCCTATTAAAATTAAACGTACAAACGGTACAGATCTTATTCCTCCCCCGCCGACAACCTACTCTAAACATAATCGACGACTATCCAACCAGTACCGCAGTACCACGTAAACACAAGACATACACAAAGAACAGTAAGACAATGCGGTAGTCGTAACAATCAAACCAGATGCCCGTTACCGTCGATCGTATCGGCTTGCCCGCGCACCGTAACCAGTTGACGAGCGAGCCGCCGCCGCGCCTGCGCTGTACACCGCTACCTACTTAACGCTTTTGCCGAATTAAAAATATGAAAGAAAAGGAAGTGAAAATTAAAACGTTATGATTCAATTACTCGTCGTCGCGATTTATAATTCCCGTATGTAGGAGCCTTCCTTTCTTTTACGATTTTTAATTAGCTCGATTGCGCGTATAATTCGGAAGCGAAATACGCAGCACGAGCGCACCTGTCTTGCCCTCCGCCTTTCTTTTTACGTTGATGAAGTAAACGCCGGCGATATGCAAATTCACATCGTCCAAGCAGTAGGTAAAAAAAGACGTCACCGGATGAATTTCAATGTAGAAAAATTATTCTGATTACCACTCCCTCCCCCTTCTTGTCCTAGTGTTCAATTCAGCGATTAGGTAAACGCGAGGTTTCTTAACTTAGGGTCAGTCTACTTCTTAAACATTGAAAATACGCATTTCACCCAGTGAATTATCGACTCTATGAGCGACTTCTTTTGTCTATGCATATCCTCGCATAACTGATAAGCTCACAGGCCGATATATCCCTTTTTAATTTTTTTTTTTTTTAGGTTTTTTTTTCAACTTAATCAAATCTACTTAAATATGAAATTACTTCTAAAAAAAAATTATCATAAGGGAAGGAAGGGGAGGCGAAGTAAGTTAACGGAAGTTATTAAGATAATTATATATATATTTTTAGGAGTGATAAAAAAATTATAACACTTTAAAAACTCAGCCCAAAAAAAATTAATTTATATTAAATTGATAACGTGAAAGCTGTTTCAAGAATATCCACAAATTTGCTCATCTTCAACATCACGCTCGTACACCGAGATGAGCCTATTTCATTCAAACAATCACCCACACAAAGCCTCCAACTGTTTCCCACGTTCGACGCCTCTTTACGAAAATTCCAACAAAATCAAACAACGCGTACGGACGAGCAGGTATCATCAACCTCCACAGCTTCCATTTACCATACATAAAATGGGATTATACACGTACACGCAGAGGAAAACATATTGATAACCATCGGTCGCTTTATATCCACTGCTTTTCGGTTGGGTACCTCGTATGACTGTAGCATAAACAAAATTACCATACAGATAATTCGCGAGCCCATACCGACTAGACCATTATCACCTTATCGCCAAATATCGAAACTGCTAATAAAGGGTAATTAATCGCCGTCCAAGGGTAAACATAACGGATTCCATATTGCGTAACGAAATTCTCTAACACGCATCAGCGATCGAACCGAAACCATATCAACGGGTATATCCGAATATTTAGTTCGATAGAGAGAATGGTGGGCCACTTTCTATTCACTAGATTTCTGCTAGTTCGATATTGGTCTCATATTGAATTAATAATTATTCTAATACTCGGTATATTCATCACTAACGTGAGAACAAAATAAATGATATTTTCGTAATAAAAAAACTAATACACAACAAAGGGCCAAATATTTATGATTCTTTTATAAACGTAATTTCAACATCACTGACGAAACGAGAAGTAAGCTCTGTTACCGTTCAGTCGACTCTCGATATATCACCGATTAATCGTTACTTCTTCGAACCGGTTAATTACGCTACTCGCGCAGATATCGGTTCATACAACCGAACAGGCTCGTTTTCACTTCCTTCGTGCGACCGTAAAACGCATACGTCACCGAACGACGGTAATTAATTACGGTAACGTTTCGTCCACACGTGTGGTACTTCTGTTTGACGCTTTCCAACACGCACATCCATCGAAGATGCCAATACGTCGCATTTATTGGGTTAATCGCGCCCTCGAACACCCCGATCGCGTAATTACCCGCGGCTAATTTCTCTTCTTCCCAAATGCGTTTGTCTCGCGTAAAACGAGTCCTAGGTTAGGCGCCCTTTTAAAGATCGTTCATCAAAAGTAAAAGTTCGTTTACCAGTTTAACCGCCGAACTAGCGTCGTTTAGTTCGAAATGGAAGAAAAAAATGCGCATCTCAACGCTAGATACCACGATCATACCGAAAACTCGCCTGATACCGATCGTCGACGCTCAACATCGACGCTAACAAAATGGAAACCTATATAAGCATTCGGAAAGAGAAAGTGCGGACCAGTTTATACGCCGATGTAGCTTGATAATCGAATATCATACTCGCATACAGAAGAGCCAGTCAGATGTGGAAAAATACACTCTATATTCGGAATAACATGAAAAGTCATAATAAAGCATAATGAATTACTAGAGCTGAATTTTGAATACAAGCATATTCCAACTTGCAAATAATGCTATTAATCCCTTTACATCCATATCTGCAGCTGGGACCTTATCTCATTCTCTTAAAATCACCGCAGATTCATAATAACTCTACCAATAGATTGCATAGAGTAATTACCTCAGACCGGTTCATTTTCTTCCTGTCTCATCATCAATTCATAGATTCGAGGGCTGCGGAAAAGAGGGGGAAGGGAGAGATTCTCATTGGGCCCAGATTCTTGAGAGGATAAGATTCAAAGTTCAGATTTAAAAATCTTTGCATAATTCTAATCAGATTTTTTTTATTGGATTTCTTCACATTTTCGTTGGACCAAAAAAAATTAGAAAAACAAGACTCAATTTCTTTTTCAAATTACAAGCCTATTCTTACTCTTTCTATATCTAGTAATTTCAAATTCAAGTTTCAAATGCTTTAAAAAAATTATTCCTTGAAATTTGTCACTATGGTTTTATATGAAATTTAATTCATCTTTGTAAAATTATATAAGAAATTGACTCATAAGTTACGAATCATTTTGTAAAAATTTCTAAATTTTGATGGTTTCGACTTCAACGCAGAGTTTCGAAATTTTTTATTCAACGTTGGAAAAGAATTAGGAAAAAATACATAGAAAAATATGTAATAATGAATACTCATCCTTCAAAATATCTCACAAAAAATCACGAATATAATCAATTTTCTACAGTATACCTCACTCTACCATGCAATTTCGCTGAACACAAACGCTGTATCAACTTTATTATGTTATTAATATAATTCAGAACTCATTTTAAGAAAATTTGGAACTATTTGTTGTACTTACACGATACAATAAAGCACGAAAAGAATAATATGCGAGGAAACGATTAATTGTTAGAATGGACAAAATAGGATATCAGTGTTCGGGGAGAATTCACAGTTCCGATTACCATTAATATATGTTAGCTGGCTAATAATAGGTTCGCGTTGTTAACTGGTAAGAGATAGATTCAACCTTATGTAGTAATCCACGCAACACTTCATCTACGAGTAGCTGCGTGGATACATATTCATGTCAACGTAAATGCTTGAGCTATCGAGAATCATTTCTTTATTTGCTACTTTGCTACATTTTCTCCAGAAAAAATAAGTAAACAATAACAAGGTTCATTATTTTTAACAACAAAATTAAAAAAATTAAAATTCTGAACGCAGAATTATTTCAGAATCAAAATATGATTCCTTGAATTTATATCTAAATGAATTCAAATTAGAAAATGTTCAATATCCGGTGAAGGCTTGATGAGTCTCCAAACGCTCAAATTTGATACACATTCGCTTAGGAAGTCGAAATCGAGGCATATAAGTGTTCACATTTATTTCATCATGTGACACAAACATCTAAAATTTTGACGCTTTGAAGATTTCTCGAGCGCTTATGAAAATCTGAGTTGACCGCCATTTTGAGATGAATCAAAAATCTAAAAAGAATATTTCTATATCTTCACAAGAAGAACCTGCGATGAAATTAAGAGCGATTTTCGTTCGTATTTTATGCTATGAAATGAGGGGGGAGGGGGGGGCGGGATGTAAATGCAAAGAAAAAAGTTGAACGTTTCCCACACTACAACAAACAGTCTGAAACTTCCTATCTGCTTCAACCTCGCCTTCCCAATCACATAGTCCATAGCAGTTATCGTTTTCATTAAAATCTCGGCTAACAACACGAAAACAGGTCTACTCATAAATACAACTGTCTCCGATGTCACCCTAAACGTATCCAAATGCACTATCGCGTTGGTACAGGATGCCGATGTTTTTTTCCCTCACCGAGTAAACTTCGCCGAAAAAACTGCTCGCTAATATTTACAAAAGGTGAAAAAAAAAACGCAAAGGCCATCCGGTTGCAAAAGGATGCGATTTGCGATTCTATTATGAAAGTGAAAACGGAAATCAAACACCCCAACATCTGTATACACGCGATTTTCGATACACCTCTACCTGCGCCTAAAAATTCACCTTCCCTTTTTTCTATACGCCAACATGTGCACACCCATCTTTTAATTTGGCCGCCGAGCCGGTGGTTTTTTAGGTATTTATTTTTTTACGCCCATATGGCGAATACTCGATCATTACGAAGGCTCAGATTCATCCATATCGAGTTACCGCCGCAGATTTTTTTCTACAGCTGCGAAATTACCGCCAACATCGGCGATACGAAGCGCATCGGGGATGCGCCGAATTAATGGACCAGAAAAAAACTTGTGACGCGGTGCGTAAAATGGCGTTTCCTACGAATTGAAATTTTCAATCAAAGACACCGGACGCCTTCCACTACCAAGTGATTACGACTCGGTGAAACGAACCGTACTCGTTGCCTTGTTGGTACCGTTACCGCTTTATCGTCACTTCTGCGTGCATATTCGAATCGCGAAAATTATTTCCATATCGTCAACCGTCGTTGATATCGGTTCGAATTTCACGTTCGCGATAACGCCAAGCACGCGTGTCCTATTCGCCTTCGCCCTTATCAGCTTATCGAATGTACAGCGAAACGCGATAATCGAATAGTTAACGGTTACCACGCGTGCTTCGGCGTGTTTGAAAACATGCACTATTTTTAGGGTTAGCCGAAAAAACAAAAACAAAAATTACAAATAAGCAGAATTTTTTTTCCCATTTCACCTTCCTCCGGCACGTTCGAGTTGCCATATTTTATCGACGCGAAAGCATCCGAGTAGTCGATTTGTCAACACGATTGCCAGCACGTCTTCGTCGATTACCTTAACTTTTACTTTCCATTTTTATTATATTTCGCCCCGCTAATTAGTTCCAAATTACGAGACAGAAGAGTTACCAAATTGGCGTTGAAAAACGACCACATAATTCTATTCTTGTTATCGACCCTTTAGGTGCGGATTTTTTGTTTAATCCATAAAAATACCAACTACAACTAGATCACCCGAAACATAACAGTTGAGTATTGAAAATTATTCCATCCAATCAAATTTTGACGTCATAATCCAATTAATGGTAAAATTTCCATACAATGGACTAGTAATGGTATCGAACTCGAAATTTGACGCTTTGAAACAAGTTCGACGAGTTTTCCCGAAATATACGCATGACCATTCGAAATAGGGTAAAATTTCGCTTTAATCACCGATATACCGTTAGAAATGAATTTTACGTTTTCCACAGTCCGTTAAACCAGTTTTCTCGCTTTTTTGAAGGTTATTTGAAATTTCGACGGCGCCGTTGACTTCGGCGCGAAATTTTAACCTATTTTGATACGTCACAAGGATACTTTATGAAAACGCGATTTCCATTTGGAATTCTTAATAGTGATTTGACTCGATGATAACTCTTTCCAAATGTATAAGCAAAGTTTCATAGATAACAAGTTACTGCACTCTCATAACAGCATTGTAAGTAATTAGTTCAGAAATGATCGCTAGGTTCGCGGCTATCCACGAGACACATCTTTGATTGGTGGCTGAAATAACAACTAGTTCAACCATATTAACATATCTCGCAGGGAATTCAAAACAACCAATCAGAATTGAGATTCGCGTCTAGTAGACTGCAGCGCTCGTATTGTGAGCAAATGACCCTACTATTTCTAGAATGCCACAAATACACAACAGAAAGATCGCAATGCAGATTTCAAGGAACCCTTAAAAAGACTTTAGAGAACTTGAAAATATTCCAATTTTTGTATCTAATTAAATAATTAGAATGTATTTAATATTAGCTATTTCCAAGACTTATCATTAGATCATCTGTCGCGAATAATCCTAAGGTTCAACGAGACTTTAAATAAACCATAAACAAAAACAACAAAAACAACAACAATAATAATAATATTTTCAACTTATTTTAAGGTATAATCTTCTTCCTTTCTTTCCTCATTTCGAAGTTCAGAATCTCTTTCGCTCTTCTTAAAAACCAACTCAACAGATAACATAGGTATAAGGGATAAATGTTCCAGTTATTGACTTTAAAATGATCATACGAGTCCATAATTCCGTATTCATTGAAATCGAACTTTACAGTGCTCTTCAGTTTTCCTTGAGTTCAAGACATCTCCCATTTTGAGTCCATTTTGATGTAAGGATTTTATTGTGGGTTTCAAATAGTTTTAGGCAAAAGTTGTTTCGACTCTATCTCTCCTCAACTCCACACAGGAGGATGAAATTTCCACATGTTAGTATCTCAACCAACTTTATTATGTGAAAGTGCAGTCTACTATAATCTACTTCGACCATATACAAGATAGAGCCTACTCATGACTAATATTATGGGCCCCAATGTCTATCTCCTCTACTCTGGAGTTTTGTAGCTCTGCTTGTCTCTAAATGACGTCAAACTATCGGTATAGTGACAATAATGATGACAAAGACAAACAATAATATACGCAGAGACACTGGCAAACTCTCAGGTACTCTCGTGCTAGGGCACGGCATTGGGTATAGGGCACAGGACTCGGGGCAGAAGAGAACCAACCTTTCAAGCCTTTTTTTTCATGTTTTCTTTAAATGCATAAGAATGTTTAAAATTCAGGTTTAAAGTTTCCGAGCTCTTTTAACTATAATAAAAATTTCCAAAAAAAAAAAAAAAAAAAAAACTAGAAAAAAATTAAATTAATGTTTTGAAAATGTTAAAAAAATAAGATTTAAATTTCAGAGCTCTCTCAATAACTCAAATCAGAGGGCAATCTGCCCCCCTGCCCCTCCCTCCCCTCAGCCTTGCTTGCAGTTATGCGGTGAAGGGGGTCTATCTTGCATTTGGTCGAAGTTCATTTAAAATTTTCAGTTTTTTATTCACTCGTTTGACTTATCAGAGCTGTTGATTTTTCAGCTCAAAAATTAATAGGTAAAATGAACTACATTTTAACTTTCAGAATATTTAGGTTCAAATTCATGTTCTTATTTATTGGTCAAAATGTTCACGAACGATGTTGCTCGAAGTACTTACACAACTGATTCTAGAAACGATATTCGTTAATTTTTTTTTTCATGCAAATTTTCATACTGAAATATATATTACCAGAAAATAATTTCACTCTCTTTAAAATTCACCTCATGAAGGAAACTCTTTTATTTTCTACACTGATCTCTTTAATTCTTCAAATTGAGCTCACTCACCTCCTTACCCTCAACACACACCGTAAGCCATATTTTCATTTACCAGTGGTTCTATATAATATTGCTCGAAGATCTTCTCACAAACCATGTTTTAGAACCAATATTCTGTTCTTTTCTCCTGCAAATTTTCACGCAGATTTTCAATACATTACTGGAAATTAATTTTGCATTGTGTAAAAATTATTTTCCTTTTTATTTTGCCTTGTCGTACTCATATGGTATAATGAAGCACGAAACGAATAATATGAGAGACAAACGATTTACTGTTAGAATGTACAAAATAGGATATCAGTGTCCAGCGGGCATCTGCAGTTCCGATTACCATTAATATATATTAACTATGGCTAATAATAAGTTCGCGTTGTTAACTGGTAAGAAATAGATTTAACCTTATGTAATAATCTACGCAACACTTTATCTACGAGTAGCTACGTGTAGTACCACATCCTCATAGAGGAAAACTCGATATCTTATTTTTTGATTTCTTTTATTCTCCAAATCGAGCTCATCTACCCTTCATCGCTGGTACACTCTATCAGTCGTATATCCACTTAACAATGATTCCACACTCCTTCCATTTCCTTTTCGCAAACCCTCGTTCCAAAACCCAAATACGCTTTCACTCATTCATCGGAATACTCAAATTAAACCTAACGAGCGCACCTCTCACCATCCACTTTCCACGTATCCATCGACAAATCCAATTAAATCGCTAACAAGTCATCTCGTATCGCGGTAATTATAACTACAAAGCCTCCTCCGCCAACCACCCGAGCAACCGTAAACCTGTCATATTTTCACTTCACTCAGAATTACACTGTCGATCCGGTCGAAAAGAGGAAAAGAGAGAGAAACAAAGCTGATATCCACCGAGCCAGTTCCATACGTCGTCTTTTCCAACCTATAATATAATTTCGATGTGAAAGTGAACGGTTATATCGTCTCCATGTTATACCGCAATCGATCTTACCGTACGGTACACTCACTGCGCTTCCCTTCCGTTTATCCGACGTCCCCAGAGTGGCAGCACGAAAAACCTATTTTCGCAGAACTCGGGTATTTTTTCGCATTGCTGCGTACCCTCATTCAAGTCACCGTGCACATTGTTCGAAATATCTATTTTCACAATACACGAACGAGTTGGCCTTAATGATTCGCCAATCCGTAAATGTGGATTTTTTCGCCGAACTGATCATCTGACAGCTACGAAAAGAAAGGAAAACACCAAAAGAGGGGTAATGGGACCACCAACGATACCGAAGTAGTCGTGGTGATTCGCGAAATTTCCCTTTTCATTGGGGAAATTTCGTTGTCTCAACCACCATATGCTTGAAGCCTGTTGACTGTTTTATTGTTCCATGGTGAGGAGTTGTTGTTTTTTTCTCTCTTACAAATTACATCGTACATACTCCACAATATAGACGTACAGCTCGGCTACATCGCCAGTCGTTATACGAACGACATTAATTACAGTAATGAAGACTTAAGACTTCTTCGGTGTTAACAATACGTCCGAAAGTTTTTTCTTTACGCCATTCCCCAACCTCCAAATAGGTTTACTCGATGTCTTCGTCAACGAGAAAAAAAAACTCCGGCAACATATTCCAAATGGAGAATCGAGGGTGAACCTATCTATTCAGTTTCCACTATTCTTTCAAATACTCTATACCTGTTTTTCAATACCCGCACATCTTTCATCTACCTTTTTTTTCACTCCACTATCCTCGTATACCATACACGTCGCAGTGTAATCTAGTCTTCCCGAAGCAGGCTCGATAAAAAGGTACCTGTTCCACTAATACACCCTCGCCACGCACTAGCCAGCTGGTGTCGACGTCGGTATTCCATCCATCGTTTATACGTTGATTTACCGAGTTCGCCTCTAATAACACCCTCCTGCCCCCGCTCCTAGCCCCAATACCTAATGAAACCCTTATGAATCGGCGAAATTTCCACGTCTGGTTTTTTCCCCATTTTTCGTGCGATAAAATCGTCCAATTTCGATCGTGGGAACCGGGTCGCTTTCTCATCCATTCGAAAGGGGTTGATTTTCATAACTTTCACGTCCGCAAGATTCGCCCGTCAGTGCCAACCATCTGGCTTTACATTAAATTCCTACCTGACCGTTCTCCGTCGTTTACAATGTAAACACGTCCGCATCTAATATTCCTCTTGTACGTACCTGCGAAAACAAAACAAAACCATTACCAAACAGTACAACGTACACGAGAATTTTCATTCGCGAAACCCCCCGCTCTCGTGCGCATCCCGCGTACAAACCGGTTATCAAACTTAGATTAAATCTCAACTCGCGCCGCTCCACAATGGCGGTCCGGTTCAGTGTATTTTATCAAGGTTAGTAAGCATTCTCGATAATCAAGCGGCGTTTTTTCTTCAACGCTACCAATTCAATTACCTTCCGAAGAGTACCGAGGTACCGAGAACACTCGGCGTCGCAAATCACGGTTTAATATCCGTTCGACTGTACGGTTAACGCGTTACGGTTTCCAACCCCGCAACGCGACCTTGAATTTAAACGAGATATTCGCCATCCCCGCGGCTACAACGCCGAGCTCGTATTCATTAAAAACTATACGCTATTTCAATACCATCCCCCCGCTCTCCGCCGCGTGTTCACTTTTGATCTACTTTCCACGTACGACGGCGTATTTTATCATTTATTTTTTTCCTCCTCGTACACGCTCGTACTACATGGGTACGAAAACGAGTGTAACTTGTAAATATCGTCGGTTTCGGTGCTGTACTTATGCACGCCTCTATGTTTTGTACGCGTGAAATCTCGCGTTTCGCGGTGAAAATTTCTCGTCGCGGAGACGTCCGAGCGCGTTTGATAAATAGAGCGAGGCGTTCGAACGAAAGAGTTACGGAGGTGACGGTGAGATTTTTCAGTTTATACCTAATCGATCATCGTACAGATTGGATAGCAGTTAGATCGACACAGTTGTTTTAACTTCGATCATCAACTCGAGACTGTAGATACACTGTGTCCTATGTATGGTGAGAAATGTTTTGGTAAAAGACAGAGAACTCTTAGAGAAGAACAAAAATGTTCTCATTACCCAGAGATCGAGAAGTCAAATGAAAAAGAATTAGCTCAACGTGATTACTTTAACTCTAGGATTGTATACACAACGCATCTTACATACGATGGGTATTTGGATAATACTTCAACAGGAGATAGAACTTGCTAAGTACAACAAAAAAGTTCCCATACGTATAAAATGAGAAACGAAATAGAACAATCGAAGTGTTAGTGTATTATAGTAAAGTTAAAATTTTTGATAGGCATTATTCGAAATTCTCTATAGTAATGATAATTTTTCAATTTAATTAACAGCAAAAAATCATCAATAGGCATTGATGTAGATCATAATAAAAATATATTAAATAAAATAACAAAATAAATCGCTATAATTATTTTAAGAATAAAAAAATATTTTTAATTTGAATTTATAATGGATCTTTTTATTTTCGGTCGCTCTGCCTTTTGGCCATTTGTGACGCTAATATTTTCATCTTAATTTTAATTTTTTTTTTTTCATCTTATTTGAAAATTTATTGGTAAAACATTAAAATAAAATACTTAAATAAATTGCAAAAATAATTTCAAGAATAATGCAATTTTTTAATTTTATTTAATTTTTCAAATTTGAAAATTAATTAATTAATTTAAAAAACGTATTAAATTGTTATAGTAATTTTAACAATAACGAGATTTTTTCATTTAATTTTTCTACTTTGAAGATTAAGTAATGTACCTATTAAAAAAAAAAAAAACCAAAATAAATTGTTATAATTATTTTAAGAATAATAAAATTATTTAATCTACTTTTTCAAGTTTATTCAACTTGAAAAACATAAATAAGTAAATAATTGCAATAATTATTTCAAAAACTTCATCATTTTTGATTTCATTTTTAAACATTGAAAATTAATTTATAAAAATAAAAATAATAATAAAATTACTAAATAAACGACTACAATTATTTGAAGAATAATAGAATTTTTTAATTTGATTATTATTTTTGTTAAATAATAATAATTACAATTGTAATTTCGATTTTTAATTCCAATTTCAGAGAAAATAAAAGTCAAAAAATAATAACGAACATACTGATGAATCAAACGTTTGGGAACGAATAGAAGGGTTCTTTCCATTCTCAACTCCAATATGTTCTTCTAAATCGAAAAAATTAAAATATACATGTTTGTGTGGTATTTTTTTTTCAGTTTTTAAAGTTCAAAAATGTTGTATCAATTTTGTTTTTCGAATTATTCAAACTCAATAATGAAGAAAAAATCAGCTGTACTACTACCAACAGCAGCAGCAGCAGCAACAACAACAACAACAACAACAACAACATCAGTAGTTTTTTTAATACAAAAATTTCCTCCATTTTCAAAATTACTGATTCAACGCCTAGGGCGTATTTTTTTTCTTTTTCACTCGATTATTTCGATTCATTTTTTTTTTAATAGTTTCAATATCAATCACGACTCACAAACAACTTCCTTCGTTTTTAATCAAAATTTGTAAATAATAATTTTGTAGATATATTTTTCGTTTTTGCTTTTTTTTTCAGCACTTCTTTTTAACTGCTACAAAGCTACGATTATTACGCCTAGAGTGATTTTCAAGTTTTCTCAGCTGATTAGTATATCGTGAAAGGTCAAAATTTTACCCAGTTAATGGACATTATTTTCTATTATACTATTCTGCGATTTTTATTTTTCAAAGATACACTCTGAATACATGAACATATCATGTTTTTTGATTTTTTTCCTCATTAATGGAAAATATTTTGATACGATTTTTTTTTTCTTTTTTGAGAGAGTTGCTAGGATTTTTTTTCATACACGATTTTATTTGATTTCTTCGAACGAAACTAAAATTATAAGCTAAACTGATTTTTTTTTAATGCAATTTATTTTCAACATTTTTAACTTTAATTTCAATTAAATTGACTATGTAATTTTTTTTTTATGATTTGTAGAATATTTATTTATTTCAAATGTTCTTAGTTCTAAAAAATATCCCTACTTTTCATTTTAATTTTTTATATCTATTTTTGAATTTCAATTTATTTTCATTTTTAAATTATTTAATAAATTGAAAAAATTATATTATCTTTTAAATGAAAATTTGTACAAATAATTATTGAAATTGATAACAATCATCACTTGAACTTTCAATGAAAACCATAAGCACTACAGTCAAACATGATTCCAAGGAATGAGGGAGCGGCAAGAGGGGCAGATTGCCCCAGTGCCCAAATTTTTGAGAGAAGCTGGACGTAATGTTTCAAAACTTTATTTAATTCTAATTGTTTTTTTTCATTCATTTCTTTTTCTTAGTACTGGCTGGATTTAAGAAAAAATTGAAAGAAAGCCAAAAAAATTAATTTGCTCCAGTATAAATTATGATTCTCGGACTTCTATATCTTCGGGTTTTAGACTATTTATAGGGATTCACAATAACCAGCATTTCTTTTTCACGTAATTCATTATAAATTCTCTCGGATTTTTCTCCAAAAATCTCGAAAAATCTGGAATTTTCCGAAAATTTCTACACGAGTCCAAATTCTAAAACGTAATTTACCCGTAATAAGATCTAATCACCGTTTCGAGTCGAAGCAAAAAAAAAACCCACAAACACGATAATTTGCCAACCTTGAAAGCTACCGCGATTCATCTGTTACACCTCTAAATTTAACAAAAAGAATAAAAAAACACGACCAATAGTCCGACGTCTGTGCTGTTTCGAAACACCATACGCGAAGGTTTTTTTTTTTCGAAACTCCGTCCGTCATTTGGGCTCGTGAACGCACGTGTCAATTAACTGGTACTCGCGATCCATCGTTAATTACTCGGAAGGTTCGGTGGTTTAAAATTATCGTATTTTCCACCCGTTAATCTCATCCTGTGCGGTCAGCTACGGCCGAGAATCTCCACGATGACCGAATGTTCGAGTAATGGAAATGAAAATTCACCGCGGCTCGTTCTCGGTACGCCATTTTCTCCGCACGATGAGAACGAATTGGCCACCGCTCGGTACAGCAGTACGTGTGATCGAGCTGAAAGTAGGCTAAGTTACTTTTTCTTCTTGGTTGGCCGCGACGTTGCCAAAGCTACCTGGTCGTCGGAGCGTTCGCGTCCACGTAATGGTTATGGGTATAGGAGAAGCGGCCAACCGACTGTAGCTTGTTTGGCATTCTATTCGCGACTCGATGGTACGATTCGTCGTCATCGTGGTCGCGGTCGGCGGTATATACGGCGTAGAAAACAGTTATAAACCTTGTCCAAATATAATGCGCCACCAAATCCGCGCTACGGTTTTGATAACTAATCAAAATATTTTACCTACCGGTGTCCTATACAGATAGAAAGAGAAACACGTACGATTCGCCGACGTTCCATTGTTTCCAAGATAGCCGAATAAATAATAACAACGTTCGAGTAAACGATACGATGCATCATCGACCTACCATTATCGACGATCCAAATAAAAACGTTTATAAACCGATAATTCTTCGAATCGAAACTTCATCGGACTCGTATCAACCATTCATCGTCATCGAACTGTCGCTCCTACGTCACCGACAATTGGCCATCGATGATACCAAATTTCGCGCAATCTAATCGCGCCTTATCAACCGACGGAGACCGAAAATAGCCAAATACTTCGATAAGGTGATGACATCATCTCCGGTTTATAATACCCAGAAAAGTGCATCCATTTAATATCAAACTACCGGTCCATCGAACTGCCATTCCACCCGGAACACGTTCGATATTTACACAAACACCGTACATTTACACCGCGTGATCCGGCCCTAGAACGAGCACAAGGCCAACCGACAGACAATGGAATTTGGAGCAAGGATGGTAGACTAGTTCGTAGGGGATGTCTGTGTTGCAGACTCCGCGATAGTCGTCGCCGCCAATGAGACAGAGAAAAAAATCACCTCAACGATAAAGTCGAATAATCGTTATTGTTAACCATCGTCGTCGAGTAGTATCATTGACATTGGGTAACTATCGCGGCGGTTATTGCACGCGGTAATGAAAGGCGAAGCGGGTTTTTGTTCCTCTAAGGACGTCGACAAGCGCGCCTCATAAGGCCGTCCATTCGACATACAAGTACGTCGTGGCCAGTCAGCGACCAGCGTCTAGGTCTCCGACGTGTCGTGAAATTTTATCATATTTTTCCATTCGTCCTAGCACGTCGAATATCGCCATTCGATGGTCGAGGTTCGAAAAATTTATCATCATTATTTTTTTTTCAATCCTTTCTATCGTCTGGTGTCTTCCTTCCCATCCTACATAAGTTCTTTGAAAAATTAGCGCTCTATATTTCGTACCCCTCTACTTGGCCGAAACTTCAGCCAAATTTGTTAGAGAATGAAGTAACAATACGTGAGTTCTCTTGGGACTTTTCGGTGGAAACGTTCACGACATCTAAAGACGAAAAATGAACTAAAATACCAATGAATACAATAAATGTAAAATAATAATGAAAATGAAATTTGTGAGTTTGTAATAGTTTCGTAATGTATTTTTTATTAAAACTGATATCATTTTGAATTGTAATTGTGTAACTAACAATCAACTATACTAACTATATCACAAAAATAATGAACTATGGAACTATGGAAGGTGGTACTGATAAGACAACTGATGATTCATACGACCACTAGTATTTCGATGGGAACACTAGCGCTCCATGCGAACCGAAAAGCCCCAATAAATTTGACTTGTCCATTCGGAGTGGCTGACATCTGGTGACGAATGTCGAAACTGTTGAAAATAGGATAACATTCAAAAAAATACATTGGCTCTTATGGGAGCATTTTCATTTTTTACATTTTACACAGAAACAACGGGATTTTTTGAAATTTTACTTATGTAATTATTTATAGAGAATCGTATGCTCTTTCCAACTATATATTTTTGACAGCTGTAGCATTTATATTTGCAAAAATATTATGAAATCATAATTTACATTTGAACAAAGAAGAAGTGATTCTTCAACACGAAATTCGAAATTAAGTTCAAAATCGTGGCGTTTATATAAACATTATTGCCAAGAATAATCAAGCTATCAAGGAAAACTGCTTTTAAAATATAAACAGTTGATTTTTATCAAAAGTGCAGTTTTTAAAATTGAATATTTTTGCAAATATAAACGCTACAGCTGTCAAAAATACATAGTTGGAAAGAGCATACGATTCTCTATAAATAATTACATAACCAAAATTTCAAAAAATCCCTTTGTTTCTGTGTACAACGTAAAAAATGAAAATGCTTCCATAAGAGCCAATGTATTTTTTTGAATGTTATTCTATTTTTAATTTTAGACTTGATTTTTTTCGTGGTAACTCCAGCGCACTTCACACATTCGTGGACAGGTCAATTCCTACTTGACGATGGATTAAGCAGTTAACAGGACTGATTTTTTATCTCCACCCCCTCCCCTCTCCTCTCCAATTCCAAGACTCGATGATCACATGATTTGCTGTAAATAATATTACAATGATTTTATTCAAAGTAGTACATTACCCTACTTCGACTCCATTAGAAAAAAAAAAAAAAAAAAAAAACGTAAGCAGCTATGATGCACTGCTGGAGGTGAATTTTCATTTAGTGCTAATTCAAATTTTCATGTAACGTTGTTCATCTCTTCACGCCCAGCCACTACCGAAGCAGGAAACTCTCACCTGTTCCCTCCAAAACAGCTAAGAAATTGAAATATTCAACATATGTATTTTTCGCTCACAGAAATCGAATGAACTCATATTAATCATATTTCAGCCATTTGAAGCTCCTCAAGCCTACTTTCGTTTTACTCAAATTTAAAGGGTCATATTCTGGTTGCCAACAACACCCCTTCCAGCAAAATTTCAAAACGTAACTCGATGCACCTATAAATTAGTTTATAAGTGTATGCGTTACATAGCTTTAAAGTACCATTTCGTAATTGGCCAGATTGGCTGCGAAGGGACACTCAAATATTTGTAAAATGAAATAAAAAGAATTTTTTCTTAATACAATCCGCAATATTATCGACTGCTTATTTTTTTCAAATTATTCACGATTTCTGAATATCACAGATGTCATCAAATATTTTTCTGGAGTTGAGTTTAAAAAAAAGATACTTTGTCATTCCTACAAAAATATCCTCATTCTGCCTGGATTTCGAATACAAAAAATCACGTACACCTTATCTATCCATCATCGATACCATCACCACGCCTGTTATAGAAATCCGCACATCTGAACCACGTCTTTAACTCTCAACCATCCGATTAAACATCCATAAACGACATCACGTCAAACGAGACCGCGACCAAGATCATCGATAACATCCCTATCGTCACTTTTACTTTTTATCAAAACGAATCTAACGATTATAGGATTTTTCTAGCCGATCTGAAACCGGGTCCTTGTTCTCAGAAGGAAATCTGGTCTACGTACTCGTACGCGGTATAATTAGGCGACTATGTAACCAAATATTTATTAAAGTATTCGTTGAACTTGCCGGTATAACAGGCGGGTCGTTAGCTCACGCTTATCGTTTAAACCCGCACATTTTACTAATCCGCCACCATTTTTAATTAGGACCCGATCCCGGGGAAATTTAATATACTGGTAGACCAGATGCAGGTGTTCGAATTGGTTTTTTTCGTTGTCGTTTTTTTTTTGCCTCGTCCATTTATTAAATCGAGCGACAAAACATCTCCGCGCTGCTGGGCTCCGAAGTATCTTCAGGTACTCGCGAGATCACTCTTAATTTTCTTTCTCAACCGAGCAACATTCATTCATTTCGAACAGTGTCTTTAGTTTCGAAAATATCGTCGTAACTTATTTACCAACCACCATCGAGTTAACAGGTTGCAGGTGAACGCACGTACCGGAAAATGAGGGTTAGTTATCACGAAAGAGGAAAAAAACGTTCCTCGTAAAGTAATCGTCCACGTTCTTATCGCTTCCCAAGTCACCGCGGGCAGCTCCAATAAATTGATAAAATAAGGTAAACCCGAAGGTTACATTCTGTCTAGCGAATGTGACCGTCGGACGCACCAAAATCTCCTTTCGTTCGAGGTAACGTCGTATTATCGCGCTGTGGTCACGTTACATAGTACATACCTCTCTAACGTAAACATGAGTTACCGTTAGCGTTTAATTAGCAGGTTTTCATTTCGAATGGTGCGTATAATCCTTGAAAATAAAATCTAGACGTCGTAGCGTTTTCAACCCCGCGTCGCACCCAGTCTCACGTACAAGGAAGCCTTAGTTAACGTGCGAGATTCAACGTAAATACCTAACAACTGTCTATATATAGGTAATGTACTGTTTATTCTACCAGACTGCTGCGTAAATAAGAGGGTGGGTCGAATAATGTCGTCAAATAATACACAGAGAAAATGGAAAAATATCAACCTTCAAAATTGAATCGAACATAAGTCAAAATGAGGTCAAAGTTTTCACGAACGTGAAAATTTCATTGAAACACATTATGGACAATTTGAAAATTTTTGCTTTCAAAATTTATTTTTCATCATTTAAAACCTGAAAATATTTTGAACAATAAACTGGAACAGAACTGAACAAAATGTTTTCATTCGCTCTCGATGTTTTTCAACAACAGTGAATGAAACAGAACAGAACGGAATAACAGAACAGAACGGAATAGCAGAACAGAACAGTACAGAACAGAACAGAATGGAACAGAATGGAACAGAACCGAACAGAACAGAACAGAACCGAACCGAACCGAACAGAACAGAACAGAATGGAAGAGATTGGAACGGAATGGAATAGAATAGAATAGAATAAAATAGAATAGAACAAAACAGAACAGAACAGAACAGAATAGAATGGAAGAGATTGGAATGGAATGGAACAGAATAGAATGGAATAGAATAGAACAGAACAAATTAACTTGAGCGAATCAGAACAGAACGATAAAATTTACATTTTCTTGAGTGAAAGAGGAGAATGGAACTAAATGATCGTTTTGTTCAACATACCTGAAGAAATGTAACTTATGAAAGTGAAAAAAATTCAAACTTCCTAAAAATCAATTTTTAAATAATTTTGAAAATGTTAACTTCATTTTATTAGATGCTTCCATCAATTTTTAGGACAAAAATGTTTTCACTTTTTTTTTGAATCACACTTTTCACTAAGCAAAACAAAAAACGTCCACCGCAATAACGCAGTGGAATATTTCTAATCCTCTTTTGGTGACAAAATCCATCTCCATTACCTCATCACCTTCTACTGCATTTTTGATGAATATCTCTTGGAAACTAAAAGACAAAAATGATACCTAGCAAAAGTAGAGCCTATAAAGACGACCGAAAATTATCCCAAATATGCCTGTAATATCGCAAAAACTCAGATTCTTCACATAGACGCCCTCTCACGGTGAAATTTTCCCATTACGCGGCATTACGTTTACCAACACGTTAACCGGTCCGGTCGGGCCGTTTAAACGTAATAAAAATAATAAATACATTAAAAGAAAGAAAGAAAAAAAAACACATCACTCAAAGCAGAACGTTAATTTCTCATTTCTCTACTTTCATATTTAACACGAGTCGCGTTACGCCAACAGGTTGCGGTACGTGGCCGCGCATGCGCAATCGCTTCGGCAACGTTTTTTTTTCACAAGAACGGATTAATAATACTTTACGGGACGCTGGTGATTATTTATTACTTATATATGATTATATACGAATCGTTCCAACGTATACGGATTAAACGAGCGAACGTATTACTTATACGGATACGCGGAGCATTAAAATAAAGCTCGCAACGTCGCCTGACGACGCCTTATTACATGTACTCCGGTAACGTTTTCGATCTCGTAAATTAGTCTCACTTTTACGATAATTTACGAGCGCCGGGCCGTAGACGAAAGAGAGCAATTTTTTTCCCTCTTTCGTTCGTTTTCTTCGCGCTCTTTCACATCTGTTTAGGCTCCGGGAAAGTGGTACGAGCGAGCCGAGTAGAAGATGACGCGACGACGCGTTCTAATTCGGGCCAGACTTCGATTTCGAATCGAGAACGATTTTTTATGCGGACTATTTTTCGAGGTTTTCCCCCTCTGAAGATTCGATGCATAATTATCAACAATCCAAATTAAAAAATTTATTTACTAAAAATTTCTAAAAAACCTCATCGTTCAATTAACACATCTTCGTTAAATTGGAAGAAAGGAAGGAGGAGAGGGTTTTGAACACTACCATGAAATCCTTAAAAATTATTTTCGGCGCCATTGTTCTCTTCTTCAACCACGAGATCTTAACTTTCAAGAAATTCTACAAACCATCCCATCCACCGCTGGAGACCAATGCTATCGCGAAGCTTCCTCGAACACGGTAGGAAGTCCAGTGTCTGGTGTTTCCTGAATTCTGGTTCTATGGGCGCAGTCGTATCGTAAATGATGTCGCCTCTCGCCCAGTCAACGAAGTATTTCAGTTCCGCGTGGGATTTTTATTTTCGCGCGTAAAGTTCGACCGTTAAAGGGGCTAGTCTAATAGAGTTGAGAAGGTTCACGGTCGTCGTCATTTTAGTACCGAGAGCTCGAGTAGGCGGGTTGCGGTTTATGCTCCGTCACGTTCATTTTTTCGAAGCAATGAAAAATCATATGAAGGCGAAGTAGAACCGAGGCGATTAAAATCGATTTTTTTCAAATTTATTTTTCTGCTTTAATTGCTTTCCACAAGTTGGTTTTTTTTCTTTGCTTTGGTTATTTTTCGATTTTTTTTTTCAATTTTGTTCATGTTTAAAATTCCTTTTTCACGTCATTTTGTTGAATTTTTTTCTTCACACATCAATTTTTTTATTTTTCTTAGTCCTATGCAATATAATTTGAGTGAGAGGCAAGTGTTAGAATTTGATATTTCTTACATGAATTCGTTCGTTCAACAGAGGATTTCGGAGAGGAAGCCGGGGTAAGGGGTAGGATCTTTCTTGAACATTTGTGACTTCTTTTTATGAACCTAGCATACCTACAATTTTTTTTTTTCATTTTTTTGGGCCATATGCTGTCACTAGAGCCAGAGGCAAATGTTTGAAATATAGTTTCGATTTTTTTCGGAATTGATTGTGCTTAAAACAGGAAGTGAGGAGGAATCGCTGCTGAATGAGTATTTGGAATTTTTTTCAACCTCTGGATAATACTTTTTTTTTTTGAAGATTCCCAATTTTTTCAATTTTCTGACTCGAATCAGAGACCCGTATTAAATTATGATTTCAAATTTCATTCTGAAATAGAATGGCTTGCTGATGAGAGGTGATTGAAGGTGAGTGAGAAAGGAGGGGGCACACCGGTAAAATTGTTAGGGCGTTTTTGAGGTAATTTTTCAGCCTCATTTTTCAATTTTTTTTTTAGCTCTAATTTTTCCATTCAATTTGGCTACATTTTTTTTCTGTTTTATGCTATTTTTTGTATCATGGACTGCCACTAAAATCAGAGGCAAGTATTATGATGTGTGTAGAATTTTTTTTTACAGTACTGATTCGCTTAATTGCAAGAGAGGGGAGTAAAGGGAGAGGGAGGGGAGGGGTAAGATGATAGAATTGTTGCTAAATAGGTATTTGTGATCTTTTTCAACATCAGAGTAATTTTTTTATTCAATTTTTTTCTCAATTTCTAATTTTTTTTTTGACTTGAGTCGAAGGCAATCATTAAATTATGGCTTTAGAGTTTATTTTGAAATTACCGGCTCATTTTTAAATTTTTTTATTTTCAATTTTGATTTTTTCATTAATTTTTTTTTCACAATATTTTTCCGTTTTCTTATTTTATTTTATTTTTGTACAAAAGTGTTGGGATACTTTATTTTCATATTTTTTTCGATTCGAGTCGAAGGAAGCATTCAATTATTATTCAAGATTTTATTTTGAAAAAGATTACCTAATTAAGAGGGGTAATTGGAGGTGAATGAGGGGGAAGGGGGAGGGAAGGAGAAAGGACTGTCACAAAAAAATGCTGGTGATTTCTTTTCAATTTGATTTTTTTTTTTGAAATTATATCATGTATTGTCGATACATGCTTCGCTATTCGAACAGGAGCAAGTGCAAGGACATTATTTTAGATTTTTCCGGAATATTACTAAAAGGAAGAGGGGAAAGGTAGGACGAAGAGTAAGGTTATAGTATCTTTATTGAGTATTTATGATTTCTTTTTAACTTCGTTATTTCATTTTTTTCACTTTTTATTTTTTTTCTGTTTATTTATTCATTATCTTTCTTCATTTTTTTGGGGGGAGGAGGGGGGATTTTTTCATCTCGCATCGTATAGCGTTATTTATGTCAGTATTAGAATAATGTGAGATTATAAGTTTTTTTTTTTTTTTTTTTTTGTATTCGATTTCCTTATTGGAAAGAAGTTATTGTAGGGGATGGAGAGGGGTGGGTGGTCAAGGCTGCAGGACTGAACTGAGTATTTATGAAAGTGAGTCTGGGTTTTCGCGAATGCTTATTGGGTCATTGTGTAAAAGCTAGAGAGCAATGCAGCAGCGTTTAACAGATCACTTTCAAAAGAATGAATTGTTGTTGTTATTATTATTATTATCTAGCGGGGGGTCATTGAATATATGTTGTATGTCTATTATTATTACACTTAAATAAATTTGAATTTGAAATTTGAAATTATTATTATTATTATTATTGGTTTTCAGATTCATTTATTCAATTTTTTTTTTATTAAAGTTGAGAATTTTTTCATTCTCCCTATTTCTCCAGGTTTTTAAATCCACTTCGTGCTATCTCTGTCGTCACTCATCACTGGGGACTTATCATCACCAAAGTGCAATGATTTCACTTGTTTTACAGAATACTTTACCATTCTCTATTTACATAACACTCTTAACGCTAAATCAATCGAAATGGAAACCTAAAACACTAGAGAACAGCTCGCCTCCAAATTCGAATTCTAATAAACACCAACCTGCACCACATATGACACCTGTTTCTACATACAGAGGGGTACATAGGTTCTACCATCTACTAGTACACTTCATTCTTTCACACCTTCATGAAAGGGGAGCATAACGAGTTCCATTATAATATCACCTCGTATACACGATAACCACACGTTCCGGGCGTTGAGTACGCGATAACACCCCTATGAAGACGCGTGCGCGTACATACTTCAACTACAGCACAATTGGTAACCATCTTTCGAGTTTTCGAGGCCTAGATAGTGCAAGGAAAGAAGAGTTCCACGAAAGCCTACCTTAACCTTTCCACGATCCGATAATCCAACCAGTACTAACCTCGTCCTACGTAACACACTTCGTCGTCTATTTCCATACGTAAACAAACATCTATTCCCATCTACCATTTAACCGCATCGCTCGCATACGATGACAAATTACTAAATTAAATTCGCCTCTCGACACTTCGCCATCCCCTTCTAACCTATTACCCAAGTACGTCGAACCATTTGTCTTTCGTTCTTGGTTTTCAGGTCGCCATGAATAATGTATCGGGTTCTAAGGTAATTTCCTCGTGTCTATATTAGCGTTCTAATCGACGCATAAATTCGATGCTCGGCTCGCACTCGACGAACGTGACACGGTAGCTATATCCATTCGCCATAAATCGCTATAGTTTGTATAATTCGCCTTCTTTTTTCCACAACTTGGTCAGACTAATTCGATCGAATATGACTCACGTCCACCAATATTTTCTTCATCATCAGCGTCGTCGTGGCGAAACGTGATTTATGAACGTTTCGTATTATCGCTATTATAATCCAATTTCGTCGTACACCGGTGGAAATTCACTCTACAGGCACGTGCGTACTGTATGCCTCCGCCCCGTGGCTTTTCCTTCTCGACGGTATTTTTCACCACCACGTATACTCTCGCCGGCTTCACCGCTACCGGAGATTATACGAGTGAAAAACATCGCTTATAAAGGCGAACCGGTTACCAACGATCAGGGCTTCGAAGATTATCGCCGCTAGGTTCAAGGATGAGATGATAACACGACGAAGCGTTGCCCTACAATGGTTCGCTGTCGCTGCGTACTCGTACATTTCCTTCGTTCTTCCAGTTCGACTTCTTCTTTCCGCGTGTCGTCGTTGTCGCATCGTTCGCTCCGATGCGAAGGAAATAAATTTTTATCGACGCGAGATGATTATTAATTAGGGCAGAAGCGGCTGCTCGGTACGACGTGACAGTCGCGATTGCCTTCCAACAGATACTGGTTTCGTGCGGATTGCATAATATACGCCGCACACCACCGATTAGTTCCAAAATGGCGTACGAATATTTTCAATCGTGTATTCTCTCGGATAACTTAGCGGTCTACATTCGATTACCATTTTTCGCAGATTAATACGTTTTTGGCAAAAAAGCGGAGAGTTGGAAAAATTCACCAATTTTATTTAAATTTTATCGACTTTTTCAAGCGATAAAAAAAACACATCGGAAAGCTAATTGCATTTAAAACGAAAAATATTCCACGAAAATCACTCGTAACTATTTTCAATAGCGTATTTTCCAAGATGAGCGACCTTGGTTGAAGAAAATAGCGGTAAATTTTACGAAAGAGAACAACATTTGAATGATTTGTTCACTGTACTACGGAGTATGAAGGAAGGTAGGAGCTGTCAGAGATGAACACGACAGTCGTGAAACGTAGGCAAAGTGGTTCTCTGAATGCGCTAACGTTTACATTATCGCGAAATGGCAATATGTGACATGTGACATGAGCGAGTAAAATTGGTACGATGATTTGGAGTTTGCGCAGAAAACATTTTCTCTTCTTCTTTTAAAATTATTATAATTTTCCAAGACAGCATCGCATTCGCAATAAGATTTCACTGATGAGTTTTTCGAAGAAGAGAAGTTCAATTGAAAAAATTCATAAATTTCAATTTCATCAATATCAACAACAACAACAACAATAAAATTTACATAAAGTTGAAATATTGAGGAAAATTCATCAAAAAAATTTATGATTTTCATTACTAACAATAACACAAACAACAACGACAACAATAATAACATCAACTACTACAACCATACTTTTCTAAATTTCGAAATGAAAAAAAAAATGTTCATCCGAAAAATTCAATAAATTTCATCACTATCATCAACAACAACAACACAATCTTCATACATTTCAAAATGATGAAAAAAATTTATCTCAAAAAATTTATGAATCACATTACTATTAACAACAAAATTTTCATAAACTTTGAAATAACAACGAAAATTCATCAAAAAAAAATTTACGAATTTCATCACTATCAACAACACCACCAACAACATTAGCAACAAAATTTTCATAAATTTCGAAAAAAAAATTTATCTGCAAAAATTGATGAAATTTATACCGTTAATATTAACTAATTATAAAAAAATATGCATCAACATAATAGATTTATGAATTTCATCATTATCATCAACAACAACAACAACAACAACAAAAACAACGACGACGACGACGAAGACGACGATATTTTCATAAATTTCCAAATAATGGGAAGGAAAATCATTTTCAATTAAAACAAATTTATGAATTTTATTACTAACAACAACATCAACGATCACAACGACAACAACAATAATAACAACAACAATAAAAACAACAACAACAACAAATAAATAAATAAATAAATAAATAACAACTATAGCAGCAGCAACAACTACAGTATTTTCTTAAATTTTGCAACTGAAAAAAGTAATGTTCATCCAAAAAAATTTATGAATTTCATCTATATCAACAATATCAAACAACAACAAAACATTTTCAGACATTTCTAAATACTGAAAAAAAATATTCATTCAAAAACTAATTTTATTCCAAGATGGCACTTTTTGAATTTGAATAAAGTTAGACAAAAACATTTTTTGAAAAATTTGTTTTCACCCCTCCCTCTTATTTTTCTTCAATCCAAAAATATTTCATAAAAATGACCAGCAACTATTTTTAAATGGAATATCTTCCAATACCGCGTCCGCACTAGGTTATAGAAATTCATCTTAAATCAAAAATGTTACACAAAATGTCATACAGTTATTTTGATTATAGGATGTTTTTTAATGTATCGACGCATCTTCCATTTAATTGGGTTTTTTTTTATATTTTCAAAAAATTTTGAACAGATAAATTTTTTATAACTAAAACAAAATTGGATAAAAAATTTAAGTAAATTTCAAAAAATGGAAAATTATTTTTTTTTAATGTCATTAAATGTTTTCCATCAGCACTCGTTACTACATCGATGAAAATGAAAACCAAAACAATTAAAAAAATATAAAAAATGACTAATAAACTGAAAACGAGCCGCCATCTTGGAAAAAGTATCCTTATTTCCAAGACTCAATGAATTTAAATTTCAGGTGATCCGAGTAATTACCATTTTTACGGTTATTTACCTCGAATTCTCAGTTATAAGGACGTTTTTCACTCAATAAAATAGAAAAACCTTTTCTCCATTTTGGATGCGAACCAGGTACCACACGAGCGAGAACATCGATGAAAATCGTCCGAAACTGGTTCGGGTCCAAATTTATCGATTTTTTGTACATTCGTGCCAAAATTCCGCCTCTTCATCACCACTCGTAGAACTCGTCTCGCAACCCACCATGCGGGTATTTTTTTACGCTTCGAAAAAAAAATTTCACGAGCTCCGAGTTCACGGCGCGGCGAGTACGAAATCTCTAATTTATTCCGGTTTACCATTTTTCCCCTGGCCTTTCTGTGCGGCGCGATTTCGACTCGACCGAACGTATAATTAGAGAACGCGATGAATATAACCGCATCCTCGGCTCGATATAATCGTGCGGCTTACAAGCGTGAATTTGCGTGCCCGCGATGGAAACCACTGCTGGATGTGGCATCGAGTCAGTGGTTCTACGAAGGAATGTTGTCCGTGGCTGCCACGACTAACGTCTTCCAACGTTCACGGCGATTTTTCTCGCAACCGGTATACGGTGTTTTTCCCCCCTTCGCGTCTCTTCTCAGCGTCTTCCATTCGTGCGTACCAGATACGATGATTTTTTTCGCTCTTCTTCGACGCGCAATTCGAAGCGATAATTTTTTCCGTTTCGATACGCCGAAATAAAGCGTCGTAATTCCACGCCAACGACGCGTATCGTGCATTTTTTCCCTCTCTCCAGTCTCAGCACCGTTTCGCGACGGCTGACGCGTCCGCAGTGGTGTCCAAAATAGACGCGGAAATGAACATCTCCCGCAGTACTCGAAAGCACGAAGTGACTGTGTTCAGTTTCAAATGTTCGATGATTTCCTTCCTTTTCATAGTTATCTATTTCTTCACCAGCTGAAAGCTACTCCAGAGCTGACGGAGTTGCGTTCTAGATGCAGCTTTCATCGAGCCTGTTGGGCAAATCGAAGCGATCATATTTCTGATATCGAATCGACCGAATCAGGCATACCATTCTACCTATATCGTTTTCTCAACTCGACACGTTTTCGATTCCCTGCAACGTACGAATTACAACCGCAAACGTCGACCGCCAAATCGAACCAACAGCTATCACGAAAATTCCTATACTTAACGAAAAAATCATTACAGTCGATTCCATCGCTTATTCTGAATTGAAAGTTATTCGACCGTTACCATGATTCCGCAATATTAAATGCTCGCATTTTCTTATTACTTTTTTTCTTTTCGCACCCAACCTCCTCGACTAACCTATCTTATTCAATCTTTCGCGTATCTAATGGTACGAACTGCTTCCTTCTGCCACCTCTCCCCTCCTCGATGCAAAAACAATGAGAATTTTATGAAGTGTTAGATGAACTGTCTATAGCAAACAAGAGCTAAAATCAGATTCTATACTAGGGTAATATTTAAAATAAATAAAATTATTATTTAATTAGGTTAGTACATGAAACAAAATTTTTTGGAATACAAAAGTATTTTCAGATGATACACAAATTATTATTTACTTATTTCTAATTATTCGAAAATAAATTTAATAATACTAATTTCAGGTATCACATATTTTTAATTATTTATTCATTCAAAATAAGAATACATCAAATTTAAATCAGCTTCAATTCATGTACTCAAGTTTCATTAGTTTAAAACCTTCGAAATAACTAATATTATATGAATTTAATACTTTTTTTTTGTCGTGTGACACTGCTTCAGTTTTGAAGGTTCTGACAATTTGGTATAATTATCATTTTTTAATCTAGATTTCTGAAGGATTAGTTAATTACGTAGTTTCATGAATTTTATTCTTGTTTTTTTTTTGCCTACATTCTTTTTGTATGAGAGTATAAAGGGGAGGAGGCAGGAATTAAGTTCATGTTGCATTATGATTTTTGTCAATTCCTTGGTGAATTTTCATCAATTATTATAGTTTATACTTTTTGCCAATTTACTTACATACATTATATTTATTTTTTTTTTAGCCGAGTTTCAAATAAAAATGATGGTAATCAACCTAAGTACTTGATTTCAGAAGGAAAAGTAAGGGAAGGAATGAGAGCTTCATTATATTTGTGTTTTGTAATTGTTCCTTATCAATAAAAAACATATTTTCATTTTATTCGCAAATAGTTTTTGGCGGTTTTCATTCTCGATGATTGAAGAGCGCATTTCAAGTACATCATTTTTTCATTTTTTTATGTTACAGACAAATTTTATATTTTTAATAAAATTTATTTTTTATATCTTTCGATTTTTTATCTTTAGCTTTTAGTTTTCAAATTTTTATCACTCTTCGTAAGTGTTGATCAACTTTTTCCTTAATCAATTTTTTTTATGTCGATTCAATTTTTTTTTTAAATCGGTCTTCATTAACAAAAAATATCCTCTATTTTTTCAGTTGGTTTCTTTTTACCCACTACATCTTTCATTAACTTATCATTTACTGCAGCAATTTTATAACTTTTATTTGAATTAACAATGAGTTTTTTTTCTCATTTACATGTTTACATAATTTTTCTCATATCGATTTTTGAAGTTTTGGCAGAGGGGGAGGGATACTGTCAAAAGAAGCTATTCTATAATGAATTCATTCCATTTACACTTTTTCCATTACTTTCATTTCATTTCATTTTTTGTAATTAGATCATGGTTTTATTTTGTCACTTATAAAATTTTTGTCGATTTTTCTACCAATTTTGAATTTTTTTCATTATGATTTTTTATCGAAAATAAATATGCTCTTATTTTTTTCAGTTATTCATTTGCATTTTTCATTTTGATGAACAATAAGTTCAGATTGCATTTATATTTTTACATTATTTTTTATTTCAATTTTAATAACGCGAAACGAAAGTTATGCTGAGGCAGTGACTTATATTACAATTTTTTTTTCAACTTCCAGAAGATGGTTAAGAGAAGCAAGGAATTTTTTTTAATTTTTTTATTTTTTAAATCAATTTCAATTTTATCATTCATTTTTTTTTTTGGTAATTTTAGCCAAGTTTTTTGTTGATTTCTCTGATAATTGTCATCATTTTTCATCTTCATAATTTTTTTTCTAGTCTAATTATTCTCCCCCCCCCCTTCCCCCAGCAATACTTTGAAGGGTCTGTCAATCTTTACATCATACAAGCATATTAGATACAAATAAAGACAAAAAGATATACGACCCCTTCCTTGACGTCATCTTTTCGTAAAATTTCATGCTCATAAAAAACTCATCCAAAAATTAATCTTTGAACAATTCAAAACAAATAAGTACAAATAATATGAATTCCCTATTTATACAAAAATCGCTTATAATTCAAAAGTTGGTTTATTACTTCAAATTTTAAAAATATTTACTAGTTTATTAACAAAACATAAAAACTCCATTCTCCAGCTCAGCAAACTTGCTACAAATACTACAATGACTGTTAAAATCTTGAAATTACATTTGCTCCTGATTTCACTACGAATTGGATACATTTAGAAAATAACGTCGCATCTTAATCGAGTATAATATAAAACGAATAACTTCTGAAGAATGCGAAGATAGCGTAAAATCTCGCTTAATATTTTTTTTTCATTTTTTAGTATCAAAACAGAACTGAAAAAAAAGGGTTAGCAATTATGTTCAATTCTTACAGTCAAGTTTTTTAATTTGTGTATCTTCAAATTTGCGGACAATGCTATTAATTGCTTTACCTCCTCCTCTCCCCTCTTTCTATCTCTACCTTTACACTTTCAAATAATTTTTTCAGTAAAAATAAATAGAGTCATTTAAAATGTGTAGGAAAAATTTCAGCAAAAAAAAAACCGCCAATGAGGGAAGCAGATTGAACTAAAAGGTGAAAATATCTTATCAGTATTTTTCGTTATTTTTTGCTTCCTGAGCTTCAGATGCAGTCTATTATCTACAAATACGAATAAAATTTAAAACGATAACCACCATAGGTTAATCTTACACGGCTAACATATCAACCAATCGTAAACTAGAGAAACATAAACAAACAATAATGGGCCAATCACAAAACAAACAAGTCTAAGAGTAATTATGGAGCAATTACAAACAAAGCCAAGTGCTCTGTCTTTGATTTAATTAATTTCAATTTTCTTTTCATCGTCACCACTACCTTTTTCAAAGAAAAAAATAATTCTCATGTTTCAAGGTTTTTATGAAAATCACAACGATAATAATTTAATGAAAAATAATATCAAATTCAATTATTCGAGTAATTTGAATTTAAAATATAAAAAATCTATATTTTTTGATATTTTATCTATTTCATTTGAATTATAATCTTTTTTATTCCTATACTATGCGACTACATTTTATAGACGATCCATTCCCTACATCTCTCCATCACAAAGACCTAAACAACGCCGATGTTTTCATTTCTCGATACCATCACAATAGTCGACTCCATCTTCTAAAGGTTTATTACCGCTTTCAATCATTTATCACGACCCTCGATCATATTCTTTGTTTCGAACACCAAATGAAAAATGAATACACCGAGCCATAAGATATGGATACCCGCGAATTTCCATCAAACCGTGAACTCGTCGATTACCAAGACGAACCGAGCCGAGCAACGAAGACAAATTTTTCACAGCTAGGTATAACGTAATATCGTATGGTTTTCGCGGCTTGCCGATCAAACCGCCGTTGTACCGTTATACGCGACTCCGGTTAATGACGGAAATATTGATGCGTCATCTAATGGACAACAGGACAAAAGACATGAAAAGGGTTGTATACTTCTATGCCAGTTGTCCATCGTATTGTGTTTTAATGGTAAATACGATTTTAATGAATCGTCCAAGCCTACGCGTCATCCGTGGATATCCTAGTACGCGATTTTTTTCCTCCATGAGCGCGGTAGGCCTGTTCGCTTCCAGGCTCTTTTTCAAATCGTATTGTTTTCTGGTATTTTCTTCAAATATAAACGCTTCCAGTTGGTAATACGTGAGAACCCGTATCCACTCGGAATCATCTTCGTATTCAATGTAAATTAATCGATTTTCATTTTAAAACAAAGGCAGGTGGGTTCCTCCGTTCAGTCCTGAAGACCTATTTGAATACCTATCTCGAGACCTTAGTCGACTTAAATCTCTACCGCAGCCACCGCAGGTTAGGTTTCTTTTCCAAATCGTTTTCATGTTCTCTCCAATTCCGCTGTATCGAATTGGTAATTGAATATTTCAACGATTACCTATACCTAATACCTATCGAACGTATGAAACAATCCGCAGCGCGCAGATTATTATCTCGATCGAGATGAGGCGTAAATAATACGCCTCGTTGTCTACGTACAATTTAAAAAAATCTATACCAATGTTCATTTCCTACAAATATCAATAAGTACAACGAAGGCGTGGAAGGTTAATATTGTTGTCATGTTGTAATATTCTGCATAGAATATTTGCGTGATTAAATATCATCGACAAATACTCGCGAAAACCAATTATTTTATGAATTAAAACGCACAATTCGATAACTTGTTGATGTTCTTCTCCTGTAATGTTCAACATTGCCCACCAGCAGCCATATTGTTTCCAAGAGGAGAAATAATTTCAAATACTCAAAATAGCTTTATACTATTGAGCATATACTGTATTGGAGGGAGGGGGAAGGATTGCCAACAAAAAAGTGTGATTACTCATAATTCCAAAACAGTATTGCCAATCATAAGCATTCATCTCAAAATTACCCATGCTTTTCAAACACCTTGGAAAATTTTCAAACAATTTTCTTCTTCCAATCGAACACTTTACTAAGCAGGCTTTTGGTGATAACAGGCAGCTACCTAGGAATTTTTCACAAGTTCTGATGTTAATGATCAAGAAAATAATCACGAGAAAACTTCAGATAATTTCATCGCATAGTTATTTTCCAGTAAATCTATCACAATTTACCAACAATTCCAAGATAAATGAAGACCAGAATTTTAACAATTTTTCATTGTACTGGAAAATTTCAAAATTTTCAAAAAAATTTAAGGAATTTTTACCATGGTAAAATACAGGTAATTTACCCATAATTACCAAACGAACTGAATAAAAATTTTAAAAATTAAAATTTTATCGCTGGAAAATTTTAAATAATTATGAGTTTATGACTTATGAGTAATTTTGAGAATGTGAGCAAATTATAAACGATAATTTACCGGTAAATTACTAGTAATTTAAACAATAAATAAAAGCTGTATTTTGGGCTTTGAAAAACATTTTTATCGGCTAAAAAATCAAAATTTCCAATATATACGATGTGAAGGGCTTTCAGAACATTTAGAAAATTTAATGTATGGTAAATTGTTTGTAATTAACTATTAATTTTCATTGGTGTAAAAAATTATTTTCAACAATATTTCATCACAACAAATTCTTAATACTGGTGTTTTTGAGAGAATGAGAAATTTACTCGTACTTCATGGTAAATTATCTGTCCTTTACCAATAATTTTCAATAAAATAAAAAACGAATTTTAAAGACATTTTATCACTGGGAAATTCTCAATATGAGGCTTCGAGAGAACGAAGAACTTATCACATGGTAAATTACTTGCAATTCGCCAGTAGTCATAAAAAAAAGTTAATAAGAATTTTAACAATTTTCAATAGCTGGAAAATTGCAACTACCAAGATTTTCAATAAATTTGAAAAATCTTAACATGATAATTTACTGGTAGTAAATGACAAATAAACTATCAAATATCAAAAAAATATAATATACACTATATTCAGAAAGATTTCAGGGATGTTAAGGGTTATTTCATAATCTAAAATTTCAAATATGACTTTCTTTTGAAGAAACCGGTTATCAAGGCTGCCTAAACACTTTTCCAACTAATACTCAGCCAATACATTCAATGTTCTTGAAACCGCGGTGAAATGATTCACGTTGGTAATTCTTGGAATAACTCCTCTGCAGAAGAATAAAAAAATCTTGGTAAAAACTCACCTGGATTTTTGGGAATAATCAACGACAAAGGCTGATCCGGAGATAGAGGTGAAACAGGCGAAGCAAACGATTCCTCGACCGGATCAACTCTCTGTTTCTGAGCCTCCAATAATTTCAGCTGCTGCTGATGCAGACGATCCTTGATTAAGAATATTTTCGGCATGATTATCGCATATTTTAACTAACGCGAAACACACACAAATATACACGTTCGCGTCTACGGCAAAACGTCTCACACTAATGTAAAAAACACCTATTCAAAAACGTCTTAACGCAGTTACAGAATACACATTATCAATTCAAAAAAAACCATTACGATAGCCGAAGTACGTAGCAAACTGAACACGAATATATTTACATGTTCGGTTGACAACAGCTTATGGAGAGGAAAAACTAAAATCTTGAAAAACCGAAGTAAAAGCTTATAAAACTAGCGAAATAATCGACAAACACAACTCGGAACCCGAACACGCGTTAGAATTACAGTTATTAAACGCGAAACGGAGAACCACACGAGAAAAGATTTGTATTCAGGAACGTATTGAACGTTAACAAAATTATGGGCAGGTAAACCGTTGTTCAGAAGACCTTCAACAACAGGTTGCTGGGAGAAGGTTCACAGAGGGAGTTCGTACTTCGTAACGAGCCAGCATCGGCGTTTCGAGTGGGGGCGGGTAGGGTATGAAATACCATTGTCAAGATCACGGTTAGGTAGACCGGCTCGGGGTCATATAATTCCACGCATGCGCAATCGCTCGGATAGAAAGACATCGAACCTTGTTCTCTTTACTTTCAGAAATACCGTTTTACTTTATTTTTTTTCACGGTAGACAACGTTATTACGATGGTAGTAAACGAAGCCTGCGAAGTTGTAACTTCCAACAGAGATTCCAACATGGCAACCGCTTCGGAAAGTCGGAAAACCGCGGCGAGTGGGAAAAAATTAGTTACACAGTCGATCATTTCATTGTGATGAATCTCGATTGTGGTTTTCTTCTTTTCATTTCTTTCTGATACCGACGAAGGCGAGTGGATTTTTTATGCGCGTATTTCCTCGTTTCTGCCATCGCCGGAACAGTATGAAAAACCGAATCGAACGAGTTTACCATCGCTCCAGCGATGGAAATATGTTCTCAAAGAAATCCGCGATATAACGAGTATTTGTGAAAAAAAGTGAGCGGCTATTCTGCATTGTTGGAACTGAAGACTTCATTTGTGTGGGTTCAGAATAAGTTCAAACTTACAATGGCGTTAGTCTCTTCATCCCTACTTTCTGTACCCTTGAAAGCGATTCGAAAAGTTGATATTAAAATTTATTTTAGTTATTGGTATTCAGAAATCATACCAGTCCATATTCTTCATTTCTATTTTTTTTTTTTTTTTTTTTGGAGTTCCTTATAATTATTTTAAAATATCTGGAATTTTGGATAAATTTTGATCAAAATATAATGCTATCTCGTATTAGCTCACTCCAGATTTGAGTGATTCTTTAACTTATTGCTGGAAGTTCGTTTGATAAATCTTCTCAGAAAAAATATCTCTTCAGCTGATCTCCCTTTATTCCTTAAAAAAAATCTCCCTAGCCATATTAAGATATGTCATTCATATTAAGAAATAATAACTTTACTTACTCTATCACCGCTTCTAATGTCAATAATAGTCCTCTAGATTTGAGACATAAAATTTTCTGGGACCCAGAGAAATTCAATAGAACCTAGTACTAGTCCTCATATTTATTAGAAGATATTATAGCAAATACTCCCAGAATGTACTGGAGAAGGGGCTTATTATGAATTAAAAGACAGTCTATGGACATGAAACATTCTAGAATTTGACAAAAGTCTTCAGTTTCATGTTCAACTAGATGATAGGTACATTTGTACAAGTATTATGCACTTCGGTGATTATTAGCCTATTGTGCGCTGATACAACTCCTCTCACATCTACTGCAGGATTATAAGCAATGCCCTTCATCAAAATCAAGTAAAAGTCACTTGTCATGAGTTGATATGTAATTTGAGGACATATTAGAATGCTCAAAGGACTCGACAAAAGTCCTCACATCTGTTGCAAGGAATATACCTGATTTTTCCAGAACGTTTTAGTATTTTACAAAAATCCTTACACCTATTATAAGATATATAGCAGTTCCCCCTCCCCTTCCCACTCCTCTCCCAATTTTGAAAAGAAGATCTGTCATAAGTTGAAGGGGGATCTGAAGACATAAAACGTTTTGGGACTTGACAAAAGTCCTCATATCTTACGCAAGCATAAGCGATGCCCCTACAATGTACTAAAACTTATCATGAGTTGAAACATAATCTGCGCGGACATGAAATATTTTGGTACTTGACAAAAGTTCTTATATCTAGTATATGCATAAGCAATGCCTCTAGAATGTATTGAGACTTATCATGCATAAGTTGAAAGGTAATCTGCGGACATAAAACGTTTTAGGAGTTGACAAAAGTCCTCACATCTACAGCAAGCTTAGGTGATGTCTTTAGAATGTGATGAGACCTATCATGAGCTGGAAGGTAATCTGTGGGCTTAAAACGTTTTGGGACTCGACAAAAGTCCTCACATCTGTTACTAGCATCGGGACTTTCACATAAATGGCTGACCTCTGGTGGAAGAAATGAGAAACATATTTGGAATGATCAAGGAATAAACTTACATAAATAATTACAAACAAATTGTAAATCAGTGGTACCATCACCAGACCGCTATCGTGATTTTAAACGCCTTAAAACTGTAGGAGAAGTTTGTATAATGCTATAAAACGCAACAATGTTGTGTTTTTTCAAAAAAAAGTGAAAAATGGAGTTACTGCGTTTTACTTTCCACCTCCTCAAATATCAACGCACACTAGCGCGCTCTGGTTATCTTGAAAATCGCAATAAGAGATGCTACCAAAATGAACTAATATAAACATGCAGCGTGTTAATAAGCAATCTAAGGATATGAAACGTTTTAGGGACTTGGAAAAAGTCTTCAAACCTCATGTAAGATAATACGTATATTAATGTAGACATACCTAAACCATGATAATATGTAAGCAGTCATTAAATTTGAATGTATATAGGCTCTATAAACTTCTCAAATTCTCGTATAGTTTTCAGCTCATTCACCACTTCGGGTCAACCTTCACTAAAACTTGAGGGGTTACATTACAGTTCGAAACTGATCACAAATCATCTAAACTCATTTGGTGTAATGATGAAAACTCAAGAAAATTTATGATTTAATTTCTCCTTCAAAATTATTTTTCAATTTTTATTCGTTTTCAGTATCATTTGGGAAACTGAAATTTTCATTCAACATAAAAATCCCTTTTTCCAATAAATTTTTATCAGTTTAATCGCCTCCAAATTATAATTTGCAAATTAAATAATAAAATTATATTGTTCAATTCGATGAATAATCAACTTTTCATTAAGAAGGAATAAGAAATCGGATAATAAATACATTGGAAAGGAGAATTTTTGTCCTCGATAATGAATATACCGTATTACTGTGTACATAGGTACTCATTGGATTAGACGTAGGTCATCAACTACAAATAGTCTGAAAGGTAGAACTATGACCACTTCGTTCCAAGCTTCTCCTTTCCAAACCAGTAGCCAGCAATAGATTAATTTTTCATTAATAGGTTAAGAAAGGAAATCCATTATCATACCAGAAGTTTCCTCATATTATAACGAGTTCAAGTATTCTGTTAGGGTATTTTAAAATTCAATTCCAACGCATCTCTACGACTCCATCTGAATCACCGTGAAAACATACAAAACCTTTGAAAAAGTAAAAGCGTAAAAGATGGAAAAAGTATCAATAGATTCCTGTTTACTATCTCGCTTGACCACCACAAAACCTAACAACAATTATCACGGTTTTATGTGAAAAACAGCGAAAGCAGCGTGTGTTCACCGATATTCTCAGTCCACGCTGCAGTTCGTCAACTAAATTTGTATTCAATGGGTACTCCTGGGTCCCAATTGTTTCATTCATCGTGTGCAGAATTTGGTCGAAACGTTAGACTATAAGTGAGATATTCGCGACATTATTTTCCCTTCGTATTCGTCGTTCGGTGTTCGTTAGTTATTTTTTCACCTTTGAATGACACTTCCTAGACTTCCAACCAAGACAAACCGATATATTTACCTTCTAAGAAGAAGGAAATGAATCGCAACAAAGATACCGTTTCGAATATTCGAGCTGCGAAGAAAATGTTTGGAGTTTCACATCACAGTGTACTTCTGGTCGATAAATATTTTGAATCTAGCAACGTAACACTTTTCCAGTAGCTATATCTAATTGTTTATGTTTGTTAGTAAAAACAATTACCCGGATCGTTCGATCGTTTAATTACTCTTTGTTATTTTTTAATATAGCGATAAGTTATACGCCGATTCAGATTGATGTAATTTTAAACGGATCGAATGTGTCGATTTAATATCAAATAGGCATACCATCGTTGCAACTTGTAAAAAAAAGAAAGTAGGGTATTCACTCTTCTCTGCTTAATTCCAGAAAAGTGAATGATAAGTGAGCATTTTCACAACTTACTTTTTCTAAAATACTAATCTAATTAATTATTATCTTATAAATTCAATAGAAAAAACATATTCTCCGAAAAATTTGGAAATCTTGAATAGCTGATTAGTTTCTTTCATCTGAATTAGAACATGAGATAGAGTAGGAGGTGATTCCGAGGGATTACAGGAGGAAATGGAAGGAAAGGCATTCATAATCCAAGCCTGAAGCTATTCCACACTTTATAAATTTTTAAATATTTTCTCATTTCAAGGGGATATTCTTTCATTTGGATTTATTTCTTGAACATTTTACTTATTTTAGATAGCCAAAGTGTCTAGCTTACTAAAAGCAAAAAAAACATTTCGCTTCATTTTCAGTGAAGTTGGTGAAGTAAAATGAATTTAAAATATAGGTTGTAGCCATTTTTAGGCTTTTGCTAAAAGAACGAAGCCGTTTGTAATCACTTTTTCGTTTCTCTCAAGAATCCAATCAGCGAATAGTATATCCAGCGAACCAATCAGCGAAAATTATTTACAGAAACCAGAAACGAGATAACATTGAAAATAATTTATTTTTGTTTTTCTATTATTTAGTTAGTATGAGATAATTACGCTTTTGTTATTAAAAGCAGTAAATTGTATTATTTTTTCTGAACATTATCCAAATAATGAAAATTTGAGTTTATTATAATTTAAAATAATATTAGTGTAGTAGTTAATTTTTGTGGTTACTCTAAAAAGGACCTCCCCCATTAAGTAGGTGAAATCGGCCCTTGACGCAAATTTGATCAGAAATGGTTCCAAATGTTACTTAGGACCTAAAAACATTCCACCTAAATTTTTGACCCCCTACCCTCACTCCCTCCAGAATTATCGCACTTTATATGCTAAAAATTCAATTCGCGATATTTCCAGAAACAACGAGAGGAAATTTTTGAATTTTTCACAGATTATACATAGTACATGTACATATGTTCTGATGAAAATTTTTTGAAATTTTTTCCTGATTTTTTTTGAAGGGAGGGGGTTGAAAATTTCAAAATAAAAAAAATAAAAAAAATTACTTCGTCATACCCTTAGGTACAACATATAATTTTTTCAAAGTCCCTTTAGGGGGTACAACATGCTGAAAAAAAATGAAGTTTGAATATAAACATGCATTTTTCAACTACTGCCCGCAACAAAAACACTTATAGCCAAGTTATTTTAGGTTTGGATCTAGAAAAAATTACTGGAAAGCTAATTTTTACAACACATGCGAAGAATGCCTTTCTAAGTAATATACTAAGAGTTGCATCCCCTACCCCTCCGGCTAAATGTATGAGGGGGCAATAACCTCTGCAAAAAAAATTAAGAAAAAATTTCAAAAAAAAATTTCATAACGTACATGCACTACGTATCATCTGTGAAAATTTCAAAAATTTCCTCTCGTTCTTTCTGGATATATCGCGAATCGAATTTTTAGCATATAAAGTGCGATAATTCTGGAGGGGGTGGGGGTAGGGGGTTAAAAATTTAGATGGAATGCTTTTAGGTCCTAAGTAACATTTGGAACCACTTCTGACCAAAGGCCCTTCATAGATTTATTATCTTTACGCAAAACCCTATTGCAATGAGCATGTAGCTCATAGCTTATTTATATTTTTAATACATTATGGGAATGGGACATCTAAAAATAAAGTTGTTTTTTTTTTATTCAACAGATAAAAAGAAACATTAAAAAAAATCTAATTCATATTATAAGACAGCTATGAATAATTTTATCCCACTCCCTGCTTAAGGAAAAAGTTGAAATATTTTTTTTATAGTCATGTAATGATTATTCGATGGCGCAGTACCAAAAACGTAATGGATGCTCCGCTAATTTATTTTTGAATTTTTCATATAAAACCGACAGCTATTAAAATTTTTAAATTTTCAAAACTCATAATTCTCCCCAAATAGGGAAGGAAAGTCCTTACATCAAAGATCACGCAGGGGCGTAACTAAGGGGGGATGGTGGGGGGAGCTTCCCCCCAGGTGTTTTGAAAAGTTGGGAAATTTATAATTGTTCAACGCTGAAATTGGGAACTTGAATTTCTTCTGGAAAATAAGAACTCGAATAAATTTGAACTGATGCCAACTTATATCATGTATAGCGCACAACCAGGGACGTAGCCCCCTTGGCTTTTGGAAAGTTGGAAAATTTGGAGTTTTAGCGTAAAGTTGGTAAACTTGACCACTTTGGCAATTTTTGGTTTTCTCCCCCCTGAAGAATGTCCTCGGTACGTACGCCCCTGAGATCACGTGACTTCACTAACACAAACACAACTCATTATAATTATGATTATGGAGAATTAATAACGAAAGAGAGAAAATGTGCCCCCTTATGTTTGTGAAGTGTCACTTTTTCCCTCTTTCGTTAGTGATTATATGGTATGTTGTGTTTATATTAGTGAAATCACGTGTCCTCTGACGTCAAATTTTCCTCTCCTACACAAGTTTTGGTAACAGGGTCCTGTGTCTATAGTTATGATATAGGTATTTTCCAATAAAATTTGCTCTACTGAAAATCAAGCGTCAGATTTTCGACTCTTCGTTAATTTCACTCTGCAAGGACAGGACCATAGAGATCCAAAATGAACTGAATGGCAAACGTAAATTTCAGGCTTTCTTTTCAATTTATTCTTAAATGCGATGAAAATTTTGAAAAAATTTAATGAAAAAAGTTTCAGTTGAAGCTGTGAGATTTTTTAGATCCCAATAATTTTTAATTAAAATATATTAAAATTAATTAAATTCAAAATTTATTCAAATTTTTTTTTTTAAATTAATAATTTTTTTTATTGAATTTAATTTATTAAAATATTTTAAAATTATTTTTTTAAATTTATTTATATTTTATTTAATTTTATTTATTAAATTATTAATTAATATATTAAGAGGGCGGATACTTGTGAGTCTCTTTACAAATTCGGGTACGACTGCAATGATCTCCCTTACCTTTTCCTCTTTCCTGCCCAGTCTAAAGAACAAAATGATTCAACACTATATTCAAATTTCAATCTCACCTCTTTCGCTCCGAAAAAAAACCCGCTAATGAGTTAAACGCGCAATTATATCGTCACAATACAGATATGTCACAGGTCTAAAAACCATTCAACACCGACAATATATCACTCACATCACCCAAGTACCATTCGCAAGTTTATTCACCTCGGACGGTCTTAAATCATCGTCGAAAAACGCTGAAAAATGGCGAATCTTTTAATTTGGAAAAACGCATCCTGTTACCATATTTTCCATAATGATATTAATTCGACTAACTGTTTTCCCTCGTTATCCGAGCACCCGTACTCTTCCGCTTAATCAGCGAACAGGAAATGTCGCGTACATCGTTAATCAATAATTTTCGTTTTATTCGCCAGATGATCGGTCCCGTCAACTTCAAGTTCACGACGAGCGGCGAAGGAAAAAAGAATTTTCACGCATTCGCTTTTCGCCCACTTCGTTTTCTCGTGACCGTTTAATTATCTCGTTTCTGTATTTATTAGCATCGTTCATTAGCGAATGAAAAAAAAATTATAATACGGAGTAGGCACTCTAAATGTCAATTTTTCCTCCTCCTTAACGAACCGACGTGCGGTCGAGAAGAAAGTACGAATATTTAATTATTCGCTGGATATCATTAATTTCGAAATTTTAAATTACCCATGATTACCGTAATTCGTGTAACACATGGGTAGGCTTTAGAACGCGTGCACTTTAATTTCCAAACAGGAGTATTATGAAATTAGTCGATGGAAGCGTCAAAACTGGGCATTAGGTTATTGGTGGAAATTATCAAAATGGATATTTTTATTTGGTCGTCGATCAATCGTGAGCGTGGTATTAATTTTATTATCGAATTTTTTCTAATCGTGTCCTTTTTTTACGACAATACCAGCGTTAACAATCGGATTTAGAATAATTTCACGACTTTATTCGAGACATTTTTAGACCTGTCGTGCATCAAGTACGCTTATGTATAAAGATTTAAGTAATCATAGACGGTAAGCTGTCCATAAAAATGTATTTTCGAGTAATAGCCGAACACGTTATAGTGTCCTTCGTGTAAGTATTTTTATGATACGGATATCAGAACGCATCGGAATTCCGAGGGTTTGCTAATGAACGTGAATTACGAATGCATATGGTTTTTAAAAACCGTTCTCATTTTATTATCACTTAGTCAGCGTTAAACATACTTTTCCTTTTACCCGTGGAACGCGTATAGTATTCATTGGAGAAAAATTTTAAACGCTCAGAAGTCAATGAACACATTCCAAAATTGCTCAATTATCAAACGTAAACAATACAATAACCGGAAACATAGGATATTTGGTTTTTTCTAAAAACACATTGCGAAATGGAAAAATTTTCAGTCGCAAGGTCAAACGTAACATATGTAGTTGCGTTAAATTATCCAGAATTTTCTGCCAGCTAACGTAGGTACGGAAGCTTCTCGGTAGTAATTGGATAGCTGTATAAATATAGCAAATCGCTTAACATACAAATTCGCGCCTGGTCATTCAATAACTGCGTTGATGACGACAAGGCGAAAACGAATTTGTAGGAGTCGTGTAATTTTTTTCTTCAAATTAATTCATCGAGTTCTAAGTGGTCGCAAATTCGACGCAGAATTCAGTAAATTACGAGATGACTAAGTGGGTGTTGGAACGTTGGGCAAAGCGTCGCCTTCGCTAATTCCTTGTTTTTGGAATAATTTTGTCAAATTAGGCGATCCAAATAAATATTACGAAAGTTGTATATTTTAGCGACGTTATTATTCTACTCTTAGTTCTGTATTTTGGAGAAGAGAATGATTTTGAAGGAGTATCGAAATAATTATACCTATTATATTACATTCCTGATACATTTCTAATATTTCGATTGAGATCAGATGAGATGGGAACCGTTAATTCTCGTCTCATCACAAATAAGTCTCACGAAACTGAAACGAAGAAAAAGTCTCGTTTATTTCTCGTCTCATGAGATTTTTCACCTAAAACTCAAATTATAATAGAATTCAATTTTGAGACGATTTTAGAAGCAATTACATAGTGATGGGCACTCTCCTGAAAGACATAACTGCACTTCCACTCCAATTCATTTCATTATCTTAGGAGAGCATTTTCGAAAAAAAAGAGCACTCATTAGTGTTTCTCACCACTCTGGTTTTCACACTATTTTGATTTTTTTTTTAATATTTGAAGGTAATCAAGCTATATGTTAATAGATTTCTTTTAATGTTTATTTTTACATTTGCTTAAAAAGAAAATTCTTTTCAAAGTGTCTTTTCAATTTTTTTGGGAAAAAATCATAATTATATGCATTTTCACCAAATCAATTAATTAACAAACACTCTTATAACATATTGAAAATAAAAATAATAGAAATGTTTTTTTTTGCTTTCAGTATGGTACACGCTTTGGCTATGTAAACGTTGGTGTGTATATAATAATTCGATTAATTAAAAATATATTTATAATAGTGTTGGATTTTAATTATATTTTTATAAATTTAACATTTTTGGTATATTAAACCAATAGTAAATATATGATGTGCTCAAACAATAAATCCTAAAATTCCAATTGAGATTATAGCATAGATTATATTAATTTTTCTAAAAATTTCAATTTTTCCACAAAAATTTACTCTTCGCAACAGAATATTTGGGCAGTATTTAATCAAAAATTTTAAATAGAAAAGGAGCATAGGAGTTTTAAGTGAAATCAGGAATGCACTCCTTAAGATTGAAAGTGAATTCCTCACTTATGCACACAGGGACATACCGAAAGGGGCGGGAGGGGGAGCTCCCCCCTTGGCTTTTGGAAAGTTGGTAAATTTGGAGTTTTAGCGTAAAGTTGGTAAACTTGACAACTTGCACAATATTATTACAGCTATTTGTAAATTTTTTGAAGATTAACAAGACTGTGACACCTTATTGGTAAAATTTCACGGTATTAGTTGGCAATTTTTGGTTCCCCCCCCCTGAAGAATGCCCTCGGTACGCCCCTGTATGCACATCGTGCAAGTACACATCAGAGGACTAGGAAAGGGGATTCTAATACGAGATTTTGATTTTCAAGTGATGCACGTGTTCTAGTAAGTTCTCAAGGGCGCAAATTTAAATTTTTAAATTGATTTCGAGATTTGGTTTATTGATTTCTATTGTTAGGATAATTCAAATTTTTATTGGATGTATAATTTATACAAATTATTTTATTATTAATAATTTTTTTATAAGATAAAATTTTTTTAACTTTTTTTTTCATTTAAAAAAAATAACTATTTTTATTAATTTTCTTTTTAATCAATAATAAAATAATATATAATATAATAATAAAAAAATGTCTACTTCTCAAGACTCGCATATCGAAATAGAGGTTTTTGTTGATTTCTTAATCAAATTTGAAGATTATTATACAATCTGAGCTCTTTTCTTCTCACTTCCTACGTTTTTTTTTGAAATTTGCTTGTTGCTTACCAAGATAAAAATTTTGATGATACACAATTCATCTGAGCCTTTTTCTCCCATTCGTTTCGATGCATATCGTAACAGATGAAATATACACATTTCACATTTGAACCCCCTCCCCCTCCATAGAGAGGAAAAATTGAAAAATGGACTTTAAAAATGCAGTCGGTGTTCTGGAAACATATAATTATGCGACACTTGAAAAAAGGAAATTTCAAAATTCAACCCTTCTCCTCCCAAAAGCACTAATCTCAAAATCGACCCAAAAAATAGAAATCGCCATATTTCAAAATTTATTAGAACATATGCGACACTCGAAAAGTCGAAATTTTAAATTTGAACCTCCTCCCACCCCAAAAGGAAAAATTTCAAAACTTTTCCAAAAATGGAAAATCTTAGCTTTAAATTTCAACCTCTTCCCTACCTGAAAAAAGGTTGATCTTAAAATTAAAGCAAAATTTGAAATCATCCCCTCCGTCTATAAGCCTTCTTCTCCCCTCCAATATCTTGTATGGAGGTGAAATAGCGATATAGTATACGTCTTATCCGCAGTAATCGTATGAGTTCATAATATTCACATTTTTACCAATTTGAGGCCCTTATCCGCAGTAATCGTATGAGTTCATAATAATCACATTTTTACCAATTTGAGGCTCCTCAAGATCTACTGAAATTTTATAATCTGCCATTTTAGATCATTTTTGTCACAAAATGAACGGGTCATATTCTGGTCACCAACTTATCTTACATACACAGTTTGACCTTTCTAGGTCGATTTGATGACGAGATATGCAAGATTCAAGAAATTACATCACTCAAAACTTCCTCAAAAAGCAATTTTTTGTTCTTACTCCTCTCTAAATGCACTTCAGAAGGTGAAATTTGGATATGTTGGTGTCCGTGAATCACTCTTTTATATGAAATAAAAAATAAAAAATTCAAGTCATGTACCTCTTCTCAAGCCTTCCTCAAAATTTGAGTGACCTGCCATTTTGAATTTTTTTGAAAAAACAAAACAGTTTTTTTTTGTATTCTTAAGTAGAGTCTTTCTCCAAGTACCAAGTTACCAAAAAGTTGGACATTTCCCAAATGATTACAAACGGTGAAATGCTAAGATTTGAAGACACCACGCTCCCACGACCACTTTCCTAAATCAGATAAGCTGTAATAGCTGTCGTTTTTTCGTAGAAAACTCATCTAAACTGTCATGTAAAAATTATGTTACATTTGAAGTTTCGACAGCAAGAGCAAATCCTGAAAAGATGATACAAGAAAAAACGACTTTTGGTATTGAGCTATTTACACTTTCTATTCATGGAAACTTTCAGTATGTTGTTCAGGGAGACATTCCTCTGAAATTCAGGAAGAAAATCTTTATTGAAAATTTTGTCTACAAACAACTTTCTTTGTACCTAGATAAGTCGATTTACTCCACTACTAACCCAAGACCTGGAATGGTATGATGATATGAGATCGTATCCTCAGTTAAGACGAATATGGTTAGAAAATAGAATTTTTCATTGTCTATTGGTAATTACTTAAAATATATTGATAAAAATAAAATATAGTAAACATGGTTGAAAAACAGAAAAAACAAACCTGAGTCAGAACCAGGTATAATATACCAGCAGCACACACCACTGTTGAACTAGTTTTATCACTGTCATTGAAAAAAATCGATTGGGACTCCAAGGAGAAAAAATTGAAAATTGATTTGTAATTGTTTTGGTGAGGATTCCGAGAAAACCACTACCGGTATTTATATGATAAAAAAATTGATTATTGGTGAAAAATTCGATGAAAAAAAAATGGGCGTTAAAGTCGTACATATTACATACTATACTAATTGTCCTCATGTATTCGTGCACGAATGCAATTAGTTAAGGTGACTGAGTATTCGCAAACTGCTAAAGATATCTTACTCGGATATGGGATATTAAACTTCCACACAGAAGTGACGTCAGAGACATAATTTACTCAAAATGTATAAATCATCGCCTCATGCAGTCTCATTACCGAGCATTATCTTTCACTGACGAAGCTGAAATTGCAAGACAAAAAAACAACAACAAAAGATTAATTACTGCGATTAAACTGTTCGCATTAAACGACTTAGGTTTAAACTGTTCGCATTAAACGACTTAGGTGGTAGTAGTACACAGAAGATTTAAAATCTTCGAACACCGACCCTGGATGCGTCCATGTGTCCCACTGCACGATCATACCATATCGTGCGTAAAAAAGGACGAAACGTTGGGATAGTTATTTTATGGTCATTTTATTCAAAATATAACATCCAAACTACTACACCAGATACTTCATATAGGTTCTCCTTGAATACCAAAATATACGTTCGTGTACACGCACACCTAAACTCACCTAAACACACAAAAAATCTCGCTTACGCATCTGTTCCTCAAAACGGAGATTTATTAATCCTTAATTTAAGGTTATCCATCGTCAAACAGCTGGTCGATAATGAGCAATTGATTGATTGGTCGGAGACCCAGTATCCGAGTACTCGGTGCAACACAACCTTCTTAATCTTACAAATTAAACGCCTTCTAAATCTAATATTTTTCCACCTGTTCTCCGGTACAGGCTAGAGCCCGTATGTGATGTCCATACATTGATCTTGAGACCGAGAGTAGAAACTAATGTGGATTTTCTTTCGTTCGAGCGTTTGTTATATCTAGTTTCGACACGCTTTATACCCAGCTTTATTAAATTATTCCGAAGAAGGATTTTTTCCATTTTATTCTCTTCACCAAAGCCTGCCATCATGGGAGAAGATGTAAAAACGGAATATTTAACATTACCCGGAAAGCGTTCCGTTTCTTACTCGCATATGTAAGATGGCTGTTGTAAATAAAGTAAAAGTGGCGAGATTTTAAACCGGTTTCAATCTTTTCGAATAATTTCAGAACTTTTCGTCTCTCTCTCGATAGTCGTATTTTTTTATAATCGCGCTCGAAGGCTGATTCGAATTTAGTGTAATTATCCGCCGATACGAACGACAGCTCGTAATGACGGAAATGAGATGTAATATACTTAGTAGCGCCATATAACTTCTATAGGTTGACTAATTTATACGTAATTGTTAGGTGAGCGCTGGAGCAACTGGTACAGAAACTGAAAAACTTGCATATCACAATAGATCGCCATTACAGCTTACCCATCTGATTAGGGAAGGTGATAGAGGGAAGGAAAGAGAAGGAGGAGGTTCATGATCTTTGCTATTCGAACTATTATTAGTCACATGACAAAGGTTCAACTTTACTGCATAAATATGCCCTTGCTACTACGTAACAAAAAAATTTGATCAAAAGTTGTTCAGATATATGCAGCGACTTTTTCAAAATTTTTATTCCACTCAAAATACTTTAATTTTGAGAGTGACTGGAAGGATCTCTAAAGCCTCAAAATTGTACACAGTGATGTCATATGATAGAATAAAGTAAAGGCACAAACATATTCAAATTTCAGCTTTTTAAGTAAAATTAAGAAAAAGTGGGAGCATAAAATAGATTTTTAAGGCAACTTAGAGTCATGAACTTTCTTCAATTTTTCATACTATGGGCCATAGTCAGGACGATTGTTTTTATGTTGTTCTTTCACAGCCAGAACAATTGAGCGAAGGAGAGGATTTTTAAAGGCATACCCTCTTTCAATACACAAGAAATTTATGAATGTACATCAGTTCATAATTTAATACCCTCCCACCACCACTCCCCCAAAAAAAACAACTGTTACATATTATCTCCTGAGGGTTTGATTTTATCAAAAATAGTTCAGTAGTTGTTACAACTTTTGTTAGACAACTTTTTTTCTATGATCACCAGAAAAGGAAGTGAAGTCAGGAGTGTTGTAAAAAAGGGTTCACATAAAATAAACGGTTTTTCATATTATCTCCCCAAGGGTTGATTTTACGGCAAAAATAGTTTAGTACTTTTTTGTTCTACACTATATTTCTACATTTTTTGTTGGACGACTTTTTTTGTACGAGCAGTAGGAAAAGAGGTGGAGGATGTTGTAAGAAAGGTTCTCATAAAATATGAGTAAAATTGTTCTAAAATTTTATTTATTAGAATCTATTATCACCACTTATACCACAAATTATCATCGCTCCCTTCTAAGGAGTTTCAGTTTCAAGGTCATCGTCCACATCACTGTGTTCTATCTCTGGGATACTGGAATTGAGACACAACTGCATACACTTGAGCAATTTAGACCCGAAAACAGAATCCATGAATTTATTAGGATCAGTAATTGGACACGATGATTCTATACTAAATAACAATCATATACCTAGTACCTACTACCCTTTCGCCCATACGCATGATGCCTGTTAATTTCAGTAATTGTTGAGGAGCTGGTTCAGCAGTCATTATAACTGGCAAAAATATTTCATTCTCCAACTTCCATCCCTAATTACACGCTTGTTCCTGGTTACTAAGCCATATTTGTACCAGATAATATGCCTGATAACAATGGAGTTTCAAAGCATTGGTAGTAGGTGGTAAATTCACAAGATCCATTCCTTTCGAAACATTTTTGGCAAAATATTTGAAACTAAATTCTTTGATAGATGTAGTTTTTTTTGGCAGTACTATAAATTGCTTTCACATGATCGCTAGTTGCATTAAAAAGTTCTTCTGAACTTGATGTTTTGTTGTTAAACACCATCTCGTCTTTTAGAAGTACTTTGAAGCTTCTCATCTTTCCCTTTCTGAAGAAACAAGAAATTGTATCGCATCCAGTTAACGCATGATCTACGAGAATGCTCGATTTTATTTTCGGAAATTTCTGAACGTTGTCAATTCTCTTTCAGGTTTCAAAAGCTATATATATCATGGTTCGATTGTTTTAATGAGAATAAAATTTAAAAAATTAGATGATTTATGGCGGATTCATGCTCATCTAAAGGTACGTACTTACCTCAATGAATTCTTTGCACCAGTGTCTGTGAAGGGAGTGTCAAATCATGGGAGTAAAACCCAGAAGTGACAAAATCCCCACTCCTAAAGAATAAAGCTGCTGCAGACAATAAGAGAAGGCACATGCCATTAAAACCGTAGGACAAGGAGTTACAACTCACAGAGAACATGATGCACAGTATTATAATGGTCAATGATCATATGGTACTAAACTGACAAAAGAGATGTACTCATGTAGGCACTCAAGAAGCGAGGAAGCAGAAGAGTCAAGCTTCCAGTAGAGGACTGCCTAAACCTTTCTTTGGAAGATTTAGGTTCTGCTGGAAGTCATACTGAAAGTGATTTTTTAGTAAATACAGTGGAGAATGACTTAATGGAGAGTAAATAATAATAAGTAATCATAGACTAGCCATTAATGGCCTTCTACAATATTGCCATGTTGAATGATATTTAAAATTAAAAAAGAAATTCAAACAAAACATACATACAATAATACTAACACAATATTCACTTCAACTCTAAGCATTATTGTACCATGTATAATATCCTATCAATAAGCCATCTCCTCAATTTGTCAATTTAAAAAAAAATCGATTTTGAAGGAGAAAGTTAGAGGTCTCTAACCGGTACCCCGATTAAAAATTCAGCTCTAGTAATTCGGCACAATTAGACGGGTACTTCCTTTTTAATTTTATTGATAAAACAATTACAGCAATCTTAGGCACGTTAAGTTCGTCGGAAAAAAACCACCACATCGAAACTAGAATGGAAAAAATTCCTGCAATTAAAAACAGCGCCGAATTAGACCTATAGTAATTTTATTTTACAATGTCACAAAACAATTTCGTAATCACGAATTTAGCAAAGTCGAAATTCACCGACTTGTTTACAATTCCGTGTACTTGCTCATGAGACGGTATTTTTTTGCAGACGTGTTTTATGAATTGGTAACGTGATGTAAAGCATGTTTTATCCAACATTAACACTTATGCCGGTAATTAGAAGTTTCGAAAATTTCAACGGCAAAAATCCAATTTTGCGCACGTCCTTGCCATAAAACTAATAAACAAATTCCACCGTTGAAAATTTCGAAATCTGATTAATAGAGTTAGGTAGTTAAAAAAAGCAACAAAAAAAATGAATATTCAACGTATTACTCAAAGACTAAAAAAATTTCACTACCAAGTATTCGAATCGACGTTCTTCAAAGTTTCATCAACCGCCTCGTGCATCTGAAAATATTCTATCCACACAGGGTACACAAGTGGTCGAACGCGGCGATCATTAATATTAATAGTTTATTTATGTAAATCGATGCTAATTCACAGTCTGACTCTGGGTTCGTGTGTATAGCGAAAACAGAGTCGTTTGGTCCAGCGTTTACGTCCGATCCAACTCGTTATTTTAACCCCATTTCCTTCTGGTCTCCGGTACTCGCGACTCGGCTGATCGCGCTATTCGTATACTCTTCTGCTCTTTTCACTTTTCTGGGTTACATTCGAGTCGGACGCATTAACTGATACCATTACTGCATCACCAACGATGCAAAAATAGGCGACAGTTATAACGGAATTTGTGATTCAATGGCGACTCCTTCTTCATCCCACCGCCTCACCGTCACCTCTAGTCGTCCATACAACCGACGACAACGTGCGCGTATATTATGCGAATTTTAAAACGCCTCGGATATAGCAACAAATGACCCGACATCGCTTCTATTATAACTTATAAGAATATGCGATATGCATACGTTGTCGATTGTTTAAGATTTGAATTCATTGAATTATTACGCAGCGTTGGTCGGATTTTTCCTATCGATGCGGCGTTTTATTTAAATGCTTTTCTTTTATCTTCGCGCGACCTGATGTACATCGGGAGTATTCGATTTCCTCATAAATGAGCTACCGCTGAACTTGGGTTTTTGTTTTCATTTTTTTTAATCTGTTTTAATTTAGCTTCGGTGTCCTGTGCAAATTTTAATAATTTATGAAATATTAGAGTTCACTCCACCAACTTCTTCTTATTAGAATGTAGGTACTAATAGTAAAAAAATTATAATCCGCCATGGATCGAGCTTAGTTTTTTTCAATAATCGATAAGTACCCGGGTGAGAAAAGTTGTCTAAGGACCATAGTAGTATGCTTAAAAATTTCACTCCCTCTACCATCTTCTGGGTAAGGGATTGTGACAAAGAAACCTCCCCTACCGTGAATCATCGATTTAAATCAGACAAAGTTTTTATGTATAATTTTAAGTTTTTGTACTCTTTCGATTATTTGAGATTTTTTTTTTTAATTTATATTATTATTTATTTTTTATGAAATTTTTATTAAAATAATTTTTTACTTCTATAATTGTTTCTTTCAATAATAAATTAATTTTTTGTAAATAATTTATTTATAAATTTTTTTGTTTGCAAAAATTTCATCAGTCAAAGTTTATATATAGAGCGAGAGTCAAATTTTCAAAAACTGAGTGAAATTGTGGAAATTATGAAAAAAAAACAAAATGCACCATAAAGTGAAGAGAAATAAAATGTTGTCATCAGAAAACACCCTGAAACTGGAAGAAACCATGAAAAGCCCCTTTCCTTGGCTTTAATTCTTGAGAAAAAATGCAAAAATAAGTAAACATTTTTGGCATGCAAAAATTGACACATGTAGCGTGACGACAAAATAAAATTAATTCATTTTTTTTTATGATCATCAACTTTCTACGTTACTTTTTTTTTTTTTTTGAATCAGGGATGCCAGACCAGTATTATTCACCAATCAAAAACAAAACATATATGTCTTTCGCGATCTAAACAAACAAAAAATATTGCCTGGGCAACAGTCTCCAGTACGATTATATTTATGCGCGGTTAACAAAAAAATGGTAACAAAAATTAATTAACAAAGACGAAGCATTACATCTACATATGCATGGATATAAAAATAATATATATATATAAAAGCTGAGTGAGGTTGAAAAACTTCTGCAGGTAGGTAAATTACTATCCAAAAATTTTCATTTCGACTTCGACGTATGGCTCATCTCAGATAAATAATTATATTGTAAATGAATAGGAAGGACTCACGTATTTGGTATCAACAATTATGCACATAGCGAATAAATAACAACTTAAAAATCACGCTACATAATTGGCATCCCTGATTCAAAAAAAAAAAAAGTAACGTAGAAAGTTGATGATCATAAAAAAAAAATGAATTAATTTTATTTTGTCGTCACGCTACACACATTCTTTAACCTCGCGATACATAATTAAAATATCGTATTTTCGATCAATTTTGATAGTATCATCTTGCACGGATATTCTAATGTTGAGAGGCAAGGGGCAATTGTTCACAATAAGCTGTAATTTAGGTAGGCACCAAAGTGAACAACTTAAACTAGCTAAACTTCTTATTATAATGTTGCTTCACTTTTTTAATTTCTAGTTCATTGGTGGGAGAGGGGATTAATTTTCCAAAAAAATTCCATATCTCAAGTGAATATAAACTATGGTACCCAGCTAAAACTACCTAGATAATTTATTGGAATGGTATTTCACTCATTTAACTCATTTTCGATGGATTCTAGAATTCACACGCATTACAATTTTTCTGTTGTTGGAAGCGGTGGGAGAGGGAAAGGGTTGATCACTTTTGTAAATAAGTAGCTTATAAAAAAGGAGAGTGAATAGCGATTTTTTTTCAAACATTTAGGTATTTAAAAAAATATATATATGTTTTTTATTTTTAGGTAATTACATAATAACGATAAGAAATTGAAATAATTAGGTACTTAACTGATTAATTTATAATTTAAAAAACCCTAAAAAATGAAAATAAGCTAAACATTTTCTTTCAAGGAAATTAAACCTGCATTAGACATTTAATTACTAAATTTCTGATTCATCAGTTTGGCATCCTTATTGTACACAAAATGAATGAAAAACTGAGAATGAATTTTTTTAGAAATTCCAGTTTTTAATATTTTTTCATTCTTGCAGAGTTTTCCAATTTTTGTTGATTTTTTTGTTCTCTAAAAATTTTTCATTTTTTTTTTCTAATTTTTGACTTTTTTAGATTTTAACAAATTTTTTAAATTTATGTTTTATATTATTTAAATTTTCGAACATTTTTTATTTTTCAATGTTGAGTCTTTGCCTTTAAAAATCTGTATGGAGAGTTTTCCCCCTTACCCCTTTTCCTCAGTGGTTCGAGTGAACATTAATTTTGTCAGTTTCGTGAGCATTGTAACAAGTTGACCAGGGCAATTATTGATTTGAATTATTGTTTTTTATTTTACAATTTTCAACTTGATGATAAAAATTTTCATTACGCTCTCTTAATATAGGATATTTAATTGAAAGTGGGGGAAAAACTAAAAACAAAAAATGTGAAATTTTCAAGACTTGTAATTAATTAATTTGAAGAATAAAAACTGATTTTTGTTCAAATATTTTATTTCCAATTTAATGGAATATTTTGCCTCCTCTATCAACTCTTCCGATCCAAATGCCTTTTAACTCTATCACTTTTAAGGACATATTGTCAAATGGCCAAGCACGGGTTGATAAATTATTCATTTTTCTGAAGTCCACAAGATTACCTAATTAGTAAAATTTAAGTTATACTCGTGCCTCTAGCGATTATTGCTGTACATGAAGCGTAAAAAAAAAACTGAACATGGCATGTAAAAAAAGGCAGATTCTAGTTGCTTTTACTTCTTTTCTGAATGAAACTCATAAAAAAATTATCAACTTTTTTCGTTTTTAACCGATTGGGTATCCCATATTTGGGACACATTTAAACAAGGATACACTTTAACGAAAAAATTTTCAACTCATGAACTACAAACATGTTGAGTTTCTCAAAAAAGAATTTTAAACTGATCTATTTTGGACTAGAATCCTAAAAAAAATCTCTGGAATTACTGAAAAGGTTGAGTATCCGATATTATAATACTATATTCAATTTAGGTACGTAAACCCTCTAATAAGACATTCTTTACAGGATCGAAAGTGTATCAATATCGACGAGGTGAAAATGCTTTATATTATCTCTCTGTAACGTATATATGCGCGCGCATCTTTTTGCATTCTCATTCTTGACTCCATTTTAAACTCTCATTATTTTTATCGACCATATATAGGTACATGGACGGCTAATGCAAATGTGTAAATAGTGAAGAGCAGGTAGCAGGAGCACTTTGCAAAGCGTTGCTTTTGCGCATGCGTGAATATATGAATCTACGAGAGTTTGTTTACTTTCAACATAACTTTTCCCAACTTCCGCCCCGTATTTCCACTGTTTCTTTCACAAGTCATCACTTATCAGCATCTTGTAAACACAAGTTCACACTTGCGCATGCGCAAAAGCGATGCTTTAAAAAATACTCCTGATATTAGTTCTTCAAAATGCATTGATTTTTTAACGTTGCATTAGCCGTCTATGTAAATATGGTCGACGATTATTTTGCATATTTACATTATGTACGTTGAAAATTCGTTGAATAAAATATCGTACGCAACTTAGGACTAAATATGTGAACATTCTTGTACTATTACCATATAAATGATTTATTAATAGGTATTTTTTATTTAAAGAACTGTATTTTTTTTCTATAAAGAATAAATACTGTTGAAAAGTGTAGAAGGAATACTTATCATGAATAAAATCCCAAAATTTAGTCTAATAAATAAATAAAACGAAAATTCAGCTAAACATGAGTTGGCAACATTGACTACGGGGGAAAGGGAGGGAAACAGAACGCTTCATTGTCCTTTTACGTATTTGCAATTTTTCCACGATAAAAATCACAATTCACAAATGAATCTTCATGGTATTTGATCAATGATATGAAAGACGAAGGAGAGGAGCACACCTGTAACAATGGCGACTATGGTAGGCTGAGCTCACAAGTAAAATTATACATTCAATACAAAAGTACCAACCAACGAAATAAAGAAGTCAAAGCCCCCTTGGATTTGGTTATGGACTAGCTTCTGGCCTAGGGACTAGTAAAAGACCGGGCTGATAAATTGATAGGTATACATAATAAGTTTCATTTCTGCCCCTCCCCGTCCCGTAATTCGTACAAAATAGCTGATTTCAACAAGTGGTATTTTTTAAACCACTCTGTACATTTTTACGAGATCGCATATAACAGCCAATACTGCCAACTCATTTCAATCACCAATATGGAGAATCTTTCCATTCACAGAGCTTGAATTAATATTCTCGTCAACACATAAATATTATTTCTATTTGGCCATCCGCATAAACAAATGATTGATAATTTTTCCTTTGAAATGTAATTAAATAATTTTTTTTCAATTCCAACTTCCAACAAACATGTTCTGGAATACAGAAACGAGCTCATAAACACCGGGACTTACTGCGCACACTGTATCACCATAAAAAGCTATCAAGATGTTTTAAACATTTTATCCGCGACGACTAATTAAAATGTCGATCGCACGTAAGAAACTCTGTCGCGAAGCCATCCAATGAAAACTCCACGTTCTCGAGAAAAATATCAAGTACTTTCCTCGTAAAAAATACATTCGACTGCCATTACCAGGTAATTATGTGTTGGTACAGGTTTTATGAAAGTCGATGACTCTTGTTTCCCTTCTCATCTTCGTCGACATCGAGCGGACGTGTATTCGTCGTTTTACGTGTACTCGTCATAAGCAATGTTACCAACGACAGCGAAAAAATTCTCGAAATTCGCGATCTCGTCGTTTCGATTAATCCGTAAACATCGAAGACGAGTCGTCCACCAAATATAATCGAAGTACCTTTTGGGATGTAGGAAATACGTGTATACGGGGCGCATGTTTTATAGTCGAATTGAAATTAAAATATCGTTTTCACCATTCCGCCATAAAGTACGATATACGAGCACGTAGGCGAAAAGAATGAAATAAATGGAGTCAGTTTTTTTCTTCTCGAAATCTAAAGCCACTTTGGATCACTTTATCGTCTCTAACACTACAATATTGGGCATTTTAAAACCTCGAATAACGCGGAAATACTTGTATTAACAATACAAATATTATCGATACTTCAGTTGCCATGATTCCTAGGATCCCCTACATCATGCATACACAATTATACAGTCATCCTTCGTGCACCAACGAATCCTTGAAAATCTCGACACATTCGATCACATGATTATTTCGTCAACATTCCTCACAAATCGTACTCCACCTTCGAGCCAACGAATAACAAACTCGTGTAAAAATATTTACCGTACGGTAGGTAAATATTCAATTTAAATCGAGTTTTTCAAGGTACATTAAGTACCGCTCGTTCGATGCTTCTTCGATGCGAATCTATTATGATTTTTTCGCGATACCGAACAACACTGTGTTTCGCTTAAAACGTACAGCAGCGTAAAAGCAATGTCATGTTATGGAAGAAACGTGTTAATTTTCGTTATTTTTGCTTCTACAGTAATAATGTAATTCGTTGTATCAGACTGTGCAATTAATTCCGATGAAAACTCAACGTACCTATCTTTTCACTGAATTAACCTTATACTCGGTTAGTCACCTAGTTTAAATGAATTTAAGAGTGAAAATAGGATATTATTATTCGTGAAAGAAATACTCATTTTTATAGCTGAAAATCACGCATACTAAGGTATCCTGCTGAAACCTTCTAAGAACTTGAATTTAAGATATGGTGCACTCATGCCTCAAAAAATCACACTAGTCTTCACTTATTTATTGCCAGCCATACTCCTCAAATCATGATCAAGGTGCCATTTTCATTTCACCTAAGTTCAAGGAACCACATTTCAAGTAATCATGGGAAGGAAGTGAAAACTTCCTCTTCCTGATACTTTTGTTGAGGAGATATGAGTGATTCGAAAAATTTTATGATCCTCTTTCCCCTCAGGTACTTCTCCTTTCAACTTCTTTTCAATTCTTCCCACGAGAATACACATACTACATTTTCCTCTCAAAGTATCAATACTTAGTCTTGAACTGAGCTTAAAAAAGAAATTTGAGATTCCTAGGAGCATTTAAAGAAGAAATAAGGATAATTCAAGAAATTTAAATTTTCATAATCTGATTCTCCCTCCCCTCTTAGAATCGTTTCCCGTTCCAAATCTACTCTAATTCTAGTACTTCAGCTTCAATTCATTGTATGAAACTTTATTCGAACATTTTCGAATACTTTTGTTCACCCCTCTTTTCATAATTCTGAGGTTTCTCCTCCCTTATCCTTTGAAAATGAACTACGAGGTTGAATTAAGATTATACTTCACTTCTTGAGGCGAGTAATCATGAGCCCATTCATCAAATTTGAGTATTTTAAGGCTCCTCGAGCTTTTCTCAAATTTTGAACACATCTATTTTATATCCATCTTGATCCTAATTCAAGCTGGATTTTTGAAGCAACTGAACAAAAACAATTTACTTATTTAGATAGATTTAAAGGCGATATGGGCGATTCAAAAATTTCGTTTCATTGGAGATGAGTTTTTTATGAAATGTGAGCCATTTTCGACTCTGTCATAATGCTATAAATTAGGGGAATGGATGCGTTGAAAGTTTTTTCTGTGAGCGAGGGTAGAAAGAGGAAAAGAGAAATCAATAATATTTAGTATATGGGATCGGGGCCGTGCAGAGAAAATCCAGACCCAGAAGGAAAAGTCATAAGAGCAAAAAAAAATAAAAAAACGTTGTGGAGATAGTAAAAACAGATTTTTAGCTCCGATACGTCGAGGCGTCGAGTCGCGAGCCCTCAAAAAAACTCCGACTCGGATGAAACTCCCATCCCTCTCATCAGCATAGGGCTGTATTGGATAACTTGTTTCGCTTACGATTTTTTGGTTTGGTTGAGAGATTAATGAAAAACGCCATTGTTTTACATTGAATATTAAAAGCCTAATTTTATGATAATATTTTATTTGAAAAAGAAATTGAAAAATACGAAATAAAAAACAGTTAAAAATTGAATAATTGTAAAACAATAACATAGATGAGCCTTATATCATTTCAGAGCTTCTAAAAGTTAAAATCAAATTTCAAAGAATTTGATGATAGAAAAGACACTTTTTGCTTTCACAATTTTTTTAGAATGGGGAGGGATAGAAATTACCCATGTTACCTCAGATCCCATCACCATTATAGGGGATATTCACCACTTGAGAATTCTAGGATAGTCCGCTAAATACCAATTTTGAGCTTCCCAAGGGTATACCGCCAAAACATTTTGAGATCGATTACCTCTTCTCCCCCCTCCAACATCATATATGGAGGTGAACTGGGGATATACTATACTTCTTATTCTTAATAATCATATGAGTTCATACTAATTAAATTTTTACTAATTTGAGGCTGCTCAAGCTCTACTCAAATTTTGATAATTCGCCCTTTTGGATCCATTTTGACCCAAATTCAAGAGATCATATTCTGATCACTAGCTAACCCACACAAAAAATTTGATTTTTTTAGGTTGATTTGTTGAGGAGATATGGAAGATTTAAGAAATTTCATGACTCAAAACTTTCTCAAAAAGCTTTTTTTCGCTCTAACTCCCCTAAAAATGCACTTAGGAAGCTGAAATTTGGATATGTTGGTGTCCGTGACTCACTCTCTCATATAAAATAAAAAATAAAAAATTTGAGCCATTTACCTCTTCTCCAACTTCCCCAAAATTTGATTGATCCGCCATTTTGAGATGTATGGAAAAAACAAAAAAGTGCTTTTTTTGCATTTTTATGAAGAGTCTCTCACCAAGTTTTGAGAGAATTTCATGAATACCCGCCGGCGCTACGCGTGGGAGAAAAATATGTATATACCCCAAAAAGTTGATACATGCCAGATGATTACAAATGGTCTAAAACGTAAGGATTTAAAAAACCCAACCATACCCCTAACCTCTGCCCAAATCACGTAGGCTATAATAGCTATCGTTTTTAAGTTGAAAATTCAGTTTAAATTCCTCTCATAACCAGCAACATGCACACATCACCTCCATCGAAATTTCGAAACCACCACTTCGAACTTCTACCCAACATAATAATGATTCATTTTATTACATCCATTGTTACATTTGCGAAATAGATTATAAAAGTGCTTTTGTATATTTCTGATTCATCACAAAGTAGCATTTTATCTATAACACGTTCGTTAAACAGAATACCATATTATTCTTGCATAAAACTGCTGATCTAAGTCTTTCAGCAACGCCACATTTACAACTACACTTGGCACCTCGCTTCCGTCAATCTATAAAATTACCACGCAACATTTTACCGAAGACATCTAAAGTATTTTTTCATCTGAATTTGTCATTAAAAAGACGAACCCAGCATTAATTTGATAACGCCTACAATAAGTTTTACATAAATTAAAGAGTTCGCGAAAATCGAGTTCTATACACGACAGACCCATCAACTCGAACGAATCTAGCAAGTAGCAAGTCATGCTTCTTAACCGCGAACCCGAACAAATTTTTTTCCAAGTTGCAATTAAAAAATAATAACTTACCTTCACATTGAACCAGACCTAAATGAATAATGAAATGGAAATTACGCCGAGATAAATACATACAATTCGAGTACGCATAATGCACAATTTTTCACCATGCGAATAATCTTTCGAAGTCAGTAACCCTATTTGCGGCGGGTATTTATTTCCAAATTAAGTTAAACTTGTAGGAGTGTACATTTCGAGACATCTAATCGGTATACAGCGTTAGCTATATAAATGAAAAATCCTATTATGTTTCGTAAAAGAGCACAGATGAATTCTCAAGTCAAGAATCAGAACGTTTTGCCTACAGGTACGAGGTACCATACATTATCAGTCTCATTATCAAAACAATACCACGTTAAATCATGATTTCAACTTTTCAACACACTACCCTTACATAAAAAAATAAACCATCGATGAAGAACGAGCGTACAAAAAGGGTTACACCAAAACGAGGATATCCTGAAACCAAATGTTTAGATAAATACCGAATTCCAGAGCATACAAAAAATCCAAAGCGTACGGGAAAAGGTCTTTCAATAGAAAAGGGTTACGCATAATCAACGGTTTGATTTCCTTTTGAAAAATATAATAAGATTGTCACATGTTCGTGTACCTACAAAGTGGTTATAAGATGGGGAAACAGAACACCATTTTCCATCTTATTCATCCCAATGATAAACCTGCTTGTTATCTCGAGATTTCAGAATTATACAAAAAAACGCGATTCATTCGCCGACGAACCGAAACAGCGATGGGAAATTACAGCGTCTAGAAATACTATCCCTTTTCATTGAATTTATTTTTTCCGAAAAAAGGTTCCATTTCGATACACTCATCAGTGATTGTGGGTACACTCGTAAAATTTAAAATGCAAATGTTCGAGTTATTTTTAAACTAGTATTTCAATTACAGCATATTCGCCAATTTTAAGGTATCGCCATAACCGAGGGCGAAAATTGGAATCTATCCAATTTACCGTATTTACAGAGCAACTTTTAGATGTTAAATTTAAAAATTACCAATCCTACTAAAGTGCAATGTACCACCATGGAACAGGTATCTAGGTTTTTTTTAATCACAATCGAATATAGATATTTTTATGAGAAATTTCGACGCTAACTAAAACTGGTATTTTTCATCCTTTTTTTATAGCCATTACAACTTTATGCTCGTGTTAAATCTGAAATATAGTGGTCATTGGCGTATCCCATTTTCAAGGTTATAGCAGACATAATGAATATTACTTACATGCAAAGTGAATCGCACTTAGCGATGAATTTCTTGCATGAATTTAGTAACTATAGCAAATCTGAAATCATTTTCCATTTTTTATTTTTTTAATGTTGTTAAAATTATCCATAATTCATATCCATAGTCATTACTGCCAGCATAGTTGTAGTTGAATATGTAGGAAGGTATATCTAATATCTTTGTCATTTAAATATATAATATGTTAATATTAATTTTTATGAAATGAAATTTATTATCTATTAATACATATTAACCACGATTTTCAAAAGATAGCGATGGATACAATTTTATTTCGTTGGTATTTTAATTTGACTATTACAGCCAATCTGATTTGAGAAGGAGAAGTTGAGGACACATTCTTTTGGAATAATTTTGAAGATGGCCCTCTTTCAAGAGCTTTTAGCATTGCTATAACAATACCAGACTAATTATTATCTCTATGCAAATAAGTAGGCTATACACAATTTTCATAGTTTTAAAAAAATTATATAAATGATAGGTCATGCTGCTCAATACTCAACTGCCAAACTCCTACTGGTCAAAATTTCGAATCTAGTTAATAGTTCTTTAAATAAAGAAATGATAATTAATAAAAATTGAGTAGGTATTATAAAAAAAATTTCAAAAAAAAAATGGTTCAATAGAAGAGTTAGATAAGAAAATTTATATAATGAATTGTTTAAGTTACATTCACGTATGGGGGTTCCATAAAACACCTGAAAAACTTCTTGAGGGGAGGGGCCATGAAATTATATGAGATTGAGAACCAAAGCAGTAGAGCTTGAAATTTGCAACCACCTAATTGCTAAATTCATATTTCTCTCCTACCTTTCGTTTTTGAGATATAAAAAAAAAAAAAATTTCCAAGTTTAAAAGCTCATCTGTTGGAGAACTTTCATGAAAAATGGAGAAATGCAAAATTGTAGAGAATAAAATTTCCTACAACTTTGTTCCTATATATATTTTTTTATGGTCCTTCATTCCAGAGATATTTTCGAAAAAGTAAAAAAGCTTCAAAGCGAGAAAGCTCGACTTTAAAGGCACAAACTGAGTTCAAAAAGAATAGTGTATTGAAGCTTCAGTTTTTCTACCTATTTTTCAAATTGAGAGTCAATTAGTTTCTCAAAAAACTTCGAAGTTCAAAAGCTCAACTTTCAATGAACTTTCATGAAAAATCGACAGAACCAAAGTTTTGTAAAATAAAATTTTCTACAACTTTGTTTCTATACATTTTTTCTTTACGACCCTATTTTTAAAAAGCTGAAAAAGCTTCAAAGTTTGAAAGCTCGAATTTCAGAGGGTGAATTCATTTTTAAAAAATCGGGCTCTAATGCTCCATTTATTCTACCCATTCTTCAAATTTGGAGTCAATCAGTCGCTAAAAAAACTTCAAAGTTCAAAAGCTCAATTTTCATGAACTTACGTAAAAATATGGATAGAACCAAAGTTGTAAAAAATAAAATTTTCTACAAATTTGTTCTCATACATTTTTTCTTTATGACCCTTCATTCCAAAGATATTTTCAAAAAATTGAAAAAGCCTCAAAATTCGAAAGTTCGACTTTAAAAGAACAAATTGACTTCAATAACAATAAGACTCCGAAACTCCACTTTTTCTTCCTAACCTCCAAATTCAAACTCAATCAGTCACTAAAAAAACTTTGAAGTTCAAAAGCTCAACTTTTAGTGAACTTTCATGAAAAATCGATTGGAACGAAGTTGTATAAAATAAAATTCTCTACAACTTTGCTCTTGTACTTTTTTCTTTACGACCCTTCTTTCTCAAGATATTTTCAAAAAACTGAGAAAGCTTCAAACTTCCAAAGCTCTACTTTAGAAGTACAGAGCGATTTCAAAAACAATAAGGCTCTTGAGCTCCACTTTTTCAACCTATCCTCCAAATTTACAGTCAATCCGAAATTTTTAGTAGAGTTATTGTCGGAGGATGGAAACTAAATAAAAGAACAAAATGACAACGTAGAACAGAAAACCATAGTGAATGCGTGAGTGAATTTTACTTAAAAAAGTAAAGTCCATACTAAAAACTGTACAGGTGACTTGAAACTATAATTTTGAAAGATAAAAAAACATCTCGTCCTTTGAATAAAAGTTCGTTGCGTGAACGTACCTAAAATATCTTACACGAATTCGAATCAGTTCAAAACGACACTTATTTTGATTTTTTTTTGGAATAGTCAAACTTTCGAAAAAAACTATTCATCAGATTTCACGAGCCCATTTTCTTTAATAAATTCAATAAAATCGCTTTCGTTCGTACATTATGGAAACTGTCATATCTCAATCAATCGATTTTAAATTTGACTTCGGTTTCATCAGGTTATCTGTATATTTAATAAACCGTATTGGTAGGTAAATATGCAATAAATCGTTCTTACGTTCTGGAATATGCAAGAGCTTTTCTGAAGACCTTTATGATTGAAGATCGATGTAAATTTGATCCACTGCTATCAAACTCCCTCCAACATTTTCCTATGAAAACGCTAATGTAGTCTTCGTAGTGTAACAATTTTTTAATTTTTATTTTCCAATTTCCCCCATAGATCTAAAGTCGAATTACTTTCTATGCAGTTTTGTAGACATTTGCAAGCCTGATGGTATATTTCACGCTTGAGCAAAACTAAAATGTAAATACGATACGTATTACACCTAAATGTAGAGCTAATTCCACTTTAATACGACTAAATCAACCCATAAAGTCACCTCACCTGTTACCAAGTTGATTAATCAGATACCTATGTGGTAACTAGCGAAATGAATTTTCTAAAACTGAATCACGCCCAGAAATACTTTCGTATTTCGCAACACCGTAGCATTACAATGTAACCAGAAAGTATGAGCTATGCATTAATTCGAGCTAAGAACATATAGCAAATATGATAACATACTTGTTGCGAGCAGTAATGTGTCTGCTTCGATATATCATTTTTTGCCAACACAGACAATTAAAACTTCTACGACACCTATCATCACACGTGTCACAATCCTTTGTGCATTCGTAGAAGTAAACACGAAGATGCTCCTACCTATGTGCATGATTTATGTTCATGAACGATCAAGAAATAACAATGCTAACTTTTATATATTTAGTCGTAGATTCGAACTAGATAATTAAAATTACACGCATCTAGTCATTCAATCGCGAGTTTTGTGAATTCGATGATACAACACAAATCTTAGAACGATGTGTTTATATTTACGTGTAAAATTTCGGCAAACTAACAATCGAATTCGTTTACTTATCATTATATGAAATACGTCTTATGTTATTTGTTTCGTTCAATGAAAGGTGTTCGTATTTAATGAAACGTCATACAATACTGAACGTGCAATTTTAAAACTATCAACTGTAAACACAGTTGATACTTGCTATTAAATTATTACAATCTGTAACCATCGCATTAGTTCATTTTATGATGATTTATATCTATTATATGAGAAAATAAAGAAATAATGACGTCGTAGAGTTAAAAAGTGAAATCCCATGAACATGAAATTGCAATACTTAGTATACTTATAGCAAGTAATCACTACGTATGTAATATGCATTTATGTACGTATACGTATATGTATGTAGATAGGTATCACACTTAATGGGCAATTGTTGAGGCTTAACCTACAATGTTGTAGAGAACACTCTCAGCAGATATGCGATATCTTGTGTAATCCCATCCCAATCAAATTACACAGCACGACTAAAGAAATGATTTATTCGAATTAATTAAAAATTCTTTTTACCAAAATGTAAGCAGAACTATCGTATTCAAAATTCAATGCATAAAATATTTCATAAAATCGGTTAGTCTCTCCCTTTAAAATCTAATTTTGTACTTTTTTTAATAATTTTAACTTTTACATAATGTTATTCCATAAGATGCATTTCCAAAAGCTCGTTTACACTAAAATTTACTTTTGTAATGAATTAGTAGTAGAAACATAATTTTTTATGACTAAAAACATCATGTTTTTTGTAGATTCCAAAGGGTGGGAAAGAAATTTTTTTTTTTGTAGACTGTAATTAAATTTTAGATTTCGTACTTTCAAATATTTTCTTGTCCCTTCAATTTCAGCGATAGTCAAAATTTACATAGACCAGTTTGATTAGAAATAAGGAGTACGATATAATATTGAATAACAAAATTTTCAAAAATTTGATTTCTTCACCTTCATTTTTCAAAATCATTTTATTTGATGAATTTTTTGAAGATTTTTTTGTCCCTTTGATTTCAGCGGCGAAGGAGCTTCATAGGACCTTTTAAGTTGATATAGAGCTACTGAGTTTCCAAAGCAGTGATTTCTAAATTTATTTTTTAATGGATTTTTTGTCCCTTCATTTCCAACGATATGCAAAATATATCATTATTTTAGTAATAAAATCTGAATAGCTTGTGGTCTCCAAAAATTTTGTACCACATAGACATTGCGTCTTAAGTGGCTCTAATAAGTACCACAACCCTGAAGAAGAGTTCCTTCCATTGTTCGAGAATCCCTGAATAAAGTAACAAAAAGGGATCAGAATATCTGAAATTTCATCATCGCAACGAATATGTATAGCATATTAGAAATTTCTGTAAACTATTAAAAAAAATATTAAATAATATTTCCATATTTTCTTGGTGTTTTGAATTTATTGTAGAGGAGGGGGCTGGGTGAGAGTAGCATAACGACGATTTCTGTAAACTATAAAGAAAAATATAAAATATCATTTCCATATTTTCTGGGTGTTTTTCATTTATTGTAGAGGAGGGTGGAGGTGGAGGGGAGAGTAGGATAACGACGATTTCTGTAAACTATTAAAAATATATATATAAAATATTATTTCCATATATTTTTGGTGTTTTTCATTTATTGTGGAGGAGGGGGGAGGTGGAGGCCAGAGCAGGATAACGACAATTTGTGTAAACTATGCAAAAGAATACATAAAATATTATTTCCCTACTTTTTTTGGTGTTTTTTATTTATTGTGCAGAGGGGAGGGGTTGGAGGTGAGAGTAGGATAACGACAATTTCTGTAAAAAATCAAAAATAATATAAAATATTTTTTCTATTTTTTTTTTTTTGGTATTGTGGGGGAAGGGGGAAGGGCGAGAGTAGGATAACGACGAAGTTCATCTTAATTATTACAAGTTCTGGTAGGTGTTGAAGTATACATTTTTATGTACAAGCGAAAAATCGATAATTGATAAAATCACTTTTTGAGCTTCCTATTGAGGGAAAGAAGAAATAGAAAAACCACTTTCGAGTAAAATTAAAAGTCGAAAATTTTTGTACTGAACTATTTTCGTCGTAGGAGCTATTCTTAGCGAGATATAGACGAAAAATCGCGTAAGGAGATAAAAATGTATGTCTTTGGCGATATATTAAATAATCCACATTTCTCAACATTTTAACATTAGGCTAAAAAAAATTCCTAATTCGTGTCATCAAAGAATATAATTTAATTGGACTAATGTAATGCTTGAATATATGAACTAAATTAATGATCCATCATATTTGCTAATTGATATCAACATAATTACAGTTCTAATTAAAGTGCAAATCCAAACAGACCTATTTGCATAACAGACACTTATAAAATACATTCACGCAATTTCAAGTTCCTCCGGCTATCTATCTATAGTAAATGGCCATACAAAAATAATTTTTCCACACAACAGAAATTGTCTGCACCTAAAGCAATTTTACACCCTTTTCCCAAACCACCTGTCTCTGAACCTAAACCCATCTTCTTCGTGATTACCAAAATCGAAAGAAATTATTCAAGAAGCGTGTTATATAGTAACCTCAGAATACACATAGAAACGAATCTACAACAATAAAAACCTTTTATTTCGCGCGTATTACATTGTTCGCGGCGTAATTACGCATCGTCGTAGCGACCACGAACACTAGAATTATAACGAAATTGTAAAAATATGTTTTTAGCGAGAATAAACGGTCTGAGAACTTCCCACCACTCCATATGCTTAACGGTTCACCGTACCTTAGCTTAAAGCCTATGTGAAAAAACTTTCGTTATAATAGGAGGGTGAGGAGAAAGAGTATCTTGTTTTTTTCTCTCTTTTAAGGAAACTCATCGTCGTCCACAGTTACTGAACTGCGAAATCTTTAATTGCAGTATGCCAACTACGTATGCTCGCAGACAAAAACCAGAATAAATTATAGTGAAACGGCGAAAATATTTGAAAAATTTAAATTAATGCGGAGAAAATCACAACAGCGAGCTAAACTTGTAATTTACTCGTTATGCTGATTTTTTTTTGAGATCTTTGCGTTGACACAGTTAAAATTGTAACGATCTAATATCAACATTGTGTGATAGTGGCGTAGCCAGAAATTTTTCTTGGAAGGGGTTTTATGAAAAAAAGTCTTTGAGGTGAATCTGAGGGTCGTCCCCTCTTCACAAATGCATACAAATTTTTTGTCATCGTAAGAGTAACGTTTCAACAAATTTTCAAATGTATTGTTGATCTAATAAATTTTTTAATTTGTGAATAACCAAGTGCTACATACAAATTTAATCAAGTCAAAAATTTGCCTCCATGAAAATCTACTACCCAGAAAAATGTCTACCCTACCCCAGAATTAAAAACTATTTTTAAAAACATAAAAATATATCATTATATTATACTGCGCAAATCACAAATTTTTCTTGGTATTTTCTATAATAACATGAGACAACGAAAAATCATAAGTTTTTCATTAAATTTCATCAAATGATGATTTGAATTTTTTTAATGATTCAAAAATAAAATTCTGATCCTCAAAAAGCAAAAAAATTAAAATAAAGTCAATTTTAATAAAATTCATCAATTTAGGTGAAAATAAAAATTTTTCTATTTTTAGGCGTTTTATAAAGTATTTAAATTTTTATTTTTGATAATTCATTGTTGCAGTAAAAGACTGGTGATTAATTTAAACTACTGACGAGATAAAAAAAAATAAATAAAATTAATATTCCTCACATTATTAAATTTATGATTTTTTGTTATTTTTCAGATATCCAAGTATGGAACCAAACCCAAAAAATTTCAAATTAAATAGAATCTCCAGCTTTAATTTCTAAGAATTCGAAAACAAAACTAACAATTTTTCATGCCTGAAATCCCTTCAACACATTGTTGATTTTATTTCATCACGTTGACATTTTCTCGAAGTTGATTTAAAAGCGAAGAGAACCCCTATTGGCTAAACTACTGTAATGTGACATAAAGATGAATTTTTTTTAACATACCAACCTTAATTTCATTTCTTAGAAAATACTGTTTCTGTAATAAATTCTTCCATACCTGCGAACAAATAAAATTTCAATTAATTACCTCTTTTATTATGCAAGTAAGCACTACACATTAGATCATATTTTGAAAATTTTATTTCCTCACTCAATAAAAACGAAGGCATTTTTAATTCAATTTACAAAACAAAGCCATTAAACATCATAAACCATTCACTTCCAAGTCAAAATTTACAACACACTAAAATCCCTCCAAAAAAAATAACTAAGCAAACTGTAAAAAAAACCCTCTAAATTAATTCCAAACGAAATCAAATAACGGACTCGACTTCCAAAAAAAAGAGAAAGCCTGCTCTTTCAAAAGAATTCTTTTCTGTTACTCTGGCCGGAGATTTTATTATACCCGGGGAATGGATAGGGAAGACTTTCTTATTCAAATACGAGGGTAACGAAACCCAAAACAAGTTTTTTTTGCGGATATACCACTACAAAAGAGAATTGCACAAAAAGCACGCGAGCGGCATTTTCTCTGTGACAATGAAAAAGGTCGTACCAATGGATTTTTTACTAAGCGTCTAGCAAAGGTACATGTTCAGTCGGCTTTTTTAATTGAAGATTTTTTTCTTGGCAGTTGTAAAATTACGTATTATTTTTCTGCGTTATTGTAGATTGACAGTTGCTTTTACCAGATTTATAGTAGGAGCGTGCTAAGGGGATTTTTCTGAAGATTTACAAGAGGCGCTATGGTACCGTCGACAGACATTTGCGAGTTTTTCAAACACATTTAGCGCAGAAAAACGAAACGAAAACTAACAGTAATATGGTTTTTAACATATTTTTTATGAAACTGTCGGTACGATGAACTCGAAATTGGCGACCTTATTTGTAGTTTTTGATAAAATGTAGAGACTTGAATACGCGTATACGAAAGGTATACGAACGTTTCTGAAAAAATAGATTACAATGACTCGTGGATATTTCAACTTTGATCCTGTAGCGTTTTATTGTACATGTACAGCGCAGATAATAATTAGAGACATATGATAGAATTGCAGTTTATAAAAAAGTAATATTAAATTATAAAATCAAAAAAAAAAAAACTCGTTTAATGAATAAAAAATTTATAAGACAAAAAATGTCCATCGATAAATATTCTGAAGCATTCGATGCATTATTCTTGGAATGAATATTGTCGGATTAAACTGAACTTGTAAATATAGACTCATCAAGCCACTCTTGGAACTCATGGTATATAATGAAATCCTGCTGAAAGAGAGAGAGTGTGAGACAGAAAAGTCGTTCATTTTGACACTCTGCGATCTTATTAAATTACAAATAAAGAATGCTTTAAAAAAAAAAAAAAAAAAAACAGGTTGAAATTTGTGTGTTTACATTTTAATTCAATAATAATATTAAACAGATTTTGAAATTTGTAGAACTATTTACCACCCTTAGCCTTTAAATATTTTACCAATTTTTATTAAACAGCTCAAAAGTATCACAGAATTTCAATTTATGATTTGTTGAAATTAGGTGATTTCCTTAAATAAAAGAGCAATGAATAAAAATAAACTGATAAGCGCATGAGAACATTAGGGGTCTATGACTCTTGAACTCCTTCGTATACTGATATAAAATTCCGTAAAAAAATTGTATAAATACATAGTAATAAAAAAACTGAAATTTTTTTAATATCATCTTTTTTGATTCCAGGATTATTTGTGTTAAAATAATCTGAATACTCTCTGTTTAAATTAATTCTCTTCCTTTAAAAACTATAGATACTTTTTTAATTTTAATTTACAACCAGAAAACAATAATTTAGTAATTATAAATATTTTAATTTTTAATAGATGCAGTAATCCAACAGTATTATCAAAGGTGAGTGAAACCACGCAAAACAATGCTGGATCGCCAAGTCAAATCAGATATCAACATTTAATCATAAAAAGATCTAATCTAAAAATCACGAAAATCTATGATGATAGTAATAACTATGGCAATAATAATAAGAATAACATTATTATAACTGTTATACCTATGAACACAAAATCATATTAAGCATATAAATTTTTGCATTGGTTTCAACTTTGTTTTGAAAAAAAGAAGAAAAAAAAACAACAAATTTTCACCGAAATTGAGGAAACTTGGATTTTAAGACAGTAAAACACTCCTTATCGAGGACTACAATTATAGTCATGTAAATATTGTAACACTTAATTTTTAAAGAAACAAATTTTTCACTCGTTGAATTGATATTTTATTAATTTTTCATGATTTGAGAATCAAGAACACATAAGATAATTTTTACAAACATGGTCTAGATTAAGATCAGTTTTCAAATTGTTTTTTGTGATTAGTTTCCATATCATAGTGATCTAGTATCTTTCAGCAAATAATACATCATTAAGGAAAGAGAAAAAGCTAATTGCATTTCTATAATTATGTATTCTTACACAAATTCATGAATAGATTTTGTTTTTTTTTTAAGGTCTTGAAGCGACAAATTGAAATAGTAACATCAAAATGTAACTACATTATGCCATGATGGACATAATTTTACATATTTATTTATTAACCTAAGAATTTCCTCGCATAAATTCATCTCGTTCAAAATCTAACAATAAGAAAAATTCACAAACTGTTAGTTGATAGTATCGGTATCACTTACTTAATAAAATAAAATAAATAATTAGCTATATTCGTAAGTTTGATGGCAGAAAGTACTTTCGTCTCTAGAAATAGCTTTTGAATAAAAAATGATGCGATTGTAATAACTTCATCTTCACTCATAGACATGGAATTATTACATTTCAATTATAGTTTTTTTTTTTTTTAATAACCGATTTCTTGGTTAATTGTCTAAAAATACGAAATATACGAATATTAGTACCATGTCCATGTCATATAATATCGCCCCCCTACTGCAACAACATCACATCTCAAAACAGTCAAATAACCGAAACTCAAGACAATTGCTTTTTATTTGCTTTGTAAATAACGAAATACGAATTCAAATTCATTTTTTTTTTCATTGATCCTTACTAATTTTTCACGTTCTTTCCAATGGTAAAGACAGATTTTCGCAACGCAAATCATTTTTGGTAGTTTTTTGAGATGTGGTGTTTTTGCAGTTGAAGATTTTTTTTTTGAGATGTGGTATTGTTGCAGTAGGGGTGCGATATACCTGTTCAAAAATGTATATATTTAGGTGAATAAAATATAATTATTATGTCATCATATAGTTCTTTTCCATTAAAAATTTAACAAAAATTTCTCACTATTTATTAATAAATGAAAATAAATGAAAAAATATACAACTGTAAAAAAAATACAAAATTTCACAGGCAAACACGCAAAAACACGTAAAATCGTGATAACACGTGACGGCAACTATATTCACAAGGTTGCCAGATACACAAATAGGATGCACCTATTTCTCAGTTATTTGGCAACAATGCAGCCAATATGAACGGAAATTGTAACATGTAATGAAGCTGAAGTTATACTTCAATTGATATGACAAAACAGTGGCACTGCTGAATGAAATCAATTTGCAATGAAATAATTATAGATAAAAGTTTTCTTAATTATTATTGTCATGACAATTAATATTTTGAAATTTAACTTGTGCAATATCACTTAAACCTTATTATAATAAGGGAGGAACAATGTGATTATAGATTAATTATCCTTATTCAACTGGTATGTAAATTTTGGTACTTTCTATAGTAGTCCTACATAATTTACTTTCATTACAACATTATTCCTTGAAAGATACACTTATCCTTTAAGTATCTTAAATTCATGTAAAGAATTGTTTTCTTGAACCCATTATTGGGCATACTCCTGATTAATGAAATGATTTAAGATTACATCTCTTGACATCATTATTTTGCTGACGATCAATTTCTTATCTGTGTCTCGTTTTTCAAGAAAAAAATTTCCACATCCATGTATCAAAATGAAATCCCAATTACGTCATGAATTTCTATTATTTACAAATGCAGTGGGTGTTTTAGATGCTGACCAAGTCAACTTATATTCCTATGATAAGTGCCAAAGAACAAAGTGAACATTCTATATTGAACAGGTAAAGTAATCTTTTGCCGTATCCTCTTTATGTTTTCATTGAAAAGATATTGATCGTATTATTAATATTTATTTCCTTACGCATTTTCTTTTTATTGCAGATATAAATTCAACATCATACTGAAACACCGTACTGAAGCACAGTGTTCCTCAGTGTGTTGCCATAATCTTGCCTTCTCAATTCATTCGCTCGGTTAGTATTTATGCCTTTGTAATTCAATAACCTCCAATTATACTATAAAATAGATCTACTTTATGTGACTATATTGCGCAATAGAGTCGACGTTTCCCCGGGTATCTCGAGCACTAGATTTTTTTACCCGCATAATTTCATTTTCATTGCAAAAGATTACTGTGATATATTACTTCAACTTGTTAAATGTTAATGGCTTTAGGCAACTATCTTGAACAGCGTTGATTCGTAAAACAATTCCACTAAAATTTCAACTATATTTGCGGTTTCGATGCAATGTTATTAAACATTTAAGCCCCCAAGGTCGTCCGAACTTATAATCCGTCATCAACCTATTACATGAGAGGTAAAAGCCTTGAATTTTTCAACCTAAACCTTCGCAAATTTTTCGAACAATTTTCAAAACCTATTTTGGTAGTTCACTCGCAAGTGTTCGCCACTCGTCACTAGACGTATCAAATCGTTTTTGAAAGAACTGCTCCGCAAATTGATAAATAGATAGAACGCAATATATTATCGTTTTGTTTACACGTTTCAGTTGTAACCTATGATTTCTTAAGTGACCCTGTCGAAAGTTAGAATTTAGAATTACGTTTCCGGTTTTGGTAACGAGTTTTATTCTCTTTTACGAATTTGCTGCCTCAGTTGAATCGCTTTTCTGGGAATAGTGAAGTTTTTAGTAGTAATTTTCATCCTTAACGTGAGATCGATTCGTCTCATGGTTGTATGAAAGAAAAATTCTCCAAAATAGCATGAAAACGTGTCATTATTCGAATCATATTATTACTTATTAATCCTTATGGTTTCCCTTTTACTCATGAATAAGCAAGAAGAACCTTGATGTGTATCATTAAAAAATGAAAAAAGCCCCAAGTTTATGGTAGAGAAGATTGAAGGTGGCAACCTACTATGACTTGGACATCGTGAACTAGAAAACTCAAATAATCCACTTCAAAACTTCTGACTAGTATGCCTACCATAAAACACCCAGAAAAGCCTATGTGTCTCACCCACGATAGGAGATCGATATCGACCTACTACCTCATGTATGAATGCTCTTACCACTTTCCCCTTAAAATTATCATCATCCCAATGCACTTTCAGGTAACATCAATTGAAGTGTTTAAAATCCGTGCCTTTCTCAGAAAATTGACTCTTTTGAATTAAATCTAAAAAAAGATAAAAACTGAAATAATATCTTAGAAATAGTAATCATCTAATCTGTTGGAAATGACACGAAAAAGAAAAAAAAGAAATCAAATTTTCAAGTGAAGTGAAAAAAAAAAGAATATAAATTTGATCAAAATACGAAAAAATGTCCAGAAATAAAAAATAGCGAAGTCAAAAAATCGAAATTCAAGAATAAAAAAATGTCCAAAAGGAATCACAAGTTTTTGAAAACAGACGAATGTATGATGAAAATTACTTTAAAACAAAAAAAAGTCGGAAATGAAAAAAAAGTTCATATACGAATGTTTTTCTCTCGCCCCCCTCCCCAACACCGCCCTTAAAAAGAATTTGAAAATGATTGATCAAAAATTGTTTGAAAATGAAAAAAAGTCAAAATGATAAATTGAATAACTGAAAATCTGGATGAAAATGAAAAAAATAATATAAAATAAAAAAAAAAAAACATCGAAAAGGGTAGGGAATGAAATGAGTCACAAATGTCTGAAATAAGTAAATATCTAATAAAAATTATTTAAAAATGAAGAAAGTCAATAATGAAATAAAATAATTCAGTAATGAATGTGTCCACTTTCCTTCTCCTCACATCCCACCCTTCCCACAAAAAAAAAAAACATAAAAACTTGGAAAATTAACAAAAATGAAAAAAAAAAATGAAAAAATTAGAAACTTGCAAATATGAATTAAGTTGAAAAAAATGCTTAAAAACAAAAAAAAGGGAAGTAGAAAATATAAAAATTTCAAGAACAAAAAAAACAACCACTTAAAAATGGATAAATGTTTAATGAAAAAATCGTTTAAAAACAAAGTAAAAGCAAAGGAATGTTCTAATGTGAAATTTTAGAAACTTAAAAAAATGAAATATATGTAATTATGTATGATCTGAAAAAAATTTAAAAATTTCCAATTAGAAAAAAAAATAAGGGCATCGAAAAATTACAAAAAAAAATTCGAAAGGAATCATAAGTTTCTATAAATGAATCAACTTCCAATGCAAGTTATTTAAAAATATTAAAAAAAATTCAAATATGAATACATTTCTCTTTCCCTACCCCCACCCACACTCTCCTCTTCCCTCTTCTCCTCCCCTCCCTTCCCCCTTCCTCCCGGCTGAAAAATAATGAAATAATACATGAGTGAAGGTCAAAAATAAGAAATGAAAATTCAAAATTGTAATCTGCATGAACTTGAAATAAAATTAATAAAAAATGTAAAAAATAAGTTTAAAACGCCTGAAAATAAGTAATCGTCCAATAAAATTTGTTTAAAAATGAAAAAGTCAATAATGACAAAAAGAAAGTTCAAATACGAGTGTGTTCACTCTTCTCACCCATCCCCTCCCAATGAACTTCGAAAAAATTACGAAATAAATAAAAATTAAAGCTCATCTTTTTAACCATACAAAAAAAAAATGAAATGAAAAATTGCCAATTTGAATAAAATTGAAAAATTGAGAAAAATTAAATCCACGAAAAATTTCACGGATAAAAAAAATCAAGGGTCTAAAAATGGATAAACATGTGACTTAGAAATCCTTTAGAATGCATAATGAATGCAAAAAATTTAGAATATGTTTTCTAAAAATCAAAAAAAAAAAAAATGAATAAAAGAAGAAATACTTATTTTTAAAAAGTCAGAATTAATAAAATGTAAAATGGAATATAGACTGAAATTTTTCAAATTGACTTCTTTTACCCTCATTAATATTAATAATTTTAAATATAATATTAAATAATAATATTAATACAGGTTGAACTTTATATTCTCCACTAATTAATCAAAATTTTATTACTTTAAACTTTATTATTTTTTCCCTTCATTTGAACGGCCTATCTTCAATTTTTAGATCAATTAATTTTATTTCTTCAAAAGTAAAATAAAAAAAATAAAAATTGAGAAATTTCAAAAATATAAAAAGCGATATAAATGAAAATAAAAAATAAAGAAAGAAGTTTAAAAATTCCAAAAAAATTGAAAATGAAATGTTTTGAAGCTTCAAAAATGAGAAAAACCTTCGAAAAAATGTTGAAAAATTTTCTTCAAATCTTCATTAAAAGTGACGCAAAAATGATTTCACGTGAGTTCTCCGAAACTCAAATATATGTATATGCAGTTCGGCCAATAAACGGAGGCTTTAAGCAAATAAAGAGATAGCAGTTGGCATACAAATCCACTCTTAAGCCTCTCCATTAAAACCTCCCTAATCTACAAAAATTCCCAAAATTCTACCATCATCGAAAAAACTCTCGTAGTTGTCAAAACAAAATGTCGCGTGAATTTAAATTCAAAAAATTTCCATTAAAAAATTCTAGCTTAAGAGATGGCTGAAATAAAAGTGTAAAAAACACGCACTTTCCGCGACCTGAGCTCGGATAACGAGAGGGTGAGGGGTAATAAAAATGGTAATTTTTCTCATCACGCAGCACTCTCTATAAAGAAGATACTAGGTGAGAGAAGCTTTTCGTATAAAAATTTCGATTTCATATTTTGCATATCGTCAAGGTCGACCAACGTGAAATACGATTTTCGCCCCATCGTTCGAAGGGGCGCGTCGAACGAACTTTTCGTGGTATTCAATGGACGAAGAATACTAGCGAGGAATTCCCCTCGTGACACACGACGGTGAATGTCGGCGCGGTGGCACTCGCTATTATTTATGGGAATCCATCAAATTACCTCGGTAGGCACGAAGCCGAAGCGTCGTGGCGCGGCGATAATGAAAAATAACGTAGGGAAGTTATGTTCGTCTGCAGTTTGTACCACGAATCGATAAAGGATCGCGATAATTCCGACGTTAACTAGTGCTCGCGTACGTGCATCGAGTGGTCGAGAAGAAAACAAACAACGAAATTATTTGAGTCGCGATCGCGACTACGTGTTCAACGTTCATTGAGTAAAATAACGCCAATTACGTTAGCCGTTCGAATTGTGTTAGTGTATCGATTTGTCGCTTTTCCATTTCGTAAACATCTTTCGTGAAACGAGCTTGATCACGCGGATAGATTAGAAAATGCGTATTGTTGATTCGGTGAGTTGTACAGCAAAGAGTAAATTAAGGATCGGCGGATGTGACGAAAAACGTTCGCTCGTTTCGAGGATTTTCGCGGTCGACCTTGTCACGTGAAATTGCGTCGGATAAATTTTTTTCAATACTCGTAACGTTTTGACGGATAGTTTTTCTTCGCCATAATTCTAAGGTCGACGATCTTTTAATTGTTCAATTTTAACGCTTTGATAGCGTACCAGCGAGCTGACTCGTTAATGCGAATTGTACGAGTTTTAAATTATCCACATGACTCAACCGGGCTACGAGCGAGCTTTCGTCGAGGTAAACTAACGCGATTTGTATTACCGGTAACGAGGCTGCAGCGAGGAGGGAAATGCTATGAGTGTGATTAAAAATCACAAAGATTACGAGGTAATTTGTAACGTCGCCGTGGACGGGTTTTCTAACGGGTAAATAAGAAAATTCGCCGTTTTTACGACGAATTAAAATTTTAGCGAGTTTGTGCAAAATCACTCGATTAAATATTTACATCATTAAGTTCGTATTCAAACAATGGAATTTTTTTCAGCGTTATAGAATTTGAGAAAATTAAAAAGTGTTTCCCATTACTCACGACGATTACAAATCGCTTGAAAGTCGAGAAAAACACAGTTTTTACTCGTAAATTCTTCATAAAACGGTATTCAAAATGGTCGATTAATTTAGCCGTCTACTAGGTATTAATTGATTTCAGTAAAGCTTTCGATTCAGTACATTATGATAAGATACAGAAATGTTTATACAACTAATATACTCCCACAAAATTTATCAACATACTATATAATATCTATAACTTCAAAGCATTCATCAGCCCAGATAGAAAAAGCGAACTATTTAATGTCCAAAGAGGTGTAAATAGGTGACCACCCCCTCCCTTCTTCATATCTTTTATGCAATACTCGTAGACATTTTCTATCACCTTAGCTTGGAATCTCGGGGTCTAAAAATAGATGCAAGATACCAGGTTTTGAGGTCGACATGGTGTTAATAAGATAGTGACAATTCAGATGATATTCAAAATGTGCGTAATAATTTATTTCTATACATACTCTTGGTTGTATGGATTTTGAAAAAACTAACTACTATAAACTACGAGAATGGTGACTTCTTTCTCAATAATATCAAAGTATAGAAATGACGAATGAACATGAAACAGCCGAAATTATTTCCCCGGGAAGAAGATTAAACCAAAAGTCCAACCCTCAAAAAGCTGTGTATTTTTATATTTGACCTACTGCTCTCAGACTTGGACTTTAACAAATTTACGAGCATCTCTTCTCCAAAAAACTGACATAATAATGTTACGAAAGATATTAGGGGTGAATTCCCTGATAAAATTGGTAACAGATTTTGATCAAAAACCGAAGGATTTGAAAAAAACTTTCATTTTTAGCTGAGTTTTTAATAAAAATAATAGCTATTGCAGTTTACCTGATGTGGGGGGGTCAGGGGAAGGTAGGATCTTTAAATCATTGCGTTTCAGACCATTTGTAATCATCTAGGTAATGCCCAACTTTTTGGTATATAGGTATATATCAGAGTATCTAACAGGTAGGATTTTAAAATTAGAGTAGTGAAAGTAGTGAAAAAGGTACTGAATTCAGACAAAATTTCAAGAAAAAGTAGTGAAAAAATGAAAAAACCTGAAAACGTGAAATATTTTATTATTTTTGAAAAAATTACAAAAAATCGTCCATTTTTGATAAAAGATTAGCAATTTTTGTATGAATTGGCAACACTGTCGGAATATGTGACGTCAGTTTGGTATGGTTGTCTGGAGTCAAGATTTGAAATTTTTTCTGTGATAAATTTGACTTCATTGATTTTTTATGGGGAAGTCAGGGGGGGGGGAAGTCAAGTCGAGATGTTTATAAGAAATTGGTAAAAAAATATAGTAAAAAAGTAGCGATTTTCAAGAAAAATCCAATACTCTGTATCTTTTTTTCTTCCACGCGTGGAGTAGGAGGGGTTTCATAAAATTCGCTCAAAATTTGGTGAGAAAACTTGTTGAAAATGCTAAATAGGAATTTTTTTTTTGATGCACCTTAAAATGGTGGATCACTTTAATTTTGAGGGGGAGTTGGAGAAGGGTCAAATGGCTCGAAATTTTCGTTTTTGATTTCGTATGAAAGAGTAAGTCACGGACACCAACATATCCAAATTTCAGCTTCCCAAGTGCATTAGGGTAGGAGTTGAAGTAAAATATGGATTTTTGAGGAAGTTTTGTGTCATAAAAGTTTTTGAATCTTTCATATCGCGTCACCAAATCAATGTAGAGGGGTCAACTTTGTGTATGGTGTTAGTTGGTGATCAGAATATGACCTCTTGAATTTGGGTCAAAATGGATTATAATGGTGAATTATCAAATTTGAGTAGAGCTTGAGGAGACTCAAATTAGTAAAAATGTAATTAATATGAAGTCATACGATTATTAGGGATGAGAAATATATCATATCCCTTATAATTCACTTCCATACATATTGTTGGAGAGGAGAAGGAAGGTTTAACGTCCTGAAAACGTGGTAGGGTACACGAAAGATCGAAAATTATTTATTGCAGTGTCATATGATAAAATGAGCCCAAGTGACCAGCTTATTCTGATTTTAGTTTCCAAAGTAAATTTGAAGGGAAGATAGAGCAAAAAACTGCGTTTGAAGGGGGGGGGGATTGCTATAAGAAATTTCATGAATTTCCATATCTCATCACCAAATTGACCTAGAAAGATCAAACTTCGTTTGTAGGGCTAGTTGATGATCAGAATATGATCTCTTCAATTTTGGGCCAAAATAGATGCAAAATGGCGGATCGTAAAAATTTGAAGATAGCCCCAAGTAGTTATAATATTGAAGAAATATGCGTTCATATGAGAAATACTACATTTGTTTTAAATATAACTTCTTAAGTGGTTTTGGAAGGGATAGAGTAGGGGTTTTCAGACTTGGTATATGAATTCATATGATTATTGCTAATCAGAGTATAATAGGTATATCCCAAATTCACCTTCACACGTGTATTGGAGGGGAGAAGGGGGATATCAACCTCAAAATGTGGTGGAAGTACCTGAAAAGTAGAAAATTTTTTATTCTAGTATCATGTGATGAAATGAGCTCAAGTGGTTAACTTATTCTGATTTTAAATTTCCAAGTGAATTTGGAGGGGAGTTTAGCAACTAAACGGCTTTTAGAGGGGAAATTGTTGTACAGGAAATTTCATGAATCTTCCATATCTCTCACCAAATAAACCTTGAAAGGTCAAAATTTGTATGTGCGATTACTTGGGGACGAGAATATGAATCCTGGAATTTGCATCATTTTGAGAATTTAGTGGAGGCTTAAGAACCCTCAAATAACTAAAATTTAATAAGTTTGGGCTCGTATGATTCCAGTGGGCAAGAAGTCTACATATCCTTAATTAAACTTCTTTACGTTCACTGGTTTATGGAAGAGATAGTTGGAAGTTTTCACTTTTCAGACTCGGTAATATTTATTAGCACTTTATTGAACTCACAAAAATTTTGTAAATTTTTTTACTCTTTAAAAATTGATTCAAAGCCAACTATATGGCTTCCGATAAAAACACCAATAAAAATACTCGTTAATTTGGTAATTTATGGCGATTTTCAATGCTTCAAAGTGAAACCAAGAACGTAATTTATATCTGCGTCGAATGGTTGCCGCGCAATTATACGTGTATAGTAAATTCGCGTCAATGAAGACGACACGATCTAATAATAGGCGCGTTTTGTTTACCATTCATTCGTATTCATTCATCAGAGGGCAGGGGGAAATGAGAAAAAGCAAATCCAAACGCCAAAGTGATATATGACCATCGACCATACTCGCATCGATACGCCCGCATATCGCACCATGGTGTAGATTAAAGGACAATGCAGCGTGGTGGCTACAGCCTCATCGAAATCATTGGTGTATGAAATGTCGGCCCGAATGCTCGATTCGTCAGTAGGTGTAAAAACGGTCGTGCCAATTACGCGAGCATCCGAGGTTTTTTCCAATTCGTATACGCGCGTTGGTCGACTCCGATCTCGGTGACGCGTGAACTCGTCTATTGTGCTTTTGTTGCGATATACGCGCCCGGATGAATCTCGTGTGTGTCTTTGGACATGTCGTAAATAGTACGTCGGTACGCGACCATTTCGGCGCGTAATGGCGGCACGACCGGTTAATTAAAAACGACACGATACGATATGAAAAAATATATATATATAAAACCGAGATAAAAATTTTACTTCGACGGAGATACCTACATAGCTGAGCTCGCGGATACCTCGGTATTGTGAAGCGATGGTACGGTTTTGTACCGCGCGTGCGTTGCGTCATAATACCGTATATCTTCGAAGGTATATGCATGAAATCTCGCGTTCGTTTCGCATGTATGTGTAGAAATGTATGTTACGTGCGGATCGGCGACGACGAAAAGACTCGGTCGTATAGAAAGGGGGAAAAAATGTAAATGTCGTTCCACGTATGTAATCTCGAATGTATACGGTCGAAATGACGGGCACGAGATGGGTCGACTTTTTTAACCGAGTTTCAGTGAGAAATTAAGCTATTACAGGTTACCTGGCATGGTTAGGAAGGGGTGGAAACTCGTATCTTTACATTTGAAACCGTTTGTTCTTGCTTGTAGTTGAATTTTCTTGAGATCAACTTTATATTTTTTCCAATGAGACTGAACACTTCTCAAAATATTGATGATATAAATATCTTTACATAATTGTTTAAGATATCTGATTCTGATTAAAATGGATGTTAACTACGAGTAAAATTTTAAGAGAGCATATGTTATACGATAGGGTGAGTTCATGATGCTAACATAGCCAAATTTTAATCTCTATCATTTTGGGAATTGCAGCCGGGGGAAGGGGAGGCTAAGTTCCATAATATTTTGGCAGTTGGCGCTAAATAAATAAGTTGTAAAAAATTTAAAATTATTGTTTAATATGAAGAAATGAGCTGTAAGATAACAATATGAGAAATTTCATTTCCATTGTTGCATTTAGAAGGTAGTTGGCACAAAGAATGATTTTTGAAGGGAAAGTGAGGTCATTTAATTTCTTGAATCATCCATATCTCTTCACCGAATGCAATTGGAAAGCTCGAAGTTAATTTATGGAGACACTTTTCGATCATGATATAACCCGTCAGGTTGAGGTGTAATAGACTAAAAATAGCAGATGTTCAAGAATTCTTTCAGTGATTGACGTTTGGGAACCAAAACAACCTAAAATTTCATTTTCACTAAAATTTAGAGCGAGTGAAGTTGAAGATGCGCATTTGATTCTTGCAAGTGAACGAACAAGTAAACGAGGCATCATAGAAATATGTGTAAAAAAATATAGCATGACTCACGGAATATTAGTAAAGATGGAAAAAAGAGGAAAACTTGAGAATAAAAATCAAAAAATTTGTTCTCATCTCATACTTTTTTATCTGTGTGTAGCGTAGACTGATGAATATCTTATCTCAAAGTACATAGGTAGAAACGATGGAAAACCCCAACAATCATGTAAAACATCAAGTTCTCAGAATTTCTCACTTTCTGTTCAACATAGACATGGTTTAGTGGAATTACGTATTCGATTAAAGCATGTATGTTCTTTCAAGTTCATTTTAGAAAAAAATAAGAGTGTATCGGTTTCGTAGATTTTTCCTAGCCCCATGTGTCGGACGGGGCCTATTTCATTTTACTCGGAGTTTTACATGTTTTTGTTCAACTTGACTTGCTAATAAACTTCTATTTTGAAAACAAATTGTAAGTTTTTCCTGTAATTGATATTCATACGAGGATCTTTGTAACGCGTAATTTTTCAAAATTTAGTTTCATTTGCTCTCCATCTTTTCGATTCACTGTCCTTCCCCTCTCGTTATCTATCTCCACGTTTGTTAGGAATATTGAAGGCTTCAAAATGTTTCATGACTCTAAATTTCCACAAACAGTTTTTTCATTTCGCTTCAACTTTCTTTCAACTTCACTTCAGAAGCTGAAATTTTGCTTTGTTGGCATCAAGAACTCACTCTGATGATATGATACCATAATCAAAAATGTTGAGGATTTTTGAGTCCTTCCAGACCTCCTTAAAATTTTAACAATCTGCTTTTTTGCTGTTTATAAATTGTTTCGAGCTCTCCGTTCTTATCCTGTCTCTCATCTTAATCATTATGCTTTGAAGAGACCAAATTAAGACTTATACGATTACTGAGACTGGGCAATGCGGAATTTCCGAATTCCCACTTCCTAAATGTTTTCTCGCAACTAGTAATCATAGGAGTCCACATTCATCAAATTTAAGCCATTTTAGTCTCCTCGAGTTTTCCTCAAATTTTGGTCATGTGCCATTTGGGATGTATTTTTGATCGATTTTGACTCAATTTCAAGGGCTTATATTCTAGTTTCCAACTAACTCCAAATAAGGTTTGACCTCTCTAGATCAAGTTAGTGAGAATATGTGAGATTTATGAAGTTTCTTATTGTAATTTTACCTCAAAGACCTTTTTTTTGCCTCAACTTCCTTCCATTTTTAATTAGGTGGCAGAAGTGAAATATCTTAGTAACGTTCACTTTATTATCTAACACCATAATCATAGATTTTCGACCTTTTTCGTTCACCCCCGCTGCATTTTCAAGACAATAACCTCTCCTCTCCCCTTCTAAAATCACATGTGAAGCTGAAATTCGCATACAGCATTGTTTAGCGATGATAATTACAGCGCATAATATAGATGCACTGTTTGGCAACAGTAGCAACGCTGCTTTGTGAATCATCATGACTGGGTAAAAAATACAGGTCAACGACAAGGGGAGCAACCCGAAGAACCAGTTGCAATAGGCTATCCTCTGGGTACAATGAACAAAGGACGATAGCTGCATGTTTATGCGCATTGCCGTACATGGTAAAGTGAGAAGGAGATGATTGAATTGGTCCTGCGTCGTTAGGCCGATTTTAGTTTTTGTAGTGATCGGTAGTCAAAAGTATCTCTTCGTACGTTTGCATAATGAGCATTCTTCTCATTACTAGTGATCATACGACTTCATATTCATCAAATATGATTTATTTAAGGGTTAGAAATCCTTCCTTGAGTTTATTTTGATGAAAATTTGAAAGTTCATATTTTAGTCCTCAGTTGACTTCACGTACAGGGTATGATCTTTCCAGTCCTACACGGTGGACTGAGTAGGTGTATTGGTGAGATCACGCTTACCATATCCTATGACCATGGCACTGAACGTATTGCGGATCACCCCTACCTTAGTTCATGGCTTGGAGTAGGAGGGGATGACACAGATAGGAGTAAAGCCCAGAGGGTCTATGGTCTCCAATCCGCCTTCGGGCTATGTAGGCTACTAGAGACTGAAAGGCATCTGGTTGAGAACCTCATCGCTATACATCCGAGAAAATATGCGCATGGCCCAGATATTCACAAGGACAGCAATAGGTATCACACACCTGAAGGAAGTATGATGACCAGAAGAATGCCTAAGGGAAACCCTACAAAATGTAATATTTCTCATATGAACGCATATTTCTTCAATTATAACTACTTCAGGCTATCTTCGAATTTTTTCGATCCGCCATTTTACATCTATTTTGGCCCATATTGAAGAGATCATATTCTGGTCATTAACTAGCCCTACAAATGAAGTTTGATCTTTCTAGGTCGATTTGGTGATGAGATACGGAAGATTCATGAAATTTTTTGCAGCAATCTCCCCCCCCCTTCAAACGCAGCAGTTCCCAGGCAAGTAGTGTTGCATGCGGTAGAGAAATCCTATTAAAAAAAAATCATTTTGGTGAGGAGATACGGGAAATACGAGATAAAAAATTTTTGTTGCGATTTCCCCTACAAAAGCTGTTCTTTGCGCTAAATTCTCTCCACATCAATTTAAGAGGTTAGACAATTGGACTCACTTTATCATCTTTGTGACTTAGATGCAAAGTAGTCGCACTCTAATAGACAAAGCAGTTACTGTTGAAAAGGGGAAATACTGATCAGCTATTTATAAATTTTTCAACGTACTTTTTATAAAAATGAAGTCTTATCAGTTTTACTGTACTTACTTTCTCCCGTATTCGCTATATTTGCGATAATTGCCAGTCGTTACTCAGCGAAGTTTTTCAGATTAAATAATTAATGATAAGTTCAATTCTGCTAGTCAAAGAAGTAAGAAAAATGATTACCGTAGTTGGAATTTCGAATTCATAAAGGATAAACATTGAAGAAAAATCAAACAAGTCAACTCAAGCTGGTAATAATATTTTGAACATCAATTCTTTATCAATTTGATCAGCTGATAGTTCCTCCTTTTCAATACCTATTTTAGAAGAGCGACAGTAGCGCCCTCATACCTACCTTAAGTCTCATGAATCCAAATCTGTCAAATTTGAGCTATTTATGGCCCTTTTAACCTTCCTCAAATCCTGACCACGCGCCATTGTAAGATCCATTTTGACAAAAAGTTGAGGGTCATATTCTGTTCCTTAACCAACACCACATACGAGGTGTGATCGTTGCAGGTCCATTTAGTGAGTAGATATGGGAGAGTGAAGAATTTTCAAAACTTAAGACTGAAGCGATAAACAACGTTATGCGCAAGTTCGACCACGCTCTAATCAAAAACTCGCCTCCAATAATGCGGCTCGACTGCTTACTTTCTTTTTTTCTACATCGTATTCGTTACTCGATCGACTTAAGTATACGGTGGACGATGAGCCCAGAAGGTTATAATTATCTGGTCCGAACCGTACCATTCGTCGGACGATTCGAGTTAAACGCGATTCGCGTTACGGCGTTACGCAGCCCACAGAGACGACGAAGATAACGCGTCCGTATACGTAGAGGCGTTCGCGCGTGTGTGCCTAAATACGCGCTTTATCCAGTCACTTGTTTTCACTCGTTTAGTTAACGTTGCGCGTATTTCGCTTTTTTTTTGTTGCAGAATTTCATGTTTTCACATGTGGCCGACCAAAAAACCGGCAACGATGAGCGAACGACGCGCCGATTGATAATTAGCCATGGATCAGGTGGCGGATTCTTTGAACGAGATAATGTCGTCGACCATGCAGGATACAACGATGGCCGATGTAGTGGGTGTCACCGTAAACAATAACGCGGTCATTAGCACCGGATCGCCGGTGATCGCGGTCGCCGGCGATCTGCCCTCGTTTCATTACTTCATCAGCGAGCAAGCGAAATCCATGCTGGCGCTGCAGGAGTTGCAAAACGAAGTGGGCGCTTTGCTCGAATTCCGCGACTTGGTGATGGAGGCGTTCCCGCAACTCGGCCAGAAAATGCCGCAGTTCCAGAACGCCTCGCAGACGGTCATGTCGCCTAATAAATGGGAGCCCGGGATTCGCGTGAAGAGGAAATTGGGCCAGCAATTGCGCGACCAGGAGATGCTCGATCCTTCGCTGGTGCCTCGGTATCGAAGCAACAGTCAAGGTAAAGGGTCACGCAGTAGCGAAGTATCGGGATCGGCGACCAGCAGCAGCGCAATACAAGATAGCGGATTCTGTACCGAAAGCAACAAAGATCATTCGTCCGCCATTAGTAGTCGCGGCAAGAGTCGCGAACCGGACGACGAGCTGTTTAGTCTGCTGGATACGATACACAGTCGAGGCACCAGATTAAAGCAAGAGGTGGAGTTCTTATGGAATCGATTAAACTGTAAGACCAGCTCGCCCCTAAGTACCAGCAAACGTCGTTGTAAGAGCCTCGATGATCTCATACTCAAAAACAACAATACCAATCGCACGGTCACCGTCGACTGTTCCCTCAACTCCAACTTCTTGGATACGCAACTCAGCGACCTAAAACACGAACGCGATCTGTTGTTGAAAAAGCTAGGCGAAATCGAAAGCGAACACATCGCCAATCTAGCGCAAACCAATCGTCTGCTGGCGGAGCTGGAGACCGTGTCCGCCGAGAAACGCGACCTCGAAGAACGTCTCCAGATGGCCATCTCGTCCGAGTCCGAGATCAATAATCGTATCAACGACCTCCATCATAACTATCTGGCGCGAAATCAGCTACGAAACGCGCAAACGCCTTTTGCCAAGTGCCAGCTCCTTAAGCTAATGCAGTTCTTCAAAGAAAACCAACAAACCGCCGAAGATCCGCCCGACAAGGCGTCCAACCAAACGCAACCCTTCGCCAATGACTCAGCCGCCTCTTTCAGCCAGAAAATCGATCGACCTTCGAACCCGTTAACGAAAGAGTTGAGCTCCAGCGTCTACCAAGTAGACGGCGGTAAGCTGGACTTACGCGAGGAATTCGACAAAAAGAAACGCCGATCTAAAGGCGACCGCGATGGCCAAGCCAACGACTCCGCGTCCGCCATCGATCAATGCATCAATAGTATAGGTAAACCGGACATCCTGATCGGATTTTTAAGCGGCCATTCTTCTTTTTTAGAACTACCCAAAGACGGTAGCATATCGTTATCAAAAGAAAAAGTGCTCAGTATATTAAACGAATTTAATCCGATAGAATTACAACGTTATCTGCTAACCTTGTCTTATCAGATCGAAGCTCTGAACGTGCACGTGCAACGTATCGCCAAGTCTCGCATGAACATCTTCCAGCAACTGAATAGGTACAAGATCGAAAACGAAGACCTAAAGTTTCAGCTGGAGAGAAGAACATTCAGCTAGAAGGTACCAAAGCGAAAGTACGCGTGCTCGAGCATCTGCGTAACGAGAAACTCAGCTATTCGACGTCCGATCTGGGCAAATCGACGGTTCGGACCGCCTGCGCGGCCGAATCGAACCACGATTTTACCTGCCCGGTGTCCGATACGGCGTTGCATACGCAAAAGACTGTTACGACGTTGTCCTGCGCCAGGTACAGCGAGAAATGCACCGATCTGAGGGATCACAGTGATAATATTCATAGAACAAAACCTTCCGCTTCTTCGTCTCTGTCGTCGAACGCGTCGACGTCAGCCAGACGGATAAGTAAAATTCCCCTTAAGACTAATTCCACTTCGAAACTTCCAACCAAGTTGAACTGTAGTTATAAAAAATTCACAAGCTTTAAAGATTGCAAGGAATATTCCGCTCCGGGACCTCCTGCATGTAGTTCCTGCGTATCGTCTACTTCGTCGTCGTTAAATGCTAAGTAGTTTAAGAGTTATCGTGACATTTTTTTTATTCTCATTTTTACACGTATTGTATTTTTTTTTCATTTTTTTTTTTTGTTCGACTGAATGAAATTATCCACATATTCGAGGGAACGGTACTATCTACGTTAAGTTTTAAATACTCATTAGGGATTTTTTCTCTCTAGTTTTTTTTTTTTTTTTTTTTTTCTTAAATTTCATGATGAAAAATACATGTATTCGATATGTATAATAGGATGGATCGATTTACGCTTTTTTTTTATTTAAGTGTCTGAGTGTGCTAACATTAGTTGGGAAATTATTTCAAAAGAAGGTATAACGAATTACAGCCCCCCCCTCCCGAACTTATCAAGAGCATCGTCCAAAATGGAATAAAAATTTTTAAATTTCGTGATATTGGTCAAAATTTCAAATAAATGGATTTCTGGCAAATTGAATTTTTTTAGTTTTAGAAATGACGATTTGCTGTTTAAAAAGTGAAAAAATTTTATTTAAAAAATTTTGCGATTTCAAAAAATTGTGCATTTTTTCATTTTTGTGTAGTTTTTCGCGTTGTTGCGTAATATAGAGATTTATGTAATATAATATGACTGACGTCACTTGAGTACTAACTACCAAGTATACTATAATGGATTGATTGGCCATTGAACACTATCACCTACGATTAATCTTATGCTAAATTTTCATTTTATATTAAATACCACCAACATTCTTATAGTTGAGAAATAAATTAGGAAAATTTGCAAATTGTAATAGAAAAAGATGTCATCAACATTCAAAAGTAAAATGAGATAAATTCTTGAAAATTCTCAAAAATTGTGAAGAATGGAAAATAAAATAAATTTTCAAAATTAATCTTTAAATCTTCAAATAAAAATTAAATATCATCAAATGAAATGATAAGAAATCAAATAATTTATTGTTAGTGTCCAGTGAAGGAAATTAGGCGCTTGAGGTACCAGGGTAATGGAAAAAGGGTGGACGAGTGGTGAAATCTCGGCGATTCGCTGAAAAGTGAATGGTTCAAATCCCTGTTGCCTTCAATATTTTTTTTTTTTTTTTTTAATTAAGGGTGTATTATACATACACGATTGCATACTCGCCTGTCAAAGGAAAATTTTTGATCGCCCTTAAATCTCGTAATGTAATGAACCGTTGCCTACATCAATACTTTAAAGATTCTTCGCAAGGGTCGTGTCATGAATTTAGGCCTAAAACGCTTATATTTCAGCTCTGTGTAATTCAAATGAAAATTATTCCCGATTTTCACCTCTCAGTGGGTTACCAAAATTTCACTTGGATACAAAACCTTTATAAAATAAATGATAAAATAAAGTAAAAAATGTACCTACTCTTTTTTTTGATTTTTTCGGTGTTTAGTTAACGTACGTATGCTATCCCTAAATCCAAAACAATTTCAGTTACTGATTTTTTTTGGGTGTGGGGAAGAGGAGGGCACCTTCACGGAAAGATTGAAGCAGTTTTTTGCATAATTTCTCAAGTATTGTGAACGTAACTCCGACACTTCTCAAATAAAAGCCAAAATCTATTCACCCTAGACCCTAGTTATATAATATACATATTGTATACGCTACGCTATGGAATTAACTTCAGACCGGTTGAGTTTATGAATGCCTCGAGTCAGGTGTTTATTTTTTATAATTACGATTTTTTCCATTTTTTTTTTTTTTCATTAATTTTATATACCTACATGTGTATATTTTATCGATGTTTATGGTTCACCGTATTGATAAGGTAATTTAATGCACTTCGGCATTCGATGGTAATTAAAAAGGTTATCATATTCACCATATTTTAACATCACATTACACTTTTACGCGAGGAAAGTACGTATATTGACGCGTTGTAGATTTTTATTATTATTATTATTTTCTTTTTACTTGATTTCTTCATTTTTTGTAATTAATGCCGATCGTCACGAACAGCTGTTGATGTCGGCGTATTTGAACTTTTAGATTTAATGTTTCTCTCGCCCCCTCTTTTTTTTTGTTTTTGATCGTGTATCCGTATTAGTAAACGTTTTGTTTCTATGTGTAGGAGTATCGGCGTGATACCGATGACCTAGCTCAGTTACCAAGTATCCTCCTTTACCAAAGTTTTTTTTTTTTTTTTTCGTTGTTGACATTGATTGGTACCCTTTAAGGATGTCATCGGAACACGATAGATTACGGAAACTGAATGGAAATTATCTACAGTTTATGCGGAATTCGGGAATTTTGTAAAACAATTTTTGTGTTTTTTTTAACGCATGCGATATTTAAAAAATAATATTTTTTCTTTTTTATTGAAAGGTCAATGTTTATTGAAAAAAAAATTCGAAATATCGTGCCTTATTGTCAAATTATTTTTTTAAAATATTAAATGAATTATATCAATTTTTTTTAATGGAACTAAATGTATTGACAATGATTACTTTGATCTTATGATTCCAAGTATGTTTATGAGTACTGTGTATTATACAAGGTGTCCAAATTTCGACTAAATACTCGCTAAGGGCGATAAAAAACTTCGTGTACTATCATAATTTTCTTTATTATTTAATTGTAATAGTCCTAATAAAGACTTAATTTTTGCATAACATGGTTGGAAAGAGGATAATAATTAATAATGAGTTTATATAGCTTAATCTCAAAATATAAGGGACAACGAATGTAACAAAATTCAAGAAACTCATCAAATTGAATCGTCGTAGCTCTTCTCAAAATTATAACGGCTACACCAATTGTTTTGTGCTTTGTTGCTAAAGTAGCCTTTTTAATTTTAGAATTACGCTGTGTGAACTCATTATCAATTATGATCTTCCTTCCAACCAAGTCTTGCGAAAATTAACTACGAGAATCAGAATTAAACAATAAAAAAAATTATAATTTCACGAACTTCAAGACGTCATAACACCTTCACTTTTGAGAGAAGGCTGGGTGAAATTTTGGCACCTTGAATTATTGAAGGACTACGTATTGCAGATCTCCTCGATTGAAATAATTTTTTTCATATTACTGGTATTTATTTGGAAAAAAATTTTGATTAAACTGTAGTCTTTTTTTAATGCGATTTATTAAAATTAATGTGCATTGAATCGTTATTGCCATCGAGCATGCAGAATTTTATCGAAAATTCTTTCAACATTTTTCTTATATTTTTCCCTTTTTCCATATTCAATCAATTACTTTTGAAATATGTAATAAAAATGAATACTTAAGTATTGGTAAAAACAACATTATGTACTTAGTGATTAATTATATTCTCTCATCGAATTGCTCAATTTTTTTTTAGTGATTGAAATTGTGCGGTAATTTGAATTGTATTTTTCTTCATCAATTAATTCCATCGTAATGAAGTATCTTAAATGATATTCTAAATTCTTTCATTTTTTTTTTAATTTTTTTTTTTATATATAAAATATTAGATCTATTTCACCTAGATTTTTTTTTTTAAGTTTGAATTTACAAGTATGGTCATGACTTATATACTTCAATTATTAGGGGGAATAGGTCCATAATATTATAATCGACTAGTCCGTATTAAAATATATTAATACGTAAGTTTTAAGAATTACTATTTGTTAATGTTGTAGACTCTAGATGAGAAACTGAAACTGTACATCTGATTTTTTAAATCTTCGAAAGAATTGAATTCGATATTCGAAGGTTACTTGGGCATTGAGTAAAATGCCGCGACACTTATTCATTCCTCGAATCGTTTTATTTTATTTACGGAAAGCTCTTCACCCGTAAAACATTTCCATTTATCGGCATTTATAAACGGACGGGTTCTAAGTTAATTTATTTTATTAGCTTTAAACCTTATATTACTTTTTTTTTTTTTAAATAAAAAAATTTTTTTTCGTTTTTATTACAAATTTTATCGTTTATTTGGATTTATTTGATTGTTTATTGTGTACGTTGCAATATTATATTATAAATATTTTGTCATATCTGTTTAAATGTATAAATACATTTCGTATTCGTTTAAAAGTGTGGGTTATTTTATTCAGTAATGAAGTACGTAAGTTGGTAATTATATCTGTCTTAAATGTCTCAACAACAGTGTCGTAATTAAAGGAAGATCAACTCAAAAAAATTCTTGACCTCCTTATTGGCTTATCGAAGTATCCGTAACATACCTTGAGAATCGAAAAGTGGTAATAAAAGTAGTGAAAGCAAATTTTAAATCAGAATAACTACGAATAATTGAAAAGTATAATACTTTTATGGGATTCATTAAGGAAATTTTTGACTGATTTGACCACCCCCCCCTTCCCCCTTACCTGAGTGCTTATATGAAAACTTGACGAATTTATAATATTGATTTCATTGCTTTCTTTCATTAAGGTCCATTACGTCATTCCCCCCAAATGCAAATTGAGAGTTGAAATTTTGTATGCAGGTTGTGCTCAAGTTGTGTCATGTTGTACCATCACTAACTCTCATTTTGCTCCTTCTTTTGTAGAGAACATAAGGAGGAGAGGTGAAATGTGAGCCCCCCAAGTACAAACTGTGAGCTGAAACTTTGCATGCTAGTTGTGCTCATGTTAAGCTATATTGTGTCACTACCCTAAGGGATACAGCAGGGGTACTTGATTGGTATGGTGCCTAATCAAGTTAAAAGCTATACCTTCATCTTTTAAAGTTAACAATACATGAAAAAATTCAAAGTCTCCATCAGTTGGGACTGGCTTTGGGTGCTGGTACACCTGAAAATTTAAATAAATAAATAGTTGGCAAAATGAAAATATTCGTGTATTTTTGCATAATAAAGATTATAAAATTACTTATTAAGGCTTTGGATAGAGGGTCATCAAATTAATGAACTATCAAAAAATAATTACATAACTAAATACTCCTATTTAATAAATCATCGTGTTTTAGGTACAATCACTACATTTTTAACGCAGTTCTTCGTATTGACATCGAAATAGGTACCGGCTCGGCATTTCTTATGAATAAATTTCAAATCAGGGCTACACTCGAAGTAACGAGTACGATCAGTCGGATCAATAAAGTAGCCTACATCAGGACAAGTGAAGTCTACTCTACAGCCATGATCTTTGTAAATGAAATTCGCATCGCACTTATAAATCAAAGGTTCCAATTTCCCTTCGTTTAGCACACACAGGTAATACATATTCGGGTTCTCAATTAGTGCGCCATTTTGCAACGGTTTTTCGCATTTTTGTACTGGGCTGTTTCGGCAAACTCGATGCGTTAATGCGAATGTACAAGTAGCCGCGAGTGGATTGAAACTTCGATCTTCCGGACATGTTTGCTTTTCGCTAACCAATTTACCATTTACTTCTCTACACATGTGGTAGGAATTGCAGTCGTAGGGGTCGGGGAATGGACCTGCATGCTAAGAAATAAAGTATCGTCATTTTAAACGTGAATATTTCTAAGTTATTTGATTTAATGATATGCGTAGAGAGAGTCATAAAAGCGTAATCACTTGGCATTTTATCGTTTGTAGACCGAATACTTGGCAGACACTGGGATCTTCGACACATCCCCCTTTTTCCGCTGAGCAGAATTGATTTTTTGAATTATCGCAAGTGGCGATCACGTTGGACTTGAAACCGTTGTTGGTTTCCACGCAGTGCACTAATTCTTGGCAAGAAGTGCATTTGAAACCCGCTGTATGGCATTTCGAAACATATCCGTTGGCTAGTAAACATTGTTGTAGTACCTTGAGGAAAACATAAGAAATGTAACACCTGTTGATTGGTCAGCTACATGGCACAAAATATATCAAGTATATCGATAAAGTAGGCAAAATATAAAAAATCGCGAGTTTTGAATTATCAAAAATTTAGTTTTTTAAGATCTTCAAAAAAAGATGTGATATCATTTAAAGATTTTTTACTGCATAACTGAACATTATATAATTTATGTAGAATTAAGTATATGTTTTTGAGTTCAATGAATTCCAATTTCTAGCCTGTCTTTTCATTCAATCCTTCAAGAAGTTTAAAGAACCGACCTTTGATTGAAATATTTTTTGAAAGTGGCCCAGAATGTTACCTTGGTGTGAAAATATTCCACGCCAATTTTGGTGTGTATAAATTTTGCCTATCGTTGAAATTGAAGGGCAAACATTTTTTGAAAATACAAATCTAAAATTTAATTATAATGTATTTAAAAAAAATAGAATCGTGAAATCCTTTTGGTTGCCTTCTCTCCACACCATTTAGAATCCATAAAAAACATTATGTTTTAAATCATAAAAAATCAAGTTTCTATTACTCATTCATTACGAAAACAAATGTTAGTGTAAACGAGCTTTTGAAAATGTATTACAGAATAAAATGATTTCAAAGTTGACCTTCTAATTGCACACATATTTAAACTTCAAAATTATTTCTAAATTATAATTTTAGATAGTAGGTGTTGGTCATTGGAAAAAAATTACCAGTGACCAAATTCAAACAACATCATATATGCGTTCCAACGATTATAGTATAAAAATTCAGTGTTGCTGACTGCTAAAAAAAATAAACTTTAAAAAAATTTTTGAATTGATAAATTTCGTTTACTGAAAGAAGTTTCCATTCAAATATATCAGGAAATTTCATTTTACAAAAATATTACTAAAAAAAAAAAAACAAATTTAAAAAACGCTTATTTAGAAAAAATAATAAAAATTGAAATTTTCGGTGAAGTTTCGCCTCCAAGTTCCACCCATGGGAAAAATATGATGCATAACACATTTTGTTCCTCAGGCGAAACGGGAGTCTGAAGGTGGTTGCGTATTGCCTACGCTGAATAAAAAGACGCATGGTGAGTTATTAAATATCCAAACGATGTTTTTTTGAAATTTTTGGGGAGGGGATGAATTGATACTGCATCTCCTCACGTCGAGGCGGATTGCACAAAAATATTAACGGATACTTTTTCATTGGAAATTCCTGCAAAGTGTCTGAGGGTTCTGCTAAAGTTCTGCTCTTAGCTTGTGCATTCTGTTATGCTACTATTGTCCTGCTTTTTAGCAAAAAGTCTTTCTTTTTTCTCTTTCTTTCAGTCAAAGTAAAAATTTATCATTCATTTTTTTTCTCCCTTCAGAATTTTTCAAATTGATACTTCATTTGAATTTTTAAAATTTATTTTTATTTTTTTTCTCACCTAATAAATAAAAACTGTCGCACTTGAAAAAATATGGCAACACTGCTAGTCATGAAGTAAATATGGCAGCGCATCATTGATCTGCGTTTCATTATCTTTCATTCCCCTTCTCAAAATACGTGGCATTAATTTTACAAAATTGAATCACAAAAAGTATGACATCGTACTTTTTAACTTCAGGCTACAAAAGAAACGAGGTTATGGAAAAGAAAGAAGAATCTGCCATTGAAGAAGTTATTAATCGAAAAAGAACGTGAAGTATTTAGAATCGAAGTTAGCTAGTAAAATTCAAAATTCGATGATCTTATCGTAGTATTATATTAAGTATGTTTAATAAAGATTTTTCTATATTATCTAATTTTTTCTTGATGTATTGGAAAAAAATCGACCCCTCTCCCTTAATAAAAAATTCCAAATTAGCTGAAAAAGTCCTGCTAAATGCCCTGCAGTTGTTTTGCTTCTTCAGTCTGGAATTTTGTTGAACACACTAGAAAGAAAATTTCATTTAAAATTGCCCAAAATTTTGCCTATAGTGTGAAAACATTAAATTCCAATTATTTGGGTCTCTATCCTCACTCCCATCCCTTCTGGAGTTATTGTGAGGGTTACTGAGGTTTATATGGTGAAAAATTGACTTGTTATATTTCTGCCTACGTTTTATGAAAAATGTTGAAATTTTTATCAGTTATAGGTATACTATACCTATTTAGGGTAAAATGTTCAAAGCAATCGGTACATTTTTACTATGCTTTTTTTCACTTAAAAAAATTCAAAAAATTTTTAATTATTTTTTTTGGGCGGGGGGGGGGTGACATTTCAGAATTTTTTTTAAAGCTTTATAATGTGGTGTACCAGAACATATATTTTTGCTGTGTCCTAAAAATGAGAACAACATAGTCAAAAAATTGAAAATCCTCCAAAACACTTCGTTTCTGGCATTTTTCTATATTTCATTACTCTCAAATTTCAAACGAAGTTAACACATGAAAACAGCATATCACATAGCCACCGTGCCCAAATTTTGAAATGTCAAAGTAACTATGTATACAATTTCCGAATTTTTTGCACCAATAATAGCAGATTTATGAGCATATTAAGGCTATTTTTTCCATTTTTACTCGCGAAAAAAATCAAAAACATCGATTTTTTACAAGATAACGATACCTTTGTCTCGTGTAAAAATTAATTCCATACCTCTGGTTAACTTTGAAATAATTTCTATCGATTTTAATAACGTGCCAAACGTATGAAAAAATTATAAAATTTCGTAGCTTCCTTAATTCCAAAGTGAATATGATAATTTATCGATATTAATAGGCAACATGAGTACATCATATTACAGGCTTACAAAAGTACTCATGTAGTTATGAAATACAATATTTAAATAATTAATAGGAAAAACTTACCAATAAACCCAAGAAATAATAAAGCATTACACAATGCAAGCAATTCTGAAACATTTTAAAACTTCTATCTTTTTCTTACAGAAATTCACTATCGAAATTGAAGAGGAAAAAAAAGTAAAAGCATAAATTTCAATTCTAATTCATAAAACCACAAATACACCTAGCAGAACAATATCGCGAAAAATTACGTATGGATAAATGTACCGCTTTATAACGTATTTTTCGGTACCTGTTTGTTTTCCATAAAAAATAAACAATTTGAAAATCAAATTAAACACGACTGTAAGTCATGAAGTATCTGCTTAAAAGCTTCACAATAGGTGATCACGTACACTCTTCTAATCTGATATCTGAATGGTTACGTCATTAAATTTAAATTCCGAACTTAGAAATGACTAGGTACACACCGCCTTACACCTTTCTTTGGTTTTACTCAGCTTAATTTTTGGAAGTTATGAAACTGAAGAAGGGAAAATTAGAATGGAAAATATTTCAAATGGTGAACTAAGCAACTAAATTAACCTTATAAGGTTCGTGTTTGTATTATTAATGATTAATCATCATTTACCTACTAACACGATATATCGTAATTTGGGTTATTTTTTACTACCAGTCACTCTAAGCTTGTTGAGGAACCGAACTTAGATTTATTCTCGCTTGAATATGAACTTGTACCTAATCGAATAAATTTTATGGTTGACTGTCTCCGCAGCATTTCAATCAATACAAACAAACGGATGAACAGTGAGCAGGCACCATGCTAATGATATAAAAACACGCCACCGTCACAAGGAAGGGTGTACGAAGACCGTTGTGATTTACGGTAAAAACGACATTGATACCACAATGAATCCACCTCTTCGTAACCGAAACAATATCCCATCCTATATCTAAAATGTATTCGCTATTTTCACCTATGATCTATGAATCATTCATACATCAACATCACCCATGAGATTACATCAAACTAGTAAAAACTTTCGTAACGTTATAATTGTGGCCAGATTTTCTCCTAATATCGAAATATTTTTTATTATACTCGAGCATATAAATGGAGCGATTTACAATAGCTCGCTAAAATATCCGACCGATTCGTAGATATCCTTGGTATGTTTGCCGGTTGTGTTTGATAGCTCGTAATAATTATTAACAATAGTATTTTTTACGACGTGTAACTAATTATCGCTATTATATTATCGATGTTTAAAGTTATATAAACTTATCCGACACCAGAGTCCGTCGAGATGTCCTTTTTAGATGTTTGTAATTTTTACACACGATGTGGAGAAAGCTACGTCTGCGTGATTTCGGCATCGTCCGCCAATAATGAAGTTTTACGACTTATCTATTTGATTTTTCAAATGATATATCCGTTTTATGATCATCCGTCGATGAGATTTAGTACGTCGTGATGGTGTTAAAAAATTTCGTTTCGTCGCCTCGCAGTCGTTAAGTTATTTTTTCATTGGATTAAGTATCTATTTTATTTCAACCCGATGCATTAATAACTCGTAATTTCACCAGGTTCTGTAATGGTTCAGTAAATCTAGACTTTCATCCGGCAAAAATTCCTAACAAAGATTTTTTCACGAATCTGACAACGCACTAAAAGTCCCCACTCTTAAGTGGTGAGTGTATTCCACTGGAGGAAGTGGTGGAAATCCCACAAAAAAAAGTTTTTTCCTTATATCTTCTCAAGGGTTGATCGAGGGGCAAAAATAGTTCAGTTGAATTTTGTTCTACATTAAATTTCCTACAACTTACATATGGAAATTATTCTGCTACTACCCATAGGTGGGAGTAACGGTACTTTAGGACTACATTATGATTAATTCAGCTACCTATGCTACGTGACATGATATATGCGAATAAAAAATTCATATACGACAACTTGTGACCACATACAAACCTAATCATTACCCTATGAAGGTCTCAGTATCTCCTCTTCACCCTCAAATACATACCTAGCTGAATATGAATATTTATGTTTATGGTCTACATTTACTGGACAACTCATCCATATTCAACACTCTTGGCTATGACAATATAAGGAAAATGTATATGCAAATTTATTAACTTCTCAATAAAGTGGTTGCCTATCGACTCCTGAACCTTACCGCAATATTTAATATTCGTCATTCGTAATTATTAAGCGAATTAAAACTCGAAGAATTTATCTATTCACTTACTCCCACATCTTTTAAAATCGACGAAGCGAAGAGGAATTTAAACGATTAACAATCTCCTCTCTCTCTCGATTTCAACTTAAAACGAAATAATTTTACAGAGAATTTTTAATTTCCACACACTTAAAATTTTCATTTACAGTTGACCGTTAATGATAAAATTTAATTATACCGCAAGCTACAAGGTCATTTCAGCATATATTTATTTCAAAACCGTGACGTTCCCAAGGTGCTAACAGAAAGACCCTGTGTTTCGGAAAATACCGCAACAAACGTTTCTCATTTACCCCTACTCTTTGCTTGGATGTTGAAAAACTCTACTCATTTTCAGAGAGCTGTATCAGGGTCAAAGTGAAATTCGATTCTCGACTCACGAATCACTAATTCAGGAATACGTACCTTGGACTAGTAGGTACGTGCCTTTTTGAAGCATATCGAGAAAAGGTAGAAGTCAAGGTTGATTCTCAGATTGCAAGTTTCAAGGTATTGAGGATGTTTTCGTATGTAATTTAAGTGAATATTTTTTTTGGTGTGTGGCTATTTTTTGAATCCATATAAGAAGATTATTCGGCAGTTTTTTGCATAATTACTTTTCAACTGTCCAGTGGAGCCCAAAGTGAGCCATGGTTCTTCAATTTTTTTTGGTTCCCCTTGTAGCTTGTTTTAAAACATTTTCCAATTTAATTAAAAAAATCAAAATTTACAATTTTAAATTTTAAAAAAGATACAAAGATTCAAATTTATCCGGAATTCGAGTTTTTTTTCTTTTGCTGCAACACAGCAAAAAGGGAGTGTTAGAATTTTCATTGATTTGTTTTTGGAATTTGGAAAAATTAAGCAATTTAAATGTATTTATCTCAATAATCATTTTTTTTTTTTTAGAAACAAAAATCTACAAACGCATAAAAAAATAAAAAAAATAGATATAATTTGATTCCTTATTTAAAATCATTTAAAATGTACAAATACATAAAATCAATATGTACAGCCTAATTAATGGATTTTATTAAAAGTACTAATAAATTACCTCATTCCAACTTCTTACATGTGATTTAAATTAAGAAACATAATTATAAGTACTTCACATTTTTTATTTTTTATACCTACAAAGCAGAGAGGTCGAGAGGGGGGTACAAAGGGTGCATTTGCACCGGGCCTGCATTTTTTTGAGGGCCCGTAAAACTTAACCGGGGACAAATTTTTCAATGGACCATACTGAAAAACGTGTGAGAACTGGAAAAAAATAATAGCAGTTTAAAAGTTCAAAAAACGTCCGTATTATCATTATTAGGTATTTTCTGAAGTGATAAAAATTAATTATAAATTATAGGTACAATGTTATTATTGAGATTTAAAAAATAATAAAGGAGAGGGGGGGTTAAAAAATGTATCGGAAAAAAGGTCGGAGAAATTTTTGTACTAGCACCCGATTTGGCTCTCGTTGTCTCTGCTACAAACAATTTCTCAATATTAATTTTGCATCCTTCCATTTCTTTTTATTCAAATCAAATTTTATTTAAATTTTTTGTGTTGATGTTGTTGTTGTTGTTGTTGTATTACACTCAATCAGAATCATTTTTTGTTAATATGTACTTTGTACTTTTATTCATAGCAAGAGGGAGTTGCATTTAATTGCATTTTGAAGCAAATAATGAAAATATGTATTGAAGACAGTGAAGAAACTTAATGACTCAAAACATCCTCAAAAAGTGATTTTGTGCTCTAATTCCTACCAAATTCACTTGTAAAGCTGAAATTTGGATATGTTAGTGTCCTTAACTCATTCTCTTACATGAAACAAGGAATGGAAATTTTGAAATACATGGCTTTCCTCCAGCTCTTCTCAACATTTGAATCGATCGTCATTTTATGGTGAATTAGAAAAACAAAATAGTTTTTTGAATTTCTACGAACAGTCTGTCGCTAAATTTTCAGCAATATATTTTAAAAATGAAAAAAATGCGACAAAAAATATGATAAATTCTTTTTCTAATTATTGGTATTTTTGGATGTTTATTTTCCTAAACATGAATATCTTTTTTATTTTTAAACATGTTTTGTCTCTTCAAGATTTAATCTATTTTTAGTAATTTTTTCATTGCTGAACTTTTAGAATTTTTCTATATTTTTTGTTGCACTTTTTTCATTTTTTAGCTGAGTTTTTGACTTGAAAACGATAGCTATTACAGCCCTCCTGATTTGGAAAGGGGAGTCGGGGAATCTTGGCATTTCAAACCATTTGTAATTATCTGGCAAATGTCCCCCACCCACCCCCACCCCCGGAAGAGACAGCGGGTATTGATGAAACTCTTTCAAAGCTTGGCGAGAGCCTCCATTTAGAAATGGGACAAAACTATTTTTAAATGGCGGATTACTCAAATTTTGAGGGAATCTGGAGAAGGAGCAAACGCTTTAAATTTTTTGTTTTTGATCTCAAATGAAAGAATGAGTCACGGAAACTAATATATCCAAATTTTAGCTTTCTAAGTATATTTTAAAGGGAGTTAGAGTATAAAACGGTTTTTAAGAAAGTTTTGAGTCATAAAATTTCTTGAATTTCCCATATCTCGTCACCAAATCAATCTAAAAAGATCAAACTTTGGGTGTGGGATTAGTTGGTGACCAGAATATGATCTCTCGAATTTGGGTCAAAATGGATCCAAAATGGGGATCTTCAAAATTTTAATTTCAGAATCCTTAAGTAGTTATAGGAAATGTGTGTTCATATGATTATTGCACAGCAAGAAATACTACATTTGTTCTAAATTCAACTTCTCAAGTGGTTTTGGAAGGAATAGGGTAGAGGTTTTCAGACTTGATATTGCGTGTGGCCTGTAGCCATGAAGGGGTTAGCAACGTTAGGTATTTGCAAGGCTGAACAAGCCCCAGTAATGCTGCATGGCTGCTTACGTTTTTTTATTTTTATTATTATTGTCTTAAAATACGAGTGGAAAGGTTCGAATTTCTATTCAACTCTTATATAGCTCTTCCGACTTCCACGAAATAAATTCAATATCAGTAATCATTTTTAATATCACCTTTTCACGCTCATCTACTAATCCAGTTCCTTCGGCTCACACTAAGTCAAAAAAACCACCCAAAATAAGTTTCCAAATTATTTACGACAGACATTAAAACCTTTGATAACTCATTAAAACCTGAAATAGGTCAAATCACATCTCCCAACAAAACGCACACGCTGCGAAACCTACTAACCTACAGTTTCTAACTTCCAAAAAAAAACCTCTCTGTCGCAACCTTTCCAATAGAAAAACGAAAATCTCGCAATGAAATTAATGTAAATTATCTAGTCTTCCATCTCGTATGACATTAGAATCATTTGTGATTAATGAACTAACATAACAACGACTCTACGTAACCCATTGAAATAAGTATTACAAAAAGTATAATTCCCCGTAGGCTTATTCGCATATGGATACCTCTGGTTGACATGTTAATTACGACGTTTGCCGATCAAAAATACCTATCTAGTTGCCTGGTGAAAAAAAAAATTATTATAATGGGTTTATTATGTACCCGTTACATAATTCCAGCGCAAAGGTGCTCTGTATAATGAAACTTTGAGATGTTGTAAAATTACGCCGTATTAAAATTGCACTTGTTCTTAAATGAAATTAATATCATATGTTCCCTTTCGTGTCTCATGTTCACCTTGTAAAAGGGAGAAATGCGTTACTCGCGTACATTTCTTTATGAAAAATTACTTAGCGGAAAAATAGCCACTGGGCATCGTATAGGGCTCAAGGTTTGATTGTTTCGGAATATGTATGATCTTCCAGCGCCTCTTCATTGTCAAATACGTTTCGTTCTTCGATGCGGTTATTTGGACGACCTTGAACGATATTCGTTTGTGCTCAATACCGATATTTGACGAAAGCTATATTTCATCATTGTCAGTTTTCAAGTTTATCGTTATCGTTTGCAATTAAAGCGAAGATACAGGTAAGAATTTATTACGCGAATAAATTCTTATTATGCGATTAATAAAATTTTTTCCCACCTTCCAGCACATTCATTGATTCCATCGGTGGCCAGATAACGAAGAAATTCCATGCCTAGGAAATGTTGATGAAAGACGTGACATGTCGGTAATTAAAATGTAGTGTTCAATCGAATAATTAAAATGCATTAACTCGAACGTCGACTTTATTTGCAACATAAAATAGCACTTATTATTTACACATATAAATACACTTTACCAAGAACAATGAGATTCCTATTTCCATAACAGTGAATCGACAATTGAATAAAAAAAACCGCTAGTTCGTTCTACCAGCGTTTATAAAATTCAGTCGAATAATTCGGTCATCCAAGTTGTTATCCTGCCATCTAGCCCATCGATACGCTATAACGAAGACAAGATCATGTTTGCTAAACGCTAAATTACGTAATAGTCTAGAACTATATTACCGGGTATGGGGCGGTACTGTCCGAGAACACTGTTGAAACATCGAAAGCATGAACAAGAAATCAAACCTATACGTGCTATCCACTTTCATTATAGGTAAGCTCGTCTAGTCTTGAACCTTACTAGAGGTTTAACATAATTGGTGGATTTTGAATGAAATTATTCTTTTCCCAGTCATCCAGTTAGTTGCAAATTACGTGTACAAATGGAAACACGAGAAACACTTGAACTTACCGAACAGCAGACGGATATTCAATCGAACAAAACGACTTTATACAGGTTACAGGTGTGTTACTCGTATACTCACCTGAGGCATAGTTTGTAATCATTCATTAATGAAATTTACACCACTTGCGGTTCTTTCTTATCGCACTTCCGTTCGACCAAATATATATACCATTCGAAATTTCGTTCCTAAAAGTATCGTATGAGATCGTGTTTCGATTTTCAAATCGGTGGTTGAGAGAAAGAGAGATGTTACATTTTCAGACATGGCTATTTCAACATCACTGACGCACATGATAAATTTCCAATGGTAATATACTTAGATATTTATGTTTGTTTTAGAAATGTCGTTTCGTGCGTGACAAAATTTTTAGACAGCTTAGAATAAGAATGGTTGTTACGTTTGATTACCTATTACGTGGACACGATTTAACGTTCGTATGATAAAACATAATGAGTAAATATGTTAATGCGATTGTATGATGAAGAATCGTGAAATTGGATTTTAGTGGATTACGTGAACGACTTGGGTGATGGTATATTTTATAATGACGATTTAATGCGAGATCACGAAATACTTGTTGAGTATATCGTATTAAATACCTACAAAGTACCTCTAAAAAAAAAATTTAGCTCTTCATTCTTCATTCTATTTTATTTTAATTATTTTTTTTATATATTTTATGTAATGTGACCACATATGAAATATCTTTAATGAAGTATTCTAATTTTCTAAACTATAAAAAATATTAGGTATATTCATTTATTTTATTTAATATTTAAATAATCAACTTATTATCATTGATATTAAGCCGATTTGAATTTTAAATGGCTCGCTCTATTTCCTTTAATTATTTAATTTTTTTTTTCTAGACTAAGTCAACATCAATATGTAAACTGTGAAGAGAATGAATATATCTGCACTACACTCTACAGCACAATTAAAGAAATAAATTTTATAAGACGCAATCAAATATTGTTGTACCTGAACACAAAATGCATATCGTATAAATATAATTAGCAGATTATTTAATAACAAGTGTAATTCCTATTTTAAGAACCATGAACGGTGAAAATTAGCAATTACATATTTTTCTAATTAAAAAGATATAAAATCACACTTACGTTTTTTTTATTACACTAATAAATCATTAACTTACTCATGATGTTAATAGATATGTTACAAAAATGCATTAAAAGAAAAATAATAATAATATAAATTCCTCAAAGCTACCAACCCCATATCCAAAATTTAAACACCATTTATCCATGCATCTGGCCTTCGTTGCAGAATACGGCACGTTAATAGAAAAAAGTAAGTAAAGTAAAGTAAGTAATTATATTTATATAAAAAAAAAAAGGTATTTTCATACTTAATAATGTTGGTGTTTTTAAAACATCTGAATATCAAAGAAATCGACAATAAAAAAATTTCTTTCAATTTAGAAGGTGCTGGAATTTAACTTTGGTATGCAAAAAATAACGATCAAAAGTAATTCACTTTTTTTGGTTTCTAATAAGCATACTTTCAAACTTTGACGTCTACTATAAGAGAAGTGAATATTAATCCTGAACGATTAAAATTTTTTATAAATTTTATTTAAACCATTACGTAATTATTAAATACTGAATAGTATCAATTTTGAAAAAAAAAAGAAAACTGATCTATCCTAGTTTATACCTACTCATCGAATTTGAGCTATTTGAAGCTCTCAAGCTTTTCCCAAATTTTAAGCCACCTGTTATTTTTGATATATTTTGACATAAACTCGAGAGTTGTAATAGTTGTTGACTTTGTAAATAAGTTTAAGCAATCAAAATCTGCTTAAAATAGGTTTGTGACTCAAACTGCCACCCACCCCAACTTAAAAAACTAAAATTTGATGTGTTAGTATTTTCAAATAATTATTCTAAAATGTACCATATGTAACTCCAATAAATTGAAGAACTTAGTTTGTTTGAACAAAATTATATTGTTTTCACGAACAAACTAACGACATCAGTTTGTTTGAATGAAATTAGTTTATTTGAATGAAATTAGTTTGCTTACCTATATGAGCAAATCAGCAAAATTAGTTTGTTTGTTTGAATAAATAAATAAACAAACAAACAGGCGCTATTGGTTTAACTAAATAAACAAACAAATAAAATTGGTTTGTTTACACGAACAAAATAATGAAATTGTTTTGTTTGAACAAAATTACCTTATTTTTGCGAACAAACAAACAACATTATTTTCTTTACATGAACAAATAAACGAAATTCTTTTAATTAAACGAACAAAGTAACGAAATTAGTTTGTTTCAATGAAATTAGTTTATTTGAACGAAATTAGTTTCTTTACCTATATGAACAAATTAACAACATTAGTTAGTTTGAATAAACGAACAAACAAACAGGCGCTATTGGTTTAACTAAATAAACAAACAAATAAAATTGGTTTGTTTACGCAAACAAAAAATGAAATTGTTTTGTTTGAACAAAATTACCTTATTTTCGCGAACAAACTAACAACATTAGTTTCTTTACATGAACAAATAAAGAAATTCTTTTAATTAAATGAACAAACAAACAAAATTAGTTTGTTTGAATTGTTTATATGAACAAACTAACAAAATCGATTTATTTAAATGAAATTAGTTTGTTCGAATAAACGAATAAACCAACGAAACTGGTTTAGTCAAACAAACAAACCAACGACATTGGTTTATCTAAATGAACTAACAAACGGAATTGGTTTGTTTACACGAACAAAATCAGTTTATCTGAACGAATAAATTAGCAAAATTAGTTTGTTTATATGAACAAACTAAGAAAATGATTATTTATTTATTTTTTTTTTTGAATGAAATTAGTTCGTTTAAATGAAATTATTTTGTCACCACGAACAAACTAACAAATTAGGTAGTTTATTTGAACGAGCAAACAAACAAAATTGGTTTATTAAACAAACGAACTAATTAACAAAATCAGTTTGTCTTAAATTCTTTGCATAAATGTTTAAAAATGAAAAAAATAAAAACAGAAATGGAATAGTTCAAAAATAATGAAAACACTCAAAAACTCTTACAATAAGGTGCCTAAAAATTGAAAATTTTCACTAATGAAAATAAAAAAAAGATCAAAAATTATGATTTAAAGTTTTAAACTTTAAAAAAAATTAATGCCTTCTTCAGAAAATTTCAAATATTAAGCACAAAAAACGTGCAAGAATAAAACATACTGTGATTACACAGGTTTCTTAAATTTTAAAACAACCAAAAAAATGTTAAGGAATGAAAAAATGTCCAAAAATTTGAAATAATGCCTTCACCAATCATTTTTTCAAACAATAAATAGAGAATGAACGAAACGAATAAATTAATATATTTTTTGAATTTGTTACATTTTTGAGTACCCCTTCCACCTTAATCTCTCTAAAAAAATCTAGGTTAAGCCAATGGCATTTTTTTACGCTTACTTTTGAATTTTATGACATCTTTCACCGTTTAATTTTTTTCATTATTTTTTGTTATTGTTTCTTTTTACATACTTATTTTGGAAAACATAAATTATTTTCTGGGTTTAAAATTCCCTAATAATGCAGCTCTTTTCGGCACAAATTTTGTACTCTAGTTACAGTAAACCTTTGCGCTGACCGAAAATTTATTTTCCATTCTTGACAACAGCCAAGTATTTTTTTTTTAATAAAAATTCTTGGTGTTACTTTTTTTTTTTTTTTTTTTTTTTTGGTGGCGTTTTTAACTGCCTTGGTTATCACGCCACCTCTAGGATAGTTAGATTTTAAATAGAAGGCCGCAACGTTGTAAGAGAGTCAAAATGTTATGGATATTTTGTGGGTTGTCGGTTATTTCTTGTTTGATTTTTAATGATTTTCGAATGTCGTACAATTTTGGACACAGAAAGAGAAGGTGGTTGACAGTGATATTTTGTTGATGACATAGGTTGCATATTGGTGGTGGGAGTTTTTCGAAAAGGTAACTATGTGTGAGCCTGGTGTGACCAAGTCGTAGTCTGGTGATTGTTATTTCGCTTTTCCGATCTAAGTGGTCCAGGTGTTTCCATGGCATAACTGATTTTTTATGGGTGAAGAGTTTGGATGTGTTTTGGTAGGACCATTCTGATTGCCATTTTTGGGTGGTAATAGATGTGACTCAAAACTTTTCAAATTTATTGCATGAAACGTGTATTTCTTTTTAAATCCTGCATGAGAAAGTTGAAATTTTTTGTAGTTCTTATTTTTCTTTAAAAAAGTTTTCTTCTTTCCATCATCGTGAAAATTTTTTTCAAAAAATTTCAAAATTGAAACCAAATATTATCATATTATATTTTGACTTTTATTCATAAAAAAAAAAAAATAATAATAATAATAATAATAATAATAAAATTGAAAATACTAAAAAAAGTATCTCTATTTTTGTTTCCTTCCTTGAAAAAATGTTGACTTCACAAATGAAGGCGAAAGAAAAAATGATGTGTAACCTGTTTCATTAGGCTAGATTACGGTACGACAGTAGGGATACGTATTAGTTATCTATATACAATAGGCGTGACGGTAATAAAATCGAAAATCCCCTCCCTGAATTTCATTAATTTCCTGGATACATATTTTCCAAAAATGTTATGCCCTTTCTACTCATTAAAATGATCGACCTAAAAGATCAAAGAAGAATTCAGATTAAAAAGTAATTTTTATGCGTACGTATTTAGTAAAAAATAAAAAAATAAATAAAAATAAAAATAGACGTAATAGATACCGATAAAATTATAACTGTCGAAAACAAATTTATAGGTACCTAAAAAATTCCAATTTTCAATTTCATCACGCCGAACACACTCTACCAAAAATAATAACACTCGCAATATATCAGCGTTAAAAAAGCTTCATCTTTATATCGACCATTAAACCCACATTAAACTATCATCGAACCGATCAACTCATCCAGAGCGATTAAATTACGCGCATAATTGGCATACCCGTTCGTCTACCTAAATACCGCGTGGTCGGTAAATACGCGAACGCCGAATGGCCCACAAGGGTGTTTTAAATTCTGCAGAAACCGCTGACTGTAGGACAAGGATGCTTATGCACTTGTTCCTCAAGTTCTTGTAATTCCTTAATGCTCGGCCGGTTTGTGATCTCATGCTCTCATTCCAGGTATGGCGGTAGCTTTCTCTTTCTCAACGTCCAAATATCTATGCCCGTTTTAACTGGTAATGGGCAATAACTTTCCCTTTTACTACGGCGTAGTAGTTTTTTTCATTCCTATGCGGAAAGAAGTTATGGTAGTGGTAGAGCGCGCCGACAAAACTAAATTTCAAAGACCTTCCAACGGATTAAACAGTTTTATATAATTGTCTCTTCAGTGTCTTACGCTCTCATCTGTAACCGTGGTTCGACGCGAGATCGACAATTTTCGGTTCTATATTTGATCGTTGTTCGTTGCGTTTCGTCTTTTTTTTTTTCACTCTCTTTATTCTTCCTACTTCTTATATCTTCGATTTGAATTTGCGGTTTTAGTGATGTTATAAAAATATTTAATTTTGTGCAAATGTTGTATTTTCATTGCGGGTACATTTAACCTCGTTCATCTAGAATATCAGTAAGTTATTTGGGATATCATTTTTATCGAAAATAAACACCGTATCGTCGAAGTTATCACAATCTGTGTACGTGAAGTATCTATTAAAGTTGTTGTTTTTTTGGTGTAATTAGTGTTGCCATTTTATGCAGAGAAAGTTGAATAAAATAGTAATTAATAGAAAGTATGGTTTAGATAAACATAAACAAATCGTTCGCAAATGAAGTCAAACGAGTTGAGAATTTTTTAAATCCAATCGACACGTAAGTACGAGAATATTTATTTTTGTATTTACCATACCAGCTATACGAAATTTAACCTATACCAGGGTAAGAATTTCCTACCTACGATGTTATACTTGACGTATATCCTGTTACGTATCCTTTACTCGAACACGCTTCCTGGATAATTTGGCAACACAGATTACCCTTTTTCAAATTTCATTTTCTCGTCAATCGTGTGATACTTATTACAGACGAAATGAATTTCAAAATTACATTCATCACATCAAAACGCAACCCCTAGGTGCTTACGTAAGTAAGAAAAGCACGTCAACGAGATGTCGCGTAACCATGGAGTTCGAAAGTTTATTTATTTCGAAACCACTTAGAGAATTTGTCGATGCAAATCTACCATGGCGTTTATGGCTGGCCAGTCGCAACTCGATTCCGCGATTGCGACAGTCGATGAACCGAACGAAGAAGTTTCTCCCGTTTGAACGTCGATTTATTTGTTTTATTTGTATTTATACGCAGTAGCGTTGATTGTTGACACATACGTGGACACTTGTAGCATTACAGGTATCGTCAATGTTGATTCATTACGCGATCTTCCTTTTTGATTTGGAAAAAATTGTTGTTAAATCGAAAAATCATCGGAGGTGAGTGGTGACCTTGAATTGACAATTATTCTTATCAAAGCTTTGACATTGGTAATCATATGAGAGGGGGAGGGGAGAGAAAAAAGGTGAGACTGGAATTTGAAAAAAATTTATTGAAAAATATATTTCATTGGCCGGTCTAATTTTTCAAATTCATTTTTTTTTGGGGGGGGGGAATAATATATCCCATTTTTATTAAAAACCATTTAAGGATGAGGGGGGAGTGGAAGAGACTTCGAAAAAATTTGTAGTTTTCGTGAGTTCGCCCACGTAAGGAAAATTAAATTTTGAGGTCACTTTCATTCTCTTTTTACGAATAAGTGTACTAAATTACACACTTGCTGAAGAGGGGAGGAATTTAGTGCTCTAAAGTCAAGGGATGAAGTTGTAGTAAAGTTTGAAAATTATTCAAGGATCAATGAGTGGAGTCATAGTTGAATTTTAGAACCGACCATGGAGTGAGGTAGGGATGTGTAGCAAGATAAGACAAGACGTGCATGACCTTCCTTGTTATGGTTCTTGCTATTTCTTGTTAAAAGTAAAACAAATTAACACCCTCAGCTAGGTATAAATTTTTTGTAATTTTTTTTTAACCACTCATTAAATTTTTAAAATTGTGATAAAATAAAGAAAAATAATTTTCAACATTTTTAGAAAGCCCAAAAAATTATTAAAATTGCAATAAATTACATTTTTCATTTTTAAAACTTTTGAAAATTCTTTAAAGCTACGATTTTCTTAAAATTCAATTTTTTATCAAAAGAAAATGTTAAAAAAAATTTTTCGTAATTTTTTTCATTATTTTAGTTTGCAACAGCGAATTCTCTATAAATGTATATTCGTTGCCCATACATTTCATTCTTCAATAAATTTCAAGAAGGGGTGGGGGAAAGCTTGCATATTGAGTTTCAAATTACCATATTTGAAAATTTGTATTAGCTTACACACAATCTAAAATTTAGGTAGGTAAGGGGTAGGGTGGGGGTTGAGAACAAAATCTATAGAATGGTAAAATTCAAAATTGGAGCAGCCAAATACCCCAGCTCACATCTCTAAGATTCCAACATTTCTTTTTGTTTCTGGCTTAAAAATAGAACATTTTTTGCTGCAATAAAGTAAAACAAGAACAAAACCAGAAAGCAAGTCTTGCAAGAAATCTTGTCCTGCTTAACATCATTTGTAATGCGTTAAGTACTTGAAAAAATTGAACTTAGGGTTAGAATGTTTTGGCCCTTGGTTAAAACTGAGGTTACGTGTTTTTCTTAAGTAAGCTATACCCAATAACTCCATGTTTCAGTTGGTGAATTCAAGATTAGGGTAAAAAGCAAATCAATTAAGCATGGGTTTGTTTTGAAATTTGGAACAGTTTTTTCAGTCTAATTCAAATTCGGTTTCGAATAAAATGAGAAATGAAGAATAATAAAAAAAAAATTGAGCTCAGTTTAGCTCAGAACTTTGGTTTCTGTTTTTTTTTTTTTTTTGAAAACATCTGACCCTTGAAAAAAGATAAAGACCAAAAAAGTCCAATTTTAAACTAAGTTTGTTTAGAATATGAATTTTTGTCTTCTTTTGCCAAAAATGTTCATTATCAGCTATTCCAATGATATACTTTCGACTACGACTGATTTGAGTGAGATAGACAAAGGTGAATGTCAAATCAATTAGATTTTGGAATGAGCTACCTATTTTAGTAATATGCAATCTTAAATGCAAACCAGTTCTGAATCAAGTGATATAGCCTGATTCATAGTCAAATTAAGCCTGTTGAGCCCTGCCTTCAATTTCTAAGAATTTTTTTAGACGTATAAAATAGCTAAAACTTATGTTCTTGAGATTATTGCTTCATTTTAGAAACTCTAATAGTTGGATACCCGTTTCCCCACTAGTACTGACTTGGAATTTCAAATTATGTTGATATAGATTTGGTTGGATGTTTTTGTTGAAGCTTTTTCTGCCCATCTTGCTGGTATAATTTCTTTATTACTATTTGGTATATTGAGATTTGATGATATTTTCGAAAAGGTTTGATGAAAAGTTACTCCTTAGAAAATACCATTTTTCTCTATTGTCTTATTCTAATAAGCATCCAAGACCTGGCCTACGTCAACCCTAGAATTCCACACATGTGACAATTGTCAGCACTGATTTCACGCTCTCGTAAGTCCTGTGATAGCGATAGAAAAGACAGGCAAACCTTGCCATCTCGAGGGAGGATTCAGCGTTTTCAAATTTTTTGCCCAACATTTTGCATATTTGCGATTCTGAAGGGGCAGTAAATAGAATTTTATTAAGTATTATTTTTACTTCTTTAAAGTGTCGTATTTTTTCTTACTCGATTAAGGTCTCTAGGTTTTTTTTTTTAAGAGGTATTGAGTGTGGTGATATTTTCTACCTTAGATTGAATTTATCGAATAAGCTTTTACTTTGTTGCAACTTTTTTTGTAGTTGATGATTAACAAAAGTACATTTCATTTCCTCAAATTTGAAGATTTAAATCCCTATTCTTCTCAGGATGATCAACTTTACCTTTAACTTTGAAAAAAATGAAAGAATGAATTAGCCCACAAATATGGAAATTTAACTAAACTAAATCCTAATCCCTCTTCATATCGATAAATCCAATTTACAGTGAGCAATTTACTTTAAATTATCGAAATAAAATTATATCGTGAAGATGTGTGGTGTTGTAAAGCCTCCCAAGATGAAATATTATGTTCTGTAATTGTTTTTTTTTTTTTTTTTAATTAAAAAAAATGGTAGATACATAATTTTAATATGAAAAATAAACAAAAAATAATAATGAGAACTTCTAATTTTTTTTTCATAGGAGATTTTTTATTTTTATTTTATTTTTGGACGTTTTCTAATTTAAAAAATAATTTTCACTTTTTTTTCAATAGGAAAATTTAAACTTGAAGGGCTGTTTAAGAAAGTTCGAATTCTGAGGAAAATCGCTCTTCATGTTTTTAAAGGTTGGAATCACAGATTGTCACTTCATACGTAACCACAGATACTAATTTTCCAAATTGACAAAAAAACCTCGAAATATTGATAATTGACATTACCATGAAAACATCATAAGTTCATTACCATGAAGCAATTATAATAGGAAAAAACCCAACAGATTTCCATTCACAGTTTGAATAACATGTTAGATTATCAATGCCAAATCAAAAATTTATAATTACCGTTCCCATTACGATAGGTATTTTAAAAATAATTATCACATGTGACTTATCCAGAGGCTTTGAGAATCTCCTCGTAAGTTCCAAATGAGGAACTTTTTACAAGACCCAAAGGAAAAAGGGAATCTTTTATTTGAACTTGATGAGAAAAAATCATTTTTCTTGAGATTTTTACACGTAAATTAAAGCCAATTCTTGAATGTCAGATAAGCGTAGATTATTAAATTTGCAACATCATAAATAATCTCCTAGAATCGTGATATTCCCTCGAAACGATTTAACAAACATCGTTCACATGCCAAAAGCAAACAAGCAATCAATCAATCCAACAACCAAAAATCATCCGCAAAGCTGATTCCACCATCAACCTAATCACCAAACACGTTAGAAACCACTCTGACCTAGAATTCGCGAATGTGGTAATACATTACGTACACTCGACTATCGTATTCGTAAACGATGATTCGGACTTATACAATTTTCATATCCGATACGAGGACACGTCTGGTATCATTTCTGAATTACGCAACACCAAACGAATTTTCAGCCAGTATTTCCATCAGTCGGCGCTTCAAAGATGTTCATCGCGAATACCAATTTGTCAATTTGATTACGCCAGCGTAGAATTACCGCTTACACCGGTAACAAAGCGAAGATCATTATTTTACGCAATCGTCGCTCATTTCTGGGTTCCTCTTCTTTCTTCCAAGGAAATTACGAACACCACTGTAAACCGATACGTACTACGTTAACCTTAACCTAGCTGCTCACTGTTAGAGTATACGTGGATATTCTTCTGAAATCCTTTACTTTCTTAAATTATTATTCGATGTGGGTATAAAAAATTCGCCAATTTTCGCGATTGCTCGCTCGCCCGGCACCGTGTTACGCCAAGTGAGCAAAAAAGATTTTTATCTGATTAGAAATCATACAATATCTCATATCGGCCAGACAAATTAATCCGAAACCGATGTTTAGGTGTAAGGTAATTAGTAAATTATCATGATCTAATGTTCCGGTTTCCTTCATCGTGCCCAGAAATCGTGAACTACACGCTAATTTTTTTTCGGTAGTTTCGACGTGGACTGGTATTCGCAACTTCAGTTATACCTAAGCATTGTGATTTGAGGCCGGAGTGGTATCAATTTTTATATAAGCCGATTTTCAGTCATCTTGGGGATTTTCTTTTTTTTTTTTAGCAATGAGTTGTAAAATTACCTTCAAAACTACATGCAAATGGAATCTTTTACCGTAGATTAGCGTTTCGATGTTGAAATTCTAATGGAATAGTAAGATGTCATTTATTTTTAGTCATCTTATTAGACCTATAGAGATGAAAGACTTGAAAATTCCGATAGGAAGTTTGTGAGACCACGTATAGTGTACATTTACAATTTTATCGCGGTTTGTGTGGTCCAAATTATCGTTCGTTACGTAACAAGATTTTACGTAGTTTTACGATTCGACGATTTTGTGGCGATGATGTCATAATTTGTGGTAAAACTCGCGAAAATTTTTACCAGAATTTTTTTTCATTTTTTAGTCATAGAGGAGATGACATGTGTTTTCTGAATTTGGGATTTGATCACAATAAGATTAAGCTCAAGAGAAATCACATTACAAAAATGAAAAAAAAAAAAATGAAAAAGATGTAAAACGAAAAAAATTAAAAAAAGAATACAGAAGTACATAAATTAAATATATAAGAATAAAAAAATAAATATTATGAAAATTAAAAAAATGTTGGGTCATGAAGCGAGCGAAGAAAAAAAATCAAAAAATATTCTAAACAAAATTTTCAGTTTTGAAAAAGTTAAAAAAATGTTGCTTTGAAAGCAAACAAAGAGCCAAACTTAAAAAAAAAATCACTATGTAAACAACAAAATTATTGGTAAAAAAAAATAATAAAAAATAAATACAGCAGAATTTCGAAGAAAAAAATTGTATTATGAATAAAAATATTGAATATCTATTTCTAATCAGTGCTTGAATGGGCAGTTCTTCTGCGTGGGGGGAGGGGTGATGTTTAATGTTCGAACATTATAATAAAATAAACCATACTTTTGTACCCATATCTGTTGTTCTCCCATAAATTATTTACCCTCCCCTCCCCCCCCTATGAAAAAATACCTCACTATACGTCAAAAAGAGAAAAAAAACAACTTGAAAAAAAAATAAAAAATAAGTTCAAACGTTACAATACAACGATAAAAGTTATTAAGCCCCTATTTGGACTACAATAGACGACCCCGTATTCCTCTCCAAGATTCTCAACAACAACCCATGCAGTTTTTTCCCTCTCATAACCTTCCCAAGGTAGTCCGAATTGACCCAACATACAGCATGTCTTTGGCCGAAGTGGCAGTACGACACGTTGAACTGAATTTAAAAAAAAAATTTAATTATAAGTAAAAATAATAATTTGTTTCATTTACTTACTTGTGATTTTAATTTTTAACATTTTACCAGTTTTTAAAAATTTTATTACTTCATTAGTATGTTTTCATTTATATTATATGCACTTGCAAGAAAAAAAAAAAAAATAATTAAATGAAAAAAAAAAATGTTCATCAGACTGAAAGAATTGTTGGCTTAATATAAAACGAGTGAAAAAAAAATTTTCGGAGAAAAAAAAATCAAAAAATTTGGTATGTTTAAAATGTTGAATTAAAAAAATATACAACTTACAAAAATCAACTCCTGAAAAAATATTGGCCAATGTTTTGATTGAACTCAATATTAATCTTACCAGGCTTTCTCCTATGATAGTATTCCTCAAACTGGTAAGTTTTTTCCACAAAATTTAAAACTATAACCTAGCACGTGCCTCTAGGTTTCAACTTGAGCGGCAGAATAAACAAAAGATAAACTTTTAAAAACAAAAAATATATAAAAATAAGAGTAAGTATTTGGTGCTTTTTAAAAAATTACTGATAATATAAAAAGAAGTAAAAATAAAGAAAATGAAAAGAATTATGAAGATGCTATTAAAAAAAAAATCATTAATGAAGAAGTGATGGAAAAACAGCGGGATATTGAATATTAGTCAAAAAATTTCATAGATAATAACTGAAGGATTATTAGAACTCAATAAGAGCGACAACACTACATATTTTTTATGATATATATGTTATAAACATTACAAAAATGACACTATACAAGTATGAAATTTCATTATCTCATTTTTGAAGAATTTAAAAATGAAAAAAAAAATGAAATCATTTGTCCATAAATTAGTGATCCTTAGCCCTCAAGTACCATCTATGAATATAAATCTTTGAACAAGTGAGATAGCAGCTCTTTTGAAGTTGAATTAGATCTGTTATACTGTCTTCTTAGCTCTGCTAGTACTGAATCATATGAGTCCATAATTATAAAATTCTACAAATTTTGTCCACACGTCTTTCTGAATCCATATTGATTCAAAATCGAGATACAAAAGAACCAAAAAAATTTATGACTTGAAACTTCCACAAAAAAGTGGTTTTTGACTCAAATCCATTCCAATTTATTTGGAAAACTGAAATTTTAATATGTTAGTGTCCTCATCGTACCCCACCATATGACACTATGATAAAAAAAAATTATGCTTCTAGAGATCTCTCTACCCCCCCCCTCGAGTGAACCGCCATGATTTTTTATCGAAAACTTGGCTAAAATATAAAAATAAATATTCTATAATAAAACAAAAAAAAAAAATGCCTGCTCTGAAATTAAATCATACTTAAAATTAATTCGAAAAAATTTTTCTCAATAATATACGAAAAAATGTGAAAAACTACTCATAAAATCACTAAAAGTTATCAAGGTCATTCCATTATCCTCCAAAAAAAAGCAGCATAAAAACTGCATTGCTTTACGGACAATAAATCTAAAGAAAACGCCAGCCATCAATGAATTTCCTGCATAATACAATTATACGCGAAAATTACTTTAATACAGAAAAATGATGTTTTCATCCGGCAAAATGACTCAGATATTTTTCTTTATTACAGCTTCATCACAGCTAATTAGTTAAATAATAAGATTATCCGCGTAACCGTATCGTACAATATCAACCTCCGTCACACCATACAGATACACCTATGACCTTGCCCAATACTCTGCCACTTCGTACCCTGTATGCAGTATTTATGTTCAAACTTCTGAAATAAAAACAGGTTTTCTATTTACCCGTATAATGACCTATTTACAATTTCACTTACAGCGGAATTCCGTGAACGGTATTCGCCTTACCAAAGGCATCTGCGTCTTGGATTTCCCTCAAATTACTCGTGTGCTCTTGAGCGTAATCACAGAGCGCTATATCTGCCGACTCTAACGACTAAAAAATTAGTACTCAGCTCGAGGCAAGTAATACAACACATCGAAATCAAACACCTAGCTGCTACGTATTGTTTATTCTTATCAAATATACGACGTAATATTTCAAACGAGAAAGTACGTTTTTCTTTGCATTTTTCTGGAACTTCTAGCCGTCCGATTCCAATTAACGTACGCGTGTCGATGATAATACTTTCTTCTTATGGCTGGTCGTCAGTCTAGTTAGTGTAATGGTTTCTAGTTTATTATCCGCGCCTACGTACTCGTAATTATGATACGTTTATGTCATTAAGGTGAGAAATCACACGCACTTTGAAATATAAAATAGCGCTTAAAAAGTACAAATTCCTATGTCGTGATACTCTATGCTTTACAGATACCAGTACAATGTAAAAGCTATATTAGAAAGTTCTCAAATCTCTTTATAATAAAGAAAAAAAACTGGTTAAGTAATCGACTCTGGTGTAATAATTAAAAACCACTTTTCGGAGACTAGCTTTTGGCTAAGGTTTAGTCAAAAGTTGATATTATGTCATTAGTGATAGTAGAAAAAATTTACATATTCGTGCCAATTTATCGAGATTTTTTTTTGTTCGCAGAATTTGAACGCCTTGTGAAAGTTTTCGATTAGCCATCATGAGTTCAGATGACGAAATTGATAACATGCCGGATCGTATTTCGTCCGTTTTTATCGGCCGAGTCGTGTTTATGACCGGCGGTTCGGGGTTTTTGGGAAAAGTATTGTTGGAGAAAATCCTAAGGAAATGCCCCCAAGTGAAGACCATTTATTTGCTGTTACGAATGAAAAAGGGCAAGAATTCTCATCAACGGATTCAAGAGATGTTTACGTCACCGGTAAGTTATCTCGATTATTATCCAACTTGAAAAATAATATATTTAGATGATTGGAAAAATAAAAATAAAAAAATATAATTATACACCTTTGAAAAATTTTTTAAATTACAAACTCAAAAATAAAACTGAAAAATTTCCAAGAAAATTAAAATTTAATAGATAAAAAATAAAATTTTCTCATCCCTCTGCTCAAAATTTGATTCCATCAGAAACTCACCCAAGCTTCCAGAATCCCTCTCTCAAATGATAAGCATCTACACATTATCAATCTCTTTACTAAAATGCACTGAGCTCCTCTACAAAATCTAGATGCTTTAGTTCAGTGTCTTCGAACCCAGTTGCAGGATACAGTATGCAAAAAATCAAAAGATAACAGATGAAATAGGGTAAATTAAATAAAAAATCAAATTAAAAATGGTTAAAAAAAAAAATGAGGAAAAAAGAGTTGATAGTAAAAAAATTTAAAAAAATGAAATGATAAAATCAAATTAACAGAAAACAACAACAACAACAACAATAGAAAATCATAAATAGTCTGGAAAAAACGTATTAACGGAAAAAAGCAAATCATTCCAAAAGAAGAAAAAAAAAATTAGAAAATGCACTGAAATTATTAAACTAAAAAAAAAACAAAAATGTTTATATCGAAGAAAGCAAACCATTTCGGGGAAAAAATTCTACAAAATAGAAAATGCGTTGAAATATCCAAGATATTAAAAAAATTGCTCCCACTCTTTAAGAACTGCAAGAACTACTCGCAGACGAATAAACTACTTTGAGAAACCTTATGGAGTTCCTCAAAACCACTAGCATCCTTTCCAAAATTTAGTATTTTCTTCAATCCGTGTCCCTAGGCAATGCAGCAGTATAAAGTACGTAAATTAAACAAGCAAACAAGCAAAAATTAAGATAGAATTGATTATAACAAATAAAAATAAAAATTTAAAATTATAAAATCAAATAACAAAAAAAAAAAAATTAAAAAAAGCAAATTATTCTAAAAAAAAAATTACAAAAATGAAAATGTATTGAAATCTCTAATATTCACATTGTTTATCTACAAGATCATAATATACCCCCTCAATTCATAAAAAAAATATACAATATTAAATTACGAAATTTAAAAGAAAAAACAGTACTCAGAAGAATGATATAGCCTCATAAAAAAAGAAACGAAATCAATAATAAATGAAATCTTGAAAAAATTGAGGAAAAGAAAAACTGAACATGAGATGAAAACTAAAGCAACAAAAAATTCAAAAATTGCAATTAAAAAAAAAACAAAAAAACAAAAAGATGTAACATATTTCAGCAATGAAAAACCAATTACAATTTTAAAAAAAAAATACAATAATGCTATGTAAAAAAAAAAAATTTAATATCCATGAAAAATAATTAAATTAAATTTTTTAATGTATTTCAATTTATTTTAAGCTTAATAATTACAGGAAAATTAATTATAAATAAAAAAATATATACAATTATAATACATAAAAAAATAATCTAAATTATAAAAGAATAATAATTTATTAGAAAACATCCTTTTTCAACACATGCTTCAAACCTTCCTTCTTACTTTCAGCTGTTCGATTTACTAAAAGCTACTCACGGCGCTGACATAATAAAGAAAGTGGTCGTCATATCTGGCGACGTAACCCTTCCGAATTTAGGAATATCCGAAGAAGACAGCAAACTGCTACACGAAAACGTACAAATAATGTACCACTGCGCCGCCACCATCCGTTTCGACGAACCCCTACGCTCGGCCGTATTGCTAAACGCCCGAGGTACCAAATACGCTTTGGAATTTGCCAAGAATATGAAGAATTTACAGGTACAAACGGGCATTTAAAAAATTACAAACGCGATTCGAACGAATATTTCGTATTCTGTAAATTTTTCAAGAGAAAGTTATCCGTATGCGATTAGTAAATGCGCGGAATGCGTACGCAGCGGTTGCGCGTTTTATCACGGACTTGTTTTTGCTGTGATGTAATCTGCGCACGAAGAATTAAACCAATCTATTGATTACAGTTCTTTTTGTATGTATCCACGTCGTATTGTCATCTACACGAAAAAGTCCTACATGAACGAGCCTATCCTCCGCCAGCTGATCCTCATAAGATTATACGAGCTATGGAATTATTAGACGATGATCTAGTGCAATTAATTTCTAAGAAGTAAGTCCTTCTTTTCAACAGCATTTTAGATCGATACTCGCCACTGTCATTACCCGATATCTCATTTACCAACAATTTATACTTACAGAGTACTAGGTACGTTTCCCAATACCTACGCTTACACGAAATGCTTAGCCGAGCATTTAGTAGTGGAAAAAATGCGAGAAGGATTTCCAGCATCTATCGCTCGACCATCTGTGGGTATGTAAAACGAATCAGAATACAACTGAAATGATCCAAAAATTAAAAATACCTAAAACTTTCTCTCCAAAATTCATCTTCTTACTGAATTTTTGCAGTCATCCCTATCTGGAAAGAACCATTGCCTGGATGGACTGATAATATTAATGGACCGACTGGACTGCTCATTGGAGCTGGAAAGGGTGTAATTAGAACAATGTACTGTAATAACGAAGGTTACGCTGATTATCTACCCGTTGATATAGCCGTGAATGGAATAGTCATTGGTACTTGGAATTATATCGATAACAAGTAAGTACACATACTTATTTTATGTTTACAAAAGACTATGAAGATATTGAGATATTCATTTGAACCGGCATGATATTTTTAATTTTTTTATTCTTTTTCATGTTCAATTCCAAATAAATTGTATGGTTTATTAATAATATTATTTTTTATAACAATAATTTCAATTCTTCCTTTAATAAAAAAAAAAAAAAAAAAAAAATGAAAAAATTAAATAATTCAAAAACATCAAAAAATATAAAAAACAAAAACAAAAAAATAGTTATCTTTAAATAGAGTTTATTTAAGCTATTACTCAACTTCGCTTCTTCGTATGTACAGGTGTTTCACCTTGATATGACCTCTTTCATACAACATGTGGGACTACTCATATGACGCTCACGTATGACACTTCGTATAATTTACGAGGTGAAGGGACTGAGAAACAAAATTTAGATGTCACGTTGGCGTATATAAAATTTTCAAAACTCCGAGTCAGTAGAACATTTTTCAAGTTCATATGAAAAATTTTAAAAACTCACATATTCTCTGTACACTTTTTTACGTATTTTTTTTTATTTCTTCTAGTTATTTTCTTCCCTATCATCAATTTTTTTTCAACAATGATTGTATTCTATACCATACATTTTGAATACAAATTGGATATTTTTTTAGAAAAAAATTTAAAAAAAATTACTTTTGGGTATTAGACTAAGTACTCAATATCATCCACTCAGAAGATATAGTGGAGGATGAAATGAAATGCCATGAAAAATTTTCAAAACGAGAAGCTAATATAATATTTTTTTCAAAGTTAACGCGAAAAATATAAGAAAATAACAGGTTTTACTCATAACTTTCTACACTTTTTTCAATTTTTCTCACTAATGTTACATTGCATAACATACATTTTGGCACAAACAGCATATTTTTCTCTGCCTTGAATGATGAAATAATTGTAATTAAAATTTCTCGAATAAATCATTACGAACTTTTGCATTTTAGCCCCTTCAGCAAGTGGGTTAGGCAAACTATTATACCTAAATATCATATTATTATAGCGAAGGCTTGAGAAAAAGGAATTTTTATCAGTATTCTACTGCATGAGATTTTCTTTCGAATAATATGAAAATTTTCAATATCTCTGCTTGGTAATGTAATAATTAAAAACATGTTAATTATAAAAATATAAACAAAAAATATCTTTAAAAAAAATTTCATAATTCATGTGATGATATAATGAAGCAGAGAAATGAAAAGTAAAATAGAATAAATAAATAAAAAATATGACTCAGGTTCAATATGATTAAGGGTAACAAAATAATTTATGACATTAAATTTATTGTAATTATTTTTTACAATAGAGAAAAAAGTAAATTAATAAAAAAAATTAATTTGACAACTCCTTCTAATACACTTTTTCTTGCTTTTCAGTTTGAAAAGCTCATAAAAAATAGCAATAAAAATTTTAAAAATCAAGATGCTTAATTTTGATGTTTCTAACTTAAATTTATGAAGAATTTTTTCCCCTAGTCTTGTTACTCATTTTTTTTTTTTTAGTTGTATTTTAAATTATTGTTCATAAATTTTCTTTTTGTCATAATCTCTCTCATCGTTTGGAATAAACATGAACGTACATACAAGGAAATATTTCGTATGAAAATTGCCGACATTCCGCTTATTTCTTATGAAATTTCGATACAACTTACTACACTAACGAATAAAAAATTGCATACACGAATATGAGCAGGAGTTATATCATTTCAATCAGAATTTTTTTTTTTAATAAAAATAAAAATAATAAATAAATCTTCGTTAAATTCCTCCAGCGATCATACACGCAACATCTTCCATCTCACATCCAGTCAAGAATGGCAGGTCAGCTGGCAAGAAGTGATCGATATCGGTAAAAGCATAGTCACAAACGAATTGCCATTAAACGGTGTCGTCTGGTATCCCGGCGGTAGCATGAAAAAGAGCAAACTTTTGCATCAAATATGCGTCATATTATTCCACATGATACCAGCGTATATTTTAGATTTCTTTATATTCTTATCCGGAAACAAGCCCGTGTAAGTATGCCTCAAATATTCGAAAATTTCCCACCAAATGGAATCATCGCAAATTTTAATAATTCGCAGATTATGCCGGGTCCAAGATAAAATCAACAAAGGATTCGAGGTATTCGAGTACTACGCCAATAACCAATGGGAATTCCGAAACGAGCACGTTCATTATATTCGAAAAGTGATGAATAAACGCGAACGACGCGACTACAAGGTGGATGGCGAGGATATGGATATTCGAGAGTACTTCAAGAACTGCGTAATGGCTGCTAGAATTTACATTTTAAAAGAACCCCCGGAAACGATACCAGCAGCTAGGAGGCATATGAAAATGTACATAATTTACCCTCTTTTCACACCTTCATAGAATGAAAATACGTATAGTTATCATAGTAAAATTGTTAATAATGTGTTGGTGAATTCTTTCTTTCAGAATGTACTGCGTCGATTTATTCGTAAAAACCTTATTCTTCGGATGGCTGCTCTGGTTATTTGTGGGCTTCTTGAATAAAGCCTTTAATTACGTTTTTGATTTGAATACAACAGCCTAAACACGATGTTGCTGCGAAGATGTCCATCACTCTTGTAATCAAAATTAACAATTCTCAGGAATCTCGAGTTAACATCAAAATTTGCATACGTTATTTATTGTATTCGAAAATATAAGCGTGTTACCGAAAACATTATTTTACTAAGGTATTAATTCTTGCCAATATTACTTTTCTTCTTTTTGTGATAATACAAATCAAATTCTATGTATTTTTAATTTATACCTATCTGTAATTTCTTTTTTTCATTTAGAATTTTGACATCAAAAATTACGAGTAGGTACCTATATTTACATCAAATTTATATACTTACGATTTTTATATTTTAAAGTATTTACTTATTTACATGGAAATTGAATTATTATACAGGTTACGAGAGCTACCCAATCGATATGTAAATTTTTTTATTTCCTTATTATTTTTGTCTTCGATTATCGAAAACTTTTCCATCATCACGTGTATTTACAAGTACGTTTAAATAAATTTGTTAAAAATGATTTTTCATTACCTTCATATTTATCACATTTCTTTGTACTAAGAATACATTCAGCAGTACAGGATTTATAATTTTTGGAGCCATTCACAATGAGCCAAATGTTACGAAGGTGCTCGGAGAACCAAAAATTATCAAAGATTTACGATTTTTGGACCCACTGGTCAAGACTTTGTGAAGACCATTGAACAATCAATAAAAATTATCAATTGAAAAATGAAAAGATCTGTACTGAATTTTTTTTTTTGTAAAACTCACATACACATTATGTGAATAACAATTACAAAAAAATTACAAAAGAATTACTTCAAAATTAAAACTTCACTTTTCTTGTTTTTTTCTTCATAAAATCTTTCATTAATAAATTAAAATTCAAACTACATGTATCTGCGTTCAAGTTGAACTAGGTATCAAGCTATGAACCTGGCTAAACTTGGCAACCTTTCTTCGTTCATGATGATTTTTAATCGGTTTTTAAAAATTATCATTTTTGATAAGGTTGCCTTATCAGCACGACTTTTGACAATCATACTCAAAAATATTTTCAATACAATTTTGGTAATAAAAAAAATTGAAATTTCACTTGGACTTAATGTATGTTTAACCTATACATGGTATATTTTTTTGACTTTCCTTGCATGAAACTTTGCCCATGGATCTCCGAGGGTACTAACTCCTAACATTGAGTCATACTACAAATCTTTCACACCATTTTCATCTTCCTTTTTATTTAGTTTCATATCTCTTCGATATAATTCGTACTTATCTATTTTCGTTTGAATTTCCAACTTTTCTCCGCCATTTATACGTAGGATCGGTAAACATTTTTTTCACCGTTGAATTCCTGAAAAAAGTTTTTTTTGTATTGAATACTCTACATTTTGGCATAACCAGCATATTTTCATATGTCTGGAATGAAGGGATAAAAAATTTACACGTTGACCACAATCAAATCCGTGATGCCATTGAACCACCCCTCGAAATCCGAAGACAGTTTTTCACATCTACACAAATCTTAACCCCCCTTAACATACATTTCAACCACTTTTAGACCTATCCTTAACTGAGCTGCCAAAATCTTCAACCGACTCTATCACTTTCCTGCAAAATTTTAATCTTCTTCTTACCAAGAATCCACATTTCGAACACGATTATACAGATGGGTCTAAATCCCTAAATCGAACAGGCTGGTCTATTGTTCATGGAGACAACTATATCCTTTCCCCATTACTTCCCACTTTTCTACTCTTTAAGCGGAACTCTATGCAATGCAACTGTCTCTAACCTACATTCAAGATTTCTCCCTCAACAATATTTTAATACTAATCGATTCACTTTTCGCAAAGTCACTATACAAAACTACTACTACGAAAAACACCCAATATGCCAACAAATAGCTCCAACCCTATCATCTATTGACACAGCCATTATCCTATGTTGGATACTATCACACTCTAATATTTCTAAAAACCATCAAGCCGACAATTCCGTTAAAGAATCTCTACTTATGTCGCCTATCCGTAGCATCCCGATTCCCCTAACAGACCTGAAAAACTCTGAAATCCTGTATCTTCGATTCTTTTCACGACTTCTAGAACCCAGTTCCTTTCTCTAACAAATTAAAATCTATAAAACTCCACCCAACCACTCAACATTCCCAATATACTTTTCCGAAAAGATCAAATGATTTTGACACCCCTGACTCACGCACACCTTCTCAATAAACAGCCTATACCTACCTGTGACACATGTCGAACTCCTATTTTTACACTTCACCTACTGAAACACTGAACAAAATACTGCATGTAACGTTCTCTATATTTCTCCAACGCTGACAAAATCTTTTCAAACAGTCCCTCAGATATCATCAATCTTTTGTCCTTTCTCAAGTCATCCAAACAGTACTCCCTTTTCTAAATACAAAAAAATTTAATAAATTTCTCTTACGCGCCTCTAGCCCCGAGTTGTACACCGCACACAATATTTTTCAAGTTTTGTACCTCAGCCCCATCAGTGATTGAAGAAAACGATCGTACATGAATGTCACAGTAGTTCACAGCGTGTAATATGATGGCTGACGCATTGAAGTGAAACAGACTGTTACCATCTTATAAATTTAAAAGGAATATAATGTGAAAAATTTTGCTATATTTTAATTCTCTGGTTTTTTTTTTTGTTTTCAGCAAGAACGGAGTAACAGAAACATACTTATACTAGGGGGCTTCGCCCCTGGCCGCTTCGCGGCCCAACCCCGCGATATTCCTCGCTTCGCTCGGATTGCCTATTTGATGTGACTTCTTCGAACAACATAACATGAATGATGATATGTGTCGTGTAACTGACGAACTAATGCGGCACGGCAAAAACCACGCCAACAACCAAGCAAGACGTGGAGTGGAATACGGCAACGCGTAACGAACGCGTTAAGTTTTATGCAATAAAATAGGGAAAAATTATTTTTTTCAACTCTCTGATTAAAATTTTCAATTTTTTTTGCTTGATGACATATCTGCATAATTTTTGCGATTTTTTAAAAAAAAATTCGTCGAAATCCGTCCATTAGGAGAGGCTGGACGATTGGAACAACATTTTTTTGGCCCTGTTGTTGTTGTTATTTTTTTACTAGAGGCTAAACCTTATACAAAAAGAGGAGGACTCTTTTTTCGTGCCTGCTAATAACATACTATGTATTGTGTTGTGGATAATGTTATCGAATTAACAATATCGATATTTTCGATAGTTTCGATAATTTCTCAATATTGAACATAGACGTGTTTACGTTTGCGTGATACATAATAAGTTTGTTCGGGCGACCTACTCAAACTACACAATGTAGTAGAGTACGCAAAAATAAGTAACTTATTTTTGAGTAACCTACTGCACAATATTCTTGTAGTAAGTTTAGTAGCTTAGAAAAAAATGTGTAGGCTACTCAAAGTCGCCCAAACAGAATTGAGTAAGTTACGCAGGTCGCCCGAACGCGTTTTAGTAAGTTAAGCTACTTTGAGTAATTTGAGTAGGTCGCCCGAACAAACTTAATATTATGGTCAGGGTATTTCTTCTTAATTATTTTTATTAATAATTATAATTATTAAATACCAACATGAAACCAGCACATCAATGCGAAAAATGCCGAAAGGTGTTTACTTTGAAATGCAACTTACGAAGGCACATCACTGGAACAGTGGTCACAAATCTGAAAGTATGATACGCACATCATTATGATTTCATTTGATTTAATTACTTATTTTTAGATAAATGAAATTATACTAATATACTCACATAAACTGTACAATCGTCATCTTGCGATGACGGATGTTCTCTTTTCAAATGTCTTATCAAGTTATCTTTTCTGGTGAACTTTTCATTACAAACATTGCAAATGCTAAAAGTAAAAATGGAATGTTTGGTACATTTCAGTTAACTTTATTAGGTATAATTCATGAATGAATCAAAATTTAATGCTTACAAGTTTCCTTGGCCACATCGAATAACATTTTTTGAAATTTGAACAGTTTTATGAAAGTTTTTGATGTGCCTTCCTAAGTTGCATTTCAAAGTAAACACCTTTCGGCATTTTTCGCATTGATGTGCTGGTTTCATGTTGGTATTTAATAATTATAATTATTAATAAAAATAATTAAGAAGAAATACCCTGACCATAATATATGTATCACGCAAACGTAAACACGTCTATGTTCAATATTGAGAAATTATCGAAACTATCGAAAATATCGATATTGTTAATTCGATAACATTATCCACAACACAATACATAGTATGTTATTAGCAGGCACGAAAAAAGAGTCCTCCTCTTTTTGTATAAGGTTTAGCCTCTAGTTATTTTTTTCTTGTAGCTTTATATATATAATGCAGTGTAACAGATAATAATGGTTTATTGGTTTCAGTTTTGTACGATAGGTACCTTTTAAATAACTTTTATCTAGAGATAATGAAAAAAGGTATGCATTTAAGGTGAATTTTTCAGTAAAACAAGGTGGTAATCATAATCTTTTCGTATGACTTCAAACAACTTGACATTGGTGCACAATATATTTTGGTGAGTTACTCTCAAGTTCGCAAAGCTTAAACTGAAAGCTCTTTCAAAATTGATACAAGTATATACAGCTCAATATGAACAGCGATATTAAAATGTTCGTAAAATTCACGATGGTCGCAATGTGCTTAATAGCTTTTACTATGAATTTTATTTACGTGCAAGGTAGAGAAGAAAGAGGAGTAAGTATTACCTATTAATTTTTTATTCATATCTATTTCTGTTAATTTATTATTTTGTTGATGATGCTTTATTCGGTACTTTTAGTGAAAAATGATAATCTGATCATTTTTAAATTTTCTAAAATCTGTTTCTTGTAGTTAGTTTTATAATATTTAAATTCACTAATAGTAAAACTTTACTTCAAATGTAGCATGGTCCATGCTATCGTTGAACTTGGAACAACTAAAGATGATGATTTTCTGTTCGCTTAATTCCAGGAGGTTCATTCATAAATAAATGCTTCTAAGAAATTTGAAGAAAAAAACATGTCATCATCATAATATATTTCAATAAATCATTTGATCAGTTTTTGTTTTAATTATTTTATTCAATTATAGCTCAATCACGTATACAAACTAGCTATTTATGTACTATATGAAAAAGACTTAACTTCACGTTTCATTACACATCCTCACCTTCGACAAGCTTTCGAGGATAATAACTAAGCTCATTTTCAAGATTAATTTTTTAATATTGTAAATAATGATAATTAGGGGAGACTGAGGCATAATGGGCATGCTAAGCGCGAAACGATATGCGATATGTTGAGTCCCTAAATTAATATTTTAACCATAAAAATAGCTTGATAAGTGGCATCCTTCTACTAACCCCTGAATTTTTAAAGATGTTTTAGAGCAATAGTTTTTAAGTCATATTCACTTTTTCAACACAAAAATCTAAAAAAATATATTTTTCAAGTTTTGTACCGCGGCCGCATCAGTGATCGAAGGAAACGGCCGTAATACATGAATTTCACAGTACTTCACTGCGTGTAATATGATGGCTGACTCATTGAAGTGAAACAGACTATTACGATCTTATAAATTTAATATAATGTGAAAAATTTTGCTATATTTTAATTTTCTTGTTTTTTTCTTTTCAACAAGAACGGAGTAATAGAAACTTATATGCAGTATAACAGATAATAATGGTTTATTGGTTTCATTTTAATTTGGGAAACACATTACCTTTTGTACGATAGGTACCTTTAAAATTACTTTTACCTTGAGATAATGAAAAAAGGTTTACATTTAAGGTAAATTTTAATCTTTTCGTATGACTTCAAACAACTTGATATTGCTGCACAATATATTTTGGTGAGTTACTTTCAAGTTGACAAAGCTTAAACTGAAAGCACTTTCAAAATTGATACAAGTATATTATACATCTCAATATGTACAGCGATATTAAAATGTTGGTAAAATTCACGATGGTCACAATGTGCTTCATAGCTTTTACTATGAATTTTATTTACGTGCAAGGTAGAGAAGAAAGAGGAGTAAGTATTACCTATTAATTTTTTATTCATATCTATTTCTGTTAATTTATTATTTTGTTGATGATGCTTTATTCGGTACTTTTAGTGAAGAATGATAATCTGATCATTTTTAAATTTTCTAAAATCTGTTTCTTGTTGTTAGTTTTATAATATTTAAATTCACTAATTGTAAAACTTCACTTCAAATGTAGCATGGTCCATGCGGTCGTTGAACTTGGAAGAACTAAAGATGATGATTTTCTGTTCGTTCAATTCCAGGAAGTTCATTCATAAATAAATGCTTCTAAGAAATTGAAGAAAAAAACATGTCATCATCATAATATATTTCAATAAATCATTTGATTAGATTTTTTTTCAATAATTTTATTCAATTATAGCTCAATTACGTATACAAACTAGCTATTTATGAACTATATGAAAAAGACTTAACTTCACGTTTCATTACACATCTTCACCTCCGACAAGCTTTCGAGGATAATAACTAAGCTCATTATTTCGATGTTGAAAACACGTTTTGTTGTTTTATTACTTCAAAAAAACTTCAATTAATTTTTGTTAGCCTGGACATGATTCACCGTCACTAAATAAACGTAATTAGCTCGTTTCCCGAGATACTGGGATATTTAGCGATTTTTAAACGCAATTTCTCATTTCGCTCTGTATGCCCATTATGCCCTAGTCTCCCCTACATGACGTCTAGTTACCTCACGTCCGATCGACTACAAAAACAGATCAACATGTTTACAAGAGGCTAAGGAAATGTTGAGACATCGATTGATTAATAAATTTAATAAATTGAAAATTCAAAAATTAACTCATTAATAATAATAATACAAAGAAAACTTGAATTTAAATAGAGTTTATTTCGGTTACCAATGGTACAAGATGCAAAATTTAGACGAAGCTTGTAACGTCTAGATATGAAAAATATACGGAGGAATATTTTGAAAAATCAACTCGAATGTTGATTCCTGAACAGCTGTACGTTCAATATGTAGTTTGTCCTATTATGTAGTTTGTCCTATATTAATGTACATTTAACGTTACAGTCGTTCTTATTCCAACATATAAAACGAATACTCAATTACAATATCATTTAGTAGGCATTACGATACTTGGGTATATTTATTTTTGCATTACTCGAATACCTCCCATAAACAAACACAAAAACGTTGTCTTCAATTCCATTCCATGCAGGTAACTGCTGTGACGAGGATTACATTCAACGTCCCTAAGGTGATAGGTGAACTAAAACGTGTTCAATCATGATTTCAATTACTTAAATTATAAATAAATTAATCCATAAAAAAATCTAATATTTAAATTAAATATTCTATTAAGAAAGGGGTACCTAAGGAAAAAAGTTGTAGAAAAAATTTTACTAAACTTGCTCTCTACTAAAAATGAAAGCACGATTTAAAATTAGGTGCTCAAAATTTCTTCAAGTTAGAAAAATCTGACAAAAGTAGGCTTGCGTTAATTTAACCCGCTTGGCTACGCCACTAATTGCATTTCTGTTTTGAACATGAATTAAGTTATTATAAGAAAATTACGAGAAAAATGTTCAATTTTTACAATATACAGAAAAACGCGAAACTCGTAAATACTTATTTATATTTGGCGAACGAATAGCAACACCAAGTTTGAAACTCCCTACCCTATCTCTTCAAAAAACCATTTAAGTTAAATTTAGAACAAACGTACGTATATTTTTGTCACGCAGTAACTTCACCTTGAAAAGGGCGGCGCCAGCGAAATGGACCTGTAATTATGAACGTATATTTTTCAAAGTATGCTACTTGAAGTTCCTCAAATTATCCTCAAATTTTATCCGTTATTTCGGATCCATTTTGACAACCTAAGAGGTCATATTCTAGTTATCAACTAACCCTACATACGAAGTTTGATCTTTCTAGCTCGATTTGGTGAGGAGACATAGAAGATTCATGACTTGATCAATATCAAATTAATATCAGGCTATAATTTATTAAAGAAATAAAATATAATGTGTATTGTCTTAATGTGAGCAACCTTATGAGGAAAAATCATGTTAGCGCTTATTACCTTTTCTGTAGATACCTAAAAAAATTTCCCCTCCCAAAGAGATTTTTTGCTCTCTCATCAAGTCCACTTTGGAAGCTAAAATCAGAACAAGTCGGTCATTCGGGATCATTTTACATTTTTACTGATTTGAAGTTCCTCAAACTCTACTCAAATTTTGATAATCCGCCATTTTCTATCCATTTTGTCCCAAATTTGAGAGGTCATATTCGGGTCACAAACTAACTGCTCATACAAAGTTTAACTTATGTAGATTGATTTGGTGAAGATATATGGAAGATTCCAGCAATTTCACGACTAAAAACTTCCTCAAAAAGTTGTTTTTTGTTTCAACTCCCCTCAACATGTACTTGGAAAATTAAAATTTGAATATGTTGGTGTCCGTAATTAACTCTTTCAAGTGAGATCAAAAACTAAAATTTTAAGCTACTTGCCCTTCTTCAGTCCCCCTCAAAAATTGAGTGACCGCCATTCTGAGGTGTATCGAAAAAATAAAAATATATTTTTGTTGTTTTTTTTTAAAGAGTCTCTCACAAAGTTTTGAGCAAATTTTATGAATATCCACCGGCGCTACGCGTGGGCAAAAATATATATATATATGCCAATAAGTTGGACATTGGCCATTAGATGATTACAAATGGTCTGAAACGCAAAAGTTTGAAAACTCCACTCTCTTTCGATCCCTCTTCCCGAATCAGGCAGGCTGTAATAGCTATCGTTTTCAAGTTACAAATTCAGCTAAAAAAAGAAATAAAGTATTCACTGATGTTTTTTTTTTTTTTTCAAATGTTCAAATTTTCTTCAAGAATTCTCGATTTGTGAATATTTCGATTTTTATGATGAGAGTGTGACAGTTGCAAAAAATTACAAAAAATTAATTTAAAATGAAAACATTACTTTTTTTGCTTTTTCCTTCATAAAATCTTTCATCAACACATTAAAATTTAAATTACACGCATCTGCGTTCAAGCTGAACTAAGTATCAAGCTATTAACCTAGTTAAACTTGACAACCTTTCTTCGCTCATGACGGTTTTTGATCGGTTTTTCAAAATTGTCAGTTTTTATGAGGTTCTTTATCAGTACGATTTGTGACCATCATACTCAAAAATATTTTCAATAAAATTTTGGCAATAAAAAAAAATTAAAATATCACTTGAACTTATTAATTATACGTACATTCAACCTATACTATGGTATACTTTTTTAACTCTCTGTACATGCAATATTGTGCCTAGATGTTCGAGGCTACTTATCCCCTTGGTCCCCTTTAATCTGGCAATGAGTCATTCAGGAAAAATAATTGCTTCAAAATAAAACCTTGAGATAAGGCCAAAAGCCAGAAATCAAGTTCAAATATGCTGAAATTTAAATAAACTGATTTATCATTCAAAAGTAGTGAGTGGCAAATCCTTCACTTTCCACAAGAAATTCGTGACAAAAACATGATTAGGGAGTTGTTTCACAATTTGAAGAATATTTACGACCTGATATGAACTTGAAAAAGTTACTGCTAGTTTATAACTTTTTCATAATCTCAAGGTAGAGATTATTCGAAGGGCACAAGATACAAAACTTACACGAAGCTTATAGCACCTAGATAATGCAGAATATATAACTTTTAAGTAAGAAAAATCTGACGAATGTAGGCTTGCACCCATTTAACCCCTCTTGGCTACGCCACTGATCGCATTCCTGTCTTGAACATGAATTAAGTTAATTTAGAGAGTTACATCACGTTACAAATGATACAATCAAAAAATAAAACATACACCGATATTTTTTAATTTTTTTCAAATTTTCAAATTTTATACGAGGCAAATTCGAGTAGTGAAAATTCAGCTCTATCCCTTCCAAAACCACTTAAGAAGTTACACATAGAACAAATTTAGTATTTATTGCCATGCAATAATCATACGAACACAAATTTCTCAAATTATAACTACTCGAGACCCCTTAAATTATCTTCAAATTGCCAAGATCGGTCATTTTGGATCCATTTTGATCCAAATTGAATAGGTCATATTCCTGCCATCAACTAACCCCACACACGAAGTTTGACCTTCCCAGATCGATTTGGTGAAGAAATATTGAAAAACCATGAACATTGGTATCATATAACTGAAACAAGTAAGTACCAGAAAAATCAAATAAGTAAGTAATTAGAAGCATACATTGTTAAGACAAAAAAAAAACAACTAAGTAAGTACCTACATTAACATTTATCACTTTTAAAACCGCGTCCGGTCTTATTGAATGCACTATTCTACGAAATTCAGTAGGTTTCCAATTCATAAGGTTAATGAAATTGTCAAAATTTTCATTTTTTCCCTTCATTCATGTTTCATACGTTTAATTATTCAGAAAGCCTTATCAGCCTGGGGCCCGCCGTCTCGGCCGGTGCCCAGTCGGCAATTGCTCATTTGCCGACCGTTAAATCCACTGGTTTGAAGGATTAATTATTTTACCTTTAACTTAACTATAACTGAAATGCTGAGTTACTTATTATAAAAAAATTACAATTAGCTAGCATGCGATATTTTTTTCGAAGTAAGCGAAAACATTACGATGGGACTTACCTTGTAACTACTTTGAATTTTACTTTTTCAAATAGATAAGAAATTTCGAACTTTTCTTCAAAATTACAACTTTTCATATTGCTAAAAAAGTTACCTATCTAAAAAACTCAACAATACAATGTACAGCAAAATTCATCCAAAGTCATTAGAGGTTAAAAGTAAGTTCCAAAACGAATTCAGACTGACGAATTACGAATAAAACCATACTTCACATTCCTCCATAACATAATTCTGTCTTGTAGGAAAATTGAGACTGCTTTTATCCATAATGCGAGCACTGAAGTGCATGAGATTTGAATATGAATTCATAAAGACTGAGCCATTCATGATCATTTTGATTTGATATAGAATAAATATCTGATCGAAAAGTTATTTTTGCAAATGATGTAATTTTGATTATTTCAAAGAGTGACAACTAGAATTTCACAATGAAGGAAAACACAAATAATTTTAGCATTATATTCAGCCTTTTCAAGTACCTTCAATATGAGTTTTTTTTACGTGCCCTACGTATGCAGCAGCTTGGCAGGAGGTACAGTTGTAGTGATTATATCAATTTAATGAGGACAGAAGATTTCAAAAATCTCATGAGGGGTTATTCACATGCAAGTCTTTTTTCCCAAGTGACATGTGACATCATCGCGTGAAATATGAGAGTGATCTTTTAAATACTATATTTTTACTGTATTTTCTTATTCTTGCCCTTTTTTACTTTCTACATTATAATTATTTAAGTCGTCAAAGATGTATTGAACTGCTGAATGTCTAGTCTTCGGTACTAACGAGAAAATCTATTTCAGAATAAAATTTACAAACGATTTAATTAAACCATTCTATATTAATTATAAACTTCATACATATTTATTTTGTGGAATATGACGATTATTAATAGGCTTAAAATAATAATTATCTAACAAATATTTTTTATCGGAAATATAATATTTTCGGGCATACAGTAATTCATTACTCATTAGTCACTAAAATTGTGTCCAAAGTTATTAATTAAATAAGTAAACTGTATAATATATCAAAGCAAAAGATATTCGGTAGGTAAGACATAAAATGGAAAAATGCCCGACAAATATCAGGTAGAATCAAATACCTAATACATTTAAATCCTATAATGATACATATAACGACGATATTGTTATTCAATTTGCAACATAATTTTGTTTCTTCTAATATTCATTTGCGCATTAATTAATTTATATGTATTAAGTAATAGAAAACTGTAGGCTTCAATTCGTCTAGTTTCAGCAATGGCTACTTCATTCAACGTCTTCCGATTATAACGCATTCCTGTATTGAAAATGGAATTACAGCTAGTTAATGTGAGCACATAAAAAATGTCACCAACAAATACCCTCAAAAAATCTACGATTTGGTAGATTGTGGAATTAAAGAAAATAGATGTACCTAGGTATTCAATTCAACATAGCCTATATTAGCTACCCACTAAATCAACAAAGATGTGAAAGAAAACAAATATATGAATATACTTACTCTTCCATCTTTTCCTTCCACGCATGCCAATTCATGGATAAAATTACAACGCACATCGCGATCACTGCGAATTTTATGAAAGCTTTCATTGTGCTACTCACGTAAGTAATGAGTATACAGTTAGCTTCGAGGGAGTTCACGATTTCAACTTTTAACTAGACAGGTTTTCAGCAAAAAAAAAACTGCAATTGCAAGCGGTCGCGGTGAATTTTAGGTTTATCGGTTTACGTCATCGTCAGCACGATAATATGAATTATCTTACAAATAAAATTCATATACATAAATCCAGTGATCCCAGGTTGAGCGATTTTCCAAAAATGGGTGACTTCTAACATGATTTTTGCGATCCAAAATATGGAATGGCGACTACTCGTAAAGTGGTCGATTTCTTACTACGCCAAAATGTATTCGATATCACCCTTTTGACCAGTTTCATTTTAGACATTTTTTGTTTTCGTGATTTTTGTACGAATCAATGAATCATCAATTAATAGTAACTCCAAAGAACTTGATATTTCCCATCGTTTAATTCATATTTACATGATCGTAGAAATCGTTCAGTTTATTTGTAGGTTTGGGCGATTTGGGCGAGTTGAGTCGACGAAACCTGAGACTTCAACCATGACCTGGTAACACTGCATAAATCAAAGCGTAGATATGAGCTGACGCGAATTGGCTCTAAGAAGCGTACTCAGTGATTGACTGAACAAGAGCTTTAATCTTATTTCGAATGATTATATCTTCCCCAACAAGCAACACTTTTTTCAATATCTTAATATAATATATATTAATAATATATATTGTTCATATTGGTTTTGAATAAAATTTTTTAATCTAAAAAACTAAATTTTTCAAACTGTAAGTAAAATAAGATTTTTACTTTAAAAAAAGTAAACAAATAGAAAAAATGTAAAAACTAAAATTTCAATAATCTTTGCTATTCCTAATTTATGAATGAAATTCTATTTATTATTTCATCGTCATGAGCTCGTCTTTCACAAAAAATACGTAATTATGTTTATTTATAATTTTAAATATTTGTGAGAATTAATGATTTTTCATGATACTAAAGTACATTATGAAAAAATCAAAGATATTTAAATGGAATTATAGACATCCGGTGTACGGATATGTAGCAATTACAAATAAATCACTGTACACAAATTCTGAAAATTTATCAAGAAATCGAGTCTGAAGTTCATAAAAATCAAATATTTCATAAACCCTTAGATACTTCATTCGGTTATAAATTCTTTGGTCTCAATCATTCAGTGACAGTGAATAGTTCATTTAATCCCCTCATCGATAGTTTTGAAAAAAGTTTCAACAATTTATCAGGACATAAAATAAGAATATAAGTTATCAAAATGACACGAAAGGTTAGTGGATATTATAACGTCAAAAATAAATTTATTTTTTCTTGAAACAAGAAATAATATAACTAAACTCCGAATTGGCCAATCAAATTTACCCACAATCACCTCTTTCAAAAAGCCCTTTCAACCTTTACGTCGATTCTGCAACATCGAACAAGTCTCAGTCACACATCTCTTTTGTAAATGTCCTGACCTCAAACAAACTGTATGAAAAGGTATTATAGGTAATTTACCTCAATGATTGCGGATTAGCAACAAAAAAATTATGATCAAATGATTTATTGAAATTTCATGATGAAATCAATTTTCACAATACTTATTACATAAATTATTATTTTTTTTTTTAATTCATCACAAACATTTATTTATGAATGAACTTGTTCAAATTACGCAAACCGAAAGTCGTCATCTTCAGTTCTTAGAAGTTTAATACTTGCTAGAAAGGATCTAACGAGCTCCATAACACTGAGTGTCATCCTACATTTAAAATGAAGTTTTACTATTAGTAAATCCAAATATAATAAAAATTATGTACGGAACAATAAATAGACTTAAAAAAATTTTAAAATGAGCCGATTATTATTCTTCATCAAAAGTACCTAATAAAGCTACGTCAACAAAATAAGGAATTAGGTAATAGAAACGTTAATAAAATTTATAGCAATAATTATAACGCAAAATACGACCATCATGAATTTGGCGAACATTTAAATATCGCTGTATTAGCTATAAATACTAATTGTATCAATTTTGAAAGAGTTTTCAGTTTAAACTGTGAACTTGTAGGTAACTCGCCAAAATATGTTGTGGACAAATGTGAAGTAGCTTGAAGTCAGATGAAAATATTATGATAACGAGCTTGTTTTTCATGTTGAAAAATGCACTTACAAATTATCGTAAAAAATAAGTTCACTTTTGCAACTTTCATACTACACTTTTTAAATTATAATTACCTTACGATAATGAAAAAGGTGTAGGTACATAAACAATGAGCTTGATATTATAATCTTTTCACCTGTCTTCAAGCAATTTCGCATTTGTCCACAATATATTTTGGCAAGTTACCCTCAAGTTCTCAGCTTAAAACACCTGTATAAGCTGAAAATGGTGTTTCTCATACATGATTTTAGAAATTGCATAACTCACTACTTCCTCATAAAGCTATTTTTTGTTTACACCTATGAAGCTGAAATTTAGAAATGTTGGTGCCCGTAACTCACTCTTTCATTTGAGATCAAAAACAAAAAATTTGAGCTAATTGCCCCTTCTTCACCGCCCCTTCCAAAAAAAAAATTGAGTTATCCGCCATTTTGAAGTGTTTCGAAAAAACAAAAACGTAGTTTTGTCGCATTTTCAAGAAGCGTCTCTCACCAAGTTTTGAGCAAATGTCATAAATATCGGTCGGCACTACACATGGCGGAAAAAATCAGCTAATAAGTCAAACATTGCCAAATGATTACGAATGGTCTGAAAGGCAAAGATTTAAAGACCCCACTCTCCCACGATCCATGCTTCTCAAATAAGATAGGCTGTAACAGCTATCGCTTTTAAATTAAAAACTCAGCTAAAACAAACGAAAAATTCATATGCAAGAGAAGGGTGCAGGAAATAAATCAAACGCGTACGCGAGTACTTCGTAGTTCGTTGCTCGTTAGTCCCTATCTTCAAAGTCGTATGGCAATACGTAGCTTATTATTATAAAAGGAGACTACACAATAAGCGAAAGCAAAAAACTTATTATGTAAGAATTATTGATGTTTGCATTATTTTGTAATTGTTGCATTATATTTTTATACAATTTTAGCGTCAAGTTCTTAGATCATATAACATGGATAGCGCATGTTCCATAAAGCCTGTATAAACTTTCTGCTACCAACATGAATAGTCAAATAAGTGGCAAAATTCAAAAATGTAAACAAACGTTGTTTTATCACTTTCTTTTTTTTTGGTAATTAGTACAAGAAATGAATGAAATAATTAATAAATTTTATATATTTTAATAAAACTTACAATTTTAAATGATTGCTCTTTAAATAAAATCAATATTATTCAATTTTTCTTTTTAATCACTTCATGTCTTTGTTTACATTTCTAAATTTTGCCACTTATTTGACTATTCATGTTGGTAGCATGCGGCTTATCACTTGAGCTATCCATGTTATATGATCTAAGGTCAAGTTGTCCATTTCTGCTCATTTTCTGACGCCTTCTTTGAGTAAATGGGTAGCAAAAGCCGCCGCCACTGATTCCTACCCTGGAAATAAAATTACTTTACTGAATAGCCGGGTAGGTGACTTAAATGTGGTTAAGAGTCGTGTAGGACCAATCAGATCTCTATAAATAATACTGCTCATTGATTGGTTAATCGAATCTCGCTACTTTATTATAAATATAAGTTTGTATCTAAGTTAAGTTTTCAGTTTGTGATGCGTTTTCGTGTAGTGCAGTTCAATAAAGTAATATTAGTGTAAAGTACTGGTGTTTATTTCGCTATTTGGAGACCACCGTTGGACACAGTGAATCACTGCTGCGAGTACGAACGTGTCCACGCAGATATTCGGCGCGACCTAACGATTGCGAATACGATCGTGCTAACGCTTTCATATTATTTCTTCAACTTGTCCCTTGCAATGAAGCGGACCAAACGCTACAGACGTACGTTTGTGCCATTTTCCAACGTGGAAAACAAATTAATCATGGCAATAAAGTATATCAAAAACACCATGAATTTTTATGAGAATTTCCATTACGCATACGCGTATACTTATTAGGTGTGAAACATTTCTTATATTATTAACTTAGAAATTGTGGTCACCTGGTATGCAGTATACTTTTTTGAAGATAAGGGAAAACATTATGATCGTACTAACCTTGTAAGTACATTTAATTTCACGTTCTTTCAAATAAAAATGAACTTGCAAACTTTTCTTCAAAATTACAACTTTTCTTATAGCAAAAAAAAATAATTTGAAATGTATAACAATAAATTACTCAACCCTACATTGTGCAGTGAAATTCATCCAAAGTCATAGAAAGTTATAATTTCCAAAATAAAATCAGACTGACGGATTGCAATTCTGTCGTAAGAAATTTGAGACAACTTTTATCCATGATGTAAGTACTGGAGTGCATAAGATTTGAATATGAATTCATAATGACTGAGTCACTGTCCATCATTTCGAATTGATAAAGAATGAACATCAGATTGAGAACATAATTATTCATAAAGTGAAATATAACGATTTTTAAGAAGCCTAAAATAATAATAAACAAATATTTTTCATCGGAAATATAATATTTTCAGGCATACAGCAATTTATTACTTATTGTCATTAAATCTGCGTACAAAGTTCAGTACAAGTAAATTAAATAGGTAAACTGTACAGATCAAAGCATATATATTAGATAGGCAGTGGCGCAATCAAGGGAGGGGGGCTAGCGGGCTAAAGCCCTCCTCAAAAAAATTCTTCGAAATTTCAAAAATCAATTATTAAACAAATACATGTAAATTGCGTGGAAAAAGTTTAGTAGTTCTATCTTGGGTGCCGTCGTAGATTTAAATTCCAGTAACGACAAGTACACCAGAAAAGTAAATTTTTATCCTAGATATTAATAAAAAAAACAGCTTTCTGGCTTCTTTTTCAACATTTATGAGTGATAAATTCGTTTATACGCGGGGCCGGGGGGTAATCTATCTATGATTAATAAATGATACAATTCACTTTGCAATTTTTTCAAAAAATTTTTATACTTCATGAAAATAGGTGGTATCAACTGAAGTTCAAGCCTCCTTTTTTTTAGCCCCCTCTAAAAAAAAATTTTGGTCGCGCCACTGTAGATAGGTAATCATAAAATTGAAAAAAGCACAACAAACATCAGCTAGAATGAAATAATAATATTAAAATCTCAAAATGATATAACGACAATATTTTGATTCAAACTGTATCTAACGTAAATAGCATTATTCTTTTTTTTTTAATATTCATTTGCGCATTAATTTATTTAAATTGCGTAACAGAAAACTGTAGCCTTCAATTCTTGTCTTGCAGCAATGGTTACTTCATTTAACGTCTTCCGGCACCACTGCAGTCCTGTATTGAAAATAGAATTACACAATGTTAATATGAATAAGACAGTATACAAAAAATGTTATCAACCAATATCATTAAAAAACTCTAAGATTTAGCAGATTGTGAAATTAAAGAAAATCTTTTACGATCCTGAAAATGAAAAACAGGATATGTAGGTATTCAGTTCAACATAGCTTACTTTGGAAATCAACTAAATCAACAAAGATGCGATAGAAACAAACACGAATATACTTACTCCTCTTCTCTTTCCTTCCACGTATACCAAATTCATGCCCAAAACTACAACGCATATCGCCATCACTGCGAATTTTATGATAACTTTCATTGTGCTACTCACGTAAGGAATAACTTACAATTAACTTCAACGAAGTTCACGATTTCAACTTTTAACTAGACTAAAACGTATCGGTTTTCTGCAAAAAAAACCCTGCAATAGCAAGCTGTGAATTTTAAGCTTAGGTCATCGTCAGTACGATAATATGAATTATCTTTACAAGTAAAATTCATATACATAAATCGAAGTGCAGATATGAACTGACGCGGATTGGCTTTAAAAAGCATACTCAGTGATTCACTGAACAAAAGCTTTAATCTTATTTCGAATCGTTACATCTTCTCCAACACTTTTTTCAACATAAAATATATATTGTTCGCATTAGTTTTGAATAAAATGTTTTTAATCTAGAAAACTACATTTTTCAAACTCTAAAATAAGATTTTTACTTTTAAAAAAAGTAAATAAATAGAAAAAAATGTAAAAACTAAAATTACAATAATCTTCGTTATTCTTTATTTATGGGTGAAATTCTATTGATTATTTCATCGTCATGAGCTCTTTCACAAAACATACATAGGTAATTATGTTTATTTATAATTTAAAAGATTTGTGAAGATTAATTTCATGATTATACTAAAGTACATAATGAAAAAATGAAAGATATTTAAATGGAATTATATACATCCGGTGTACGGATATGTATCAATTATGAATAAAGTACCGTACACAAATTCTGAAAACTTATCAATAAATCGGGTCTGAACTTCATAAAAACCTAAATAAATGAAAGAATGCACTCAATATTTCATATCAAAGTGTAATGAGTAGAGTAAATAATAAAATTCTTTACTAAAGCAAAAAAATTTTATTCAAATGATTAACTGAAATAAATTTTGATGAAGATCTGTTTGCTTTCGTAAATTGAGCTTATTTCAAGAAATTTAAAAAATAAAGCGTTTCAACAAAATAACAAAATTTGTTGCAATATACAACATAAAACTCTAAAAATAAAGTATAAACCTGAATAAAATCAAAATTAAAAATGATAAGAATATCTTCACATAAATATAAGATGGATAAATCTGGCTACAAAAAACTCTCTTCAATATCCTGGCAAAGTTCATTTGAAGGACATAAAACCTCTGGTTTAGTGCAGTATTTTCCCCAATATCTTCTCATCATTCACTTGTGGGGCATGCGACCATTTTCAGTGATGTTTCTGTGATAAATTACTATGGAACTTTCCTTCGTTTTGTCATATTACACTTACTTCTGTCATTATCTTTTCAAAACTGATAAACTGATTATTTGGCATGATGGTGATATTATGAAATTGAAAAAAAAAAATTTAATACCTTTTCCAGAGACACTAAGAAGAAAAATAGCCAGATTTTAACGAAACTTTCAACATAACACTACATACTTCACAATAAGATGAAGGCAAAACAACCAAAATATCGAGATGCTACCCAATGAGCGTAGGTGTGATCGCTGATAGATATCGTGTTTTTATTTGTGAATGGCAAACAGATAATATGTATATGAGAAACACTATTTTCAGCTTATACAGGTCTTATGAACATCGTATTAGATACATTCTCAAGTTGAAGTTGGATTAATATCGAATAAATTAATGTCAATAGATATCAATACTTTTTACAAAATGTTGATACCTGTTTATTTGACATTACCTTGAGCTCATTTTGAGAATATATCAATAAAGTGTTCATATGAAATGTACAAGCTCAAAATAGTGTAATCCATATACATATTTGTCATGTACGTGTGTACATATAGGGAACATATCAAAAGCTTTTTAAAAAATTCTTCGAACGACAATAAGAATGAAAATATTTCATAAACGCTTAGATACTCCATTCGGTTATAAATTCTTTGGTCTTAATCACTTAGCGACAGTGAATAATTCATTTTAAGACCTCATTGATAGTTTTGAAAGAGGTTCAACACATCAAATTAGCAGTGTGTACGGGTATTTATCACTCATTGGTAAATTAGTAAATTCTGCAAAATTGTCAATAACTGATTAAGAATTTGAGTCCTAAGTTCATGAAAACTGCATGAATTGTAGGAATGCTGCGCATACTGTATGGATTGGTATTATAGGTAACTAATCTCAATGATTGCGTATTCGCAACAAAAAAATTATGATCAAATGATTTATTGAAATATTATGATGAACTCAATTTTTACAATACTTATTTTAACATAAATTAATTTTTTTTTCTTAATTTATCACAAGCATTTATTTATGAAGGAACTTGTCGTCATCTTCAGATCTTATAGAAGTTCACCACTTGCTAGAAATGATCTAACGATGTTAATAACATTGACTTTCATCCTACATTTAAAATGAACTTTTACAATTAGTAAATTCAAATATAATAAAAATTATGTACACAACAATAAATAGACTTAAAAAAATTTTAAAATGAGCACATTATTATTCTTCTCCAAAAGTACCGAGTAAAGCTACTCAACAAAATAATAAATTAGGTAACAGAAAGGTTAATAAAACATAAATAATACTTACTTCCTTTTCTTCTTTACCTTGCACGCAAATGAAATGTATAGCTAAAACTATAACGTACAATGCAACCAGCATGAATTTGGTGAACATTTCAATATCACTATAATTATTAGCTATAAATACTAATTGTATCAATTTTGAAAAAGCTTTCAGTTTAAACTGTAAACTTGTAGATAACTCGCCAAAATATATTGTGGACAAATGCGAAGTTGCTTGAAAACAGATGAAAATATTATGATAACAGGCTTGTTTTTCATTTTGAAAAAGTACTTTCAAAGTATCGCAAAAAAATTAGCTCCTTTCTGTGAATTTACCTTGTGGGTTGCGATAATGAAGAAAGGTGCAAATACATTTTTCATAATGATATCTAAATAAGGTTAATATCATTATAATCTTTTCACCTGTCTTCAAGCAACTTCGTATTTGTGCACAATATATTTTGGCGAGTTACTCTCAAGTTCACAGTTTACAACACCAGTATAAGCTGAAAGCAGTGTTTCTTATATATAATTCCAGAATTTGCATAACTCAAAACTTCCTCAAAAAGCTGTTTTTTGTTCTAACTCTCCTCCAAATGCACTTATGAAGCTGAAATAGGTCCATTTCGCTGGCCCCCCCATTTCAAGGTTGAGAGCTGAAATTAACCACATCGTTTGTGCTACGTTTGTGCCGGTTTGTGCCGTAAAAATTTTCGTTTGTGCCGCTCCCCCCACCGAGATTTGGCATGTGGCACCCCATTTCAAGATTGAGAGCTGCAGTTAGCCACATTGTTTGTGCTATGTTTGTGCTGTTTTGTGCTCTTACAATAACAACAAATTTTCATTCAACAAATGGTATGATGCAACGCGTTGAGGTAAAAATGTAAGCGAGTACTTTCAAGCTACAGCATTTATCAAGTACAACACATTATTACGCGTAGTAAACTATAACGCGTTTACTAATGTGATGTACAAAAACGAAGACATAATAGGTACTCATTACGCTGAGCCGGTTTAGAGGGAAGGGGTCCAAGAGGTCATTTTCATTTAAATGAATACTACATGCAACATATCATTTCTCCTGGAAATTGAATAATAACCACGTTTCCTCATCAAAATTTGGACTTAAAATTCCATTTTACGCTTATTCTGCTCTTCGCAGACAAAGAATTGCTTTTTTTTTACATACATTAGCTTTTCGGTCGTTTTTACAGATTTTCAATCTATTCCACTTCACTTTGTGGAAATGAACCCCGCTCAAACGATTTATTGAAATATTAAAATGACTTAATGATGAAGTTGTGCTTCTATTTATGTGACATAAATTTGTTTTTTGTTTTCAAAAACGGGGTTTCCACGAGGCTTTTTTACAAGCGTACAAGCTGCTTGTAGCTAGCGTAGTGTAAACCCTTTACAAGCTCGATAGTTGGCTAGTAAAACTGTAACAAGCTCGAGTTGAAATATTTCAACTTGAGCTTGTACAAGCTGGGCTTGTAGAGCGTTTCTTATCAATCTTATCACAGTACGAAGTTATTTTTAAATGAATTTTTGAAAATATTTAAAAAACAAGTCGTATTTGTAGTGAATTGTTAAAAGCACGAATTATTCTTTTATGTCTTCAATTTTAGAGGACGCTAAAGATAGTGTGGTATGCTTCAGTAAGAAAATGACAAATCAACTTGGCGGTATTAATTCATTATGTGTCGTGAATCGTGTTATCAGCGCTATACATTTAATTGATCCAGCATCAGCTCAAAGTAATCAACAAAATTGACATATTTTAATTTTGATTGAATATCATTCTAGTTTTAGTACGGCACAAGCAACAAGTTGACAAGTTATGTGTGAACGCTAAAACTTTTACAAGCTACTAGCGGTGCTAGTAGCTAGAATCAGCGCTTGCAAAAAAGCAGCTTGTACGCTTGTAAAAAAGGCTCGTGAAAACCCCGTTAAAAGATATTTATTTGTTGTTAATGAAATCAAATTAATTCAACAGAAAATTGTCGTCTTCAGTTCTTTTCAATGCAGAAGCTGCCAGCTCATCTAACGTCTTCTATCACAGAGCATTCTTATATATTGTGTATACTAACTATATCTGTGAAAAGGCACTAAAGACAGACTATAAGTAAAAAGAGTCTGTCCATCAGAATTAAAACCAAGAAAGTAGGTATCCACCCAACATATATTGGAAGTTACCTAACTAAAACAGCATAATGTGATAGAAAACAAAAATTAATGTAAGTACTCGTATTCCTTCTTTTCCTTTCAATAAATAGGTAAACTGTATAAATCAAAGCATATATATTATTTTGGTAGGTAGTCATAAAATGGTAAAATACATAACAAACATCAACTAGAATAAAATAATAAATTTAAATCCTACAATGACATAACAACGACATTTTAATTCGATTAGTAACATATATATATTTAAATTCATTCGTGCATTCATGAATTTGAAATGCGTAACAGAAAACTGTAGCCTTCAATTTTTGTTTGCAGCAACGGCTACTTCATTTAACGTCTTCCGGCAGCGCAGTCCTGTATTGAAAATAGAATTACACACTGTTAATTTGAATAAGTATACAAAAAATGTCACCAACCAATACCATTAAAAAACTCTAAGATTTATCAGATTGTGAAATTAAAGAAAATCTTTTACGATCCTGAAAATGAAAAACCAAGATATGTAGGTATTCAGTTCAACATAGCTTACATTGGAAATCAACTAAATCAACAAAGATGCGATAGAAACAAACACGAATATACTTACTCCTCTTCTTTCCTTCCACGTATACCAAATTCATGCCCAAAACTACAACGCACATCGCCATCACTGCGAATTTTATGATAACTTTCATTGTGCTACTTACGTAAAGAATAACTTACAATTAACTTCGAGAGGGTTCACGATTTCAACTTCTAACTTGACTAAAACTTATCGGTTACTGCGGAAAAATTGGAATGAAGAAAGTTTAAGCTATCATAGTCGATTTCGATAAAACCTTTTTTTTTTTTTTTTTTTTTCAAGGTAACAATAGATTTGTTTTACATTTCGAATAATAAGTATCTTCAAATAAATAAAAGGTAGAAAAAATTTTCCAACAAAAACTTTTTAAATGTTATAGCGAAGTTCATTTGAAGAACATAAAATCCTTGGTTTAGTTCGGTGTTTCCTTCAATCCCTTCTTATCGTTCACTTCTGAATTTTCTATATTATTTCTATGATAAATAATGAAGAGCTCTCGTTCTTCTAGTCATATATAACGAGTACTTCTCCTATCTTTGCAGAACTTCTTCAAGGATCACATGATGCCTCAATGGTATGAAAAATTATCTAGCACAATTTGTTGTGATTTTTCAGAACCTAATATTTCGGTCTCTTCAGCAACTAGGTTAGGCATATTATCGTACTTGAGTGTCACATGGTTTTACAAGTAGTGATGTGAAGGAGAAACTACTGAAGTGGGATATTCGGTTTACATTATTAGCTTTGAAGCAGTAGTAGACATCTAGACAATATGCAACATTGGATTGGCCCATTTATCAGTTAAGGTAGGCAAATTATCATACTTCAGAGTCACATGAATTACCCCACATGTGAAATGAAGGAGGTCTATTGAATTGAAATACTCTGTACCATATAAGGTATTAAGCTTATGTTTCTGAAGAGTTACCAACATGCAGCTTATTGAACCATGGTAAAAAAATATTGAGAAAATTTTTCTCACAAGTATAACCTTTTCCACTGGGACTATGAATGATAAGATAACAATGCAATGTTAACTGGCTTTTTATCATATAAAATCTTATTAATATTTAAAGCACCAGCACCCTGCATGGCTGCACCCCAGTACTTGCCAACGTTGCAAAATCTTTAAAAAATTCCCGCCAAAAACCACAACATTCAATATCCAAGTCACACAAGGTGTCATTTCGTGACGCATCTGCGCAAGAATGTTGCGCGTGGAAACAACACAACTGTCCAGACCTTGCGTATCAACTACTGTTGTTGCTGCTGGTTGCTACGCGCTCGTAACCTCGTACAACGCTCAACACTACCGTAGTAAGTAATCGGTAATCAGTATACAATATATTATTCAATCTCATTGCATTCATGTTATTCTACAACGGTGCCGTCGCGTTCTTGTACGTATAATTTTCGAAGACCGATAACGCTTTTACGTAACACATTACAGGATATTCACGAAACAAATTACACAGTGTTATTCGTATATTAATAGGTCATCATCATACATGCACTCGTATCATAGTATGAAATAAGTTTACCATCGGTGACGTATAGATAATCCGTTTCGCTGTTTCGAACGAGTTTTCACTAGTTTCGAGTAGTTCGTCAACATGACCGGTAAGATGATACGTAATTATAGTTTCAACATTTCGCGAAATAACGCTACAATATACGTAGATAAGATAGATGATTTGGTTGAGGTTTTTGTTTTTTAACTAAGTATACTCGTTAACTGTTAAAATCTCAAGTATAGTTTGTGTATGCGCTGATAAAGAAAGAGTATGTTTTGAAATAGCGATGACTACAAAAGTATGCGTGACCTTATAAACACATTATCAGCGTGTACACTGTACACGTTTATACGTGTTTGTCATCTATGGAAAGCTCAACTTTTCGCTTCGTTTTTGAATTTATTGTATCAACTTTATGACCATTTCGAGTTCTGTTATCTCATTTATGGTTCGAATAATGGAAATAAAGAATTCATTATCTGCTGCGAATGGGATGAGAAGTGCTGTAAAAATTATAATTCGAATAAAATTATTTGTGCTTGAAAACAAATCCAATCTTACATTTTTTTTTTTAAATTAAAAAAAGTGAAAATAATTTTCAGTTTATCGTTTATCGAAAATAATATTTACATTTTAAAATTAGTTATTATTTTTTTAATAATAATAATAATAATAAATTAAAAAAGAAAAAACATATACATATGTAAATTCTACCGATTTCAGTTTTAACACATGGAAAATATTTCATTACTCCGAGAATTCACCTACATTTCCAATTCGCATTTATATAATCAGTATTCACCCTTTGAAAAGACTAAAATAATATTTAATGAGCCGAATAGCTAAATGATTGATTACAAAAATCGATACATGTTATAGAGGTCAAACTTTTACTGAAGATAACGAAACGTAGAAAAATATGTGTGCTTGCTTATTCGAACGTATAAAAGTTTACTAATATACCTATTTAGCTACTTACATGTTTTCAAGTAGGAATAAAGTTTCCTTTGATATAATAATTGTTTTTCTTACGACTGAAATTTAAATTAGGTTTAGATAATCGAAAAGAATGGGAGTGTAGAAAATTAGTAATATGCTCATGTATTGTACAAGTGTAAAGCTAAAGCTGAACCAAGTTGAATTTTACCCAAAAGTGAAAGCAAGTCCAAAGCAAAAACATGGTTCTTTTTTGAGATTTTTTGGACTTTTACATTTTTATTTTCAATTTATATAAAAAAAAGAGGGTAGAAAAAAAAGAATTTGAAGCTGAAGTCAAATATAAATCTTCATTTTGTATTTCATCCAAGTTCATGAATTTCTTATGTTTCAAACCAAATCCCAAGTTTAGTTTTTTCTAACTTTAAAGCCCTTTCATTTCTGTCGAGTTTGTATTCTTATATGTGAAACAAATTACTCGTAACACTCCTATCTCACTATGTAATATGCATAACACATGAACATAAGTTTTCTTAACAAAAACCACTGAATAACGAATTCCGCTACTTGAAAAAGCTAAAAGAACAAACTACAACATATTTAATAATCTATTTTATACCTTTCATCTGTAAGAAAACTGAATTCGATGATTACATTACAGAAGACGGTGGACAAGTAGACAAAAATGAACAGATATGTCCACACATTTATAATTTGAATTACCAGAGTTCTGTCTATATAATTATATGAAACATAATCGTTTTAATATTTTTATGATTAAATAATTATACTTCAATCAATCTTAACATAATAATAAATATAAAAATAAAATAAAATTTATTTCAAATTAATTACAATATAATAAAGAAATAAAAATTGTTTTTATGAAAACATTTCACGGGAGAAATTTGGCATTAATTCTAACAGAAATTTTGTTTATTTTTTGGAATTTTCTTGAAAACTAAGGGTTTAGGAAAGGAAAAATTATGAATGAATTTTTAAAGCATAAAATTCTCTCTCAAATGTTGCAAAAATTATTCAGTTCCCTTTATATTATATTTTTATTGGTAGCATTTTTCTCAAAAATAACGCAACCAAATTATTTGAAATTATAATACTATTGCTATAGAGGCTTTGTTTGAGAGTACTTAGCATTTATTTTTTCTATTTTTCCATTTCTTTATTATAAAATCAACTTTTTCGCATTTACCAACTTATTTTGCGAAGCACTGCCTTGAAAGATTTCAAAAATAGAGGCAAAAAATTGCAATAAATGCCACGTAACCAATGTTGTGATTTATAATTCGCTATGAAAGAGTGAAATAAAAAATGTTTTCGCACCATTCAAAAGAAAATTATTCATATTCTAAAATTTTAATCCTTCTCTCTCAAATCTAACTATTAATTACACAAACCCTTCTGCTAAACATTAACAGGTAACAGGTAATAATGAATTATAAAGTCTCTAATTTTCGAAAAAATTTCAAGAATAGTGAACTACTTTGATAAGATTCAACAATAGGGATGTCAGTTGGTAATTTAATCAAATTGCTAAATAAAGAGTACGTAAAAGCTTTCTTGCATTAAAAGATAGCCAATTTAGAATAATTCAATACTGACTAATTTATTTAATCGATAATTAAATGTATTGAGTATTGTCTTTAAATAAAGTTGTATTCTGTTATTTACTTGTCTTTTTAGACATAAGAAGAGAAAAGAAAATTGCTAAAAACACAATTTTTTTTAATTTAATAATAATAATAAAATTGTTCATCATCCTTGAAATGTTGATTTTTTCTTGAGAGGGGAAGTGAAGATAGAATTTCAATGGAATTTCTGTTGACGATGAATTCTTACGAGTTGATATTTGAGTACGATTCATTGTGGAAAAAGATAGAATTCATAATTTTTCAGGTGGGGGGGGGGTATGATAAAATTGAAAAATTCATTTTTTTATTATGTAAATATTGCCCGTCACTTTTAATACATAAATCAAGTCGTAACAAAGTAAATATATTGGAAAATGTATTTTTAGATTTAAAATTAATTGATAAAAAAATTAGTTTATTAATTTATATTATAATTTGATTTACGATTTTTTCAGAAAAACGAAAAAGGCAAGCGATCAATAGTTGTCGAATCGATTCAAATTAACTTCGTAAAAATTTCAGCTCTCAAACTCAATATCAACTTCTTTAAAAAATCTCACAATTTGTTGAAAATGATTGATGAGGTCAGAGGTACAGGAAGAGTTGGGTTCTAAACTTTATTGAAAAGGCCCCTTTAAACTAAGTCAAGAGAGGAGCAAAGGTGACAGGTTCATTGTTGAGGATTTCTACGGTTACTGAATACATTTCTGTAGCCTGCAGCCCTGCAAAGTCAATATAATTAAGTAAAGAGGGGGCAACCTTGAGTTTGAGTAGCGTTTGACAGTATGAGCATACAGACGAGAGGTTGCCTATTCAGAAAACATTTGTGGACGAGTGTGATTGCACCGGCGTGGAGAGGAGATACGACAACATTTTTTTTTCCTAAATGCCGATGGCAGAGACGAAGGGTGGGGTAAACTTGTAAAAATCTTATTCTATATTTCTTCCAACTTAAGGCGGGTTTGAACTTTTTTTTCTTGACTGTTTTCAAAAATGGATGATAAATGGGTTATTTATTAGTCGCGTGCATAAAATACAAGTTTGATTTAAACTATTTACCATTCAAGAGGTAAAATAAGCTCTTTCTTAACCCTATGAAATTTTCCGAACTATAGCACTGTTGCTGCAAAATTACATCGTTTAGGCATTCCATCACAAAGAAATCTAAGCTTTGAGAAACCCAGTGAAAACATTTTTTGTATATTTGGCCTCTTGAGTCCAAAACAGCTTAAATTAAACCAGTGTTGGGCACACAGCCAATAACTTATCGATTTGTCTGTCATTTTTAAAAGAAACAGATATTGGTAATTTGTCCAAAAAAAAATAAAAACTACTAGAAACAACTGAATTAGGAAAAAATGGGGACTGATTTTTTTTTTTCAATCTATAAAAACTACTTTTGAGAACAAAAAATTTTGTATTGGCAGAAAATAAATTTGTTTGATATAACGTTCTCATGAAGTAATTTAGTAATCACTGAAACCTCGCTTTTTCATTTTCAAAAAAATCTCAAAATTTAGTCTACTCTAGTAATTACCTTTATTTAGTAAAACAAAAAAAAAAGTATATAAATACAATTCAACCTACTATTTAAAATTAAAAGATACTAAAATTACCAATCAGTCATTGATGTAACCGAGCTCTCGATTTTCCTTCAACTATCCCTATTAAATTGCTCAAACGATTGCACCAACAGTCGATGACTCTTTGTAATTACACACTTCTACATCATATCAACTTAACTTACGGTCATCTAAAACCAAAACACCAAAACGAATGCAAAAATTAATCCACCAAACGCGTCCATATATCTGCCCATCGTATTTCGAATGCATCGTGAATTCTTAATCTACTCATCAATCGTGATAGCTCCCCTCCTAAATCGAACATCCGTTGTGAAAACTACCTACAGCGGTGCTCTATTTACGAATCATATCGCGTTTCGCTTACCCCACGAATTCGCGGTCGTTTTTTATTTCGCGAAAATTTCCAACAACCAGTGCTATTTCGTGCGAGCATCTATTGACAAGGTCGTCTGGTACAGAGTCATCCATCCGCGAATATTTGTCCAGCGATAAGGCTGCGAATTTTTCTCGTGCTCGAGTTATGAACCGGTATTGATGTGAATTTCGTGCACCTCAGGAATTTCGCGGTTTCGTTTTCGTACTGTTCCAAACTACCGGTTGCCTTATCGAATTCCATCGGTTCAAAATGCCCGAAAAAAAGTGCCCTATAGATTGTAAACTTTCGTATTGTTTGCTCGATAGTAAGTGTACAAATTGTTATTTTTTAACGATGTATTGCGTTATCGTAATAAGAGTTTCGTGATAAAATTTCGCTTGCTATGCGGAAATATTTAAAAAAAATTTTTTTATTTGATGTTAGGAGTGATAAAATTTTGCTTGCTGTTAAAAAAAATTTTCTCATTTGATGTTACGAATTTTTTTTTTTTTCATATTTTGTAGATCATTAAATTCGTATTTATGTCGTATACGTCCGAAAAAAATCTGATTGCGCTGAAATATTTCATACATCACGATAATACCTATCGATTCGAGATTATGGTCGTTAAATTCCTTCGATCACTATTCAATAAATCTTTAAAGAACGATAACCTCATTAGGCGATTTTTAATTAAATTTAACCTAAAGTTCATTCGATTTATTCAACGAGGTAAACCAGATGTCATTTCAATCGTTCATTTTTAGAATTCGCTCAACGAAAGCACACAGAACAGGTAAAGAATTGCCATCCCACCGGGAAAAGCATTGCGGTATTTTTAGCCACATTATGAAATACGTTCCTTCGTCGTCGTTCGAATATATTTCCCGTACTCTGCTGATAAATATTTACCGAATGAAAAAATACGAGCTGGCGAATACACGAAGAATCGCACATTGTTCATCATGTATATGTTATCTACATCATTTTCAAGTTCAATGTTATACCATTCGGGCCAACGTAAAGCCGAGTCTCGTGCTGAACGTCGAAACCTAATTTCACGAAGAATGTAGATAATTCATACTCGTATACTCGTAAATTAACGCGATATAATGGTTCATTGAATGAGAATAATTTGAATAATTGAATTGCATATTATGGGTTTGTATTATAGCTCACGCGTTCGTTATACATTTTCAAGGCCGTATTCGTTCCAGAAAAATTTATTCGTGTGGAAGATTTGAATTTTCGATTATTAGTTTTTTGAACCAAGCTCAGGGTAAGGGGCAAGCGGAAAGGGTAATTATATAAATTATTCAAGGACATTTTCTTCAACTTTTTCGCACGAGTAGTTGTTTCGAATACGTAAGCTCGTATGGGTGGAAGTTAGTCACGTTCACTTTTTGCCCTCGCAAGTTTCCTTCGATCAGTTTCATTACCTGAAATAATCAGCTGTGCTTTTTTCTACGGTGAAAATTAATTTTTAAATGCCAATTAAAAAGTATGTAAAAAGCAGGTAAAAACAAAATTCGTCCCACTTGAATTTGAATAATTAATTCATGAAGACAATTATCGTTAAGAAGAAAAATATCCTTGAAAAAGTATTCTCCTTAATAGTTGAGCATCATAATATGCATATGGGAATACGTCATTTTCGTTCCACGCCACCTGCGTTGTTATTTCATCACATCTAAAATAATCATTTGAAGTCTTTTTCACGGATTTCAATATAACGAAGAAATATGAGTAGAAGACTCGTTGGGCATTTCGATACCGAAAATTTTGCTGACGAAGTTGAAGGTTACGCAGAGGGATCCAAAATTCAAAAAATATACAAATTAAATACCTACTCAAAAATAAAAAAATAAGCGCAAAAAATTCAATTTAGGTCACAAAATGGTTACAAATACAGAGGCAATGCGCGCTTCTCTCTCCTTGTCTCCGCTGTTATAAAAGAGGAGAAATTGACTAAAAAAAAAAACATTTCACCTTGTCATTTAACTATAATATAAAAATGTTCTGTAAAATGTTTGCTCATTTTCAAAATCTAAGGAATTACAATTAATCGAAAATCTCAGGGAGGAGTTGGGAGAAAATATGGCTGAACGAAACGTACATTCCAAATGTAACTCTCTTTATTTCTCGTAGATAGTCCCATATGCAGTGCAAGAAAGATGAGTCTTTTCGAAATTTTCTGTCCAGTCGTCAAACAGTATTTGAAAATTAGAACAAAAAATATCCTATAAATTTTTCGCCAATCTGCAAAATTAAAAGAGCAACAGGGGATTGGAAATTTCAATTCAACATAGCCCCTTCAATTTCATAAATAAGCAAAAATGTATAAGCCAATTTTTTGTTATACTTTTCGAGAATTATGCATTTTATTGAAAAAAATTTCAGTTGACTCAATTTTATTTTGAGATGCGTAGCCTGGCACATTTTTACCCATTTTTCCAAAAAAAAAAAATTCAGCTAAATTTATAAATTTTATATAAAATGCATTTGAAAAATGCAACAAAAAAAGTAATGCATACAAATTGTCTATCGGCAAAATTTGAAGGGGTTCAAATTTTTAGAACCTTTTAGATCCCCCCCTTTGTAGGAATACAAGATTTTTGTGCATGACTTCTTTAATAGCATTTGATGAATACTATTCATTTCATGTAAAAGGTCTTGATGACGTCACTGGTACAGCGCCATCTATGGGGAAAAAGAAAGTTCGGCTAAATGGGGTCGATACAGTGTAATGTAGACTTCCACCCTAGCTGCTTAATTTTTTTCCATTCTATTAATCATTCGATGCCCATTATAAAAAAAAATTGTAATGACGTCATCATACGATAAGGGTATTCTTGTATGACGTCACAACAATAAAATGTGCTTTCTCAAAAAAAAAAATGATGCTTGATAAGTGGAAAAAGTCTAATGAAAGTTTAGCCCATCACCAAAATTAAAGGAGCTTCATCGCATTTAAATTTTCTATTGGCTTTGGTTCCTTCAGTATTGAAGATAAGCAAATACCTTACTTGATATTTTATAATGCAAATGGCGAGTATCATGATGATTTGTAACCAAATTTCGATAGAAATGAATTTTTATGATGTACTTCAATGCACTAGTTTTCTTTCTTTCATATATAGATAGCTACATGGGCACATGATTTTTTTTAACTCATTTTTTTGAGTATTCCATATTGATGTAGGCTTCGCAAAACTAGTTGAATCGCTCTGTAAGTAGGTATGGTCAATGAATATCTGTATTTGATATCATGATAATAAATAAAATAACAAAAAAAGAGTTAAATAATGGCGTGAAAATTTCTTTTAGCGTTGTAAGGAGGGCGAACTACTAAAGTCATCAAAAAACGGAAAAATTATGACCAATAAATAACAGCATGATGTGACCGTATTTCCTGATGTTCCTACAACCTTTCATTCAAACTCCATAAGTACACCTCCACTCTGAGCAATGCTGCCAAGATAAATTAAAATAATTTCAGTGAACTTTAATCAACCCAGATAACTAACCTAAAAGAATGAGTGATGTTTATTTTTTTAATTTAGGCTCAATTTTTCTCCCTGTTTCTTCCTTCGAAATTTTCAAAATGTGTTATTCATATTATTGTTTTTTTTTTCTAAATTGTGTTTCTCAATTTCATCTATCTGTACTATAACATTTTCCCACGATTTAGAAGTAATGATAATGATCAATAATTGGTAATAAATCAACTTTACTTGCTTTTTTTTAATTTATTTTTATATTCATAAAAATATTGTTTTTTTTTCTTTTTCAATTTTTAATGTTGCTATTTAAAAAATTCCCAAAACTTCTAACCTGTTTTTTTTCTATTTTAACTTAGTTTTTCAGTCATTTCAATTGTTTAGAGGCATTTGCAGTAAAAATGATGTTTTTCAATACCTTTACGAAGGTGATTATTTTTTAAATCATTTATTTTTGGATACTGATGGCAACAAAATGCGAATAGCTCTTTCAAAAATTCGAATATATTAGGATTAGATAAATGCCAGATTACCCCAATGTAACCTAATAACATTGCTGATCGATTTTTCAAATAATCGTAACAACTTGATTTTCAGATAATGTCAAATATATCATACCTAATTCTAAATATATTTTTTGTAATTTTAATTTTTTCCAAATCTTGGAAGATTTTGAAACATTTTTTAGATTTATATTAAAACGAAAATGATAGATATATGTTTTTGTTCGCTAGGAAAAAAATTATATATGCTAGAAATTTCGAGTTAATTATTCGTAGCATTTTTAAGATGAACAAATGATAAAATTTTAAAAATTTGCTACCTTTGGTACCCAGTTGTACCTTTTTAATTTTTTTTTTTTTTTGATTTCACAAAAAGAGTTGAAGTACGTGCAATTAAACCTTTGTACTTCAATATAAAATGAACATTATTATTTGGGAAATGAGACGAAAACTTATCATGAGTTCTCTAAAATTACAATTTACAGATTAAAAAAAATTGAGGAATTTTTCAATTAGGTAAGACAAGAAATATACCGACTAGTTCTCGTGAGAATCGAAATTCCCTCCATAAATCATGCTCACCGACTGATCTAATCATCGGTACGTTCAAATCATCGTACATCCATTGGAACTGTCGATAATCGACACATACCGAGACAACGTATAATTTGCGAACTCTCGGGTCTCGACGGAAATACGTCACGAAATAATTCCACACATTGCCCACATATGGTTTTTTCGTACACCCGGGGCATTCCATAAACCATCACCGCCTATTCAAGGTGAAATTTCCGAGCCTCCACGACACGTAATACTTTCGTAACACCATTTTGCATGCAACTATATACTCGGAAATCTACATGTCCCAGGTCAAGCTTGTAAGACCGAGGGTCAAGTCGGTATTGTCGAATTAACCGTCTCGAAATGGCTATGGCAGTAGTCGGCCGAATAACGTAAACGAGCGTACTTATTGGAACCCGTAATTGCAATTAATTCGCGAACGAGATAATTTTATCAAAGACGTAACGCGAAAGCAAGGTTTACCAAGGTGAATACATATTGTTTTTGCCCTTCAGTTATCCTTAACGTCACTTTTGATACAGTTAAATTATTAGGTCGTTAATCGCCTTTAGAATGAAACCGGGTTACACGCGACCCCAGGTTCCATAACGCGGGCTTTCTCTGAGCTACATCGATTCTTTGAAAATACCACTAACTTGATGTTTGAATGACTTAGGCCAGAGGGGACGTTCGCGTAGCCTTGTTAACGCGTCGTAATCACCGATACCGATAAGCTCCACGTACGTGGGTCGTAAATGCTCGATTAAAACGACGCTAATTTTTTAATCCGCGAAAAAAATTCATTTTAGACCATACCAAGAACTGGTATTAAAAATAAGCGCGTACTATAAACGTCAAAAGGTTTCTTGATGACGAAAAAAATTTTCTCTCTTAACCAACGCGCTTAATCAAGGTTATTTTACCTTGACATTGCTCGGTAAATTAGAAGCGACCATCGATTTACAAATCAATTTTTATCGTAATTTATCGTGATCGATAAAAAAGGTTGAATTTAAGTACTCCTATGTTTCCAGAGTGTTCTCCGGAAGCCCTGGAATTGATTCGTAAATCGATCCATCCACCGCGACTGGACCAACCTCATTTGGATGAAAACAATCCTCATATATTCGTCGTACTGGGAGCTTCGGTGAGTCGAGTATTCTTATAACTGAAAAATTATAGTTGTCATCATATAATGTTCTTATTTCTCCTCTTACAGGGTGATCTAGCCAAAAAAAAGATCTATCCGACGCTCTGGTTACTCTACAAAGATAACCTACTACCGAAGAATACTGTTATCTATGGATATTCTCGCAGTAAGCTTACTGTAGATGAGCTCAGGAAGAAATGTGAGCCTTATATCAAGGTTAGTGGTGTAAATATGACTCCAACGCTGTTTCCAATTCTATTCGTGAATATAACGACACCGATGCCCGTCCCATAGGCCAGTAAACATAAGGTGTTAGAGATAACACCTCCTTATCAGGCAATTAACAATGCCCTTAAACAAGTTCGCAAGAAATAACGTCTTTATTTATACATCTAAAATATTTTTCAAGATAAAAATAAATTAAAGAAAATGAAAAATACCAGAAACTCGAGAAAATATCGATATATATTTTTTGTGAATTTTTGGTAAAGAACATAGCTCTACTAATTTTTTTAGAATACCTAATAGACTTACTTATTGTTTTGTAACTTTTTTCCTTCAACGTGCGTGCCTGAAAATCACTCAAAATTTCAGGTATGATGTTTGTGTAAGGGGTAGGTAAGTACATGACATATCCTAAAGTCAACCTTTTAGGTGATTTTTGAAGGAATGAGGATATTTCAGACCTCATAATGTAATAGGAGTGTATGAATGGAGAAAACTGTTCAACTTTGGTTTTATGTGAAGTAGTGAACATAAGACTTCAGTCTTCGAAGTTGAGATGAAGAGGAGCTGGAGCGAAATACATCATATAAAAGGGAAGCTGAGTTGTGAAACATTTATAATCATGGTTATGCATCTCTTCTTATTATATATCTAAAAACATCAAATGATGGGTCAAGGGCTAATTTAGAACAGTGGCGGAGCCAGGATTATTTTTTGGTTGGGCACAAAATGGCCGAGTTCGGAATTGGGTAGAGTTATTAGTGGCAAAAATTATCTTGTTCGATGAAACGGGAGAGGGGGGGCAAATTGGTAAATGAAATCGGCATGTCAAATTTCAAGTATACCGTCTAAGTAAAAATTACTTCGCGTATTTATTTTAAACATTTTTATTCATTCAAAGAAACGTATCTTAACAAATAATCAATACCTAGGTATTTATGGCACTTAGGATAAATATAGAATAATTTTGCTAATTTTGTGGTTTGGGGCAAATTGCCTGACTGCCTGCTCCAACTCCAAATTTTTTGTTGAAAGTTTTTTATTGTAGGTAAAGTAAACGCTATTCCTCCAGTAATTTTTAATTTTGAATGACCCTTCATTTTGAGGTGAATCAAAAAACAACATGAAGAAAAAAATAGTTTTGCAGAATTTCGCAAAAAGCCCCTCACCAAAGAGTATCTCCTGCCTGATAAGATAGTGAAAACAGCCCTTGACCCAAATTCGGTCACATGTAGTCCTAAATGTTGACCTCGATGAAAAAACTCCCCTTGAAAATTTTTGACCCCCCACTTCCTCCCATTCTGAGAAATTGGCCCAGATGTCGAAAATTTAATATTTTCTAACTCCTAATCGGATGGATTCAAATTTTCACATATGGTGGACACTACATGTTTTGGGCTTTAAAATTTTCAAAAAATTAAAAAAAATTTTGGGGGGTACATAGCTGAATTTTTTTTTATGATTAGCTCATACTCCAAGGTACAACATAATGAGATTTTCAACCCCCCATGGTGGAAGTTGTTCAAACAAAATGAAATGTATAACAAAAGCGCCACCTAAAATCAGTTATTTGCATTTTTTTTTACGAAAGACGCATTCGAAGAGTGCTGGAAGTGTAAGTGAAACTGTTAGCAGCATTTTACGCAAGTTAAACTTGCACAGAGTAATGTGTCATGTCTGTATTCAATCATCATTTTGAATTAATCGAAAAAATCGATATTATAACATTCAAATAAATTTCACTCTCATGTTAGGCATACTTGAATGTACTTGAAACATCATAAAGAAATTACGTAATTTGAGTCAAGATTGTGCCTGCATGAATGATAATTCATTTTACCCCTACCCCTTCTTTGCTTAAAATTTTTGAAACCTCAAAAAAAAAAATAATAATTCTTACATTCTAAACCATTAACTCATTTCGTAAACAGGTCAAACCCGATGAAATAAGCCTATACGCGGAATTTTGGAACCTCAATAAATACCGAGCCGGTTCTTACGATACCCCGCAAGATTTCGTATCACTCAACGCCGAAATCAGCCAAGAAGAAATTGAAGGAAGAGGCAATAGAATATTCTATCTCGCATTACCGCCTTCAGTATTCGAATGTGTTTCCCAAAACATCAGCACTTGTCTGTCCGCCAAAAAGTAAACTCAATAAAAATCGATTTTTTTGCCCCATATTGAATATCGCATTAATTTCGATTTTTGTACAGCGGATGGACACGAGTTATCATCGAAAAACCATTCGGCAAAGACGCCGAAAGCTCAGCCAAATTAAGCCATCATTTGGAAAGTTTATTCCACGAAGACCAAATCTATCGTATCGACCACTACTTGGGAAAAGAAATGGTTCAAAATTTAATGGTATTAAGGTACAATGAAACTTGGATTCGTACGAAAACCAGTTTATTCATTAAGTCTCAATGACGACCAGATTTTTTTTTCGTCTCGGTCTTTATTCTCGTTCGATGACAAAAGGCTTATTATAGATTACGTAGATTATCCTGCCTGTGTTCTGTATTATAGGCAAATATTATCAATGGTAAGTTTATTTTCAGCTGCTCTGATAAAAAGGATCTTTCAACAGATTCGGTAATCGCTTCTTCAGCCCGTCGTGGAGTAGGGGATACATCTCAAGTGTTCAAGTTACCTTCAAAGAGCCTTTCGGTACTTACGGACGAGGTGGATATTTTGACGAATTCGGTATCATTAGAGATGTCATGCAGAACCATCTGTTGCAAATTTTAAGCTTAGTTGCCATGGAAAAACCAGCTAGTACGCATCCTGATGATATAAGAGATGAAAAGGTAAATCTAAAGTGTGATTTTTCTTTTGTTAGGTGCTTAGGAAGCTGAGAGCATTATGAGAAAACTATATAGTCAAAATAAGTTCTGTAAAGAAATTTGAAATATAAAAGAAATATGCATTATGTAAATGTAGGCGTAAACTCATACTTTTTTAAACAGAAAAATCAACAAATTTCAAATTAACATTTATATAATAATTAAGTTGAACATATTTTTCAGCATACTATATTTTGAAGAGATGTAAAGGTGAATTTAAAATCGTAAAAAAATCAAAACAAATGTTGATATAAAATTGGGTTTCTATTTCGTAAAAGATTAAAAAAATTATGTTTAAATTATCATTTAAAATAATTATAGTGATAGTTCTTGAAAGAACTGAAATTTAAACAATTGAAAACAAATGTATTTCCTTTCAAAAAAAATATTAAACTTTTTTTTTTATTATTATCATTCGCCGTGTACACTGTACAGTAACATAATAAAATGGTATATCAGGGAACATGTTTAACGTTTAATTTTTTTCAGTCATTATTATTCCATTTTATAATTTTTCAACGCTTTTTTAAAATTAAGAATATGACTTTTTCTCGTATTTCTTTGTTTCTTTTTTTTTTCTAAACAAATACATTTTTTTTTTGTTTAAATAAATTGCCAAGTTAATCGTTTAGTACGTAATTATTATTATTGACTTTATTTTTCTTTCAATACAAAGTTCAATTTTACTCAAAATATCAATTAAAAAAAATCTATAATTTAAAAAAAAAAACATAATATAACTATTTTTTGTTTAAAAATTATCATTTAATAAATAATTGTTTCATAAAAATTTTTTTTTGTGTTTTCAAAATTTCATTCAGATTTAGGTAATTATTTTTTTTATCATTTCTGTGATGAAAAAGTTGATTTTTTTTAAAGCAAATTTTTCATTTTTTTGTTTTCAATAAAAATAAATTACTATATTTTATGTTTTAGTTACCAAAGTAATCATATTAACAAAAGCGTTTTTATTTATTGTTATGCAGTAATGATTTTAATTTTATTTTTTTTGCAACAAAAAATATTTAATTGTTTTCTTTTTAAATTTTGTTGATATATATAATTATATTGAAGCAAATTTACATTTTCTGTTTTAAGATAATCATGTAGTAGGTACCTGATTACTTTTTAGAAAATTTTTTGCTTAGCTCAAAGAATATAATGAATAATTTTTTTCAAATTAAAATAGGTAGGTACCTACCTTTATGTTTTTCGCAACTTTTTTTTCTGAGTAAAAAGTTTGTTGATTTTTTTTTAATCACTGTCATAGTTTCAGTGGCTGAGGTAATCAATTACCGAGTTAGTAATTTATTATTCAAAAAAAAATTTTTATTTTTTATGAATTCTCTGGTAATATTTTTCACGTTTGATTTTCATAATTATTATTATTTTTTAATTACTAAGAGCTTCCATCTATTTCTAACTTTTTTAGGTGAAAGTATTGAAATGCATTCCCCCCATAGAATTAAAAAACGTCGTCATCGGTCAATACATAGGCAACCCGGACGGCGAAGGTGAAGCAAAATTAGGCTATTTAGACGACGACACCGTACCAAAAGGCTCCAAAACGCCTACCTATGCTCTAGCAGTACTGAGAATAAACAACGAACGATGGGACGGCGTTCCTTTCATTCTAAAATGTGGCAAAGGTAAGTAGGTACAAAAATTTATTAAATTCGTATCCTTGGAAACGTGAATTCATTTATCATGCTGTAAGCCTTCGAATCCTATTTTATAAAGCTGAATTGTTAGTTTACGTCAAAAAAAGATATAGAAATACACAATGAAAATTCGTTTGAAATTACAGCATTAAACGAAAGAAAAGGTGAAGTAAGGATACAGTTCAGCGACGTACCCGGCGATATATTCAATGGCAAAACAAAAAGGAACGAGTTAGTCATTAGAGTTCAACCAGGTGAAGCTGTGTACTTGAAAATGATGAATAAAACACCCGGCATGAGTTTCGAAATGGAAGAAAGCGAATTAGATTTAACTTACGGAAGCAGATATAAGGTAACTCTAACGTATATTTTTGTCTCAACTGAAATATGCTCAAACTCAAAATTCGTATTGGCAACATGGCACGACGAAATAAATATGTTTCCTTTACAGAATGCTCGATTACCAGATGCTTACGAAAGATTAATTTTGGATGTATTCTGCGGCTCCCAAATGCACTTTGTGAGGTCTGACGAATTATCTGAAGCATGGAGGATTTTCACTCCCGTACTAAAAGAAATCGAAGAAAAACAAATCACTCCTATACCCTACGTGTAAGAATCAGCATCGCTTGTATTGTTAAAAATTAACCGAATTCTGATTAATCGTCGCTTAAATTCAGGTACGGCTCGAGAGGTCCACCCGAAGCCAACGAACTGCTCAAAAGATGCGACTTCAAATATTACGGTTCGTATAAATGGATACCCCCGAGTAACGGAAACTGATTACTTATCTTAGATATGTAATATCAAGTACAAATAGCTAACTTCTACTGCGTCTAACTCCGTCGCAACGAATTTTTTTTAATCGTTTTACTTCTGAAATTTTCATCGGTGATATATCGTACCTTCGATAGCAATAATATTGAATGTTTTTTTTTTCAAATGTATCTCTCGTAATACTTCATTGTTTCAAACCTACCTGAAAAAAACAATAAAGAAATTTTGTTATTTACAGTATATTACGAGTAGATACATAATTATCTAAAATTTCTTCGAGATGTAGTCTCTAAGAGGTTCAAATGAGGCAATAATTTTATCTTGTTGAAGTACGTGTGTATTAGGTGGTAACAAGTATACCGACCTTTTTATTTAAGATTATTTATTTTTTTTAATGTTTTTCCTCTCTGTTTTCAATTTATATACGAATATATGTACATTCCGTTACCTTACGATTACTTATTATGTATTTTACTGATGTTTTTTTCTCCTCTTTTTTTCAAAATGTAGATCATTTTTATTCGAACAAATGCAATATGTATCGATGTAGTAGCGTATTGAAACCATGTGTTAATGTTTTAGAATTAAAATATTACGAAGTTTTAGTTTTATGTAAAATCAAGTGATCATTCGTATTAAAATTTCATTAAAAAAAAGTGACATGAAAATCGTGTGCTTGATATTTCTATGATCCAAGATGAAAAAATCTACACCACTCTTCCTTTTCATTACCATGTACCTGTGTTGAGCGATAAAGTGAGGTTCGTGAAACTCTAGAACTCGTTTCAAATATGTATTAGAATGCGTCACCAAGTAAATAAATATTTAATTTCAAAAACAGCTGTAATCGATGATTTTATAAAAGCGATCATAATTCAATCAAAATTAAATTTTAATAAATTATAATATTTTCATAAAAAATAATATTTTGTTAAAATTTGATTTTGATAAATATGATCTCTTTTATTGAATAATAGATTACAAGTATTTGAAATTAAATATTTATTTGAAGACATACTCTAATATTCGAACGAGTTTTAGAATTTCATAAACCTCGTAAATTGTGGCTTAACGAAATAGCATCACAGATAACACACTGAAGTGCCTGGAAGAAGGGGTAGAACTTCCCAAAAAATAGGTTTTCGACAAAAATAACTCATTTTCACTAAAATTTCTTCTAGGTACTTTAATAATCCATTCTATTTTATGTAAAAAAAATTAGAGCTATTTCGTAGTTTTAGAGTAGTAAAATTTCAGAAACTACACTAATTCATAATAATTTGTAAACACGCTGTTCCTCCCCGCCTTGCTCTCTAAGAGCTTTCTCTAGCTCTCCACAAAGAAGGATAGGGGATACGCAGAGCTAGAGGTAGAGAAAATCAGCGACGAATAATTCGAAATACGCTATATGTACTTCGTTTTTTGAAATTTATTTACATTTATTTTAAATTCAAAAATTTGAACTGTTCTTTTATAATTTTTTGTTTTTATTACATATTTACGTATATTTTTTGTAATGTTTACATTTTATTATTGTTTACTAATACGTTCAAGTGTGTAAAAAAGTAGATATTGCAATTTTGCACGTATTCATTTTCTTTTTAACTTGAAGAGGTTGGTATCAATGGGTTTAATGAGGATTAAAAAATACTACAAAATTTCGTTTTGAAAACTTAACAGTGATCGAGAATCAGCACATAAGGTGAACTAAAATGTAGTGCACATATACGCCTTTTGTGACCCCCTCTATTTACCTTACCATCTGCATACAAGCGGATTTTGGTAACACTGAGTTCTCATTAGTGAGAAAGTTCGCCATAATAACATTAATTTTATTCAAAAAATAGTTATGAAACAATTTAAAAAAATACACACCCCCATTTTGGGGCTTTTGTAGATCTACAAGTTGGCAGGGTGGGTGCATATGATATGAATGTAAAGTAGCATACCGTAATACCTCGGAAAAGTTTAATTTCCAAGTGCCTTATCAAGATACGATGCAAAAAATATCGTTATAAAACGAAGAAATAAAAAAAAGGGGTTATTTTGGTGGTATCGTGAGGACCTGAATTTCATTTTACGAGGAAAATATAATGAAGAAAAAAAAAAAATTGAATTAAAAATATTTTTTGACTGAGCTGAATTTCTGCACTGATCCCTTTTCGCCGAGTTAGAGGCAAAAAACCACGTTTTAAAGAGGTTCCACTTACTCTTGGGGTTAGCTCACCGCTTACAGGGTAAAACTTTTAGTTTGCAGTTAATTACATCCTTCTACACATATTACGTGAAATTCATCTAACAACTAATTTTTCCAAGTTTGGTCTTCTTTTGTGCTAATTTGAGTGAACTATTGTCTTGTTTAAAAGTGGCAATTATTGTAGAACTCGATCATTTGATGCAATTGAAGAATGGGATCTGTCAAATAAGTGAAATGGCAAATGAAGCAAAAGAATTTTTTTTTAAATGAAATAAATTAATATGTAAAATTAAAAAAACATATATATGGAAAAAGCTTCAAAATTTACAATTTTTTTTAAACAGCTTATTTTTTTAAAGTCCGTAATTTGCCTTTATTTTGTGCAAGAAATTCTCTTTTTGGGCACTGAATTTGGTGATTCATTTCAATGCTTATGTTACATCATGCGCTAAATAATGTAAAATTTGTCAAATAATCAAGGTTTCAGGTCGATTTAGTGAGGAGATATGGAAGATTCATGAGATTTCCTATTGTGATTCCCCTCCAAAAACCATTTTACTTTGACTTCCCTCCAAAATCATTCGGGAGGCTAAAATTGAAATAAATTAGTCATTTGGTTCATTTTATGACTTGTGACAGCAAAATCGAAAAAGTTCAATTATTTGTTCATCCTCACCACATTTTGAGACCTATAATCCCTTCTTCTCCCTTCTAAAATCATGTGTGAAAATGAATTTGAGATATAGTACACTTTCATCTTCAGTAAACATGTGATTTTGTATGAACCGCATTTCTATAGTTGTTAGAAGGTCCTTAAGCTTTTCTCAAATTTTGGTGAACCATCATTTTCGATTCATTTTGATGCAAATTCAAGGTTTTATATTCAGGTCCCAAACTAATCCTACACACGAAGTTTAACCTTTATAGGTCGATTTTAGGAGGAGATATGGAAGATTCGAAAAATTCCGTAACTCAAAACTTCCTCAAAAAATTGTTTCTTGCTTCAACTCCACTCTAAGTATACACAGGAGGCTGAAATTTGGATATGTTGGTGTCCTTGACTCAATCTTTCGTAAAAAATTAAAAACAAAAATTTCAAGTCATTTTTTATTCCTCTGGCTCTCCTCAAAATTTGAGTGATCCCCCATTTTGAAACGTATCAAAATTTTTTTTCATCTTAAACGTTTTAAGATAAGACGCAAATATATGATGCAAATATGAGCTTTATCGAATTAGTAGTTTAAACGTTTTTAGAACATTATCAAAAGCAAATTGAATTTTTATATGTTAAAAATAAATTGATATTTTGAAATCAAAAATTGAAAAATTTATTAAAATTATCGATGACTATAATTATCGTAATATTCCATTCTTAGATAGTACATACAATATATTAGTGTCCTAAATAACCATGAGTAAACAATAAACAGTTTGGTACACAGGGAATCTTATTGTGGCTCTCCTACAATCAAGTTAGTAACGAAGTTGCGATTTGAAAAGCGGAAAAGCCTATATAGGCTGTAGCCTTGTACAACGTGAACTCACCTCTACCCCTTCTCAAAATACAGAAAACCAACAATATACTTTCACTCTCCTGATATAGAAATACGTCAAAATTACGCGAATTTTTGGTGAAAATGATGCTAGCTCGTGAATTAAAATTACTTACGCACTATCACAAATACGTCATTGCGTCTATATTTATAAATGCCCAAATATTGAGGGGAAATAAAATAAAATCGATTCGAGTAAATTCCTAAGCCATGTGAGTTCGTCTATGGTTACTCCAAGAGTTGAGTATGCATTCTATATATTTAAAATTGCAGTAGATATATGGCGACTATTAGATAAAAAAAGTAATAATAAAATTCAAATAAAATTTTATTTCGAATTTAATATCCGTCGACAGAATTTCGCTATCAAATAAATCTGCGAGAAAAAATAACATCCATATTATCCTCTTAATTAAATAAATTTCAATCTCGTACCAAAAGCAAAAGCTTTGAAATTGTGTTACTAGTTCAATAACAAAATTTCATTTCAGAATCCAAATTCACTTTCATTTAAGTTCACAGGCGCCATCTATGTAACCTTGGCACCGTCAAATCGATCGGTGTTAACCTACGCAACGAATGACAGAAATACGCTTCCATTGACGTAACGAGAACTTGCACTTTCTCGGAGTGTACCTCGTATTTTGCGTACACAGTCCCTGTTATCGATTATCTAATCGCAAGGGTGAAAGTAGAAAGGGATTTTCGTACTATCTTCATCGTCGTTATACTTCCCTGATAACAATCCCGCGTAAAGATATTCCATTTACGAAATCCGATCCCTAAACGGGATGAATTTGTAGGGTGAATTTACACGGTTACCTTCTAGATTTTTATAGTATTTTAATAATTTAGCGCGTAAAATTTCAACCTGAAACGTGCACCTAGAGGCGAACTCGATAATGGAATATTTATCGATCGTAATTGCTAAATCGAGTATTCTTTGGCGGACGTATTCAAAAGGCCATCGTCGTAATTGAAAATTACCTAATTTTTAAATGAGATTATTTTCATAAACTAAGTACTTGTTTTACCCGGGTAATTACCATATGCCGAAGGAACCTATGTAAAATGTTCTTATTCTATTATTGTCTCGTAATTACTCGTTACTCGAACGAAAACAACGACTGGAATGTACTTCACCCTTGGCATCACGAAGGGTGTTTTAAAGCAGAGTTACGTATAGTTACGAACATAACCGATGGAAAATAGTCGGTTGTGCGCTCTGCTACGCAGGTAACGAATACTGAACGACCCTCTACAACGTATATCGACCTACCACCCGAGAACGTTTCGAGCTGGCCTGAGAAAATGCGCGTAAAACGACGAGAAACTTTGAACATAACTACGAGTCAATGATATAACACGCCAATCGGCTCGATTGTTTCCTGTTCGTAGTTCTAATTATCGCAGATTGTAACCACTTTATTACGTAAACGATCGAGTGTATCGAGAAAATTAACCGTGACGTTCTGGTAATTATAGGTGCTCATCCACAATGTATACCGTACACGACACCTTAATGACCGTTCACACTAAATACCCGCCAGGATTCGCGACACTTTAAAATTACCCGCTGTATCGCCTATAGTATACTTCCGATACTCCTGGCTTTAATAACCTTCATCGCGTATTCCAACGAGCCACTAAGGGCCGTTATTTTTATGACACTCGGTGACATAATTTTAATATTAACCTACCGTTGCATTAGAAGTAAACGCGACGTGCGGCGATAAAACGCCGTATAAACAACAATTAACCAATGGTAACTTCTTATAAACACGTTTAAGCCATCACCGTCTTACGTAACCGTCAACTTTTCCACATTCTTTAGGTTTGTTCTGCCGAACATTTTTTTTTTTTAATGTGAAACATTTCGACACCTTCGCCATTATGCAAAATTAACCGAAAAATCTAAGCTTTGGGAAATGTAACCTTGACGAAGGTTTATTTGCATGAATAAGTTTTTTTTTCGACCCGGTGAAAGACGGGTCGCAGTTACCAAATCCATCGAGTTTACTTTTTCACACCGAAATATATAACTAGATTTGCTGGTCTCCAAACGACGGTGTAATAGAATACACGTTATATAGTCATATCGGCTACGTTGAACGTAAAATTACCACTGAATGAACTTCCCATTCACGATTACGTACAACCTGTGTTGCCAAGAATAAATTTTTCAAAAGACCCTCTCGGTTTTTCTACCGTTTTGGTGTTTGAAAGTCTTGATGCAGTGTCTTTTTTTCAGTGTGTACCAAGTATGGTGAAACGATTTCAGATTTTTTTACGTTAATGGATACTATTTACTACCCACCAAGTGGGTAGAGAAATATTACTAAGATGATGCAAAAGATAAAAATTCTCCTTTTTCAAGTTAAAACATACCATTTACACAAAAGCTCGAAGTATGAGCTTTTTCTTGAAATTGTGAAGCACAAATGTACTAAAGCAGGGAGAGGAAACAGAAAAATGATTTTTCGATCTTTAAAGCCATGTAGAAAGCATGAACTCAGAATATATGTGGTATGAATGAAATGCAGGTCTATGAAAATATTTAAAGCATAGTGTATCAATAGAGCATTTTTCAAAATTGTATACACCACAAAAATACGAATTTTTCTGTAATTTTTTATCCCTTTTTTATTATTTCTTTCCAGCCACTTTTTTCGTTGATAATTTCTCATCAGTCATACTATATTACATACTTCACCTTTTGAGGCCAGCAGCATGTTACAATCCAACTTGGATTTCGAGATGGATATTTTTGAAAAAAAAAAAACAGTTACAAAATTGATTTTTTCAGCCTTAAGAACAACCTAGGAGGTATCTACCAAAATATATGATGAAGACTATAAGGGTTACCAAACAAGCATAAATCACAATTTTTTTGAAAAAAAAAAAAAAAAAAAAAAAACACTGAAGAATTGAACTCAAGACGAACGAGATTTGACTTATCTCTCAAGTGATGACAAATTATCTCACCCTAAAAATATACATGAAAGTTTTAGAATACCTAATTCGTTACAGTTAAAAGCATACATTTCCTCGAGAAAAGTCAAAGATGAGAGTAAGTAAGTATAAATTCAAAAAATTAGAAGAAATATAGTAAAACCAACAACAAATGAATAAACAAACAAACAAACACTAAATAAATAAGTAACCAAGTAACCAAACAAACAAAAAAACAAACAAACACTGGATAAATAAGTAACCGAATAAATAAATAAATAAAACCAACAAATAAACAATCAATCAATCAAACAAACATACAAACATACAATCAATCAATAAAACAATCAAACAAACAAATAAACAAAAACAAACAAACAAACAAACAAACAAACAAACAAACAAATAAATAAATAAACAAATAAATAAATAAATCCTTCATTTAAAACAATATGTATACAATAATTATTAAAATAGGTGATAGGTAAATGTATAAGGATATACTACAATTTGAGCCACCCGTGAGAACTTCCGCATTTTACATTTATATTTTTCACCTAAGGGAGTACAAAACATACTATCGGCAATCCTCCCCTCCCCCCTGAGGGGCACCGTCTTGAACAATAATTTAAAGAAAGAGGAATTAAAAATAAATAAACACTTGCGAGGGAGAAGAAACGGAATGAAATACAGCGTAGTTTAAATTCTGCCCAATGTAACCGTTCAACAGAAAATTTTCCATCGCTTACAGATCTATCAAAAATTTTCTAAACAAGGTTAGTGTAGCATTTTTTCATTTTATGTGAAACAAATGAGAAAATGATCACTAATTTTTTAATCATTTTTTAAAGAATTTTCATAATTTTTCTCCACTCAACTCCATACACCGCTATCAATTTATTGTTAATAACAGTACCTTGCATACTTGAAATTTTGACGTAAGCAATATATTTTTATCTGACTTCGCAATGGAATAAAAGTTTTTTTGAATCGGTCAACTCATTACTAAGGTGGATATGAAAATATTTTTAAATCATCGTACCTTGATCTCTTCAGGAATTATATTAAGCAAAATATCGTACACGAGTGTCACATAAGTAGTCTTATATGTCATATGAAGGAGCTTACATTGAGGTAAACACTCTATATATATAAAATATGCACGATAAGCATAGTACCTACTCCTTGAATCAAAATCGTAAAAAGGTTTGTGCACTTTTTACAAGTTGTAAAAAATAGTACAATTGAATTAGCACTTTATTCTTTTTGTAAGCTCTAATAAGAAAACCTTGTGTTTGTTTTTGTTGCGAAATAAAAAATAAAAAATGAACGATATAGTAAGTATTTTTGTACATAAATACTAAATACATTTTGTATTTAGTAATAATGCAAACATGCTGAATAATAAAAAATGAGTTTAAAAAAATCAATATTTTAGCACAAAAAACTAGACTAAGCTTAAAAAAAGATGTCTCTTTTAATACCCTTTACAATGTCACAAACCTGAGCTTTTCAGGTTAGGTCATTCAAAAATATCTCGTAGAAAATTTCTTTCAAAGCGTATTTAGAAAGTAATGTAGGTATGCCTAGAGCCAATTCTTAAGAAAATTACGATTTCCTTAAAAAATTAAAAATAATATTTTTTGAGAAAATTTTGAGGTGAATTAATTTATAAAAGTACTACTTTTTATGTACAGCTTTCATTATTAGAAACGAAAGTGGAAAACTATCTATTGAGTTTCCAGCTTCATCCCCCCCCCCACCCAAAATAAACTCAATTCATATTTCCAAGAATTTGTAATACCTACGTTTGCTGGAAAAAAGTCGTGATAAATTTTGTTCATTTACGCACATGTAATATGTCAAGTTGTATGTACCTAGTATGATATTTCTTATTATAAACTATAACTACATATAAAAATTGATCGTTACTATACGGCGTAATAAGCTGTAATTATGCTATATTATATCATGATAATGACGCAATTACTCGTAATTATGTTATACTGGGTCGTAATTATGTCGTATTGGGTTGTAACTGTGCCAAAGCAGATCGTAATTATGTCGTATTACATCGTAACTATGCCGTATTGGGTCATAATTATGTCATATAAAACTTAATATGTTTTATTAGGTTGTAACTAAGTTATATTTGATCATAATTACATCGTATTAGATTCCATTTGTTTCATATAATTATGTGCATAATTAAGTTATACTATAGGTTATAATTCATTACAATAGGTTTCAACTACGTAGTTTTACTACATTAATCATTTTATTGTGAATGTTAATAAACATCATGATCCATTACCAATAAGTGGAAAAGCTACAGTAATTATTTTCAAACAAGACATCAAAATCATTGAAGCATAAACTCACTTTTCCAAAAATGGCACCATCTAGGTCACCATTATTACCATAATTACTCGAAAATTTTCGAAGATTTCATTTACCTAACAATAAATATCCATCAACATTCGCTATCTCATCCCATCAATTAATACAAATTACCCAAAACAATCTACCATTCAATCAGCCCAATGACCCGAACGCAAGTGTAATCGTACAAGTAAATTATCATATCGATAAGGACGAAAGCGAAAGCTCTTAAGTGGTACCGAACCTTCGCCTTGTACGATTGTCGATGATGGTGTACGTTTTAGTATTCCGTTAAACGTGCGGCCTAGTTAAACGAAATTATTAAAAATAATCATCCAGACGATCGCATTATTTCAAAAAACCATCTCTTAATAATTCTTTCCACACACGTTTCCATTTCGTCGATGAAGAAAAGTTCGATTGGAAGTTTCGACCGTACGAGTTTTTCTGATGGAAAAATAAACCCCAATACCTTAAGTAGGTCTAGGACATCCATTTACACCGAATGATTAATTCGTATTATGAATAATTCGATATTCTAATTAGTAATCCGTTTGCTTATCGCAGAATTAGTCTAATTTGGGCGTCAACTTTCCAGTAATTGGACCGGTATCTTCACAACGGTCAACATAACTTTCAAGTTTAACGGGTGAGATGTATTAATCGCTTAATGTGTTGATTCTATCTAAAAATCCAAATTTCAAATTCATCTTCGTGATGTCTACGACCTTACATTGGGAAGATATAGAATGTGTTTCTTAATGAGAAAAGTAAGAGACACGAATTTCAAGAATACCTACATAATTCTCTTACCACATCGGAGACAATTCCAGCGCAGGTATTCGTTACCTGATGCACTGGTTGTCTATTTAAAAAAACGCCATGTTGCAATATCAAAGCTATTAGGCACCTATTACTAATTGTGATCACTGATCCGTTTAATAGAAATGCCTTGTTACCTTTCATAATAAAGTGTTTAATGGATTTTATAAATACGATTTTAACGAAAGGAACAAAGTGACATATTTTGTGTAAGGCGATAAGTCACCTCGTAATTCATGCCAAAAAAAGTCTTGTCAGATTCTTCGCTTAAATTGTATGTTATTAGGTAATAATTAAAATCTATGTGAAAATAGCATGCATTATGTCTTCATAACGCGACAAAAATAGAAGCGAATAACAATAAAAAAAATTAAAATGCATTAAAAAGTTGAGGAAATGGTGAAGTGGAGTTCTTAATGCGCATAAATTAAATACAACATCCTAGGACAGCGGTTTGTAAACATTCGTGAATGTCTAGACTCTAATTAAAAAGAAGCGAAAAGGGGCTACACAGGTTCGCGAGAGAAGAGACATCTAGGTATAGCGATATGTATTGTTTAGAAAAATATAATTAATCATTCATTTATTAATTCATCCATTCACTTATTAAATCGAGAAATGAAGAGATGAAAATCACAATTTATTCATTGAAGGGAGAGATAAAGCAAAAAACTGTAATACGTCGAAGTCGCAGGGATAAAAGAACATTATAGTATCTAAATTAAAATAAAAGAAGAGGAGTAGCACCTATATACGTGTATTATACCTGATCCTGCCCAAAATTTATTTTTTCAATTTTTGTAAAATTATATATATCATATAATATATTTATATGTTTGATAATAAATAAGAACTTCGGTTTCTTCATAGTTTTTATTTTGTTTTTAGTGGTTTGAAATCCAAATAAAAGTAAATTAGTTAAACTTATTGAAATCTTCCTTCATTTATATACAAAACTATACACAAAGATTTTTTCGTTAATATCAATGAATTTAGTTTTTGAAAATATTATGTCATTCTTCAAAAATCCAGTTGAAAGAACAAGATCGAAATATGGAACTCCAATGCATCATACTTCTTATATGATTCAACATTTTCTAAGGAGGGGGAGGAGGGAAATACTAAAATAAAAAAAGGTAAGCAGCCATGCTATATTATTTGAACTGTGTTTTTAACAGTAGCTTGTTCACATGTACAGATAATGCTAAGTCTGAAATCTCTCACCTATCCCTTCCGAAAATACCAGAGAAGTTGAATTTAGGATAAATTAAGTAGTACTTCTTCCTCACAATAATCATATAAGCCCACATTTTTCATATTTCAGCTGTTTGAAGCTCCTTAAGCTTTCATAAAATTTTAAAGCTGCAAAAAAACATATGAAAAAGGAGAAGATGAAAACACAACAACTTTTCAAAATAAATAAAGACAAGTGGGACTCGAAAATGTGAATTTCGACATAATTTTTATCCAAGTATTTGTTCAACATGTCATCTTCAGAAAAATTACTCACCTCATCCTCTATATGTCAAATGTGTCAAATCCCATGTAATCAGTTTTTAGCTGAGTTTTTAACTGGAAAATGATAGCTATTACAACTTTTTGGTATAATTATATTTTCCTCCACATGTAGTGCTAGTGAAAATTCATAAAAATCGCTCAAAACTTGGTGAGAGACTTTTCCAAGAAATTCGATAATAGTGCTTTTCTGTTTTTTCGAAACACCTCAAAATGACGGTTCACTCAAATTTTGAGCGGGGCTGGAGGAAGGGAAAATTCCTTAAATTTTTTATTTTTGATCTCATATAAAAGAGTTAGTCACGGACATCAACATATCCAAATTTAAGTTTCCAAAGTACATTTTGAGGGAGTTAGAGTAAAGAACGACTTCTTGAGGAAGTTTTGAGTAATAAAATTTTTTGAATCTTCCATACCGCTTCACCAAATCAATCTATAAAGGTCAAACTATGTATGTGGGATTAGTTAGTGACCAGAATGCAACTTCTTGAATTTGGACCAATATGGATCCAAAATGGCGGATTACCAAAATTTGAGTAGAGGTTGAGCAGCCTCAAATTACTAGAAATGTAATAAATATGAACTCATATGATTATTAGGAATAAGAAGCATACTATATTTTCAATTCACTTCTGTAAATGATGTTGGAGGGGAGGAGGAGGGGTTATCAACTTCAAAATGTGATGGGGATACACGATATATCGAAAATCTTTTATAGCAGCGTTATAGGCTGATGTGATTCAAAGGGACTAACTTATTCAGATTTTAGCTTCCCAAGTGAATTTAGAGTGGAATTAGAGAAAAAAAACCGCTTTGGGAGGGGAAATCGCTGCAAGAAATTTCATGAATCTTCTATATCTTGTCACTAAATCGACCTACAAAGGTCAAACTTTGGGTGTAAGCTTAGTAGATGACCACAATATGACCTCTTCAATTGGGGTCATATTGGTCCAAAATAGCGCATCGTAAAAATCTGAAGACAATTTGAGGAGCCTTAAGTAATTTATAATTTGAGAAATAAGTTATGTGTTCATATGATGTTCAACTTATTAAGTCGTTTTGGCAAGAATAGGGTTGTAGTTTTCAGACTTGGTATTAGGCATAGCCTGTAGACATGAAGAGCTTAGCAATGTTATTCTCACAGGTAAAAAAGGCAGCTCCAGTAATCATAGCTACTTATGTTTTTTTTTTCAATTTGTTTCGCGAATTGTGCGCTTTAGGGAGAAATAATTCGGTGATGAAATGATCAACACAAAACTTTGTACCATTAGATTCTTAATTTTTGCAAGTACATGTAATAAAGGAGTAGTTGTTAAGTAGGTTGTGGGGGTTGGTGGGAAGAATTCATCTTGAAGTAATACTGTATTTTTTACGTCAATTATCTTATAATTTTTTAGTATTATTAAGAAAAAAAAACATCATTTGTATAATTTTATAGTATTTTTTTATCTCTGATTGAACGATCATAAATTCTTCCTTGCAAATTAAATGATTTTTCTTTCAGGAAAGAATCTCCTCTTCAAAAAAATTCAAACATTCAATCGTTGATTGAACGGCTGGGAAAAAAACGCACATAATTATCAGTCTGAATCCCCTGATCTTGGCCTACTAAATATGTTATAAAAACTAGTCGGTTTCATTGTCACAGTAAGATAGTTTTTACGGAATACAGCGCGAGCTACGGAGCACCGAAGGAGGAATTGGTTAACCACTCTCACATGGAAGGTATACGTATGGCCGCATATACCACCGAAGCGTGCCGCATCCTTGAGCGTGCAGAGAAAAATTCATCTACACCAACACCCGGCGATTACAGGTCTCAAGGGGGAAAAAAATTTCAATCGAATCATATACTGCGCCCGTGTTCGAGATTATGACAAAACACACGAAAGCGTATGGAAGGTAGAAGGTAGCGTGTAACCTTTATGTAACACGTCATAATAGCAGCCGGTATACGCGAAGCGAAACGTAATAGAATTTGTTTCGCATCCTCGAGTTATGTAGATTTTAGATTGAGACGGGCTTCTGATATCGCCTTATTATTAGGCTGTGACTTTCTCCGTAAACAGAAGGCACTTAGGTAAATAACAAACATTGTGTCCATGCAGGATTACCGTTCATTATAGTTGGTGATAAAAAGGTACGTGCGTGTAGTCCTAATTTTCCTTTAATACGTTGTTTTTTCACCAACGGCGTTATTTTTTTGCCCATGTCTGTTCGAGGCGTGGAAAGTGTTGTGTAACGGGAGGTACACGAAGCAGAAAATTCGCGCACCTGTTGAACGATAATTTGAAACAAATTGCATGCAACTTGTGCAACACTACAGTGGAATTTAAAAATCAGTAAAAATTGCATTTCACCCTTTCCTCGATCGAGCGTAAAAATCGACGTGTCCTTAAGGTTAAAATTACGAGGGTCGCTCGCCCTGCCCGTCCCAATAGCGGAAATACAGGTTTCCAGTACTCCAAATGACTAGCAGGAGCAACTTTTACAATTTATTTTTTCATCATACTCCGGACTCCGGACACTGGTACGAGTGGCTATGAGAGACGCGAGTTCTACCGAATCAAATAACGATCTTCAACTTCGCACCGAGTACCTTCGCCCGTACGCATTTCGTGCACGCCGCTTATTACATAGATACGAACCAATTTTATATCGAACGTCGCGCGTCTTTAACCAATTCAACTTTTACTCGCGTAGCAGGTATTCGATACGTCGCCAGGTTGGTGCGTCGTCTGGTTAAGTGATTATTGGAGTAATTTTTCGCGTTCGTACGAATATCCTTCGATCGTACGATTTAATTGTCGAATTTTTCGAATCGCCGTCGAATCCATGAGAAGTATTGCGAACGTGAATTTTGCATTTGGCGCGAATCATCGTCGATTGTGAAGTATCGATGTACAAATGTAATTCGTCGCGGGTTTATTTTATGTGGTTTTTAATCTAGTCGATTTTCAGTGTGTTTTTTTTTTTTTAATTAATTAATTACTATTTAATTTGTGTAATCTATTTTTCTACTACTGGTGAGTCAAGAAATTTTTTTCCATTATTGATAAAAATTTGTCAAATATCTTACTCACATACGTTACTAAAAAATATCACGTTTCATTTCATTTTCATTCTTGAAACAAAAATCGTTCAAGTTCTAATACAAAAACTGGTTGAACGAGAGCGAACGTAACCAAATTTTGACCCCACTCTCATCTAAAAAAATTATGAGTAATATAAGAACTTGAAAATAGTTTCGTTGAAGGTTCATAATTTAATTTTGAATTAATTTTAATACCGGCTTTTCTACGACACCGGTAAGCAAGCCAGCCTTGATATTTTTATGACAGGTGTTGTCATATTTGTGAATTTTTGCGCCATAAATGTTCCATTATTTTACCTACACATTATACAACTTCAAAATTTACAGCAGAAAATTTGCATGTGATCAGGGTGACATCACAGACAGTGAGTTCAGTACTCATAATACTTCATACATGTAATTTTTCTTACTCAACCTTGGAGAGGTGTAGTTCTCTTGTTCAAAAAGAAGAAAAAAAATACAAAAATATTTTTTTTTAAATTATAGTTTAACGTGATGAATAAAGTTAAAGTAATTAAAATGAACATTTGGGTTTGAAATATCCATTATTCTTCAAACTGATGACTTGAAACTTGAAAAAACAAAAAAATTCCCGAAATTGGCACCATCTTCGTCCATAAGATACTATAACTACAGGTAAAATGAGTGACTATCATATCAGATCAAATGTTATCACTAAACGTTCTTTGTATACCTACTCATTTTTAATTTTCGATCTGAAATGGCTGACAGTCATTTTACCTGTATTTATAGAGCTTTAATCGCTTTGAAAGAGATATTTTTTTTTTGGAAAATAATAAAAATAATCAACTACTCACATAAGTAGGATCTTTTATTTTTATAATTCAATGTTGTCAAATATCAATGCACATAAATTTCATGACCAGCGCTACCAAATTGAATTGGCGATATTGCCAAATACTTAGTATTAGGGTTTGATTTTTTTTTGAATATGATAATACATTTCGTTAAGTGATAAGATTCTAATTTCCTTTCTTACCGACGATGTTGCCAAATATCCGTAACCCTATGAACTTCAAGACGATGATTGCAAATTGAATGGAAGATGTCGCCAAGTATCTATTTTAAGGATTAGTTTTCTGGTAAAATGATAGAAGATTGAGTAGCATAATAATGATTCTATTTTTACAGACAGCAATTATCAAATCAAATCGACCATTTTATCAAAGTATTTTTTATTAGAGAAGATTCGAGTACGATGCAAATTGCCAAGTATCCGTGGTCCCATGAACATCACGACCATGATACTAAATCAAACCGAAGATAATAGGGTAGAATGCTAATAATGTTTCACAATGTCACCTATAAATACAAACTCGTTAATACTAGATATTTGGCAACTCATTTGATTTGGTATAACATTGGCTCAGTTCAAAGTTCAACCAAAGTTCTGCAACATCAACCAAGAAAGAGAACACGAAAACTACCATTTGGCAATTACAAAATATATTTTTTCAATATTATTTTCATTTTCCAAAAAAAAATGATCCCAATAGTATAAGATACTTTACAATACTATAGTTGATTTAATGAGGCAATATTTGTTGGCAACGCTGCACATGTAAACAAAATTATCATCATATTGCTAAATCTTTCATCATTTTCCAAAAGTAAAGCAATCCTTGAGATACATATTTGGCAACATCTTCCATTTAATTTGGTATCATTATTTTGAAGTTCATAGGATTAAGGATATTTGGTAACATCGTTCGTAAGAAGAGAAAACAAAATTTCATCACTTCACCAAATCTCTTATTATATTCAAAAAGAAAACGTAAGTCCTGATACTAGATATTTGGCAACATCGTCAATTCAGTTTGTTAGCGTTGGGCGTAAAATTAATATAGTATCTACTGATATTTGGCAACGTTGACTATAAAAATAAAAGATCACTGATGTGATAGTTAATCATGTTTAATATTTTCCGAAAGAAAAATAATCTTAAATACCACCACATCATTAGTTAGCTATATGACTAATTGAATCATTTGCGATTGTGTTGGGACTTTTTGCAGCGTCGCCAATTTTCTTCAATTTCAACAGTTTTTCAATCTTTATCAAACAATATTTATATTCATTCAAGGTGTCTAGTGACCATTGCTGGTTGAAATCGAACGAAAACTTCTGTTCAACACATTTTGCAATGTTGCAAATCGATTAATTAGCGTTTCTTTAGCGTATTTAACATTCTCGAAACATCAACTAAATAGATATACTGCTGTTTTCAAGAGTTTATACATTGTCAAACACCACAGTGGTGTGAAATTACAACCATTAACATGTGACAATTTTAAATATTGACTGTTTACGTTTGAAAATCGCTTGCACAGTATATCTTCGATTAAGCGTCGTTTGAAGTAAGACTGTTGAACTCGGTGATTCAGGAAGGCCAAAGGCAATTCCTTTTATCAAATTTGTGAGTGTTGCTAGGAAAGCTATTGCATACAATCACTCGTTGGTTGCAACATACTACAATATCCCGAAGCATACGATCAAAAAAATATTTCAATTCTAAAAAACAGCGATCGAAAAAAATTTATCCTTCAACTAAATTAGAATACTGAATAGTCCTACTGTGGACGTAAAATCTTGCTATCTCATCCCGTATCACGACACTTCATATACTGACAACTGACATGACGATCGAAAAAACCAACACATTGATTTCCCTGCATGCAAACGTTCACTATACTAATAGCAATTACAAATTAGTCAACAATGAAGTAATCGATATTCCTAACAAAAGCGACAGTTTACCATGTGATATTTTCTTTGATCTCATCACAGCGTAAGAGAGCTTATTTATGTCTATAGATAAATAGTCCTCTTTAAGGTACCATACATAACGGCAGCCGACATAATTACGTAACTGCTCGCACAAGCCACAAAGCCAATGCTATGTACTCTCTAGCGCTTATCGTTGCAGACACATTGTGCACTATATTTGATAAGGTACTCAAATACAAGAGTTGTCACCCATATGCAACTATGCACCAATGAAAGTAAATTTTGAAATTTATCTTATCAGTAATCAACGTCTTAACATAGTCAACCTTCACCCTCGTGTCAGAAATGAAAGTTTCACGTACACGCGGCTTGTCAGCTTGTCAATCGCGGCTCGTCTTTTTTACGAACCACTGACAGATTGGCATTGCATATAGGATGAATTCCAACCAGCATTTCTTTAACGAACAATATATGATTGAAGTTACATAATCGCACCAATAATAGCGTATTGAACCTGTACGTTGAAAATTTTCACCCGAGGAGCCGTTGTTAATGCATCATAGAATTAGCATCCGAATCTTTCTAACGCCTACAACCGCTACTATTATCTGGCATCATAAAAATTACACTCCAAAGGTCATCTTCATTTGGCTACTTTCCATTTCGTTAAAATCAATGTATCATTCCTTACTCGTTCCTCATACCTTCATACCAGTACTAACTTGAAGTCATTTGATAAATTTGTGATTTTTCAACGCTCGAAGGTTAAAAGCTAGTTAAATGCTTCTGGATATGGAAAAAAACATTAATCCTACATCCCACCAAATTAAATTTAGTATACCTACTTAATGAGGTCGTTATTTGGACTAGTTCAAGGTAATCGTTAATTCAACCATAAGTTGTACGTTAAATTTTATGAAAATTTAAACGTACATGCATTTGTAGCAAATGGTGATAGTGAATAATATTGGCTCACATTTTTGTTGCATCTATGACGTCAACTTGGCATTTTACTGCTGCACTGGGTTCAATTATACGGTAAATTATACGGCTAGCAATTTACAATGACTAATTAATAATCAGTGAGTCGGCAGTACTTTAAGGATAATTATAGGGGTATCCGTGCATACGCCATATATGTATAATACCAAACTATATAATTTAATCGTAATAAACTATCACTCGATATCCTCACATCTAAACCTAAGTACCGAATTAGCTGATAATAACGCTAAATAATTTAGTTAAAGCAATTTGAAAGTCATAGGTACGCGCAAGTAGTTCAAGTTGGTCATTTTTTTTCCTACTTGCATGTTACCATTGGTCCTCATTTTTATTATTAGTATCACCTGTGGCCTACTTACAATCAAATTTGAAATGGTGGAATACATTGAATTCAATATGATCTTTCATGTCTGTATTATTTTTAAACTAGTAAGTAATATAGAGTTTTTCTTTACTTCTTTTTTGTTCCTCTCTTTGTGCTATATATAATTTCTCAATATGTTCCGTTGTTCTCATTTTTCGTTCATTGGACCATAATTCAGTTTCTTCAACAAAATATAAATTCTATTGGTCCACTTCTGTTGTAACATTTGTTAACTGAGTTTTTAATCTCTTTATTCTATTGTTCCACTTCTTTTGTAATGTACTTCTTTATTCTATTGTTCCATTGCAACATTTTTTTGTTTCCACCCTTCTGTGATACAGCTTCTTTAACATATTATGAATTCTATTGTTTCATGTCTTTTGTAATATGTGTTGCTTCATTCTATTGTTCCATTGCGATACTTCTTTGTTTACACCCTACTATGATTCAGCTTCTTCAACATATTTTAAATTCTATTGGTCCATTTCTTTTGTAATATTTGTTTCCTTATTAATTTGCCTCATTTAAGATGTTTTTTGTTCCTTTCTTTTATTGAGGTAAGAAAAATTATTTTATTAAATTTTTATAAGATTTTTTCCATCCCTTGTGTATCGTTTTAATTATATAAGTCTTTTTTGTTCTTGTTTCTATTAGTGAGATCACGTGTCCTCTGACGCCAAACTTTCTTTCCATATTGCGTTGTTCATTTCTTTTCCAACTCTTTGAATCGCTTCGATTAGATTTTTTACTCACTTACCCATTTTTTTTCTCTGAATATATATTACTTCTTGATTCACGTTTTTCGTTTCATGTCTTGTTCTTTATCTATACCTAGTTTATTCTTATTTTTTTCTTTTTTTTTTTCATGTTGAATATTTTTAGCTATTTCGATTTTTTAAAAGAGAAAGATTTTAGATTTAACAGAGATTTGTGTTCTTACATAAGTGTGCCATTCATGATTGGTCAGAAGGCTGTGAGGAGGATTCAACTTTAGTAGTAGATTTTTAGATTTTCAGACCAAAGGGTAAAATTGTTTTCTAAATTTATCTAAAAAATCGATATTTCAACATTAGGAAAAAACGATTAAGTGAATAATTTATTCATCGAATGCATAGTATGAGCATTGAGCATAATTTCTGTTTCAATACAATCAAAAGTTGCCTTGCGAAAAATGGTCATTTCACAGGGGTTCTTAAATCGTCTCACTCAATTTATGCTATTTTTAAGCAGAATTTGGGCTCCTTTGGACTTGGCGTATTTATTTTTAATTTTAATTATCGATATTTCTGTATAATATTTTTATAATAAAGGCTTAAATCTCTGAAAGATAGAAGTTGGACATAATGAGTCTTTTGAATTTAATGAAGCAAAAAAGTCGGCTCATGCTATCATTTCAATTATTTTCCTAGTTTTTGGGCAACCAAAAATAAACCGATGATTCAAAAACATGGAAAACTAAAATTTTCAACTTTCTGATTCCATAACGAGCTAAAAAATTTTTAACGCCGTTCTATAATAATTCGATATTCACTCTTGTACTCCCTACTTATAGTTTGAAGTCTTATAAAAACTCAAAATTCCTCCGATGGACTCATGTAATAATGAATATTTGGAAAATCTCCGCCTTCCAATTCCTAGCTCAGCTGAATATCACTATCAACGAATCAGGTTAATTGAAACATTTTTTATCTCACAAATAAGGCGACATTAAATTCAACCGGTTATTAGTTAATCGAAATAGTTTTACTTCGAATGATTAACATGTTGTGTGGATCTAGCCGATGAAAATTATTATGTTTAGCTTCAATTATATAAATTATCCATCCAGTTAGTCGCAGCACCGTACTCATTGCAACAGTACCGACTACGAGGTAATATAGGTATCTTCGGGCTTCCAGTTCGAGTCATATTATAATATAAAATCGCGGATTAAAATAAGTATCGGATTCCTATACAATCGAAGAGAAAGTACTAGACGTTATTGGATGAGGATTATTTTCAAAACCGTCTCGAACAAAGAAAAAAGATCACCTTGTTAGATTATTCCATGAGCATAAATAACATCGATTTAACCACGCAAGTTCATCTCCAACTTCCTACCAGTACAGGTATAAACCGCAGCTAGGAATAATCATCAAAAGAATATTTTATCAATGCTACTTAACTCGGTCACGTTTCCTGAAAAATTAACTAAAATATTTAATTACGTATACGAAAATTACCATCGACTAGGTTTCCAGATTTAATTGCTCGCGTTGTAAACGCTTCGTTGGTATTTGGCGTAACCTACGGGTAGATGTATTTGACATAATTTTTATTCGAAGTCTTCGTTAAAAAAAATATATCTCGAATATTTTCCGACGAATCGATTAAATAATTTTTTCGTATTCATTTAGCCTTCATTTCAAGATAATTATTTTAATTAGATGCTCGCGTTTCTGTATTAAGGTTACGTAATACGTATCAGCGATCACTTTCTATAACTATTCGGCGGGCGTAATTGTGAAAAATGACGTGTTTGAAGGAAGCCGGTAGTTGGTGTATTTGCACTAGAAGATCTAACATCTTTAGAACCAGTTATACCGATGAGCAACTCAGATCGATATAAATGGGCAAGTTTATATTAACGAAGTCCATACGTATAAACCTTGTCAATATTCCTTTCTTGTGGAAAAAAATTCCAACCCAAATACTTTGAATTTTTGGGGTATGGTATATTTACATTTAGTACATATTTTCATGTATTAAGCTCTCAGAGACCATAAGAGATATGCATGTAAATCTTTCAAAATTTAGATTTCCAAGAAACGATTACTCACATTTTTGACGACATCAGAAATGATGTTTCATTCAAATCTTGAGCGAAACAAAACAGGCTAAAAATAAATAAAAATTTTCATAATTAAAGTATAAGTCAAGGACACTAACATACCCGAATATAAGCTTCTTGGATGGGTTTGGAGGAGAGTTGGAGCAAAGAAGTCATGAAATTTTTCAAACATTTCATATCTCCTCACCAACCGATGAACATGTTTAGATACAGTCTTATCCATTTCAATTAAAATGGATTAATTAGATGCAAGCTTTGAACACATAAAATTGGACATGAAAATTAAATCGAGTGATAGCAAATTGCATCTAGTATTGGATCAAATCATAAGAACTATCAGATACAATTTGATAACACTGGACAGGGTCGGTGCCAGGATGTATCAATAGAAGGGGTTTTAGGAATTATTTCAAGAATATTCATTTCATTAATCTGCAGCCAGTGCTGGGAAAGGTAAAGCATAATTTCTTGTGAAGGCATAAATCCCTCCAAGATACAAGAAATTTATGAATGTACTTCAAAATAAAATTTGAAAACGTGAAAATTATTTCTTGGAATGATTCATGGAGCAATAATCAATAAGTGTAATCATACTTCATTAATAATGATTTTTTTTTTTAAATGTAAAAAATTTTTTTTCGGTATAATATGTATGTACATGAAGATTGTTATTACACGAATACGAAGGAATTACATAATTCAACATTTAAATAGTTGAGAAGCTGAGCTCATAGGAGGGCTTTTGATCTAACCACATTTTTACCACATTCGACAGCCAAATTTGGATCAAATATATCTAAAATTTCTCAATGAGCTTATTCATCTAGAAGCTTAATTGAGGAACAGAATATGAACTTTCCAATTCGGGTCAAAATAGATTCCAAATGGCAAATTGTCAAAATCTGAGAAAGACACGAAGCGCCTCAAAAATCTTAAATTTGATAATTATAGACTCATATGTGTAGGATATAAGAAGTATACTATAAGCCAAATCAACTTTAATTTTTTTTTTTTTTTTTTGAGAAGCTTCCATTTTCGAACTTAATCAAGTTGCAGAAGTTAGTTAAAATAAAATTATGCAATACCCTTGAGAAAAAAATACCAAAAAGTTGGACATTTGCCAAATGATTAAAAATGATCTGAAACGCAAAGATTTAAAGACCCCACCCTTCCCCGATCTCCCCTTCCCAAATCAGGTAGGCTGTAATAGCCTTCATGTCCTTCAGAAATTCGGCTAAAAAGTAAACTGATTAATTTATATTAAGCAAAAAAGAAAAATCGCCTGCTTACACAACTTCTACGTAAACATAAAGGAGGAATTCAACTTAAATTTAATATTTTACAACTTAATATTAAAAGAAAAAAAAAGTTTATGAAATTAAAATAATGACAGTCGAGGAGATAAAAAAACTAATCATACAAGAAAAAATCAAAGTCACAACCCTATAGTCCCTCCTCTCCTCAGATGAAAAAATCATCTATTACCCACAGTTGAAAGGAAGAAAGAAGTTCATCATAAATGAAAGGTCGAGAATTAATAAAAAGTGATATGGCGAAAGGCGACTATTGCTAAGGATGTCTCTGAGGCTAGAAGGTATTTTAAGTCAAAAGCAGATGTCTGCATAATGAGTTTTCATATCACAGAATGAGCTCATACTGCTTACATATTTAATAAGCTATCTAAGTCGTGGATTCAGAGGGAGCTGTGAGTCAGGAAATGTCATAAAACATCCATAATCGCTCACCAAATGCAGCTAAAAAAGCTTAAATTTTGTGTATATGGTTTACTGGCGACTTGAATGGGACTCCTTAAATTTAGGTGAAAATGGATCCGAAATGGCGGATGGTCAAAATTAAGAGAAGGTTGAGGAGCATCAAATAGCTCAAATTTGATAAATACGGGTTCATAATTTTAGTGGACAAAAAGTACTTACTACATAATGCTAAATTAAACTTCTTACGTGATTTTGAAGAGTATAGGTAGGGGTTTACAGTCTGAGTGCTTGGATTTAAAAAAATGTTGACATCATCGGTAAGTCTAAAAAAGCCCCTTTTGAAACTCACCTCCAGTAATGCGGCATGGCTGCTTACCATTCATTTTATTTACCCCTATCTCTGTCTCTATAAATATTAAAATCAAAATCAATAGGTTTTGAGATGCGCGCGCATAACACAATTGAATTACATTTATTCCAAAATACGAAATGAAATGCAATCTGCGACAGTTGGTGGAAACTCAAATACAACCTCCACCAAAAACCAGTTGTCAACTTACGTCGAAAATACGTGGCCGATGATTTATTAAAATTCGAGTCCATACGGCCGGCCACGTACTTGAGCATAAGTTTACAGGAAGTTAATTGTTTTTAATCCATTGATTACATTCTGGAAGTGAAAGCCTGTATACCAACTATTGTATTTAATTGCGAGACGGTGTAAAAATAAAACCTTTCCGTTATCAAATCCACGTTTATTTGAAGAACAGAGCGGGCTCGCCAACTACACATTGCTAGATGCAAACACGGTCTTCGTATCATAAGTGAATGGTTTTTTATAGTCGAAGAATTAGCTAAGATTCGTGAAAGGTGCACCAGAAAGACTTCCGTTTTTGATTATTAATCCAACGTAAGGTAACACAAAGTTCCTATTTATTAGCATACGAATCCCTACGAGCAAATAAGACGACAGACTTGCGAAAAAAATTGGTGAGAACTGGGAAAATTACGACTATCGAATCGTGAAACTTGGCAACGTCGTTAATCAAAGCACATGTCCACATATTAACTAATAGTAAAGATAACAGGCCAACAGCCTGCATCTTGCAACCGGTTTCATATGCTACGTTGTCCTATTTGTTATTTCACTCTGAATGGATAGAAGAATCCTCAAATGATTACATTAGCGAAAAAAAACCATACACGTGTACAAGCAAATGCAACGAAATGAAAGTATCTGAAGATGACACATTTGCACGAATCTTCTATGATTCAGGCTCATAGCTAAAAAATCAGGACTAATCTAAGATTGCAATTTGGATAAGAAATTCATCATAGTTGAGAAAAGCTTCGATAAAGACATCCCCCAAGATGGCTTCTCGTCCATTTCAATAACTTACTATTTCCTGTAGAGGAAATAAAGAACAACACATTCAAGTTCACTAATCTCCACGTGTCCACTTCCTCGCACCACCCGCATTCCATTTCTCATTCCTACATTACACAACTCGGACGACACCGCAGCAGCGGGTGAAAAATATCGAGATAATCACGGCGAAGAAGCAAAAACACATATAATCGTGTTCAAGGATGATAAAAACGCAGCAACAACGTGTTTTTAGGTTCATATGGTATAATCGAATAATAACATTACATATGGCTGAACGGTTCGGTTCGGTTCACGAGTACACGTACACGGTTTGTTACATAAGAAGGACAGACTTGACCGGACCGGACCAGTTCAGATCTTGTTTTGATATTCCCGAAGGTAAGTCGAGTACGTACTCATCGCCATCGTCATTCACCGCTAATTGCACTTTCAAATAAACGAAGACGACCTTAAATAGCTGGTATTTGAACTTTCAGTCTTTCTGACGATAAACTCAACTTCTCCTCTCGCCATTAAATGGTAACGCGCGCGAAGGTAATTCGCGCCAACGAATACTTACGTCCAAGAATTTCGATTACGCCGGCTCACCGTAGATGACGCAGGGTCAACCGTAATTTTCGAACCTCCAGTATCGAATGTAATTAATCATATTGGTGCATTCTAACCTTGAGATATCTAGCCGGAAAATTAACACTATAGGAGATCGTCGTTGAAACTACGATAGATAATTTTCACGAAAACTATTCCATCATTTTTCACACCTCATTCCACGATTGCCTTCTTTCCATGATTCATAACGTCGATCAATACAATGACATAGCTTATTCGTCCATCGAATCGAGTTACGTGATGGAGTATTTCGAAACAAATCATAATAGAGGAAGTGTACTCCAGCCTTACCGCGGCGTAGGTGTTTTCAGCTATCGCTACGTGTCCGAGTGCAGGAAAAAAATATCGATAATTAATTCGTCGATTGTTACGACACTTATAGGTAATTCGAGTATTCGACGAAATCGGCGCTTGGCCATTGATTACGAGCTCGCGAGCGCTATTGTTTAGGAGAGAAGACTGGAAAATTTTCTAGAACTATCTTTGATAAGTATCCCCATCACTCCCTTTCCCAAAAACAGATAATTGAAAATTAGAGGAAAAATATTTGGAATTTTTATCACCTCAATTAATTTGTAAAAATTATCAAAAATTAACTCCTTTTTAAGTGTATCAAAAACTTTGGCTAAAAAAAAAAATCAAGTGTAAAATAAATTTACTCATTAGAAAATAATGAAATTAAAAGACTACTTTACTAAAATTATGAAAAAAAAATATCAAATATTTTTTCATCAAAAACTTTACGATGAAAAAATCAAGAAAATTATTTCCAAGTGAAAAATTAATTTACTCATTTGAAAATAATGAAAATTAAAAAACTGATTTATTTCGAATTTTTTGTATGTATTTGAATTAATTCACAAAAATAATTAAACATTTATGCGATCAAAAATTTTGCGATAAAAAAAATCCAAAAGATTTTTTCCAAGTGCGTAAAATTGATTTACCAATTAAAGAATAATGAAAATTAATGAAATAATGCATAGAATCCTCATTATTAAAATTCATTAAAGTATAAAAATCATGAAAATTTTTTCAATTATAAAATGAAATCAACAATTTTCTTATAAAGATTTTCAAAGTGAAAAGAACACCAATAAAAGTTAATGCTATACTTCCTTTGTAACCTGCCCTGTGCAGTACTAGAATTTAATAATAATTCATACATTATACTTTATTACTACAGAAACATCACTACAGAGGACGGTGCAAAATTAATATGAAATATTCACAATACTCGAGTAAATACGAGTTGGTCATGGCGAACAATGTTGCGTCGCATCCGCATCGAAATCATTTCGTTGTTATTTTTACGGTAGACGAGCAAAATATTTTATAATATTTCATCTTTAGAAATTGAAATTACGTCTCCGATTTCTCAACACAATGAATTATAAAGTAAGCCTGAGGATAATTACTCGTTTCTTTGTGAAATTATAAGAGCATGTATTCATGTATGGATGAACACTAATAGTAAACAAATCGAAGATGATTATCTACTAGAAGAAAATATGGAGACGATAATATGATCGAAATAGGATGTATCGAAAATGACATTTTTTTTTTCGAAACTTGACAATCTTGATATCCTAAAAATTGTCGAATGATCTGAGCACACTATTCTTGAAAAATCTTTTACAATCCTTCAATCCTGGAGGTGGCATTTCCTTTTTTGCATTTCAATACATAACATAAACTTGAATTTAAAAATTTCTAAAAGCTTCTTAGGGGCCTAAAAACTTACGTGAAGAAAATTTTTCAAATTTTAAGGTTTATTGGATCGGGTAAAATACCTAATGAAAACATCAAAACCTTGAAAAAGTTTTGAATTTTTTATCGAAGTAAAAATCTTAAATCTCTAAAAAACTTTTAATGCCCTTACATCATCATTTTTAAAATTTTAGTTTACATCTGTGAATTAGGATTTTGGAGGGGAAGAGGGGTGAAACTATTAAATATTGGAAAATTCCTTTTTTTGGTTTTTTTGTATAATAATAATATTTCTACATCATTCTACCACTTAATTTTTGAAAAAAAAACTGATGACTAATTTAAATTGAGATGATTTAAATTCACTAAACATGAATTGAGAAAAAATTTAAATTTAAATTTAGCAATCTTTTTCAGAAGAAAGTAGGTATATAAACGAGCAGAGGTCTTAACAAAAAAAATAAATGAATTAGTTTCGAAAAATTTCTTAAATATTTAAAGAGCCTTGGTGAACTCTATGTCTATACCCAACAAAATACATTTTTAGTACCTTCATTATATACGTAATTAAATTTTTTTAATATTCTTATTTTAATTTTTTTTTTCATAAAAAAAAATCATTTAATTTTGCGAAAAATGTGACATCATTTCAAAAATACATTGAAACATAAATAACAAAATATTCCAATTCAGTATATTGATTTTGGATAGTAAAAAAAAAATTACAAAAAAGGAAGGAAAAAAATATAGAAAACCATTAATATAAAGAATAAAATATGAACCAACAAATTGTTTAAAAAGAAGTTAAGAAAATTAATTTACAAATTAAAAAATTATTTTCAAAAAATTAAAAATTAATTTCAATGTATATGAAATGAAAGAATTAATATTAAAAAAGAGAGGAAAAAATGAAAAAATTGGACTCTCAAATCTATTTTATATTTTGATATGAGAGACCTATCAATACTTCAGTTCAGCTTCTCCTATGCATGAGAAAAACTTTAAAAGTCTATCATCATCATCAACAACAACAACAACAACAACAACGCCGCCACTGTCACCAAAAGAAAACAACATAAAACAACCCACGTGAATTACTCGACTATCTAATAATATTCATATTTTCGTATTTCCACATAATCTACTGGAATGCCACGCTTCGCACTTCAAAGTAGGTCTAAGGTCTATTACCATTCAAAAACATCGAAAAAACAGGTTGTTACACAAACCTATGTACAAGTACCCCATGCAGTTCTTTCTACTTTTAATTACAAATTTTCTGGAAATTTTCATCCTCTCATCTTTCATATTACCTTGAACCGTTTGAGTGCTAATTACACGATATAATTATTTTCCAAAACCCATGCCTGCGATATATACGGCGAGAAAAAATGAAAATCTTCGAATAGCATCGTCATTAAGACATATTAAGCGCGTAATTACCACAACGAGCTCGACGAATTAAAACAGGTAATGGGTTCATACGACGTCGACTAAGTTATTATTGTTATTTCGATAATAATTCGCAATTAATCATAATACAATCGGAGATAAGTGGCCGAAAGGCGAATGTCAAGGTTGGAATTCGTATTCTACTTGAAACTATGCGGTTTTATTCCGCATGACGAGATCATCCGGCGTGTTATGTAGGTTTGGTGTGACGGCTAAGTAGAAGAATGATTTTCGGGATTTAATTTACCTTCTGTGAGAATACTTCGGATTTCCTTTTATTGTTAGGTGACTCATTTTTTTTTCAACTTGGGCATAAATTGCAGTTCATTGAGGAAGGAAATTACTTGTCATTTGTGGAAATTACAAGCAATTTTTCTATCTTTTTTTTCAGGAAAAAGAAAATGTTTTTCTCTTAAACATAATCAATTCCTTTGTACTGGTAGAGATACTATTGTAATTGATTAACTTAAATTTTGTTAAAAAAAAAAAAAAATGAAAAATCAGAAAATAATAAATTTTGGTTTTTGAGTCTCCATTCAGTTGTAGTATAAAACATAAATAATGCATAAAATTACGCTTCAACTAAATACCAAAAAATTGAAAATAAATTCTTATTAAAAAAAAAAAACACATATTCTTTCAACATCACATCAACATCTATGAACCTCCTCTTTACACACCACTCATCCGGAATCGAGTTAGAAATCAGAACAATTTAGCAATACGTTTGCGCTACTTTGTCAACGTACCAAGGTGTTTGATTATATGACACACATTTCCATGCTAACAATAGAAAAATATAACTTAAAACGACAATAAAAGCAAACCATAATTAATCCCTCGCAACAGCTATACCATATAACGAACGCACGATTACGCCAAGTAACCACTGTTCATTTTGAAACGTCGCCATTTTCCATCATCCGTTATATTGGCACGCGACCTACAACCCTTCTTTATTCACACAATATGCCAGTGCACAGTAAAAGGGAAAATTTTACAGCTAAAAAACACCAGGGAAATATAATCTCCGAGGTATACCTACGTTTACGAATAATGGCCAAAGTTTCACCCTTACTCGAAGGGTAACTGGAAATGGAAACTTTTGAATGAAAGTTCGAGTGAAAGTGAAATTATAATGGCGCGAGTTATCAGGATAACATAGCAATCTCAAAGGTAGTAGGAAGCATTGGCACGACATTCTTCAACTTTCGGTACCGTCTCTTCTACCATTGGAATTCCAAAAATGAAAGGAAAATTTCACCCATGAAATTCACTAGGCTAGTATAACTCTACCGAGTATCTCGCCATGTTCTCGGAAAATGGGGAAACCCGTAAACCCATTAATGGGAATCAAAAGGGAAATTCGTAAGCTGCCGAGTATCAGGATTGTATGTGCACGTAAAGGGTAAAATAAGACGGAAAATTCACCCCAAGGTTAAAGGGAAAGCGATAAACCATGGATATCTCGAGAAAGGAAAATTTTTTTGGCGCTTTTACTAGGCGAGTAGAAGTCACGAGAAGATCCCCGTAAAGCGCACCCTTTCGAACAAAAGAGGGTGGACAGGCGTCGCGACGGTGCTCGTCGAAGAGAACCAGAATGTACCTTCGGTTATTACCAAATATGCCGAGTAACCCTGAACCGAGTGATGTAAAATTTAGGTTAATTTTTATACCTACATTGTTTTAAGAACACGCAACAAATTAAAACATTAATGCGAACACGAGCTCGAATTTTAATTAATTTACCATTTTAATTGCCGTTCGTATCTCCACGATACGAGAACGTAATTCAATACGCCAACCATTGTATTCTGTTTCGTCTTAAATGCTTAATGGTGTCCACGTACTACAGTTATCGATCGAAGGATTCAGCTATGAATAATTCTTTGAAGCATTACACATTATCATTTCTCATCCAACCACTCGTCATTTGAGTTACACTGAAGAGTGAATTTTCTGAATGAATCCACAAGGTCATACGATTCGCGTATTATCGAAATTAAAAATTAAAAAAAATTAATTCCTCGATTTAATGGATTGAGTGTTATATCGAGTAATGATAAAGGCAATAACCCATATGGAAATAATACAAGAGATAATTTTAACCTACAAGGTTGCCGTATGAGCAATACATGCCTGAGTAAGCCTTGTTGATGCTTCGAATTGACTTCATTCGTAATTTATGACTAATTATTACTTTATTCACCACCTTAGGTACACCGTTACAAGTGCGTGACAATTAGAGTTGCAAAATATTGCTGAAACCACATCCTATTCCGGGATTAGATTGTAGGTCGCGGTAGTAGGCCAAAGAAATGAGGAATTTTCCAAGGCATAAAATTCAGAGAAAAAATATTCATTCTCTTTGATTAGTAAAATGAATTTGGAAAAAATAAGAGAATGTTAATTCTACAAAAACTCGTACTTTTATTTATCAAAAGATATTGATGAATACAAAATTACTATTAAAATTGAAAAAAAAAGTGACAACAAATTCGAAACATTTCTTTAAAGGTAAAAAAATTTCAATACGTTCAACCAATTTACTTCCATCTTTTCCAAGTTTTATTTTTATAAAATAAAAAGCTGAATTGTTGATTACTAAAAAAATTAAATTCTTTTTTCAGGTTCAAGTTTGACAACTGAACTAGTTTTAAAAATGATTTTTCGATAAGTATTTGCATAATATTCTTTTGTGAGATATTTACGACTGGAAGACTTGTTAGATGGATGTAGATATCAAGATGAAAAACCTGAATAAATTTTATTATTTTCAGTCATATTTTTGGATGCTTATCAATTTTCAATGATTTCTATGGATTTTGTCAAATTTATGTTTTTTTTTCATTTATCAACTTTGTGGAATTTTTTCATGATTTTTTTTTTTTTAATATTGTTATCATCAAATGATTTTTTCCCCTTATTATTTACTCCATTCACTGTGAGAAAAATTTGGTCATATTTATGATTTTGGTCATTTTGAGTAATTTTTTATTGTTCTTGTTGATCATTTTTTATGACTCATGTCAACTTTCATCAAGTTTTGAGACTTTTGTTGATTTGGTTATCTTTTATGATTTTTTTTCTATTTGACTAACTTTCAGCTTTTCTCCTTAGTCATTCTTTACATTTTGGTATAGTTCTGTTATTTTGTGTTGATTCAGTCATATTTGTGACTTTTGTTATTCCGCAATTTTTTATGATTTTTGTTTATTCTGTCATTTTTATAATTGTTGTCTCATTGAATAATTTTTTATTGTTTTTGTTGGTCATTTTCAATGTCATGACTTATGTTATTCATTAAGTTTTATAAAATTTTCTAGTTTGGTTATTTCTTATGATACTCTTTTATTTGATTCACTTTCAGCTATCTTGTTAGTCATTCTTTACGAATTATGTCAATTTCACAAACTCTGGTCTTTTATGTTAATTCAGTTATATTTTGTGACTTTTACAATTTGATTATTTTTGTGATTTTTATTTATTTTTGAACGTTTTTGTCGACTTCTTAAATTTCTATAACAATCGTTAATTCTATAATTTCCTAATAATTTTTTTACTTTCTTCGTGACTTTTATTGATTTTTTGTCAATTTTAAACACTATAAACTATTTGATCAAAAGTTATTTTTGGTCAACTTACTTTGTCATATTTTTATGACTACCGTTAATTTCGCCATTTTAATTTGATTTGTGTAACTTTAATTAATTTAACGAGGTTCTAACAAAAATTATTAAGCATTATTCATGACTTTTGTAGTGCCTTTACTTTTGACGTGATTTTTTCAAAATTTTAACCTACCACCCCCCTCCTCCCCACCATCCTTCACAAACACTACTTTTTACGTACGAACAGAAAGAATCTGCATTTTTAAAATACTAACTGCAATACATTTTTAGAAACTTCTTATGCGTGAAGGTGCAGACAAATATAGACATTTTACAGAACAGCTAAGCATTACGGATAACTTGTTCGATCGGTTCGAGTGTTCAATTTTGGTCATTTATGTTAATCTTGGTCATTAAAAAAAAATTTTTGGTCAATCTCCATAATTTTTGGTCATGTAGTTTAATTGGTCATATTTTTATGAATATATTTTTAATTTTGACGTATTATGAATTTAATTTCATTTTGATCATTCTTCAGATAATTTTTCTCCATTTTGATTACTTAGGTTTTTTGCCTAACCTATTGTTTATATTTTTATTAGCATTGTCAATTTCAAGATCTTCAAGTTTGAACATTTTTTCGTTTCCTTTTTTGTGACTTATATCAGTTATGCGCGTTTATTTATTTATTTATTTATTTTCTAAATTTTGGTCATTTATTAATAATTGTCGTCAATTTTGTTCATTTTTCAAGTGATTTTTCTCCATTTTAATTATTTTGGGTTTTTTTGCCCAACTCATTGTTTATCTTTTTCTTAGCATGGCCAGTTTTATGATCTTTTTTGTGACTTATATCAGTTATGCACATTTTTTTTAATTTTTTGTGAATTTTGACCATTATCGAACAATTGTGGTCAGTTTTGTTTATTTTCAATGGTTTTGGTCAACTTAGCCAATTTTCTATGACTTGCTATTTCATTTGATTTTTATGGTTTTTATCAATTTTATTCAATTTTAGTCATTTTTGTTGACCTTGTTTTTTTTCTACTGATTTTTGTCCATGTTGGGTAATTTTCACTGTTTTTATTGACTTGTTCATATTTTTATGATTATTATTAACTTTATCATTTTTTTTCAGTTTTACATATTTTTACTAGTTGATGTAAATTTTAGAGGATAATTTTTAAATAATGCGACGTTAATTCAAGTAATATGTGTGGGTTTATCGGTCAACTTAATCACTCATCGTTACCCTGTTACTTTTATTTTCTCATTTTTGATTTCATTTAGTTTCATTTATTTTTGATCATTTTTTTGTCGAAAGCTATTTGTATAATAATTTTTATGAATTTACCATTTCTTTGTGACACTTGAAAATTTCAATCATTTTTGTTTATTTCTGAATGATTTTTGTAAATTTTAATTATTTTATATTATCTTCGACTGAACTACGTTGAAGATTTTAAATCATCTCAATTCAGCAGAAGGGAATCTGGCCCTGATATTTCTGTATCCACCATAATGCAATAATGAAATGAAAGCCAAAGGGCAATAAAAAACGTACATACATGGATAAATCGATGCTTCATGCGGATCATCATCGAGCATATTAATAAAACAAATGGACGTATTAACTGGCATAGAGACAAGGCTGTACGCCGAAGGAGATGAGCAATTAGATCCACTCGCCTTGAATGATTTTATTCCGTGAGTTGAACAGCGATGGAAGTATTTATAATTGGCGAACGTCCTTTGAAAATTTGGCACACCGTTTGCCAGTTCTTAAATTTATTTCGATACATATTTCGTTCACCCTGCACCTACACCTTGAACTGGTAGACTTCTGGAATATTTAATCGTACAGATTTTAAACGCGTAAGAAAGATATACGAAAGTAAACCTAACTAGCGCAGGAAATAGAATACCTCGAGAGACTGAAATCCCTTATTAGAGCGCGTCTGGGTCACCGGTGCAATAATTTCCCCGACGAGTTCTCGTAATCGGTCGCTTCAACCTAAACTCATTTAAAGCCAGTATGCAGCACATGATGCATACAAAAGAACTCGCTATACCGAACGCGAATCAAAGAATTGATTAAAAATATTGAAATAATTGCGACCGGTAGGGTTAATTGGTAAACCTCCGTTAGCTTTCTAATATCCTATTTGTACGGGGTCTTTATGCTCCACGTGTTTCACGGGATAAGCTCAGAAGCTGCGGTGCTTTTTCGAAAACCACCTGTTACCTCGCTCTCGTAAACCGCCGCGTACCATTTTCTCAAAATCATCTCCACTCGACGCCCTCACTTGGTGCACTACTGCGTACCTGCTGTTCTCCTAATACGAAAGCGTCATCCACTACACGTGCTTTCGAAGCTATACTTGCGCGTTTCACAGCCACTAAGCTACTTGTTGCTGACGTATTTCTTCTTTTTTTTGTTGCAGGTCGAAAACGATGAACTCCAAGTCAACGTATTTTATTATATTTTATTGCTCGTTAACGCTTTGCTCGTGGATAATTGTAACTCAAGCGTATCCAGCGGACGGCCAACACCTATCGCTCGATTCGTCCGAATCATTATCAAACGAAGTAAGTCGACTTGCGAATTAAAACTTTTCGTCGAAGGCTCATCCACCTTGGCCTCGAACCGTGATATGGTGGTAATGCCCACGCACTTCTACTATGTACTGCGCGCCGCCTAAACGACGTGATAAATTAACATAATAAGTGAAGAGTATACTCGCGTTCGATAATTCGTGATATTAATTAACTTTTTATTTTGTGAAATATCCATTAGCCGTTATGTAATAAATCGTCGGATCGGTTAAATCTTCTTTGTACGGTCGACTTGACGCGTATTTGTATTGTATACATATCGCGCCACGCATTCTAGCCAATTTACACTCTGCAAACGTCATCTCAGGTTTCAGGGACGAATTACCGGCGCTTTTAATTCTGCTAGACTACGCTTCTACTTTTTTATAGGTACTCGAAGACTTCACGAATTAAAAAAAATGGACGAATAATATAGTTGGAGTTTTTTATTTTTTTTTAATCTTATCATACAGTAGAAAAAAAAAAAGTAAGCAGCCATGCCACATTACTGGAGCTGAGTTTTTAACTGAGGTTTGTTAAGGTTTGGAAATAATGTTGCTAAACCATTCATGACTACAGGCCACACCCAATACCAAGTCTGTGAACCACTATCCTATCCCTTCTAAAGCCACTTAAGAAGTTGAATTTGGAACAAATGTAAGATTTCCTGTCATGTAATAATCATGAGAACACATATTTCTCAAATTATAACTACTTAAGGCTCCTCAAATTATCTTCAAATTGTTAAGAACCGCCATTTTGGATCCAATTTGACCCAAGTTGAAGCGGTCATATTCTAGTCATCGACTAACCTTGCACACGAAGTTTGACTTTTCTCGGTTGATTTGGAGAGAGATGTAAAAGATTTGTGAAATTTTATGACTCAAAACTTTCCCAAATAGGCATTATTCGCTCTAACTTCCCTTCAAATGCACTTGGAGAGTTGAAATTTAGATGTGTCAACTTACTTTCTAATATGAAATTATAAACAAAAACATTGAGGCATTTGTTTTCCCTTCATCTCTCATAAAACATTGAGTTGAACCGCCATTTTAGATCAGTTTTGATCCGAATTCAAGAAATCATATCCTGGTCAGCAACGAACTCAACATACACAGATTAAATTTTCTAGGTCGATTTGATCATATATATCGAACACTTGGGCTAATTTTATCGTATAAAACCATAATTAAAGATTTTTGACCTTTCATTAACCCCCCTCCACATTTTGAGGACAATAACCCCTCCTTCTCTTCTTTAACATTACTAGTAAACGTAGATTTGGGAAAATAGTACACGATTAACTCCCAGTAATCATATAACATCATATTTATCAAGTTTAACAAATCTAAGGATTCCTCAAATTTTGATCATCAGCCATTTTGGATTCATTTTCACCTAAAACCAAGAACTTAAATTCTGGTTTGCAACCAACTCTACACGCGAAGGTTGACCTTTCTTGTCGGTTTGGTGACGAGATATGGAAAATACGTACATGAAATTTTCCGCAGTAAATTCCCCTCCAAAAACCGTTTTTTACTCTAATTCCCCTCCAAATTCATTTAGGAAGCTAAAATTAGAATAAATTAGTAACTTGAACTTATTTTATCATTCAACATTAAAATAAAAAAATTTGGTATCTCTTGTACCCCCACCACATTTTGAGGTCGATAACCCCTCCTTCTCCCCTCCAACATCATGTATGGAGATGAACTAAAAATATAATATGCTTCTTATCCCTAATAATCATATGGGTTCATATTTGCTACATTTTTACTAATTTGAGGCTGCTCAAGCTTACTCAAATCTTGATAATCCGTCATTTTAAATCCATTTCGATCCAAATTCAAGAGGTCATATTCTGGTCTTTAATTAACTTAACACACAATGTTTGACCTTTCTAGATTGATTTAGTGAATAGGTATGGAAGATTCAAGAAATTTCATTACTCAAAACTTCCTCAAAAATCCGTTTGTTGCTCCAACTCTCTTCCAAATACACTTGAAAGGCTGAAATTTGGATATGTTAGTGTTCGTGAATAACTCCTTCATATGAGATCAAAAACGAAAAATTTGAAGTATTTGCCCCTTTCAAAATTTGAGTGATCCGTCATTTTGAATTTTATCGAAAAAAGAAAAAAAATACTTTTGTTGTATTTCTAAAAAGACACTCTCACCAAGTTTTGAGCGAATTTCCTAAATACACCCCGACGCTTAGAGTGGGCTGAAAATATATTATATAGACCAAAAAGTTGGACATTTGCCAGATGATTACAAATAATCTGAAACGCAAAGATTTGAAGACCCCACTCTCCCCCGACCTTTCTTCCCAAATCAGGTAGGCTGTACTAGCTATCGTTTCCAAGGTAAAAACTCAGCTAAAAAATGTAAACAGCCATGCCACATTACTGGAAGTGATTTTTCAATCGAGGCTTGTTCAAGTTTACTGATGATATTGCTAATCCCTTCATATCTACTAGCCACGCAATAATACAGAATTTGAAAACCCACACCCCATTCTTTCTGGAACTAGTTGAGAAGCTAAATTTACGATATACAGTACTTCTTGCCCACAATAACCATAAGAGCCCATATTTTTCAAATTTTGGCCTTTTGAGCTTCTCAAGCCTTATCAAATTTTGAAGATTTGCCATTTTGTATATATTTCGACATAAATTCAAGGGGTCATATTTTGGTCATCAACTAACTTTAATAACCCCTTCTCCTCCTCACCTTCAACATCACGTATAAAGTGATTTAACATATAACATAATTCTTATACTCTTAAATCATATGAGTCTATATTTATGAAGTTAGAGGTATTCGAAGTTACAAAAACTATCCTCAAATTTTGATGTTTAGTCATTTTGCATTCATTTTGACCCAAATACGAAGGATCATATTCTGGTTTCGAGCTAATCCTACATAGAAGGTTTGACTTTGCAGTAGTAGCTTGATTTGGTGAGGAGATATGAGAGATTTAGCAATGCATACGTGCAAAAGTCAGCAGCATTTATTATTTATTTTTGAAAATACTAAAAATTTCAAATAAAAAAATTTAGACTCCTTAATTTTGAAGAAACTAGCAAACAAAAATTTTTTTTACTTTTTAGATGAGAAAATATAGATTTTGAACTCAAGAAAATTTCAAATCATCAAAAACTCAATTTTTTTAAATTTCCAAAGTTTGGAAAAAATAATTCATATTTTACAAATATTCCCAGTTAAGAATTCTGAAATTTTTCGTACGTACTTTTGAGGTCATTCAGCATGTCTGAAGCTGAGCACTTTTCGGAATATAAAAACGGAATTCGTCCCAACCTAGTTTATACCCAACTAACTATAATATTTAGAAGATTCTCAATTTTTCCTTACTTTTTACTTTTTTTCATTAATGTGCCATGTATTGCATCTAGGACAGAGGCACGGAAAAGAAAATTTAAATTAAAGAGCTTAATTTTGGTTCATCGGCCATTTTGATTTAGTTTTGACTCGCAATAAAGAAATTATATTTTTATTCCAAACTTACCTTGGGTACGAAGTTTGAACTTCCTAAATGCATTACTTGAAGATATATGCAAGATTCAAAAATTTTCCACGATTTAATTTTACCTCTAAATGTAATTGTAAGCTCTAATTCCCCTCCAAATTGACTTAGAAAGCTGAAATTTTCCCACGCTAGTATGTTGATCTCACTCTGTCACATGAAATTTTGATACACTCCATCCTTGAAAATCATAACAAAATATGTTAACGATTTCCAACTCCCTGCAGACCTCCACAAAATTCGAGTGAATTACCATTCCAACACTAATCAAAAACTCGAATAAATATGAACATTTTTTCACCAAATATTGAATGATTTCCACACACACCTACTAGCATCATCAATTGAGAAAAATATATTAGTGAAAAAAAATTGAACATTAGGCAAACAACTAGGAAATATGGTTTGAATGAAACTAAGAGCTTTAAAATGTTAACTATGAAGTTTCCCTCACCCCTCTACCCCTTTCAAAAAGTCGTAATAGTTATGTTTTCATTGAAAACTCAGCTTAAGAAATTCTTCGGGGAAGGCTTTTACATTCCTTCGCATCTACTTTTATCATACCTAGTAATTTTAGAAGTACCGAAGATGCGTTACCGCTAGCCAACTAATACCACGATTACGTAACCATTTATGTCACCGCAATTATTCATGGACAGGTTTACCTATTAATATTTAAGTCTACCGCAACCATCAACAAATTTATACACCGCCTCGAATGTTTAATTTGCGGAAAATCGGGCCAATTCTAATATTTTTTACACTCACTGAAACTTTTGATAAATGACTCGTAGTATCGTCTTCCATAATTTTTTCATCTGTTTAGACGACTAATATAATGGCTCTTACGAAAGTACATATTAATTTAACCCGTAACCAGCCATAAAGTATACCTATGAGGTCGTATCATAATATCCTCATTTCATTTTGCGTATTCTTCCATATTATTATTTCGTAAATATTTTTTAATAACTTAATAGCTATACAGGCGTAATATTCTTTTACGTTTTTTGTAACGAACTGTACATCCGTGGTAATTCCCACTGACGTCACACAAAACAACGATGCCCTTTAAATGAATTTCGGGAAGACTGGAACCGTTGTAGCAAAACGAGAGGCGTCGCATTTGCACCAGTGTAAAGTCATATCGTCGTGTTAATGACCTGAACATCCAACCATAGGTTAATGGCACGTATATTGTACCGGTGCATTATAATAATAAGCATTTATAAATTAACAACACGAATACTCCTACATAATTAAATGTATTTGGTGGCGCCAACTTGATGAATTTATATTCGTACTTTGGCAATAGATCTGCGAGATTTAAATTATATAAATTAAAAACCCTCTTCTACAATTAGCCTAAAGGTGTTGAAAAGGGGTAAACTGTGATTAAAAATATCAAGTTTTAGAAAAAAAAAATGTTACTTTAGAATGATTAATTGTTCCAGAATACCTCAAAAAATGTTGATATTAAGCCTTACCTAAAAAATAACGATGTAGTAAATTCATAATGATTCATTTTGAATTCTATCCAGCATAATAAAGTACAAAATTAATCTATTTTTAACTTCCAATAAAAACAGTTCTATTCATTTTTCTGAAAAAATGTTTCCCAACGCCAAGAAAACCTCATATTCCATAATTTTTAAAACTTTGCTATTTAACGCGTTCATTTACGTATAATATTCACATTTATCTCGATAAGTATGAGATTTAAGAGAAAAGTAGTTATGTATAAAATGATTATACATTTAATTTCTTACAAAAAACCCCAATTCATTTCAGGAGTAAAATGTACTAGATGTGGAGAAACCAACCGAAATCTACTTTTTAGGATGGAGTAATCGTGATAACATTCAAATATGTTGTTCACTTTGAGTTAAAGTGCCTACACCCAAGTTTGAGCCTTTTGTAATAATTTAGAAGGGAACTAAACACTTCTAAAGAAGTAAAATTTTAATTAAGGAATTGATTTAATTTACTGTTGGCTTTGTTAGCCATTTTAGACTAAAAATTTTTATTGATGAAAATATTACTTTTACAATAAAAACGTCATAAAATATTAAAAATTATAAAAAATACGCTGACGCGTTTCGGCACACTGCCATCTTCGGAGCTCAATATGAAACTGACCTGCAAAAAACCCTCTACTGCACAATAGCGCGTAATTATATTTATTTATTTAAGCACGCAATTATATTAGAAACGTATGCAAATGTACTGCGTTCCGGAGTGTTTTCATTTAACACTATTTCACCAGCACTTACATATTTGCAAATTTCGTAATTTTCTAGCCAATCCTAACGCTTTCCTTTATTTTCGACATGCAAAATCGCAAAATCATTATCTAAATCGAAATTATGAGCATGATTAATCAAATGACCAGCCAACGTAGATATACCTGTATTTTTATTTGTGAACACACGATATTGTTTTTTAAATCTAACAGTAAAGGATCTGCCTGTTAACCAATATAAATAGCCTTGCTGGTGTTACATAGTAATTTATATACTCCGCTTCTTTCATTTTAGGAATGCGATTCTTATTATTACGGAATAATTTCCTGACAGTGTTTGTGGGGTAAACGCAGGGGCAAAACTAAGGGGTATTGGGGGCCACCCCCCCCCAATATTTTTGCCAACGAAAAATTCGACAAATTTGATTATTTTTGTCGGCAATTTCAACATCTAAGCTTCGAAAAATAATATAAAAATAAACAAAAATGATTAACATATTCGGAGTTTCGGACTCGTTCGTCGTTGCCGACTTAATAATTTTGCCGACAATGCAATGCCGAATTATCACTAATTTATAAAGTAGAAAACATTTCATTTCTTCTAATTGACTCGTCCATTCGAAGTGGCTGACATCTGGTGGCGAATGTCGGAACTGTTGAAAATAGGATAACATTTAAAAAAATACATTGGCTCTTATGGGAGTATTTTCATTTTTTACGTTTTACGCAAAAACAAAGGGATTTTTTGAAATTTTAGTTGTGTAATTATTTATAGAGAATTTTATGCTCCTTTCAACAATGTATTTTTGACCGCTGTAGCATTTATATTTGCAAAAATATTATGAAATCATAATTTACATTTCAACAAAGAAAAAATGATTCTTCAACACGAAATTCGAAATTAAGTTCAACATCGTGACGTTTATGTAAACATTACTGCAGAGAATAAATAAGTTATCAAGAAAAATAAAATGTAAACAGTTGATTTTTATCAAAAGGGCAGTTTTTTAAAATTGAATATTTTTGCAAATATAAACGCTACAGCTGTCAAAAATACATTGTTGGAAAGAGCATAAAATTCTCCATAGATAATTATATAACTGAAGTTTCAAAAAATCCCTTTATTTTTGTGTAAAACGTGAAAAATGAAAATGCACCAATGTATTTTTTTGAATGTTTATTCTATTTTCAATTAGACTAAGCTTGGACAGGTCAATTTTTCCAAACGCAGCTTTTTAAAATATCGTTCAATTCCGGGCATAGGAGGATAAAATGGTGATCTGGCCCGGAGCCTAATTTCGATGAAACTTGGGTGGTAGGTAGATAGGTACCCTTCAGAAATTTCCATTGCCAACGTTTCAGACCCTCGCCCCTCCTCATTTTTAATTGAAAAACCAATTCGAATTTTTCTTTTACGCAATATGTAGTTGACTGGTTTTATTGAAAATTTAGTATGTCGTACTGTTTCATAGGGGTTCTCTTGGAAAAAAATCACCGTTTTTTAACTTTATTCAATTTTTTTTTACCATGATAACGCTTAGACACAGTTATGAAATCAATATTTTTAGATGTCCCCTTGACCCCCGAACCACGTGGAATTTTTTCAGATTTTTCACTCGGGTACGCCATGTTGAAAAATGGCTAAAACTGATAATGCTTCCAAAAAAATATCATTAAATGTGAGAAAATCAACTTTATAGGCCTACTGGTAGCTTTTGAAAACAAGAAGAACTGTAGTTTTCATTTTTTAAATTAAGCTACATATCTATTCGATCGTTATTTTAATGAATTTAAAAAAAAATCGATGTAATCTTATTTTCGCTTTATTGTTTTTTCCATTTCACATGAATAACTACTCAATAAATTGCCGATTGCAGTGATGTAATATAAAAAACTGAGTCGGCAAAAATTATCATTTGAACGCTACTGAGTCGCAAAATTAAGGGTATTCCACCCCCAATATATCACCCTAGTTTTCGCCCCGGGGTGAATGCAAACTTAGCGTTGTCACTATTAAATTTTTTAATTTTATTTACTAAAGTTAGAGTAACGTTACCAAAGTAACTGAATTTTTTCCATTTTATTTTTATCTCCAATTTCCACCATTTTACCACACAAAAAGAGGGTAGAAGAAATCTAAAACAACTTCAGAAGATACGTTTTGAGATGCTGAATCATTTTGTACATAACTGTAGTATCTCTTTCATTAGTCAGATTAGCCCCTTTCTCCAATCCTTTCAAGAATACAAAAATAAAATACAGGAAATGAGTTCAAAAATTTTTCCTAAAAGTAATGTACTCAATATTAAATAACGAATATATTTACCAACACGTCGTAAACTCAACATTGTACACGTACTTTAAAAATAATACTTCTTAGAAAAATTTGAAGTAAATAAATATCAACTTCGTTGCACTAGTTCGCCTTAGTTTTTCATTCCCCTTGATGAATACCATTAAATTATTAGAAATTCTTAAATTTAATCATTTGAAAAATGTTCACGTTCAATGGAAAAATAAAAAATGTATTAAGTAATAAAATACTCTTCGAGCTCAAAAAAAAAAAGGATGAAGTCATCATTATATCTATACAAAAAACACACGCACGCCTCAATTTTATTACTTTTTCACTCATAAATTCGTGTGTAAAATTTTTAGTACCCCTGTCATCTGTAAGTAGGATCTGATTACATAAAATTACGAACACGAACTATACGCGACGCACCAGCAGCACTGTTTATCGCGTTATTTAATCAATTTAGAGAACTCACCAACGTCGAAATTACAAATCATAAATTCATACGTACACCATTTACATATCTTTACCTTCACTCGGATTCGAAAATGTTTCAATGGAAACCTACCGAGCGCTGAAAATCGTAAATAATACCAAAAGAATAGAAACGATTAAAGCGGCTTGTCGACGCACCATCACGAACGATGAGGTTTTACTTTCGTACGAAATATTTTAATTTATAGTATAACTTTACGTTACGATACTTAGTATACGTTATAGATATCCTGTTTGATATTCGTGAAACGAGATCCACTAGCACGTGTCTTTTTTCATCCACACGTCTTACGTAATCTGGTGTACGAGATAGAACGAGATTCAGATATGGTTTCGCTTCGTGTAGCTTCCATATGTTTGCCGAGTTGAAAAAAATTCGCCTCGTAGGTTACAGCTGGTTTTATAATTTATGCGAATTTTCATCAATTTGTCATTAACCTTGAGTACACTGATGGGTGTTTTTCTCGAGCTATGAAATTATCACGTAAATTCCCAATTCGTAAACGGCCATTCACTCAAATAATCAAATTACCGTAGTCTCGCGTCCGACTGTTATTTACTCAGTGACTCACCGATGCTACCGAATTACTACCTCGATGATTTATGTAAACAAAAATTTTTTTAAGTTCAACAAACACCGCTGATTTTTATTCCGATCATGAAACGAGCCTTGGCCATTAAGAAGATCCGTGAAACAAATATTAATATGTTTATTCGTCAAATTGAAAGCGGCTGCTAGATAATTTTCGAGTACTTGATGCCATCGTCATTCATCACAGCGATGACGTCATGACTCACCTTTTATACGTACTTTCTTAATTTCCTCGTTCGTATTGTCTTCTATTGTAACGAGTTGGTTAATCTTGTATCTATTTTTCGTAACGTACGACGTGATGGCATAAAACTTGTTTCAGAAATTACCAGAAAGTTTGCCACGTAGGGTTGAAAATATTTAAATCGATTGTCGTCCTTGGTTGTACCCAAAATTGCTGCAAATAAGTACTTATTCGCGTCGACGAAACAAATAGGAAAATTTTTAACCTTCAACTGGATCCACTCGACGTCATTTATTTATTTCGGTCCCTAATACCGAACGAGTTCATTGGCATGGACGCCTTGAAAATACAACGTTATGCAACTTATATATCATTCGAATGCAATATTCACGGCGAATCGTGTATGCTAATTTTTCGACATCTCTCCGCTCGTTGCAACTGTACCGAAATCGCGACCCCATCTGATTGCATCAGTCCATGTTATCAGCGAGTTTTTTTTTTTATAGACGCGTTTCAGTGGTTCTCAAAATCGGTCCATCGAGTAACCCTATTCCGTGCATTCGGCGTAAATGATTTATCTAATTATTTTTCATTCGATACTACCTGTACGATCGTAATACACACGTACGAACCGAATATCGTTACACGAGACGAGTAGAAACTTTCCCTTTTTTTCAAATACCTTCTACACTGCGTTACGTTTCATCTATAATAATCACCTATACGTTCCCATCGTAAAGCTCGCCTTAAAATACGGCGTCGCAGGTTTTAATTATATTTTTCGTGTATTCCCATTCCGGTCTGATAACGTTACGCGATTTATTAACCTGTTTGCTCTCCCCTCGCCTATCTATATCACGACAATCGATTATCAATCATGATGACCGATGTATTTTCCTCGATTTTTGGTCTCATCGGTTTCGTAAGCTTTAGACTTTCGAGTTTTGACCAATTCCTTCACGTGGTAAAATAAACCCGACGCAGAGACGATTCGTTTCCTCGCATCGTTAAATAGGTCGACTTGATTAGCAACCTTTTTTCATCGACCAGTATGATAAAGCGAATTCGTACTGATTGTCGCATTCTTCTTCTGCGTCGTAATCGATAATGAAAAGAGGACACGAGCAGTACCTAACACTTTCCTTCTCGTATCGTCTCACAAACCTATTTAGTATTTGATTTTCAATAGTAGTTCCCTGTGGAAAAGTTAAATGTGGCTAATGTTATTCAGCATCGTATAAAATATGATGTGACATTGGAATGTAAAAAATTATAAAATTTGAGATTTTTTAATTTTTTTATCTTAAAATATAGTTGGCAGTTAGCCCTTAAAATTTTGATCTTTTATTTTATTTTTTGCTTGATAACATGTATCTGCAAGTAAAACTTAAAATGGTTCGTTTGAAAATAAAATAATCCAAATCAAATCATTTGAAGGTTTGGGGAACTGTTTCATAATGAAATCATATTGAACATGAATGAAACTTTTAATTCTTTTATTCAATTTTACAATCAATTCAAAATAAGTTTTCTAGTTTATAAATAATATTGTTTTTTTTATTTTTATTTTAATTTTTCCTTTTATTACAAAAAAATAAAATAAATAATCATTTAATTCAAAATAATAAATTTAATTTTAAAATAAATTTTTTTAATATAATTTTTTTTTCTTGCAATTTTTTCTATTTTAGGTGTTAAAATTGTTGAATATCCACATATGTTTTTAGCCGAATTCTGAATTAAAAACATTGCTATTACAGCCCACCTAATTTGTAAGGCGAGGAAGGGAGAGGGTGGAATCTTCATAATTTTGCATTTCAGGTCTTTCATAACCTTGGTGAGAGACTCTTCGTGAAAATATGAAGATCTATTTTTTTTAAATTTTCGATTCGACTCAAAATGGTTGTTCACTCAAATTTTAAGGGAGACTGAGATGAGTGGAAATACTTCAAACTTTTCGTTTTTGGTTTCATATGAAAGAGTAAATCAAAGACATCAGCATATCTAAATTCCAGATTCATAAGTGTATTCTGAGAGGAGTTAGACCAAAAAATGCTTTTGAGGAGGTTTTGAGTCATGACATTTTTTGAATATTTTATATTTCCTCATCAAATCAATCAAAAAAAAGTCGAACTTTGTACGTGGGCTTACTTTGGTACCAGAATATAAGTCATAAAATTGATCCAAACTGCGTATCATCAAAATTTGAGGAAAGGTTGAGCAGCTTCAAATGGCTCAAATTTGATAAATGTTGACTCATGCGATTAGTAGTGATGAAAATTATGCTGAACGTCAATTTCATCTTAACACGTGATTTTGGAAGGATGGATGAGGTTTTATTGTCCTTAGAATGTAACTGGGTGGGGGTAAACGAAAAGTAAAAAATTTATGATTATGGTATGATAATGAAAAAGTGAGCCTGAATGACTGATTAACTTCCCAAGTGAATCTGAAGGTAAGCTGGAGGAAAAAATGTTTTTTTTTTTTTTTGAGGTAAAATGATGATAAGAAATTTCATGACTTGTCCACATCTCCTCACCAAATGGATGCAGAAAAGTCCAACTTTATGAGATCAGGCCAAAATGGATACAAAATGGTGTATTGTCAAAATTAGAGAAATGCTTGAATAGCCTCAAACAGTTAAAATTTGAAAAATATACAAGCAGAGTAGGAGTTTTCATGCTAGGTACTAGGTGTTGCTTATAGGCATGAAGGAGTTAGCAAAGTTATTTGCATACCTGAACGAGCTCCAGTCAAAAACTCACCTCTAGTAAGTGGCATGGGTGCTTACACTTTTTTTCAAAATCTCAAAATGCGAATAAGAACAAGGAGATTCATTTAAGAATCTCGATTCCTGAAGTAATTCTTCGTATAAGAATAGAGCTACCTTCAATTTTAACAACTTAATACATTTTCTATTATTCTGATTTCAGTTATTACAAGAAAATTCCAACAGTAATGAACAAGAAACATTAGTAAGAAACAAAAGGACTATAGGATTTTTAAGACAACTCTTTCCAGGGTTATCACAAGTATGTTATCTTTAGTGTAGTAACTATTGAGTATCAATTTAAGTAATCAGAAATATGAACTGAATTTATGGTTTTTCGAAAAGTGTATGGGCAAGGGAAAAATATTTTTTAAAGGACCCTCAAAGACGTAGAACAAAGGCTTGTCAATGATCAAAAATTTCAAGAAGTTGGGATTGATTGAAATGAAATTTTTATGATTTCAGTTGTGAAGTTTTGTAGTCAAGATTGAAAAAATGTTTGATCGCAAATTCTTCAATATTTATTAGTTTACTTTTTTTCTTTCTTTCTTCCTTTCTTCCTTTTTTGTAAAACATCAAATTTTTTGTATTTCAAAAATTAAATAGTAAACGTGTAATATATAAAAAGTTCGCATGATATCCGCTTTTTCGGATGAATTTAGCAAAAAAAAAGAAAAATTAAAAAATTAAATTAAATTTAGGCAAATTTAAACCATCAAAATGGAAACACGGTTTAATTAAAATTAAAACAAAAAATAGAAAAACTTCGATGTAAAAAAAAAAAAGAACAAATTATGAAACAACCAAAAAAAATATGATTTTAAAAATTGCTGGCAAGTTTTACAGTTTATTCAATAATGACACCGTCGTTACAAATGCAAGTCCTGAAAATATGTGAAAAGCTCTACAAGACATCAAGATTAATAACGAACTTTTCAATTAATTGCTACAAAACAAAATCCACGAAGATGGGAAATGTTTATGAATAATTTAATCACTTGAATTTTTATTCTATTTTTTTAATTTATTCATAAATTTTTGCTTCTTATACCACTGTTCAGATGGATGCTAAATTTCATAGAATAAACGGAAGGTATTAAAAAGGTCAAGATGTTATTGACAGTCTGTGGGTTTTCCATTATAGGCAGTGTTGCCATTTTAAGTTTTTAGTGCTAGATTTAATTTTTTTTCAAGTTTACTTTTTTTAAATTTGTTGATCTTTTGAGATTCAGATAACTTCTCTTTACTCCCCCCCCCACCATATTAAAATCCCTACGTTAAGAGATACTAATACAACATATTTCAATCAACCTAAAATTTTAGCAACCTCGCATAACGTAAGAATTGTCTACCTGTACCTACGAAGGCACAAATTAATTCTTTCCCTCTCATTCCAGATCATAGACAGAAAAATCCAACAAATAACTCGAGTGATATTCCGAGTAGTCGGTAGACTCATCCTACGCGGCGGCGCAGCTGGCGGTGCAGCCGGAGGCGCTGGTGGTGGCGACTCGGCTCCGGTGATGGCAAAGGAGGACGCAGAGTGTCCATTACATTACCTACGTACCCACCGTTTGAAGATGAAGAAGAGGAGGATAACACCGACGCTCCTACTAGCGAAAAAGATAGCGCTTCCTCGGATCAGTCCACGATCCGAGTGAATGTAACGTCGACCACTGCTTCGTCCAGTAGTGAAGAGCTAAGTACGGTTGGATCGGAACGTGGTTCCTTGCCTGATATTGTTGGTTCTTCGGTAAGTAAGACGAAGTGAAATATGACCATCTGTATTTATAAAAATCTCGTGTCACGATGTAGGTCCGGAATAAAATCCGAAACTATTGAACGGATTTTGATCCAATTTTGTGACTATTTATATTAAGTTGGTTCAACTTGAAAGATAGGATAATTTTTATCGGACACGAGTTTGCGTGAGGAGGCGTGAGTTGAGATTTTTTTGGTTCTCGCGCGATAATTCGAGTAAAACTTGATGGATCGAGTTGAAAATTAGATGAAGTGTGGAGTAGTGGTGCCTTAGAACTGATGAGTTTTTGAACGTGATCGGACGTGAAGTGGAAGCGTGAGTTGAGGTTTCTGTAGTTTTATTAACAAATATTGATTTGATTGTGTCAAAATTATAAGACAAAATTAATTTGATCAGTGATAACTACTGAACCACAGCAACGTGTGGTTGGGTCAGCTAGTTTATTATAATATTATATGTACCTAAGTTCCATTATATTAATGACGTTTTGAATTATACATAGGCACCACCAATTACCGATGCTAACATGGTGACAGAAGCTCAAGATAGCAATACGATTAGAAGAATAAACAGAGATGTATCGGATGTGCTTAGTGATACCACTTTATCTGTCTCTGTTGGTACGAATAATTTTGTACGAAAAAATTAAATTCAATAAAAAAATATTATTTTTAGTTTTTTTCATTTATATAAAAATACAAAACTCACAAAAGTCATTTATTTTTATTATAAAAATTTTTCACGTAAATTCGCGAGACACAAATGAAAAGAAAAAATTGAAGAAAAAAATTAAACAGCATTTCTTAATACTTCACGCGTATTTCAGATGAACCCTCCAGTACAACAGAAGCTCCGAAGAAATCCAACGGTTTCCTATCTAGATTAAGAGAAATGCGCAGCAAACGAGGATTATTTAGATTCGGTAGTGGCGGTGGCTCGGGGAATTTTTTATTCGATATAATTCGAGTAAGGCATTAATCCTTCCTATCAATGGTCTTATATCGGTCAAATCCCTACAATAACATCCTAAAATGCTCACATTTTTCCAGCTAATAGCCGGTAGCGGTACCAGCCCCGAAAAAGACGAAGAACAAAACGCCCCGAGAGACGAACGAGAAGGCGAAAGCATCGACACGAACGATGTAAACGGTAGTAGTTCCAATTACAACGACGACAGTTACACCGCCGGTATACCCGGTCCACTCACCAGACTATTCATACTCGCTAACCGAGGAATCTCGAATCTAATCCAAGACTTAATATTGGTAAGTTTGGTTTCGTCGAAATACTTTTCACTTTTCTTCACCACGGATTCTCTTCAGAAATTCCTATTTAATTGAAAATTTTTCAAACAGTCATGTCCTGACGCCGGAGAGCATTGTCAACGCAATATCACCGTTATTGTTAATAAAGTGGCTGAAAATATTCATAAACAGTCGCCCACTTCTTTAACATAAAAAATCCATAATTCGTTCGTACGTTATTATTTTTTAAACGAAGCACATCACTACGAGCACTTAGATGTTTTGGAACACCGCTCTTCTTATTTGCTTTTTTCATCAAGATAATATCCTTACGTATAAATCACGATTTCCTCTGTATTCTGCAACGTACCATAGGTGATGAGATGCACGTATTTTGTTCACTATTATTAGCTACATCTCTTCGTAGACCGAGAGAGTACAAAGAAAATTTTATTTCAAAGTAAATATCACTTTTGGTTATGGTTTTAAGAAACATTCGGTGGCTTATTACAAGATTTCCTGAATTATTTGCACTTACATTTTAAAAACTGTGCATAATTAGTACTGAGTGGAATTTCATAGATTTTGCCAGCAACCTTCTAGATTGGAAGTGAGGTTTTTTTTGTTTTTCTTTATATTTTGGTTCACTCTTGTTTCTAATTTTCTGAACAATTACTGAATTAAGGAGATAAAAAATAAAATTAATTTTCTATAAATATTAGTTGCAATAAATAACTCTAATGTTTTTGAATTTTTTTTTCTAATGATAATAAACCAAAATCTAAATTATAAATGATGATGATGATGATAATGATTTAATCATTTTTTGGCTCAAATAAAATATTGATGATAAAAAATAATTTTAAATAAAATTGATAAAATAAAAATACTCTACCCAATTTTTTTTTTTGTATCAGCTTCTTATTTCAATTTCAGTTTCATCGTTTGAAATTTCCAATCACTTCTTTATGAACATAATAATATACCGTATTATAGGCATTTTATTAATTATCAAGAAAAATTAGCAAAAAATAATGTAAGCAGCCATGCTATATCACTGGAGCTGAGTTTTTAAAGCTTGTTTGCACACCCAGATAATAAACTTGATAAAAATCACATTACCTGAAAAATCAATACAAAAATTTCAGCTGCCAAATATGATATAGATTGTGGTGGGGGGGAAGAGGGGAATTTTTCAAGCCCACTGGTCAAATCAAAAAGATTAGTTAGAAATATGTAGTACTTGACCCAAAAGAGTCACAAAATCCTATAGTTACGGAATTTTAGCTGTTGATCATTTTGAAGCCCATCTCAAATTTTTACGATTTTCATTTTGAATCCATTTTGTAAAAAATTCAAGGAGTCATATTCCGTTCTCTTGGCCTTTCTAGGTAAATTTGGTAAATTTGATAAGGAGATATGGTAGATTCGTGAGATTTCTTAATGTAATTTCCCTCCAAAAGACTTTTTCTGCTCCCACTCCTCTCATACTCACTTGGTAAACTAAAACTGGAATACCTCAATTACTAGAGCTCACTTTATCATATGATACCAAAATAAAAAATCGTCGAGCTTTCCTTTAGGCACCCTTAACACATTTTGAAGACAATAACTTCTTCTCTACCTCCCCAAATTCACGTGTGAAAGTAGAATTGGCAAATATGTACTATAGTTCTTATCACTGGTAATTGTATGAGTCTACATTTATCTGACTCACTCTTATACGTGAGAACAAAAATAAAAAATTTGAGCAATTCGCTTTCCCTCCATTCTCTTTTAAAATTTGAGTGAACCGCCATTTTGAAGAAATGAAAAAAAAAAGATTTTTTGAGTATTCTTACGTAAGTTTCACCAAATTTTCAGCAATTTTCATTCACTATACATATGTTAAAAAAGTGGACATTTGCCATATTATAACAAATGACCTGAAAGTTAAAGATATGAAATTCCACCCCCCCCCTCCTTCCAAACTCTCCTTTCTAAATCAGGTAAGCTGTGATAGCTTTTCTTTTTAATTAAAAACTCAGCTAAATAAAATAAATGTCTTAAAAATAGTAAAAAGTTTTGAAATTAGAAAAAATTCCAATCGTTACTAATCAAAAATCAAAAAAAAATGTTATCTTTGAAAAAAATATCAATTATTTAAATTAAATGAATAAATTAAATTGCAAAAAAAAAAAACTAATTTTTGCATCAAATACCTACTCGAGTTATAAATGTATAAGATAAAAAAACTGAAGAAAATCATTCAAATTGTATGAAGGCTATTGAATAAAAAATGTTTAGTTTTTGCATAAGAAAATAAAAAAAATTTTTCACATAATTATACATGTAGATTTTTTGGTTGAGTAAGGTTTCACAGAAGCTTCATAAAGCCACAGGTAGAATGAAGTTAATATTTCATTGATAAGTTTTGAGGAAAGTCAGGAAAAGAAGAAAGATGGTAGTCCATCGTTGATAATTGGAGTTAGAGAGAAGGGATAATTAAATATACATTACTTTAAAGTCAATATTATGAATCATGGATAAACTTCTTTTTTTTTGTACCGTGTGTTTCCGCTGAGCCAAGAGGCACGAAGGTAAGTAGGGCTTTAGATCCTCGAAAGTAGACCTGCCTGTTTACATAAAGCCGAAATACAATTTTTTGCAATTGAGAAAAAAAAGGAAGAGAAAAAAAAGTTTCATCCCAAATTTATGTATTAACTGTAAAATTTCCTCTCTCATTCATCTAGTCAAATATATCAACACTTCTTTACTTCACCAAGAATCCTTGCTACATTGTACAATTCGACCTTTAAAAATTGCATCATAAATAGTTTCAAAACTGAATATTACCAAGACCCAGACATCATTACGACGATTATTTTTCAATTCCAAACACGAGCGTCGTTATTCGGTACTTTAATTAGGGCATAACTCACGTAGCAACACACTAGCAATATACCAAGTATACCAAATACTCGTGGTTGATTCTAATCATTTGTATGCACGATGTCTCAAAATAAGCATTTCAATGGTACCAATATACTGAAATGGCAATATGGACTCGTAATATTTACTAGAATTTTTATCGATTTTTTCTAGGTACTTAAATGAGAAATTAAATGATGCGACCGAGCGGTACAACTTTAAAGTTCTTATTATGGTAATCTAAATTTCATCAGAGTTGATAGCTTTTGAATTATAGCGTTTAAAAAATTTCTATTTTAAGTCGCCTTATTTTGCTTATTACGCTTTTTTTCCGAAAAACAGTGATAATGATTCAATTGAAAATAATTACAGATGTATTTTTAATTTTAAAAAATTATTCTATTTTATACTTTCTCCGACAGCTATTAGCCAATAGGAGGCATATAAAAGAAATTTTATCTCCGTTTCCCTTACCACACTTCTCTAAGCATAAGAAAAACTGTACATTCAAACGCTGAAGCTATATAAATTGCCGATTCCGCGTACATAAGGCGCCCTTATCCTACCCAAAGGTACCCAGGCTTGGTCACTCTGTAGCATATTGCCGTTAGCTAATATTTTGAGACATTACGCTTCCCCAGCTGCTTAGTTTGATAACTCATTTGAGAAAACTGCTTGTACGATATTTTCTCCAACTTGTTCTAATACCGTTGCTTTTGTTCACAGCGACTCGCTCAAACCAGTGAAAGAATAGTCAACTACAAAGCAAGACTTATTACATCTATAATTTAAGGGGTATATTTATTTATTAGTGAAAACTCAACGCCATGTTGTTTAATTTGAAGAGCTACGAAGGAATTCATCTAAGATCTGCGATCGAATTTCATAATAATAAGGTAATACAGAATGGATCTACTTGCAATGCCATCTCGTTCTTCATAAGTAGTACTTGGTTATAAGAGTAAAGGTAAAGTTTATAATTGTTGAATACTTAAATTGATTTAAATTTATACGGATATTTTGTACATATATTTATTAAATTTTCGCGATAACGAGCTGCCTGATATATATATATTTTTTATATTACGTAGCGTTTGAAATGACATTTTTATTTACATTAGTCAATTAATACATGGAAAAAATCTTTATTCTTACGGTCGCTGGTAATTTATAATTTTACACCTACATTCACCTAGGTGAATGATAAGGTGCGTTTTGCTCAATACATCGTTATTCGCATCCTGTGATCGAAGAAAAGATTTTTTCTCAATAGCCTACAAATACGAAAAGGACGGATTAACCGATTAATCGAAAAATCGATTGGCATCGCGTGTAATAACAATAACTTTGATTAATTGGTTAACTAGCTCCATGTGGTTGTGTAAATAGCTTTTTCTTGTTACATTTTATTTTTATTTTAGAGTAATATTTTTTTTTTGTATATTGTGTTATTTGATTTATTTTATAATATTCCTAGAATTTAGTATTATTTTAGTAAAAGACGATTTTTTTCGACAAATGTTATACTTGTATAGTTAATAAGTAAAGTATAGACAGACTCGTAATAATTTGGTTTCTGATTCGAAATAATTCAAAATAATAGTAAGAATAACAGTGGAACTTAATTTGGTTATTTATCACAATAACCATCGATATATCGTGCCATGAAGTATTCACTTTAATCTTTTTTCGTCGACATCAATTTATCCAAATTTCCTTATGTTACCCTAACTGACTTAGAAGTTACCTGAATTTTAAGAACACATTCCTCGAATATTTTGTACCAGAATTACCATTTTAATATTTGAATAATTAATTTAAAATTTTATTCTATGTGCTACAGTTTCGTTTAATTTTATTTTTATTATTTTATTATTGATCCGTGTAATGACTGTTTTATTATAGGATATTATGTCGTATGGTTATGTTTCAGTATAATAAATTGTACATCAAGATTGTGTTGAACTTTTTCATGGATTATTCTCGCCTTCATTTAAAAACCAAAATCAATTTTTTTGATATAACAAATCACACTACTTCGCTTCCTACGTTCAACATCCCTTTACCCATTTATTAAAAAAATAATAATAATAATAACAATAATAATAATAATAATGAAATAAAATAAATTAAATGCTCTCTAGCCCAGATCTGTACACGGCGTATAATAAAAAAAAAAAAAATATATATATTCTTTTTTCTCGACTTAGGAATTGCCATAACATTTTTGAGATGGAATGGTTTAAGGGATTTTCAAATTGTAATGCAATTGCTATTATTATTGGTATTTTGGCTTGTTACTCCCGATATTACAACTGTAAAATTACATCAACACCGAGATATAATTTCAGAGCATATATATGTAGGGCATTTAATTGCCACTATTACCAAATTATTCGAAACAGAAAATTCTCAAAAATGAAAATTCTAAATTTTATTTTTCGATATTTCCAGATCAGTGGCAAGGAGTGGCATAGGGGGGTAGATTACCCCCGAGTCGGTATTTCTGAGAGGGCTAAGAGATCGAAATTTTGAGTTTTAAAACTTTCCACTATTCCCACGAGATTTTTTTTACCAATTTTGCTTTAAAATTTTCATAGGATTAGAAAAAAAAATTGGGAAGTGAACGCCCGAAATTTTTTTTTTACTGGGGCCAATTCCAGCTCTACTCTGCCCCAGCTGAGATAACCAATAATGAATCAATTTCCTTCCTACGGAAATCCAATTTTGTACAGTTATCGCTGAATACATTAAAAAAGATGAATAATAATTCTTAATTTTTTTTCATACCTAATTACAAAATTTACAACTTCTCAAATTTATTTATAACTATATTTTCATATGAAATATCTAAACCTCGCCAATTTATTGAAATAAAACCCACTCGAGTGGAGTTCTTTGAGGGCAAAGTAATGAAATAATTCTTATCAAAGAGATTTCTGGTATAAACATCAATACGTCGTGTAATACTCGTTCATCGATATGTCAAGAGTTGTATTTTGTGCCTTAAATAATTCAATATGGCAAATTATTATACACAAAAGATTGAGTGAAGTGGCAAAAAATACACAAATAATATGCGCGAGTATTCGAAATGCTGAAAAATTGACTATTTATTCTGGTAAAGTGAATTCCTCAAAATTTTTAGCAAATGGATATTTTTTGTTGAATGAAAAGTTTTCAGATTACTAATCTTCAAAAAAACTTTTAAGATGATGAGTTTTTAAATCATCCATTACCAAAAGATTTTAACATTTTCTTTGGTATTGATAACTCTACACCTAAAACCGTTTATTCACTGAGTGAAATTTCAATGGTTTTTCCCTCAGATGAAATATCCAAATCAGAAGCATTTCAAAAAACAAAGTTTTGACAATTTCTGAAAATTTTATTTACAGGGATATTCACGCTCCATTAATCAAAATTGAGTTTTTGCCTAAGCATTAGAATTTTTAAAAGTCAATCAGGTCATCTGGCAATTTTTAGGACATCATCGTAGCCGAACAAAACTGATTTTTGATTCATCCTAATGTACAGTATACACAATACATTCACTGATGAAAAAATAATGATAATGATAACGAATATTTAATTCTTTATTCTTTCAAAGAGATTAAAAATATTGATTAAAATACATGAAGAAAAGTAAGCAGCCATATTGCATTAATAGAGCTGAGATTTTAATGATGGCGTATTGAAATTGGCAAATAATATTCTTAACCTACTCATGTCCATTACCATAGATCCAGTCACACTCAGTGCTGAGTCTAGAAATTCCTACCATCCCTCACAATACCACCTAAAAAGTTGAATTTTGAATATGCATCGATTCTTACACATGTACCCATATGTAACAAATTTCAGCCATTTGAGGCTCCTGAAGCCGTCCTTGAATTTAACGATCAGCGATTTCAGATCTATTTTTAATCCATTTCGATTCAAATTCAAGATATCATGTGATGGTTCTATACAAACTACATATTATGCAAAGTTTCAGATTTTAAAGTACACGTGGTATGGACATATGAAGGCTTTTTCCAACTTCACTCTAAACACACTTTGGGTTAGGAAGCTGAAATTTTAATATGTTCTTCATTTGAATTTACTGAATCTTATGAAATCGTGATTAAAAATTTTTGATCTTTCGTTTTATCTCCCCCCCATTTTCCTTATATTTTGAGGACAATTAAGACTTGACATGTTTATCTCCCCTCCAGTATGACCTATGAAGTCAGATTTGCGAGAAAATATAATTCTCATTCTTGGTAATCACAGGAGCTAATATTACGTCGTATTTACCAGATTTAACAAATCTGAAGATTCCTCGAATTTTGATCACTAGCCATTTTGGATTCATTTTGACCAAAAACCAAGGGCTTAAATTATGGTCTACAACTAACTCTACATTTCAAGTTTGAGCTCTTTAAATTGATTTAATGAAGAAATATGGAAAATCGATAAGTTTCGTGACTCATCTCCTCAAAAAACAATTTTCCACTCCTGATTCACTCAAAATTCACTTGGGAGATTATACTTAATTATGTGCTATCAGAATCTAATAATTTAAGACTTTCGATGTCTCTTCAGTTCTCCTTACAATTTGAGTGAACCGCCATTTTGAGGTGAACTAAAAATTCAAAAACAACAGTTTTTTGTATCTTTATGAAAAGTTTTACCCCCAAGTTTGAGTGATTTTCATTCATATCCACTGGCCATAAGCGTAAGAAAAACTATAATTATAATACCAAAAAGTTCGGTATTTCCCATAAGATTACAAATGGTCGGGACACAGAGATTTTAAATCCCCCCCCCCCCCCCCCCGATAACAGAAAAGCTCAATTTGAGGGATGATTTAGATGCACTACATCTTCGCGAATATTGAAGTTGAATTGTTCGGGTTGGTTTTTTTTTTATTTATTAATGTTTAAAGAAGACGTGACTGTTGAGACATTTTTGAAAAATTGATTAGTTTTTCATTTAGGAAGGGTGTAATGAACGCATCTCGAGCGTGATATAACTTCTTTTAGAAACAATTAATTAAAAATTTGACTCGTATGCGTCTTCGTCTTTCATTTATGAACACCTTAACAAAAAAAATTGAAAAAATTTGAAAATTGGCAGAGATAGAGTGCATCTAAATTCGGATGGGAGCGGGTTAGGGTTCAAAATTCGAAACGTGATTGGTTAAAAAAGGTCACGTGACTTTCACCATTAGGTTGAAATTTGTTGTTCGTAGAGCAGTAAATAATAGCCTTGAAACCTCTGCTAAATATATATTAGGGTGACAATGAATATAACAGGAAAAAATGTTTTTCTGCAATTTTTTTTGCGCACCCTGTAAAAGTGTTCATTTTTATGTTAAAATAATATTTCCAAAATTTTATCACGATAAATTAATATTAACCCTTGCCGCAAAGCCTCTAAGGTTGCGAACGCGAATATCTTATTCTATAGTTCGAACGTTGTACTTCTTAACCGCTGTGTATAACAGAGTACATCTCGCGTGTTCGGGCTTATTGTAGCAATGTGTACCGGGTGTCCAAGTGATTCGGGTACAATCAGCGAAAAAATCTCTTTTCCAATTATTTAAATTTTATTTTTTCAAATGCAAAGAAATTGTAATGCAGTTGAGATGAATTTATCAGCCTTAAAATTCATTGAAGTAATTTTAAAAATGATTTCTAATATAAAAATTGTAGTTTAACTCTTATTATGTTATCAACAAACTGAGATTTTTGCGCTCATTGTACCCGAATTACTTGGACGCACGGTATAAGGTACTATACTTTTTTTTCGTTCTTCAACTTGTAATCATTTTATTAGGAGAGGAGTCATCAAATGAGAAGATTTTTATTTGTAAACTACGTGCTTTCCATCAAGTGCGATGGATGGCAAAAGCTTTATATTGCCTTAAATTATTTTTATTTCGAAAAGAATTTCCTTTGAGAAAACCAGGGAAAAATGCAGTGACTCGTATTGTGATATTCATCGTCAAAATTTACATAAAACCGTGAAGTTCATCACTGAAAACTAGTGAAGCGCCAATGAGCGATACTGATTTATTAAGAGCATTATCATCGTTTGAAGAAGATGATAAATCGATGGCGAACGCTTGTTTAAAAAAATTTATTCCTCACCTTTGATATTTAAACGAGGAGACTGTTGTTCTTTCATTATTCAACGATAGACTTTCCAACAATACAAAAGAGAGAATGTCAAAAATTTTATTGGATTTTAAAAATTCTGAAGATTGCAATTTGGGTGATGAAGCAAATCTAACATCAGAAAAAAAAATCAAACTTAAAACTTCATAATCTTCCAAAGTTTTTAAGCGATGACTTGCCAGTAGGTCTGCTGAGTCCGCAATCTGTCTAATTATTTGTAACATTAAAAATTTCCACCGATTTTCTATTAACAAATCCAAATCAATGGCATACAAATCCAGATTTCATTTCCGGTAAATTAAAAGTTGATTTGTAAAACTGATGGAGGAATTTAACGATAAGTTGACGAAGAACGAAACCTAGAAACAATTTCTGTTGCAAATTAGTTCGAAGTATTTCTTTTTCCGATTTCATCTCAACATTATGAAAATACTTGAGTTATTAGATAAAAATATTTAATAAAATGATAACAAAACCTATTTTAAATAGGAAAATATCAGGATTCTAATAGAAATTTCGTGGCTTACGCTTTTTGTTTCCTTATTTTTACAAGTAAATCAAACTTATCGATCAAGTTACCTGAAAGACGCGAAAAAATGTATGGAGCCTATGGAGGCACACTTTCACCAGGAAAATTCTTAATAATTTTATATCCCTCATAATTAAAACTAAAAATAAATTTGAGTTTTCAGTTTAAAAAGTTTTTTTTTTTGGTTTTGTATTTCTTTTACTCATATAATTTCTGGGAAGTAATCTAGAATTATGAAACAATTAACTATAAAGATGCTGAAAAGTATATAATTTAATAATTATAAATTATTTGATCGTTTCGCATACTTGGTCTGATTATGCTCAAAACGCCGTTACGTGCAACGGCTGGATAGCACAGCGTTCGCGCTATAAAGTCGAGTACCTTATTCACAAATTCAAGGGTATTGCGGCACGGGTTAATATTAATCTATCGGGGTGAAATTCTGAGAATATCATTTTTACATAAAATGTACATTTTTAAGGGGTGCGCGACCCCGAAATCGAATGTTGATTTTTCATTGTCACCCTAATGTATATCTAACCTAAGCACATGCTTTCGTAATCGCTTCAGATTTGGTAAAACTGAGTATTAAGACAGATCAAAGAATTTATAACTGAAAAAGGCAATTATGAGTTTTTAGATAAAGCGAAAAAAAAAATCACGCCATAATTTTTACAAAATTAATCTAATTTAATTTTGATACAAGAAGCCAATTTAATTGACACGAAATCCAAAAATTTTTAGATAAATTATTCGCATAAATAAAAATAAAAAAACAAAAGAAAGCAAATTGTAGGTAATCCCTACGCCCGATATTTGGAACTAGAAAAAATATATATATGCATCAATCGTCAGTCAGTACGGAACCACCTCTTGCTCTCACCTTGACTCATCGCTAGAGCTGTTCGCGTATCAGAAAAAAATTGATTTCGCATTAATAATGACATAAGTATGAAACATGATCAACAAAGTCATAAAATCATAATCCAACCCGTTTCGTTGCAATGATGAACACCGGTAAAGTGAATTCTTGAAAGAAGAAATTTATGTTGAACGGAAAAAACGCGAACGTTCTTATTAAATGAACGAAATTTACGGTGATAATTATAAGCAACGGTTCCTACCACCATCCACAATCCACATACGAGCGGTTCCATTTTTTCGGCGCACTGTACGTACACTCGATGGAGGAAAAACGACGAAGTATTATAACACGCAGCTTGAGCGTAACAGATGCGTATTCTTATATTCGAATGATGGAAAATTCCACCCAAATGAAAGATTACTTTTTTAATAGCTTCGCAGTGGTAACAGTAGCTCGAGGGCTCGACGGGTGATTCGGGTTAATTTTCGAAAATTTTTTACGACTTGAATGAAGAATTTTAAATCTATGCCTTACTTTATTCGCTTTCTCAATTCACACTCGGTTATTCAAAGGGTGAAACTGCGTGGCATGTGTTACAATGCGACTAACCGATGGCCGTTCATAGACACAGGACGTATGTGTCATTGAAACGTCATCGCGGTTCCGCGTTTGTTTATACGTGTTCTTCATTCAATCGCATTACCTCACTGATTACCTGAATTTCTCCGCAGTTTCACCCAATTTCGTTCAGTCCCATTGTTCCGATTGAAAAAAAAGCACGATTCAACGGAGAAGTTTTACGGGTACCTAATTAGAATTTTATTTCCTGACCTTAAAACTCTTACTCTAATATTTGATGAAAGAACCTTATATAAAAAATGAATAAATAAAAAAAAATAAAACAAAACTGGTTATTTAATGACGTCATTAATTGGAATACGGAAAACCGGTAATTGATATACAGCTCTCGAATTATGTTAAATGTTAAACACGATGCTTGCTCATTCCGTGTTCCATATAGCCCATCTTAAGGGCCTGGATACCGGCGAAAATTTTTCACTGGGCATTCGCGTGTCGCGCACTCGTCTAATAAGCGACCTCAACTGACCAATGACCACAGTGAAAACTGGACCGATTTAGTGTCCAAAACACTCGATAACTTTAACCGATTCTATTCCCACATTACAATTCTCGGTGTTGTTCCGGTTTCGCGATCGCGTATGAATTATCATCATTACGACGCGGCGTACCGTGATCGACACATACGCGACGCGCAGACACGCGATAAAAATATTAAAACGGGCTTTAATTTCGCTAAAAAATGTATTATTTTAATTACTATAATCAACGGAGCGCGAAACCCCGACCATAAGTTTTTCGAATTAACGATCATTCGACCTGATTACTCCGTTTCCGTTCAATTTGTCACGCATTTCGCGCGAAAGCAGAATTTGAAAAATTTTTTTCCTATACGTGAAAGTGAGAAAAAAATTACGCCTCGAACAGCGAGGAATTAAATTTTAAAAGCGACAGTTTTCGTTATGCTAATAATTTTCTTTGAACTACAATACGCGATGGTATCCGAGCTCAGCGAGTTCTTGATTTATCGCGAGACCGCGAGGTCGTTCTCACGGAGAGGTTATCGTCGAACTCGCGAAATACCTGGCTGACTGAGCTCTCTCTTTGGGTTCGACGATTATTCGCGAATATCGACCAATCCGACGATTATATCGCTTATATAGAGCGCAGAATTGATAGAAAAAAGTATCGCAAGTTTGATAGGAAAAATTTTAGAATTTTGAGAATTTTTTGTGTTGTAAATATTCCGGTAAAATGTAATATTATTTTTAGAAATTTAATTTTTCCAATTTCTTATTCATCGAATGATAAAAAATTGCTTCATTTTTTTCACATGTTGTACACTTGTAGAGCATAGAGTAGGCTGAATTTTTTAGTTTTGAAGGAGTGAAGCGAGTATGATCGCAAAAGTTGCTAAACGATCTCAAAGGAAGTCACAAGAATTTCAAATTCCTAACTCAATTATTAGACGCTCCAGAATGAATTTGAAGTTTTAAAAAATTTTCATCAAAAACAATTTTCGATATTTTTTAGTTTCTAAAATCATATTTTGTCGTCCAAATACTGAACAAATTTCAGTAACCAATTTTTTTTTAATTTATTGGGTTTAAACTGTTTCAAAATTGTTTTCAAAAAGTACCAATTTTAGTTTTTTTAAAAATGCACGATAAACTCTTAATTTATTAATCGTGTGCACAGTATGGGTTAGATTTAAGCTTTTTGAACTGAAATAACCAAATATGCTCAATTTACATCTATACGAAGTCATTTCGAAGTAAGAATATAATGTTTTGGGAAGCTTTGTGAAGTGGAAATCGAGCATATTTTCCCTTTGGAGTACGAAATATCCCATATTAAGTGGATACTGTGCACATGACCAATGAATTACCCATTTGTCGTTCATTTTCCAAAATAGCCAAAATTGGTGTTTTTGAAAAAATTTAAAAATGGTCATATCCTCCTATAATTTGAAAGTAAAATTGGTGACTAAACTTTTTTTCAGTATTTGAATGACAAATAACACCGGCAGCGCCAGAATTAGGCACATGAACTCCATGCACGTGCTTGGAACGCAGAATTTCAGGGGCGCAAAATCAAAGTACAAAGTTCATGTAAGCAGCTGTAGTTTAAAATAAGAGAAAAAATGTTTTGAATATGTTTCAATATGCATAAAAAAAATTGATTTTATTTATTTTTATAATTTTAACGATAAATTACACTTTTTTTCGGGAGATGAAACCGGATTTTTTCCAGGATTGAAACCTGATTTTACTGATGAAAGTAATGTTTCACAGAGACGAATAGTTTTTTTTTTTTTTTTCAAATAAGCTACTTCATGTGAGCCTATATTCTAAAATAATAAAAATTTACAAATAAATTTGATTCATAATTTCGTGGCAGTAATAACCATGTTCTAACATTGAGAGCATGGGGAGGGGATATACCCGATGCGTAAATCCATATGGGAATTAGAGAGTAGGGCGACGTGGTAATGTGCATGAAGCACAAAATTTGTAAATCCGGCACTAAACACGTCAACCTTAGCTCGTTAATCGAGCAAAATAAAATAAAGTAAATATATTATGATTTTAAAAACTAAAAAATTTCGAAAAATTGTTTTTCGAAAGTTTGAAAATTTTTGAAACTTTGACTTCAATTTTTTTTGGTAAGGGGGGGGAAGGAGAGAGGAGTATGTCCAAAAGTACTGAAATTATTATGTCACCTTTTAGTGGACATGTAGCAACTAATGTAGTCAGCCTTTTCACTTATAAAAAAAAAAAAAAAAAAAAAAAAAAAAAAACAGAAATTCGGGCCAACCCAGTAAGTGCACAACCTTATGGCTAGTGGCTAGAAGCACAAAAGAGAAAGTAGTGATGAATGGAGGAAAACAAAGGGATTAGTTATAGTAGTTTTTTATCAATAAGAAGCTAAAATTAGGATAATTTGATAATAATCAAAATTTTGAGGTAATTTTTTCGAGATTTCAACCAATTTGTTTTGCTCACCCAACTTCCCAAATTTGAGTATGTCCCTTGTCAGCTACAAGAAGAGTAAGTTTTGCAATTTTAGCAATTACAATATTAAATAAAATCATAACCTTTGATTTTCTATTTGCTTACACAATTATTAAAAGTATTATTGATCCTTGAGAAATTTTACTTTTAACAAAAGAAAAAAAAAAGAAAAAAGAACTTGGGTGAAAGACAAAAGCGTACCTATATATGAATGAAGTGAATTTTTTATTATTTTTTTTTCAAATATATTTTTTATATTTTTATGTAAATTGCGATTTTCATCCATACTCACCGGTGCCAAGTTAAAAACTGTCTGGAACGGAAAGATTTGAAAACCCGCTCCCTCCCTCTTTCCCTCCACCCCTTCCCAAATCAGAGAGGCTGTAATAGTTATCGTTTTTAAGTTAAAAACTCAGTTAAAAAATGAAATTCTTTCACAATTTTTTTGTTCGCATCCCATTTGTTGAAAAACGTTTACTTACGTTTAAAAGAATAAATATGTAGTTCAATTTTTCTTCAACATAATGCATTCTGTTTGCTCTAAAAATTGGAATATTCACACGAAAATCAAATTGAAGAAAAAATATAGAATTATATAATACTATTATACTACTCACTACACACTAATCAATTAAGAAGTACGAGCGAGAGTGAAGGCTTTTCCATTCAGGCTCGTAAGAATAAAAAACATACAATTTGTCAAAAATTGTACCTACGGCCTAGGAAATAAATAAACAATAGGGAAAACTGTTCGCTAATACATCAACAAAAACTCAACAGCGAGAAATAACTAATTGTAATCCTTAAAATTATTATTTCTTGGGTTCTTTTCCAAACTACGTACACACAATGAAAAAAATCCACGTACCTAAAAAAAAGTAAAAAAAAAGTTACAAATTTTGTTGCTTGCATACAAGTAAAGTGATCTCTGATCAGAATGACCGGAAGTAAAAGCAACGTCGAATAATCGACCTTCTTAAAAATTAGACCATCTTCATAACTTGTTCGCAGCTGTTCTTCAAATTTACGTACCATACGTATTAACTACCGAATATTCGAGCTGAACTTGTTCCATGAAATGAAACAAATGTTTCTTTTTTTCAGTTATTCATCGCTCAAATCAAAGCAATTGAACCTCACCAACTGAAACCATGCAGTTGTTCTTTTCGTTTCAGCAATTTTACGAGTTACCAATGAGACCTGAAAAGTTCCTAAATTGGAACATTTATAACCCAAAATAATTTTACATGACAAGCTGACTTACCTTATTAGGTCAGTCATACTAGGAATTCGATGTTAACTAGAAGAGAAAGGCAGATACCGAAATAATTTTACATGTTATTTGCAAAAACGATGTGCCATTCATTAACATAAACTACCCACCCATACAAGTACAAGGACATATATGAACAATCAGCAGACCATTACTTTATTATTTTCGGGTTATTTAGTTATAAAAACAATATTTGTAAATTTTCGGTATCTAGGCCAACTTCAACGGAGAAGTAACGAACATATTTTTAATGGCTAAAACTTAAATTAAAAAATCAAGCTACTTCGCTCGTTAAAAATTCAAAAAAAAACCTTACCGCGCATGTTTCCAAAACAAATCAATAACTCGGTGCAAGGCTTACATTATAACACCTGTTCATATAAACTCGTATCACCTGCTGAACTATAGGTGACGAACATTCTACGCTGTTATATGTTCCTAATAGGAATTTTGGTTTTTCGTTTTACCTGTTGTATACCTGTACGTTTAATTTTGAAAATTATGCCTACATCTCGACTTTTATGATGACTCATACAAATACGACAATAATCTTAATTACTATTCGTCGTTTATATCATTTAAATGAAATCTGTCGAGTTGACATGCGTTAGGAAAAAGAGGAGGTTCTCTATTTAGTGTCGAGTTTGGCTAAAACTTCACTATTATGGGTAATACATAGACGTCAAGTTACGGTCTTTATGTTGGGCGGTTCCGGAACTTGGGAGTTTGTTTTACCGGCGTCGAGTAATTCGTAGCAAAACAACAAACAAGGGGTTGTATAGAAGCATGAATGAAAGGTTGTAAGTTTCTGTTACTACGTATAGTTTTTTGCTCTTTGAATACACTTTATTGGAGTTCAATACACGTTCGATGATCTATTATGGTATGAAGTATTAAAATTTAATTTATCGGTTTTACATTCATTCTTACCTTATTGTGTTCACAAGTCTCATGCTCGTTGAAATTCAGATTGTCAGCAAGTTATTTCCTGAAATCAGACGCGTAAAAAATTTTTCAATAAATATCGATACGTCATAATCGAAAAGCGAAAAGGAATTCAATTGAATTAATGTATGGGAAACATACAATGTGTTTCTTATTCAGAATTTCCGCTTTCCAAGCCGAATCTCACGCTTCCCATCAGTATATCGGTCCACTGTATTCATTCATAGGATTAAATCATTAATTTCGTTTGACTTTTTTTATTCATAAATCTACATGTCAATCTCGATTTTCGAACAGATAATGTTGAAATGATGGATAGTAGAATTAATCAATTTCTGACGAAGTCTAATTTTTTCTGTTTCACGATTCTCGAGATATGAATTATTTCGGGAAATTTATATCGTGGAATTTTCACAAGCTCGTTAATAAATGAATCATGAAATGTCAAAAAAATCTACAAAACCCATTTTCAAAGCTTTCACAAGAATTATTTGATAACCCAAATGAACATCTTATTAAAAAATTAAAAAAAAATTAAAAAATCCAAGCAGCCATGGTGCATTACTGAAGCGGAGTTTTTAATTGCGGCTCGTTTACATTTGAAAGTAATATTGCCAAGCAAACTTTTCAAGCCCAAGGACTACATTTATTACCGAGTCCAAAATCCCTAACTTATCACTCTTCAAAATTTGAAAGGTGTAGTAAGTACTTTTTGTCCGTAAGAATCACCAAAACTTATATTTCTCAAATTTCAGCAGTTTGAGGATTCTCAAGCCCACCTCAAATTTTTTGAATCCATTTGAATGAATTTTGACCAATTTCATCCTGTATTCAAGAAGTTATTTTCTGATCTCCAATTAATTCCACATACATATTGTGAGGAAATATACAAAATTTAAGAAATTTCTTACTATACTTTCCCCAGAAACTCTTTTTTGCCCTAAATCCCCTCTATATAAGCATAGAAGACTGAAAGTGAAATATTTCAGTCGATTGAGTTCACTTCATCATCTGACACTGTAATCAAGAATTTCCGACTTCTCGTTTACACTCACCACATTTTAAAGACAATAACCCTCCTTTTCCCCACCAAAAGCATGTGTGAAGCTATAACTTCTCCTTGTTAATAATCATATGATAGTTCATACTTATCAAATATGAGCAATTTGAGGCCCCCTCAAGCTTTTCTCAAATTTTGGCGAATTGTCATTTCGGATCTATTTCGACTCAAATATAAGAGATCATATCATAGTCCCCAAATAACACCGCACACGAAGCTTGACTTCTTCAAATTGATTTGGTGAGGAGATATGCGACGTTCAAGAAATTTCATAATTCAAAACTCACTCAAAAAATCGTTTTTCATTTCAACTCTTCACCAAATGTATTTGGAAGGCTGAAATTTGGACGTGTTGATATCACCAAAATAAAAGTATTGAACAATTTTTCTCTTCTTTTTTCCCTTTCAAAATTTGAAGAGACAAATTTTTTTTAGTCTTTGCACGACAAAATATGACTTTGGAAGGAAAACAAATTTTTATTTACAAAATTTTTTTTTTGGAAGTTCCAAAATGTTTTTAGCTTGACTTCATTTTAGATGTCTAAAAACTGAGTAAGAAAACTGAAATGTTTATGACGTCCTTTTGAGCTCATTTGGCAATTACTGTGATGACCAACCCTCCACCCCTTCATTTTGGAAAAAAACATAAATTCGGCTCATCTTGGTGCTTATATACGCAATGAATGCTTAAAACATTTTTTTCAGTCAATATTTCCCTCTTCTTCGGTTGGAAAAGAGTTAATGACTTTTTCAGAAAATTTTTCGATTGTCCCATTTTGTCATAATGTTTTGTAACTTAATTTTGAGAAACGTCCTGATTTAGTAAGAAAAATATTTTTGAGATAATTTCATAACACTACCTATGAACAACTTGATTTAATTATTTTTTTTACAAATTTATATTTACATAAATTTTTGGGGCTTTGCATGGAGAACAAAATACGCTCTTATTAGTGTATTTTCATTTTGAAAATCATACAATCATTACATATACTCTGAGAAAGACAAATGAATAAAATTATCTTAAAGCCATCTGCCCTTTTCCAATAAAGTTTACTTCCGTTTTACATACCATCCCTACGCCATTTCGACCCTAACGCAATAAAACAGGAAGTTTGTGCTTGTTCCGGCTTACCAGGACCATATAACCTACTAGAGGGTTCGTCGTTAAACTTTCACGGAGCTTTCTCAGTTACACATAAAGCACGCAATATCAGGCGGTAAATAACATAGACATTTCACTAGCATAACCCACCTATGAGATTTTCACAAATAGAAATACTAGTTCCAAAAAGTAGGCCTTCACGTATACCCGAAACCGGTAAACTGGCATCCGAATAGAATGACCGAAAGTGAACAAACATTTCAACAGAGGCGGATATTTATTTTGATGTTCATTAATTAAACGAACTTAACCGTTTAAACGTTGCAGATGAATCGGATGAATTTGCATTTTCATTCTTTCCATATGATAAATCGCTTTATACCGTCGTGAAGTTTATTTAGTCGTGTTTCGATATATTTCACTTCGCATGTTCATACTACTAATTCTATTAAAACGCTCGAAATCGTTATACAAGTATCTAATGGATCTCGGCTTATGTTCTTCGAACGTATAAAGTAAATATAATCCTAATTTTTATTGACCACTCTGACGGATTCTTAACATCGATGAGCAAAGTCTATTGGAGTTTAAGAAAAAATTTTTCGGTTTTCAGGTCAACTGTAAGAGTGTAAATACGTGAGATGATGAACTACCGAGGGTGTTTGATTCGCTATTATGGTTTAAAATAATACTTTCTATCTTAGGAACAAACAGGTCTAAGAATAGGTTGATGTTTTTTTTTTTTTAATTTAGTTAGAATCCTGGTTTCATCGAAGCATGAATTTCTTTATCTCTATTCAATTAATTTTCCAAAATTATTAATAAGAATTTTGAAACAGATTTGGATAACTTTTTAGTCAATTTTTAAGTAAATTTTGAATGATATGAAAGCAATTACAGCGCAGCTCAGTTATTTTGTGATTTATTCATAAAACACAAAGAACAAAAAAGACTATTAAAAATTTTTTAGAGAACAACTTACTTATTAATACTTAAATTTTTGATAATTGTAAAATTACGTCAACATTCATCATTGTCAATTATTTTCACCCAAGCTTCTTCAAAACATAGCAAAACAAAACAAGGATAAGCTGAAAACATTCAACAAATTGTGAGAAGTATCAATGAAAGCAATCTTCAGTCATTTTATGTGGCTTTTCATATTAAACAAATACAACTTAATGAGTATCAAGATTTTAAGATATATCGAGTAATAAATTTTTCTTACAAAATGAAGATGAAACCATCTTAGCCAAAGGGCCGAGATGTCAATTACACTCCCATCTTAGCCAAAGGGCCGAGATGTCAATTACACTCTCATCTTAGCCAAAAGGCCGAGATGACAATTACACTCCCATCTTAGCCAAAGGGCCGAGATGTCAATTATGCTCCTATCTTAGCCAAAGGGCCGAGATGACAATTACACTCTCATCTTAGCCAAAGGGCCGAGATGTCAATTATACTCCCATCTTAGCCAAAGGGCCGAGATGTCAATTATGCTCCTATCTTAGCCAAAGGGCCGAGATGACAATTACACTCTCATCTTAGCCAAAGGGCCGAGATGTCAATTACACTCCCATCTTAGCCAAAGGGCCAAGATGACAATTACACTCCAATCTTAGCCAAAGGGCCGAGATGTCAATTACACTCCCATCTTAGCCAAAGGGCCGAGATGTCAATTATACTCCCATCTTAGCCAAAGGGCCGAGATGTCAATTATGCTCCTATCTTAGCCAAAGGGCCGAGATGACAATTACACTCCCATCTTAGCCAAAGGGCCGAGATGACAATTACACTCTCATCTTAGCCAAAGGGCCGAGGTGACAATTACACTCCCATCTTAGCCAAAGGGCCAAGATGACAATTACACTCCAATCTTAGCCAAAGGGCCGAGATGACAATTACACTCCCATCTTAGCCAAAGGGCCGAGATGACAATTACACTCCAATCTTAGCCAAAGGGCCGAGATGTCAATTACACTCCCATCTTAGCCAAAGGGCCGAGATGTCAATTATACTCCCATCTTAGCCAAAGGGCCGAGATGTCAATTATGCTCCTATCTTAGCCAAAGGGCCGAGATGACAATTACACTCCCATCTTAGCCAAAGGGCCGAGATGACAATTACACTCTCATCTTAGCCAAAGGGCCGAGGTGACAATTACACTCCCATCTTAGCCAAAGGGCCGAGATGTCAATTATACTCCCATCTTAGCCAAAGGGCCGAGATGTCAATTACACTCTCATCTTAGCCAAAGGGCCGAGATGACAATTACACTCTCATCTTAGCCAAAGGGCCCAGATGACAATTACACTCCCATCTTAGCCAAAGGGCCGAGATGTCAATTATACTCCCATCTTAGCCAAAGGGCCGACCGAGATGTCAATTATGCTCCTATCTTAGCCAAAGGGCCGAGATGTCAATTATGCTCCTATCTTAGCCAAAGGGCCGAGATGACAATTACACTCTCATCTTAGCCAAAGGGCCGAGATGTCAATTACACTCCCATCTTAGCCAAAGGGCCAAGATGACAATTATGCCCCTATCTTAGCCAAAGGGCCGAGATGACAATTACATTCCCATCTTAGCCAAAGGGCCGAGATGTCAATTATGCTCCTATCTTAGCCAAAAGGCCGAGATCTTCTAGTTTCCAACGCATCCCTCAATTTTATAAAAGGTATGTTCTTATTGGCCCATGTTTTATACCTCGTTCCATCTAAATTTTTTGACAGCTTTATCCTTTGTTTTTCAAATTCATTTTAATATAATTTTTTTCTTTTTAAATTTACCGCCTAAATTAATATTTTTTCGCATTTTTACTTTTTATCTCTCCATTTCATTTCATTTCGATTCATTTCCGATGAAATAAGATTGTTTTTTTATTCACATCCTTGAAAAAATAATCTTGCACCTTGGACAATTAATACGATATCCTTTTTTTCATATTTTTTCAAAAACTCAAATTACGATCACTACTATGTTAACAAGGGAGGGAGCGGTAGAGTGAAAATCATAACTTAAGCAATTTAAAATAGTCGTATTATTACAACAAGTAAAAAAAGCGTAAAGCAATTTCTTTTTTATTCAATTAAATTTAAATTTCATCGTCTTCTGATTCAATATAGAAAATTTTTCCTACGTCAAAGCATTTCACTCTTGACACGATCCACACATTTATGAACATCTTGATCCTATTTTCACTCATCTCTTTGTTCAAATAAAAAAGAAAATAAAAAAAATGAGAAAATTAACTTATGTTCTTTGGTGGTCTCCTTCAACCTTATTTGGACTCGAGAAAAAACATAGTTTGTGTCCACTGATCTAGTAGACCCTCAACTAAAACGCCTGCTGCGTGATCGGTCATCGTGATGAAAACATCACTTTCCTATTACCCATTCATTATCAATTGAGTAGTCATTTTCGTTGATATTTCGCATATGGTGGGTACGCGATTGGCGCGCAGGCAACCGAAGAACAGGTTATCACCGGCGCGTACAGAGTGAATTCCAGTTTACCGCGAGTTATTCTTCTCGACAACTTGGCTCGGGATCGATGCGCGTATATCGTATTACGTACAAATAGGGATACACTTTCCGCGATACCGGTTGTTCGTTCTCTAGAATATAGGACAAAGTTTTAACGAAAACTTCTATTCATCCCCGATACGATTTTAGCACTTATGAAAAACAAATGCATTTGCGTTGAATTTCACAGCGGAATTAATCCGTTCGCGATTCCATAGTGTGCGTAGTTTAAATTTTCCATTCGCGCAGTGTGGTTCGATCGTCGTAAAATGAAAATCGAAATTACGTTGATATCGATGGTGCTAGTGTTTCGCGGATGTTATTGTGCGGTAAATGCTAACAATAATACTGTGATTGTTAGAGCTACCACGAATACCAATACTACTTCTAGTGCTAACAACGGTGAAGGTAATCCTTTGCGAGATGTCGTACAGTGTTTCAGGGCCGACTCGTTGTTCAAATGCTTCAACGAAAGGGTCGGTGTTTTAATTAAAGTTTGGAGAAACGCGCTACTCAACAGTGTCCGACGCAACGACGGCGTCGAACCAGTCGTCGTCAATCATAGTTTCGAAGGTGTTATCAGGGATCTTGGAAACGCCGTGTATTACGGTTTTACCAGTTTTTTTTACACGAATACCAGCGCCGATGCCGAGGAAGCCAGATTACTGGCTGAGGAGACCAATAGTTCCGATCAAACCAAAGATTTAGGTACGATTAATAAGATTTCGTCTTTTACTACTTTTCTACATTCGACGCGTCGAGAACGAGAAAATACATGCGTTAGCTGAGTGAAAAAAAAATCGATCGTCTTGAAATTCTGCAGGAATAACTCGTTAAATTATTATACAATGTCTCTGGGCTTTTAAACGATTCTCCAAACCATAAAACGTATAATTTTCCTCGTACGGAAGTACGTTAATGTAGGTAAGTTTCTGGAACAACCGGCGACGTCTCTATACAGTAGCGTTATTTTTATGCCGGTAAATCACTCATACCAACCTTGACGTATTTTGCTTAAGATTTAAATTAAACCCATTAAATTTAAATATTCCTTCACATTAAATTGCTTCGATCTACTTTGGCTAAATTTTACAAAATCGCAGATTTTTTAAAAACATATCAAATTTGTGAGTATATGAATCGACAAAATAAACTTGAAAAAATATAGATCAATAAGCAAGAAACTGAATGAAAGTTTGAGGTATATGATGACTAAAAGACTAAATTTTTTATGAAAGTATAATTCATACGCACAAAAATGCATATACGAATATTTTTTCAAGTCAAAAAAACTGGAAACTTGTTATAATAACTGTTTAAAGAAATGAATGCAAACTTCTTTTTCCATATATTCAGATATAGTGTTTAATACGAACAAAAATTCTTAATTATACTTTCAGTAATATTTTCAAAGTTTTAAATTCAAATAAATTCTTAATAAATTCCTATGAGTTGTCAAATGTTTTTTGTAGTTTTGTAGCGAGTAGGTAGCGAGTAGGTATAATTCAGCAAGTATGTAAAAAAAAAACAATATTTTAATTCCGGATCTGAGAGTGGTTTAAATTTGAAAATTAAAATTGAAATTTTTCATTTAAAAAAACGAACACACCCAACAAAAAATTCCTACTTTTTATGTATACATGTCTATTGAAGATATAGCAATAAAAAACTTACAAAATTCTTGCTATATAAATGCATATAGGGTGTTCCAAACGTAGTGGTCTATATTTTACAAACGGATGGTACCTAGTGAGTGCAATAAAACAAATCCTTTGCAAATAGCTGGAAAACATTAAGGGTATATTTCACATATACGGTTCTTTTTTTTAGTATAACTAAACTTCGCAGGCACTGATAACGCTAAAAAAGTGACATTTTTGAGAGTAAAATTCTTCGTGAGTTTCTAATGGAAACTTTTGAAATTTAAAAATGAAGAAGATAAGACACTTCTCTTTAATTTGTTCAGAACGAAAAATTCAAATTCCAATTTATAAGAAAGTTATAAGCAGTGAAATATGGCCTCCTCACAAGCCAAATTATTTTTGTGTTTTTCTCCACAAATAATCACTTAATCAAAAAACCTTCGGTGAAGTTTCTCAAATTCTTATTATTGGTGTATATTTCAAATTTCAAGTGAAACAGATTAGTAGTATTTGAGAATCGAAGTGCACGAAAATGGCCATTTAGCAGGCAAACCAGTATGCAATCGTGTATGTAGAATAGACCCTTAACGGAGAGAAACTAAGAGCAATTGAAATGTACCAGTTTGGCCTACATGTAAAATGGAAAAAATGTCATTGGATAGTACCTGATAAGAAGAATAAAGTCAGATGAGGGAGAGAACATTAAATTTCTCACATGAAAATAATTTTCTAATATTTTACTCTAAGAGATGAATGTTGAGTAATCTGAATTAATATTCAACTTTAAGATGGTACACTTCAAGTACTCCTAGTTCTCTCCCATTTTATTTTTTCACCAACGCTTGTAAAAACTTTTTTGTTGCACTCAAGGAGTGCCATTTGCAGCCAAAATATTGCCCAACATTAATAGAACACCCATCATTTTCAAATAGGTAGGTACCTATCTCGTGGAATTGATACCGTCATAGAACTTGCAATTGAAATGAAATTAAAAAGTAAACCATTTTAATCATCAATTTGTTTTTCTTTATTTCATTTTACATTTTCAACTTAAGTAAAATTCTTTACTTCAAAAATTAGTATTTCTTCAAAAATTGATTATTTATTAAATAGGCATTGCAGACTGCATTTATGTGATTTTAGGAGACAGAAGTATTGTATACATTGTTAAATAGGTAGATAACTATCTCATGGAATTCGAATAGTCACAGAACTATTTTTCAAAAAAGATGTGAGCTAGTCTGAATTTCAATTAATTTTAATTTATTTTACTTATTAGTTATTATTTACAATAATAATGAAAAATCGAGAAAAATTTAAAAAAAAGGAATGTAAGATATTATATTTAATTTTTTCTCTGAGGTTTTTAAGTGGACATCTAAACCAATTTATTGTGAATTATTTGGATAATTTATTGAAATAGATAAAATACTGTAATTATTAATTTTCTGAAAATAAGGCTGATATCAAAATAAACGTACAGAATAAATAAATAAAAAAAAACAAGAAATTTCAATTTAAACTCTTATATTCTTTCAAACAATAAATTCAGATAATAAAAATTATCGAAAAAAAATGCAATTAGATAATCGAATAAATGTCAAAATTCTAATTTTTATGAATTTTATATTTTATCATTTAAACTTGTAAAGCACTAAAACCTTTCAAAGTACTAACAATAAATTTTTTAGCTCGAGTAACTTCAATCATTTTAAAGTTGAAAGTTCCATTTCGAGGAAATAAAGGATTTCGAGTCAGAATCATAAAATGGTAATACAGCTACATCCAATTTACTCGTTCCGGCGTCGTCATTAATGCACTACTTCTTCACATCTGTTAGAATCTTTTTGCGTAGTAGAGTAAACCTTCTTCTAGACACCTATTAGTAATATGGCATTCGAATACGCATCACAATACAGAATGAAAGTTGAAAAATACACCCGACAAAACAATCAACCTAATATGAAACTGTCATTAGCACTAATAATCTAAAACCATTTAACATGCATTCAAGTACACCGGTGAAAATTCCAATCCAAATCCGCTAATGAATCTCGGAAGAACGAGGGGAAAACAATGCTTTTGAAAATGGCGAAAAAATAACATTAACGTTGACCTCGTATACTGTATGTCTGTCATCAATAAATTTCCTATTACCGGGTTAATTTGATTTTGCTTTCGATACGGCGAAAAGTAAAATGACGAGTCGAGACTCGAGAACCGAATTTAGTGGTAATTTTTAGCGTTTAGATGTCAAAGGTATCAAGAGGTTGGGCGGCGAAGAATTAAGAAAAAATCTCGAACGAGTCCATCGACGTCATTAAATTTTATAGCGTAAATCACGTTTAAGAGACGATAAGCAATAAATGCGTAAATAAAGCGTCGAACAACGAGAAAGCTATTAATTCGCGTGTTATCCAGAAGTTGCATTGATGTTGGCTTTTTTTTTATTATCCTTGTCGATGAAAAATTTCCGCTCGCGTATCCTACATTTCAAAATGATGGGTAGAATGTGTGACGACACTGATCGTTTATGATGAATTCGAGCGTATGTGTTTGTATGAATTTGATATCATCTGTTACGCTTGGCGAGATAGATAAGATTTCAGTATTTTCTTACTCATTTTTCAAATTGTTGAGTGGAAAAGTTTCGCTTTTCATGGAACGAGCGCACGATTTCGAAAATGAAGGCGATCTTTTTTGATAAAATATTAAATAAAAGTGAAGAACGAACAGGACAGACTATTTTGTACCTACACGAATGTACAGTTGAATCATTACTGCAGTATAGTTTACACAGAACGAGATATTTTCCAATTAGAACGATAATTAGATACGTCGTACCTGTATACAAATATTATAAAAAGAAACACGTTCTACTTTTAGTGTCAATACGTGCGAATGCATCTTATCATGTCACTGTGCGGTAATTCGAAAACCAGGATTATATTTAAATCATATAAAATATCTACTTTTGTGGCTAAAATAACCACAGGATTTTTACGGAAGCAATACGTGTGCATTCATTCTTATTCATCATCATCCGTTAGATGCATGTAGCACTGGAGGTTGAATTCATAGTAATGTATGTTTATTCATATGCATTGAATTGACTGAAATTATAATTTCGAAATCCTTTTAGCATAAATTCACATTGTAGTATTGTATTCAAGAAGAGCAGTATTTGCTCTCTTCACATCAGTACTGTTCAACTGCATTCCACTGTTACGTACTACATATGTGATTCTTATTAAATATATAATTTTTGGAATTTACACTCAAATCTTTATGAAAAATATATTTTATGATGAGTATGGTAGCATAAAATCAAAATGAAAAACCTAAAACAAGGTATAATCACGCTTAAATTTCGTATTATTTTATGAAAAAAAAATTCTTGGCGTTGAGTATATGTACTGTTCGACATAAATCTTTGTAATAGATTTTTTTTTTGAATTAACGCATATACATGGACAAAAAATATATTATATGAAGAACATGAAACCATGTAATGAGATAAAAACTCTGAAAATGAGCTTATTTACATTGAAAATTCGTATATTTGTACAAAACTATATTCATTTCCATCGCATTTACGGTTCGATTCCATCCTCACTATTACTTTATAATAACCTGTGACGGATTTTTTTTTCAAATTTCGACATGAATATTTTGATCAAAAATATGTTATGAAGAACATAAAATCATATAATCAAATAAAAGCTCTAAAGATAAGTTTATTTTTATTTAAATTTTGTATATTGGTATGAAACTGTATTCATGTTCATCGCATTTACGGTTCGATTCCATCCTCACTAATTGTTTTATAATTCTCTGTAACGGTTTTTTTTTTTTTTAATTTCTACATGAATATTTTGATCAAAAATATATTATGAAGAACATAAAATCGTATAATCGAATAAAAGCTCTGAAAATAAGTTCATTATCATTTAAATTTCGTATATTGGTATGAAATTGTATTCGTTTTCATCGAATTTACGGTTCGATTCCATTCTAACTATTATTTCGTAATCCAATCATTCTATGAATTTCTACATATGTTCGAATGAAAAATATATTATACGAAGAATATATGAGTGTTAAATGAAAATTATATCTCTGAAAATGCGTCGTGTTGCAAGTTTATTGTGAAATTTATATACGTTACGGTGTATAGAGCGTTTCGTGTAACATTATGGTAGAGTTTGCTACTCGCAAATAAAGTGATGCGCACTGTAGTACATATACTAGTGACGAGGAATGAGCAAGTATCGCTTCTCGGCCTTTTGGCTAAGATCAAAGTGTAGTATCTGTTCTTATCAGCTTAACATCTGATACGCCTCCCATTGGGGGGCCAGAATGTTAAACTTATTTTTGTAACTCGGCGGAGAGTTTGGGGCTTGCTCCACCTCTGCCACGGGTCGACCCGGTATTGCAGTACCTCCGGGACCGGCCCACCCCTAATCACATACAACATTAAACGTCGCATTCTACCAGTGCATCCTTCTGCTGGAAGGAATAAAGGTAGAATACGCACTTTTTAAATATTCTAGTTTAACGCTAGGAAATGGAATGTATTGCGGTACGCTACACTCGTGAGCGAACGTTAACGTGTCGGTTTATCAACACGCTGACTGTAAGCCGCGCTTACTAACTTTCCCGAGAGTCTGCGACGAACCGCATTTTCAAGTTTATACTCATATGAGAGCGTTAACGTCCTACCGTCCGAATATACCAACACGCTAACTACGAGCCGCGTGTACTGACTTAACCAGGAGTCTGCGAAGAAACGCATTTTCAAGTTCGCTGTACATTCTCGAGAAGCGCGTTACAACAAACAGTAATTCACACTTGGCAGGGTCTAGCAGTGTGCTGGGGTACCTGCACTTTGAAGCGTATATTGTTTGAAATCACCGCACCTTCCACAACATGCGAAAAATAGTCATTTATGATACTATATGCTTTAGAATATTAGTCACCAAAATATGAAATTGAATTAGATGAGTAGACAAGAAAATGATTTTCATTTGATAATCACTTTTCAGTGAACGTTAACAGATTCAAAATTATCCATCAATTTAAGGTCATACAAGGAATATTGTGTATCCAAAATATAGTCTTACATTTCTTTATAAGTATTACCTGGAGTTGAATAAGAATAGTCATTTACCTTCAATGATTGCACACTAAGAAAAAATATAAACATATGTATATGGTTATATGAAAGTAAATAATTTGAAGCTAAATGTTTTGCTTAAATTCAGCATATCACTTTAAAACTAATATAATATAATGACTACTGACAATTACGCAAAAGTTGGATATAAAATTTCCATTATTAAAAATTTACAAAATTAATGTGTATGTGCATGAGAAAAGAGAGCATTTTGTTGATATGGAGTTATGATATATGGCATAAAGTAGACAAACTTTCTAATAAAATGAGACTATTCCCACCTCCCTAGGTTGAAAATTCGCTGAGTTAGAGCATTTCGAAGTTGAAGTATTGAAAAATGTGTTTATGAGAAAAACACTTTTAAAGTTTTACAAAATTTTAATACATCATTTTTACAGAACATAATTACGTTTTATAATTTAATCCAAGGCAAGACTAGTACACAAAACATTTCTATATCTCTTGCGTATAAAGGGGCGAATTTTCTGAAATAAATATAGTTTTTGGTCTCTCGATCTACCATCGTCGATAACTGCAAACAGATTGGTAAATGGTAAATAAAAGTTTTTGGATGATTTCGTATTAATGACGAAGCATCAAAACGAAAAACCAACTTATAGTAGCGACGAAACTATGCGTTACCATGGTTACCGTCTTAGTACCCCATACCGCACCTCTTCTGAACTATATACTTCACGTTTTACCGCCTAGCAGCAGAACGAAAATAACTATCGTAAAACGGTTAATGGGAGGTAAAAGATGGATTACTACTCGACCAGAATCGCGAAAAAAAAATCGATATTTTTGTCATTTTTTACAAAAATTGCTGTAACTTGGAAACTAAAATCGACAAAGTGCCTCCTTTTCTCATGTACATACACAAATAGTGAAAATTTTTCAATTAAAATTTTTACTAATTATTGAAAACAACATTTTTGGTTTACTTTTTCCTAATGTATCTTCATCTTCTTCATCCCTCAGGTTACATATTGAGCATTGGTTGCATAGGCTTCAAACGGTACATTAAAAAAACAAAACAAAATTTCATGAATTTTTAAAGAAAAAAAAAGGATAGAGTTGTACAGAAATTTATTTGGAACTAGGTATAAACCTTAGACTGTAGATAGTTACATGGACATACTTATCATGGTATTGAGTAATGTATTTTCTACTGTTTGAGAAGTATCCAGCAAATTACTACCCTTTTCGTAAAAAGTATCCTCATTTTATCACATTCCCTCAATTTCTTGCAGGCTTTACAAAGCAACTTTTCAGAAAACAGACTAATTTACCAAATTTAAAAGTTAATACACTCCCTTATTCAAGCAGAAAATAAAACAGAAATCATGTATATTCATGTATATTCCCAGCCCTAATTTACCAAATTTAAAAGTTAATACACTCCCTTATTCAAGCAGAAAATAAAACAGAAATCATGTATATTCCCAGCCATGCAAAAATTGAAGGTAACGGCCAAGTCCACCACCTCGCAAAAACCGCAATTAATATTTCACTCATTCAAATCTTTACCCCCCACATATCTCAGATTTTACTTCACATTAATTACCACCCAAAAATGGCAAGCAGAATGATCCTACCAAAGCATATCCAAACTCTTCACCCATAATAAAACAGTCTTACTATGGAAACATTTCATCCACCTAGATCGAAAAAGTGGAATAACAATCACCAGACTACGAATTTGCCATACTAGACTTCCCCATAGTTACGTTTTCGAAGGACTCCCGCGATTAATCTGCAACCTATGCCACCAAGAATATACCACTATCAACCATGTCCTTTTTCTGTTTATCCAAAATTGAACGATATCCAAAAATTCCTAGAAATTAAACACCAAATAACTGATAACCAACAAAATATCCACAACATTTTCACTCTGCTAAAACGATGTGGCCTCCTCTACAAAATCTAGCCATCCTAGAGGTGGCGTAATATCCAAAGCAGTTGAAAAGCTACCAAAAAAAAATATATATATATAAAATAGAATAAAACGAAAAACTTTAATGAAAAACATTTAATTGAATAATGTTCATTTAAATGTAAATTTTTATTCAAAAATTTCATTGCATCCCTCAATTTAGTAAAATTTGAATTTATGAATTTTCATGGAATTTTTTCTAATTCCAATTATTATTATTTGCTTTCAATTCATTTTTATTAGGTATTTTCATTTATTTCTATTATGCTGGCTAAGATCAGGGTCTACCTCTCTTTTCAGCCATTTGTCCAAAGTCAAGGTCTACTTTACTTCTCGGCCATTTGGCTAAGACCAAAGTGTGGTTCTCTTCTCGGTCATGTGACTAAGATAAAGGTCTAGTCCACTTCTTGGTCATTAGGCTAAAATGAAAGTGTACTGGCTTTTTGGCTAAGATCAAAGCCTACTTGGCTTCTCGACCTTTTAGCCTAAATTAAAGTATCCATGGAGGAAGCAGTGCCTCTAGTAGCGGAAACAGAGGTGCACAAATCCAAATTACACTACCATCTTAGCCAAAGGGCCAAGATGTCAATTACACTCCAATCTTAGCCAAAAGGCCGAGATGTCAATTACACTTCCATCTTAGCCAAAAGGCCGAGATGTCAATTACACTCCCATCTTAGCCAAAGGGCCCAGATGTCAATTACACTCCCATCTTAGCCAAAGGGCCGAGATGTCAATTACACTCCCATCTTAGCCAAAGGGCCGAGATGTCAATTACACTCCCCTCTTAGCCAAAAGGCCGAGATGTCAATTACACTCCATCTTAGCCAAAGGCCGAGATGTCAATTACACTCCCATCTTAGCCAAAGGCCGAGATGTCAATTACACTCCCATCTTAGCCAAAAGGCCGAGATGTCAATTACACTCCCATCTTAGCCAAAGGGCCGAGATGTCAATTACACTCCCATCTTAGCCAAAAGGCCGAGATGACAATTACACTCCAATCTTAGCCAAAGGGCCGAGATGACAATTACACTCCCATCTTAGCCAAAGGGCCGAGATGTCAATTACACTCCTCTTAGCCAAAGGCCGAGATGTCAATTATCCCTATCTTAGCCAAAGGCCGAGATGTCAATTACACTCCCATCTTAGCCAAAGGGCCGAGATGACAATTACACTCCATCTTAGCCAAAGGGCCGAGATGTCAATTACACTCCCATCTTAGCCAAAGGGCCGAGATGTCAATTACACTCCCATCTTAGCCAAAAGGCCGAGATGTCAATTACACTCCCCTCTTAGCCAAAAGGCCGAGATGTCAATTACACTCCCATCTTTGCCAATGTAACATCTCATCATACAATGAATTATTTAAGTTTAAATGATAATCATACATAAGAATGTAATGGTATTACCTTAAATTAGGCTCCAATATTATTCAACTATTCATGCAATATATCGTCATAAATGCACAATTCACACTCCTACTGCAACAACACCACATCTCAAAACACGTCGAATAACCGAAACTCAAAAAAATTGCTTTTTATTTGCTTTGTAAATAACGAAATACGAATTCAAATTCATTTTTTTTTTCATTGATCCTTACTAATTTTTTACGTTCTTTCCAATGGTAAAGGCAGGTTTTCGCAACGCAAATTATTTTTGGTAGTTTTTTGAGATGTGGTGTTTTTGCAGTCGAAGATTTTTTTTTAGATGTGGTGTTGTTGCAGTAGGGGTTCGAATTGTCACAAAAAAAAATCGTCAATTTTCTATGTGTATACTGATAGGCACTTTGACCTTGAGATAGTATGAGTCTCACAAAAGAATAAACTTTTCATTCTAAGAACAATTTCACGATTTATTGATAACTGGTGCCTAAAGAAAAAGTGATACCTCATGCTTTATTATACATATCCAGATGATAAACGTTATTGAAACGACCGATAAAATCATTTTTTATACCACGAATGTTTCATTCTTTAGAGTGGATATTCAAAGTATAAATTTTTCTTGCCTTCAGAAGCGGATGTGAAAAGGAAGCTCGTAAAAATTAATCTATTTTATTATTTAAATTCACAAAAGAATCAATAGAGTAGCCTTTGTGTACTCACTGTTCATACAGATAGCGTAACCCAGTAGGTAAATGGAATGTATTTTAATTCCAGAGATATCGAGTCTTTTGTCATGATACAATACTTGCGTGAATTGATGAAAGCTATGAAGTACTATCTAGTTCTTAGGGACCGCTTAAATTAGTAATGTTTAGTTACAAGTACGGAGGATCAAATTATTAGAACGTTTATATAGGAGCTAGCTGATCATACGGTCTCGTATGCCAGTGTTTCTTTAATTTACTCTCGACTTTGTGATGAAACAGGTTCACCGAATCTGGAATGAATTCGAATTAAGAGTTCCAGTACAGTTACACTTTCTATTTAATTTTTTTCTTCGCTAACTCGAATCGTGAATGAAGATCCTTAAATGGGTATTTATTGTTCAAAGTCGGAGCGTGAGTTTTGGTGGCTAAGTAGATCTATTTATTTTCCAACTATCCCGAGAATTCCACTCGTAGATATTCAGCTCTTGAATTTTCAACATCTTGATTCAATTATTAAAATAAGCAAATAATTGAAAATAAGAGCACGCTAGAAGATTTAATGAGTAGGCAGTTCATGCGATGAATTCGTGATGAGTGGTTGAAATGATGTGTCGGTTTTTGAGTAAATAAGACATCTTCAACTTCGCGTCACTGTTAATATCAAGATACCTTATTTCATGACGGGTGGAATTTTCCACTTAATTGCATCACGTTTCCGTATTTGTGAATCGTTTAACAGTTCATTTAACCAACTATTACCTGAGTTCTTTATGTTTGTAGAAACGATAACTTGGGATGGAGAGGTCGAGGAGAAGGATCTTCATATCACGACGTTTCGGACAACATTATGTAGTTAATTGGCTAATGTTCAACTTTTCTATGCATTTTTATTTCATTTTTTCCTTCATAAGGAAAAGAGGTGTGAATGAAAATGACTCAAAATCTGGTCAGATGTTATAAATAATATGCATGAATACGAAGATATTCAATGAGATATGTACTTCCTTCGTGATTTTACATCATCGAGTATTCTATAATGTAGTCTTCCATCTCTTAAATTACTTATTATCCAAAAATCCAGCGAATTCCTTTCAGAATTGTAACAAATTCATTAATAATATCAACATCCGTTACAACCGTCCATAACGAAATGATCAATTTTGAAGATTACCATGAAATTCGTCACTTCTTTCCATTAATTGTATGATGCTCTCAAAAGGTGTCATATGACATTATTATCTCAAACGACCGCTTATTCTAGCACCTGGCTTGACCAAGCTCGGAATGGCGAGATCACTAAAGCATGTCCGAAACATTGTAACACACTATATTCGTTTAGCTGCATATAAAATTAAAAGTGAATAACAAAAATGTTCGCGATACCATTAAATTACTGACCCGAATCCGTAGCCAGGTATCATAAGCTCGTGGATTCGCGCTTGTGTAATTACATTTTTTAAAACGTAGGTAATTTAAATACTAAAAAAATTTTTCTACATATTTTAACTGCGGGTTGAAGCGTTTAATGCGTGAAATATGCTAACGGAATGATTAATTAAAGCGGAATATCCTTGTATAGACATTACACCAGATTTAACGCAATCGTCGAATTTTTGATTAAATCGCGGCCCATATTCGCCAGTTACGGCATAATTATTCACAAAACAACGAATCACAAACTGTGTCAGTAACGTTATAGATGGGTGTTACGTTAAATAAATTTTGTTCTCACTTGACGCTCATTAATTAACGCGCAACGCTCAAACGAAAACGGTAAAAAGAATACTGTCGAATAAATTCGGCTGTATTAATTTTTAGAATGGAGTTTGTGCCCATGAATACAAAGCTGCTTTATTCGTAGATCTTGTTCGAACACCCATATAGCTCATGGAAATTTTAATGAATAGGATTGCTTTGGAAATTTTCCATTCCTTGGTGAACTGCATTTCACTCATTAAAAAGTCATAGTGATACTCTGGAGCGTTATTTTTGTAGTTTCCAATACGAGTCTTGCGAGGAGAACAAGATGATTGTAAAATTCGGCGTGTCTTCATGTCATAGCCGTCCAGGTATCACAACTCCCACAATTTCAAGCGAACGACTGCATTATTTCGGTACCAGGAGAGTATAACGAACTAACGCATAACTGTATAAGCGCAAGGGTTTCATTTTTGAAAGGGTGTTTCATTGAAAACCAACCCGTAATCCGTGCTCATTGTTCACTCACGTGTCACCCTTAATGATGTCCGGTCACCTATGAAACCGTAGATATGCAGATTCCATTCTGTATCTTCTTTCCATTAGATGTTGTCAAGTCTGCAACGTGCAACAGTCAATCAATCCATTGTGAAAGTAACGCTTTTGACTTTCAAGTATTAGGGTTATATGAGTTATTCGAGGGTTATGTGATAGCGATGGTGCTCAGTCCCTGCATCAGCAAATGGCTGAAAGGAAATAATCAATTTTTAAACCCTTCGGTAATAGGGAGTCATGAAAGGCGTAGGGGTTGTGAACCGATATTTTATAAGGGTGTTTTGTATTGATTGGTGAAAGGTTTTAGTTTCTTCTCTTTTATTTCGCATTAGTTTTCCAAAAGTTTACGAGAAGCTGAGTCACTTTGTATTTTGTGTATCTAAAAAAAGGAATTATTAGTTTCTCACAACTATAACACATAATATGTATCTCAATCAGTTTTTTTTCTAATATAAAATGCAAATAAAAACGAAAAATATTAATACTTGATGATACCGTCCAGAACCGCGAAACGTTATAATTTCGTCAAATATGTAAGCACCTGATTTTATGGGATTTTTTTACAAATACAACCTTATTTTAATTAATGTCTATCGAAAGGTTTTGGTGATGAGTCTTACATACTACATAGGGCTACACTACAAGCTGAGCCTCTAAGAGGGATAGATTTGTAAGCTTTTCTTAGCCTAAACTCTCCAACAAAGCAAGAAGAAGTTAAAATATTAATATTTGTTTGTGTGTAAGAAATGTTAAAAAGTGATGAAAATGCCCACGAATAGGGAAAGTTAAAAAATGTAAAAAGTAAAAACATTCAAAAATTTAAAAAATGTCAAGACAAAAATTTAAAGCACTAAAAAGTTTGAAAGTAAAAAAAAATCATAAAAAAATTGAAATTTATAAAAATTAGAAATCTCTAAGAAAAGAGAAAGGTATTAAAAAATAAAAAAGAAAATAGTAAAAATGGAAAGTTATGAAAAATTTTAAAAGTTTAAACATTAAAAAAAAATTATATGCATACACAAATTTTGAAAGTAAAAAAAATTAAAATTTTTTAAAAAGCAAGAAATAAAAAAATCAAAAAACCATTAAAAAGTAAACAAGTAAAAAGATTGATTAAAAATTGAAAATACATAAAGAAATCTAAGAAAAGTGAAAAATATTGAAAAATCAAAAAAAAAATTGAAAATGGAAAGCGTTGAAAAACAAAAAAGTCTAAATATAAACTTTTTTAAACTTTTGCATAAAAATGTCGAAAAATAAAAAAAAATGTCAAAATAAAAAGAAAGTACTAAAATGAATAATGTTAAAAAATTGAAAAAAAGATAAACGAAAGCTAAAATTCCAACATTAGCTTCTTTTCAGCATTCTCATGTATTTTAAATCTGGTATGAAATGTTCTCTTGTTTGGCCTCTATGAATAGCATGATAAATACATATTACATCTCAATTTGTAAACCTCACTGTTTGCAGAATTGGAATTTTGTCTCTATTACTGCAAAAGCTTTTTTTTACATTGTTTCTAGTTTTCAGCAACAAACTACCCCCATGTACAAATTGTCTAATTCCACTCACCATTACACACATTCTGCTACATTGTCCCGCATAGGATAAGATTCGAAACGACACATTTCACAACCCCATTACCTAGCAGAAATTCTCAACAATAACCTAACAACTCGTCGCTTCTCATTCAATATATTCGCTAGATAAACTTTTTCACCAGCAGCTAATACCAATCCAAAGCGTGCCTCTGGCCTAAGCAGCAGTATATGGCGCTATCAAATAAATAAAAAAAAAAAAAAAAAAAAAAAAGGTTTTAGAAATTTTATGATTTTGAATTTATTTCCAACGCTTTTGATAATTTCAAGAGAAAACATACCAATATGTAATTTTTTCAATTTTTTTTTTAGAATTATTATTTTCAATTTTTTTTTTCCATTTCATTATAGCGGTTTTTTGATTTTCTTTGCTTAATAATTCAATATCAAATAATAATTGATTAAAAACTTATTTTTATCTATTGAATAATTTAACATTTTCACTACACATTTTTCAGGACTTGATAGTATACTCTGTCAAAACCTATATTATTGTAATTTACAGATTATTTCATCATTAGGGTGTATTGAATGATTTTTCAATAATAATATTCTTTTATTTTTTTATTAAAAATATTTTAAATTTATGTTTTTTATTATTATTTTGATTTTAAATTACTTAATTATACAGTTTATATATTTTTTATGATTTTAAATTTTCATATTTATTTCATCATAAGATTTATTCCAAAAAAAATATGAAAAAAAGTTCAATAATAAAGAAATGTCCAAGAATGAATGAGACGAGTGGGGGAAAATACTATAATAAGATTTTTTAAAATCTCGATATTGCAAAAAAAATGGTAAATTGAATAAATTCATGCATAAAAAAAGCGATAAAATGAAAAACATTCAACGATAAAAAATCTTAAGTAAAATAAAAGGCCCAAAAAACATACACTTGAAAAGTTCCAGAAATAATTTGTTCGGTTTTTCATTTACTATATACTTATTAGGTAGTTTTATTTTTTGTTTAGGTATTAATTGAATCAAACAAACAAAAAAACGTTAATGTAGAGCACTACGAATGTTTTCAAAGATAAAATAGAAAAACATAAATGTATGTACTTGGGCCTAATGTTACTAATTTTCACTAACCTAAAAAGTAAATAAATAAAATATAAGCAAGGAATACTTACTTCCTCAACTTCTAAGCCATCAGTAAACTTCAAATATAATTTTAAACTAAAAAGGAAACACAATAAGGATAAAACTTTCGGATACACAGAACACAAACTTGATTACTCCTGTGTTCCGGAATGGTGGAACTAGAAAACTTTCACGCATTAGGAATCCATAACACGTTAACAGGTTACTGAAAAACTTTACACGGGAAACGAGGAAAACTTTTGCCATTATGTCTAGAAAGTTTGAAACTTTCCAACGACGTCAATTACTACCGAAGTAAAAAAAATTAGAAATTTCGTCGCGATTATTGGAAAATGCGCGATTGTAACGACAGTATCGTATCAAATTCTAGAACTTGGCAATCATATTTTGACGTAAAAGCTGAGTTTTTGACTTTCTGATATTAGGATTGTAGAATACGGAGAAGAGTTGAGAGCGATTTTCCAGGAACTTGGGAAATTCGCAGGATAATGAGGATGTTTAGGTGTATTCCAAACGGTGTAGGTTCACGATACCTCCTATTAAGTATCACGTTTGATAATTGAGATTAAAGCATGGAGGATAAAACGATGAAAATTGCCGTGGTAATATTATCAAATCGATTGGTTTGCGCAGATAAAGTAGGTGAAGACCATCTAATGAAATTTGCGGTTGTGGTTTGTAGGAAATAATACTGATTACAAACTGATGTTAACTGTACTCGTATACTGTATGGAATAAGTGGTATAAAATGTGTGAGCTTTATAAATACAGAGCTACAATCTGTAAATCATTTTTGATAGTCTATTACATTCAGGCAATTATACCTATGTGTTAGGTCCCAATTTCCGAATATTAACAAGTTTTTCTGGTTTCAGCAGTTAGTATCAATTACAAAAATTAGACATAAATTTCAGATTCTTATGGAGCCTTAGAAACGATAATTAGATTTCAATGATCTTGCAACTTTCTCCCCATAAAGTTTTCCACTCGTTAAGACTTTTAGGTATCCGAATTCCTGGTAAGCAAGAATGCTTCATTAAGGATAAAACTTACCTATAACTAAATTGAATAATTTATCAAACTCGTAATTCAAAACTTATTTTAACGAAAGGAATGAATTCCAATAATGATAGCATTTTTTCGTTACTAATAAGCAAGTACCTACGCATGAACTGATATCCGGTGAAGATGACCTTTTTCCGAACAAAATAACAAACCGAAACACGAACTTGTTTGATTAATTTTCCAATTCGTACCAATTTTCGCTCAAATTTAAGAAGATATCAAGTATCGGAAACATTTCAAGTGCATTTCTTTTTCTTATAAAGTAATGCTAAATGCTTATAGCTTATGATACTGAATACCAATTAGTTCTTTGAACTTGGCTTAGCTCAACAGAGCAGTATGAAAAACAGTTATCTACTATCGACTAATGGATAATTATTCTAAGAGATTCTTTAGTTAGCTAGTATGAAGTACAACGAGAAGACACATATAATTAATCATACTCCATGAATATGAAATATGAAAACGAATAAATAAGTTAACAGCTCTAGTTACTCACCGGGTACTCGCTTCTGTAACGACTTTTAAACATTTTCACGGAAACACACTTTTCACTAAATCACCAAAGCAACGCAATAATTTCAAAGGAATATCACAAAATAAGAAATTAAGACAACACACAAGCATCGTTTTAAATTTCAAAAATGTCTTTTCGCGAAACACCGGAAACACGATACGCATTCTGATCAACTATAGCTTATGAGATAAGGTACTCGAAAATTAACATCACTTATTGACTTTTGAGTATGACACACAACATAACACACTAATAAATTTTGATAAACAGTGATTCTTTTCGGAAGGAAAACACGAACACGTTTTCTAACATTTTTAATTTTCAGCCCTACCGCCATTACCTTTATTCCGCACATTTTTTGAATGTTGATTGTTGTTGTTGATTTTAATCGAAACAGTGTTGCCACCAGAAAAACATTAGAATAACTATTTTTTAATGATTTTCATTTTGTACATTTTGATTTAAAATTAATTACGATTTTGAATCTGTTACATTATTTATCTGTATCTCTGATTTCCACTAAACACAATACACAAAATTAATATAATATTATAATATTATCTCAAATTTCCAAGTACCCTAAGCAGCGAAAATCAAATTGTAATGAAGACAAGCGAAAATGACCTATGCGCATGCGTCTAAATGCGTATCAACTAATCAACTCATTGAATTCTGATCAAAACTACTGAGTATCTACTTTGAGTAGCCTTCAAACCAAGAAAATGTCTTCAAAATAAAATTAATGATCATCAAGATCATTAAAACATGATGAAAATAATTCCTGATTCACGCCGAAATCGTGATTTGAATCCAGTTAAACCCTTTATCGAACATTTTAACCATATTCAAGAATGATTGGATTAGTGTGGCGAATGCGTGATTTGAAATATCAAAAATTTAGTTTTTTGCGATTTGCAGAAACCTTGAATGATTTTAATATATAGAGAGATATGTTTCTTGGGAGTTTGTAATGTATAAAGATTAAAACTCCATCACGAACTGTTATTTTCATTGCGTTTAGTGAATAATATAGTTCTCACGAAATCTGTAAGCATTTTAAAAATTTTGGGTTAGTTCCCAACAAGTTTTTGATTATTATTGGATCATTTCATTATCCTAAAAAAATATTTTCAAGAAAGAATTTCTTCGCAAATCTGAGAATATTCAAGATTATCTATTGGACTCTGAAAAAAATTCTCAAGGGGTGTTGCATAATTATTAAAATGCTCGTAGTCGTAGCAATGAGTATACTTACATTATAATAAAAAGTACAAAGAAAAATTAAATTGTACCTTACTCTCATACTATGCGCATTATTGCGCAAGTTTAGTATTTCTGTTTTCTTTTTTCTTTTTTTTTTCTTTTTTTGAATTTTTTGTTCATTTTGAAAATTGGGGCAGTTAACAAAGCATCTTAAATTCATAATTTTATTACAAAATGCATAGGCACTCATTTCCGTTTAAATATAATTTTTTTTTTAATTTGTAAGAAACGATAAATTATGAATAAGAGATGTAAGTATTTGGTTAATGTTAAGATAGGACTAAGACAAATTGAAGGTGCAGCGAGAATATGCTGAAATATTCTTCAGAAACATTCTCCAATTTCTCCACGTATTTCTCCATCACTATGGGTTTCGAAATAAGTTGCTTCAGATTTTTTTATTCTTCTAATTGTTGCAATGCTTCATTAAACATTAAAATTTATAGCTTTTTTCATACCTTTTCCGTTCTCCTTCTTAAATATGCGAAAAGGTATTTTGTACTCTCAAATAGACTAGGAGGAGGCCAGTGGATGAACCAAAAAGAATTGAAGTTATTACGCTACTCTTTCAATCGCTAAACAGATCTTCAAACTCAACTTTCACAATTTTTGTTATAATTTTGTGTTACTAAATAAAAAGTATGCCTAAACATAAGTTTGGTAAGATGTAAATAACTATAATAAATCAATATGAAATTGTTAGAAAATGAAAGTTTTTTGTGGATGCTGATTGAGCAATTAGACTTGGACTCACAATAGGAAATCTTAGAACGTTAAGTAGAATAACAAACAATAACCCAAATCAGCTTATAGATGGCTGAAAAGAAAAACCAAATATAGGTATATCAGTTTGCTCACATTTCTAATTTTACCTTTTGAGTCAATTTTAAATTAAAAATTCCTCGTTGGTTTTTTTGTGACCCTCATTACATTATTTTTCTGAGGGTTTAAAAGCTCAATCTCTATTTGAAAATAAAAATAGTTACCAACTAAATTATGAGTAAATTCTTTTATTTTGATAAATGCTATAATACACAATATTCTACGCTAAACAATTAACATTACGAAAGACCTATACAAACATTGGCCTTATTCTCATAAACTTAAATCAAAATTTCAAAAGACTAACAAACGGAATCAAAAATCCCATTATTCGTATTCATTTACCTATAACTTTCACTTTATTTTTGTACTCCGTGAACGCGTTTGAAGACTGTCCAGAGCTCCAGACGGTCTCAGAAAAATACCGCGGCATTTCCATTGTGAATCATATTGCTTGGCGATAAATGCGAAACCAGTTTTGATGAGCATCGATTGGAAGCGCGAGAAGTACCTACACGTTGCATATGGTAATCGGTGTTTATTACGCGAAGCTTACCGGTTAAGGTGAACCCAAGAATATGTACCTGGGCGCAGGTGGGAGAGAATATTACGTTATCTGTTTGCATCGTTTACATGTGTCCTACTTCGGTACACAATTAGCCTACTTTATAAAGCTTCTATTTATCCAAACTTCCTCTTTATGGGTTTTAATTCCGCGAACACTTCGGGACATTATAGGTCTTTTCGTGTTTTTAGAGCTCAGTCGGTGGTACGTGCCAAAAAAAGGTGCGCTATATGGAGAAAGTGATTTTGAAAGGGTAAATTTATTGATTTGATTTTTTTAAATGTTTCTTTCATTTAAAACAAAGACGTATTTGTTTTCTACTGCAGCGCAGTATATGACAAAGTGTACCGAATGAATCGTCATTTAATGATGTGAATTTTAACGAAACCGCACGTGTACAAGAGAGACGCTTTTGTACCAGGATCATAGGAATATCGCAGAGGTTGGCGTGTTTTATTGGAGAGTAACGCATGAGAAATATTCGGTTCCCTACAGATGCCCAGAAGGAGGAAAAAGTTGAAGGAAATCTTAATAATGTCATTATTTTTTAGACATCTAACGTACACTTATGGTACCTAAATTTATATTTTGGTATAACATCGTAGTAAGTATACCTTACAAGCATTGTTAGGTGTTGTCGTTAAAATATAATTTAAAGCGTTAAATTGGTATGTAATGAATGCGCGTTCTCGGCAAGAATAAGTAATGGATAAAGCGTGCTGACAAAATGTTAAACGTGAAGGTATTACTATAACAAGTTCACATGCCTGATGACCGTAATTATACGACTAAAACATAACATTTTATTCGCATATTAGGTGGTAAATTAAACATGAGATTTGATGGCCACGTGCACAAACCATGCCGGAATTCACTAGTGTTTGTTTGGTAATCAAATTCATCAACAGCTGCGCTTCTTTTCATTCAAAACGTCTACAGTTGGAAATGAACGTTTCGTGTTAAATTGTACCTGAAAATCAAATTAAGATTTCTACGAAGAAAGTAACCTAATAAGCTACGTGATCATTTTTGTATAAAAGCTTAATTATAGCTAGGCACACGTTACACAAAAATTACATTTTTCATCTTTTGTCGAGTGATACCAGTATACGTTCTATTTGGAACTCGAACAACATTGGTTTTAAAATCGGAATGTAGGTATTCCATTTTACAGTAAAGAAACAATTTTTTCCAATCAATAAGTTGTACGTTACATCGATGAAATGAATAAAACTGTTTCTCATTACATTAACATATAAAATGCTGCCGCATTAATGATCAAACGTGTTTGAAAAGCGGTATCATTCTTTGATAACATTATCGAATAATTATTAATATGACGAGGATGCATTTCAATTTTGTGAACGGGCGTAATAAAAAACATCAGTTGTCAAATAAACATACTTACATAGTATTTGCGAAGATTGTGATGAAGTATTGCAGTGCATGAAAGCGCATCAGTATTCCACAACCATCAACTAACTGTTGTAGGTTGATTGATTGATATTGCATATGAGGAAGTACGAAGTTTTATGACTTGATCGAACTGACGTTGCTTATTGGAACTCTCGTGTATAAATATAAAGCTGTAATCAGTGGCTAAAAGTTAAAAATAAAGCGGTAATGAAGACAGTGTGAAATCGTGAATTCGTGCGACATTATGAGTTTGCAAAATTGTGTGGCTGAGATATGCAACTTTTCTTGCATTATAGTGGTAGTAGATTAGACTATTCCACAGAATAAATAATGAGAGATCGGGTACCATTTAAACTTCGGATTCCAAATTTACTATTATTAAATATTTTTTTTTTATTTCTATTGTTTGAGAATGATTTCATGATTATAATAATAGTGTACAAGTTTTAGATTTATTAACGTTTTCATTCCCTCTTATAACAATAAATTTAATGAATTTAACATGCTTTCAGCGTGAATAAGAAAATGATGAAATTTTATGAAATTCACTTTATACTAGATACCTACTTTAATTCAATATTTTTTATTGGTATTGGTATTGTTATTGATCAAATCCTATTATTGGTATGAAAAGAAATCGCTAATATTTACGGTCATGGTTTCGATAGGTACCTTTTCCATAGATTATATGTATAGGTAGCTGTTGCTTTATTTGAAGCAGAGCAAATTTGCAACATCATTTTAAATATCATTCAGCGCTGTAAAAATAAAATAAAAATTGGTTTTGATTGACTGATACTTATATATAATAATTTAATGGATAGGTTGATAATTTTTCTCTATTTTTTGTCAGCAATTTAATATGATTTTTTGAAGGGCTGACTGACATCCTATATGCAATAAAAATTTCCTTTCATTAGTAAAACAGCTTTATTGATATACAACAATATATAATTTAATAATGGGTAGTTTCATTCACGCTTACAAGAGTTTCTTTGGAGACATTTATCGGATACTTTTCCAGTGTGCCAGCTCAGTAGAAAATTTTCATCTCTTTAGATTGATTCTGATCAAATGAAAAACAATATTATGTATATTTTGATCAAAAATGAATTAGATGTCTTCATCTGAGTATTTTCACACGATTAAATCAACTATTGTATCATGCATGCCATACCTACTTTCATGAAATGTGATCAAAACATATTGGATCTAATAGTTTGATCTGACCAAAATTTTCATCCTATTTTGATCCAATAAAATCAAGTTTGAATGAACCTAGATGTAAAATTTTTCATCGGGTGATGGAAGTTATATATCTAACTATTTTCATCAAATTTCATTATATACAAGACTTAAAAAAAAAAAAACAGAATTCTTGCATAAAAATTATATGAATTGATGGAATTTAATTAATTTGTATGTGATTACATCTAAAATTGTACATGTAAATAATATTTTCATTTAATTTTATGAAGACATTTATCCCATAAGTGGTTACTTATTCATTTTAACAGGGTATTTCGAATGCCATATTGATACCTACTTATGTATTTAGTTATTCAACTAATAATTTACCTATCAAGTAGATTATTTTTAATGTAAATTTTTCGTAGTTGCTTGTGCGTTTTTTGTAGACATTGCATTAGTAGTGAATATTCTTCTAGTTTGATCTGTTACTGATGTATCAATTTGCGTGAAAGTCGTCATATAATTTTCATTACCATGCCTACTGGTAATGTAGGTATAGTTGCATCTGTCTGAAAAGTATTATTAATTTCTTCTCAGGTACATTTTCATTGAATAGTACCGACCATATTTGATGTCAATAGGATAATAGGCGATGAAAAAATATATAATGCGTAAATTCGTACGAAATCATAGGTTAAAGATCATCTCTCCTATTTTCAAAACATCTTTCATCTTCTATTCAAATGAAGGCCAAATATTTGCGCTGATGGGCCAGGTCACATGTTTTCGTTTCCTTGACCCTTACATGTGTCCAAATCTACTCGTAAAGCTGTATCGAAGATATTCATAGCTGGTGAAAAAAAAAAAAACGTGAAGCTACACTGTTTGTGCATGTCTACGAATTCTGATGCAAATATTAAAAATTAATCACCACAACAGAATTATTTAGTGGGTGGCTCTCGTGATGCGAATGCATAGTAGTTAATCGGATACATTTTTTTTATAGGTCATTGATGACTTGACGAAAAACTATTAATGCTTATTTCATTTATTAAGAAAAGAAAAAAGTTCTTTTAATACGTTTAATTTTTTTTTCAAGTATTATAGAGAAGTTTCCTATGCTAATGTCTCACTCGATACGGCTATTATACGAATAGAATAATGTTTATCACCATTTCATCGAAGACCTTTTAGTAAGTCTAATTTACTTCGTCCAACGTTTCATTTTGTTTCTCATTCTAATTCATTGGCAAAGCTCAATGGACCATGTATAGGTTGCAAATGATCATAAAAATATTTCATGCCAATTCACACCTGGTCATCGCAACCGTATGCAGGTGATAACCTCTCAGGTCCATTGACCGTCGTGATTTTTAATAATCGAAGCGTAAAATACGCTGAACGAGACTAGACACACGTACGTGGTCATTGTTGCTCAAAACGCACGCAACTAATCGATCCATATGGATGTAACGGTGTAAATACGTTGTATCTTGTATTTATCTGTTTACAGAACAGCGAGGTCATCACAAGAAAAAGAAAGTACAGAAAGAGATAAAAAAAATTGTTATAAAAATAATTATCGCCATAGCCCTACTATTGTTGAAAAAGAAAATGATTTTGGGCATGATACAGACTATCGTAACGACTAAATTAATCTTCGCCGCTACCGTGTACGTATTTACATTAGTCTTCAAGATCTGGTGGGAGATTAAACAACACAAATTACACGATAAATCTGTCATTTACTATGATAACGAACACCACGGTCACACTTACGATTTACCCGAACACGAATATGACGAACATCACGAGCATCCATTTACTCATCATGATCATCATGCGTTTACTCCGTCCAGTGGATGGAGCCTTTGGGGACGAAGTTATGCTCCTTCGACAGCCACATCTGTTTTACCTCCAGGGTACGGTGGACCGGGCCCGTATCAAAAACCATTGCCATATTATATAAGACCCAAAATAAATCCAGCAGCTGGTGGGGATGAAGATGAGTTTAGTTAAATTAGAAGGGAATGAATGGGGACATTTTTATAATCAAATTTTATTACCCTTTTGCTATTACATTTTTAACTTTTATTAAGTAGGTGTTAATTTTTTTTATTTTTCTGAAATATTTATTCCATAAATGAAAAGTTTGTTCTTGCGATTTAGTGAGTATTATTTTTTGCCAAATATTTAATTTTTCTTTACTTTTCAAAATGTAGATTTAATGCATTTAAAATTATTTCATGCTTTCTCATAACGATCACGACTTGAAGATACTGAATGATCGTTAAGATGAATTCAGTTCCAAAAAGAGTCCAACTTGATTTCGATAACGATCGCTATTCAATCTCTTCAGAATGGCTTATACGCTTCTTTGTGCCATTTATTAAATTAAAAATCCAAATAATGAAACAATTGTTAAAATGACACGACCTAAATTCGTGTCGCTGCGGTCGTTTTATTTTCAAGAACAAACATTTTCATTTATTGAATTTACTGTTGGGTCTCCTTGGCATAACGATTTATATCAACGAAACGAATCAAAAAATTTGATTCTAATTTTTGAATGAGTTGTTTTCGAAATTTATTTTTTAATCAAATTATGGAGGTAGGTAGGTACATGCGGACTATTTGGTAGAAATATCGTTATTAAAAATTTCGAAAATGACTATTCAATAAAAATTATTTATTGGGGATTTGAATATACTTAATTTTTTAATTTGTTATGTTTATATATTATAAACTCTAAAACTTTCATTATTGCTAACTTTCTCACGTACTTATTAAAACTTTCTTTGTAATGATAACTTTCTTGGATATATTTACTTCAAAAACCAGTTTATTTGAATTTAGTAAGTACTATGTACTTTTACGATAGATTGTAAGTTCGAATGCATTTTTTAATTCCTTCGAGGGAGAACCTGTTTTAATTCTCGCATAACTGTAGCGGAATGAATATCTATAATTTTATTATTCCGCTATATTTTTCTATTAATTGTTAAAACTTTCAATTCTTCTCTTCGTAGTGACTTTTGTAATGTTGATATTTGCATGCTAGTAGTTAGATTTGTAGTTTGCATTGTCGAATTTTTGTGCATTATTTATGTGATTTTATATGTATAATATTATTTCAATAAAATATTTATTTTCGTTTCGAATAATTTTTGTAGTATTTTGTTTGTAGATTTTTGAGTAGAATTTGTGAGCTTTTTATGTAATTTATTTCATTATAGCTAGCTCGGAATTTATTAGGCTGAGTTCAGCTTACTATATTTTCAAATAATTATCCAAAAAAATGCATACCACAAGGACTTCGGAAGGTGCGATTCATATGATGGAAGTCTTAATTTTTATTTTATTTCCAACCAAAAAAAAAAGAAGCTGAGAAATATGTACCTATGATAATATGCTTTGTCAACTTATAATCACTGATTGAACATGAGTACAAAGCAGAAAAAATTTTTAGATGAAGAAATAGTTTAAATAATTTATTTTCTCCACTTCATTGCAAAAAAAAAATTATTATGGAACCTGTAGAGTATTTAAGGTTCCAGAAGTGAAAAAAATGTCTAAGAAATGAAAAAATTGTTGAGAAAAAAGAGGGTTGTTTTACTTTCTTTTCCATTAATCTCATAACTAGGTATACAGTTAAGCACTGTATACACCTATTCGTTATTATAAAAAGCAAACCACTCTAAATGTATTCAAAAAAGAACACCAATTTCACTCATAATCATATCTATGAAAATCTTTCACCCTATGTGCCAAACATGACATGATTTCATTTCACTTTCCTACACCCCATATTTCTACACATGTACCAGCAAAACCCAAAATCCTCACATTTTTTTTTTTATTTTTTTTAAATCGTTTTATTTTTGGTCGCTTGGCATCTCGACCATTTGCGACGCTAAAATTGTACATTACTTATAAATATAGGTCATTATAATTATTGGTATCTATTTCTTTTCCCACGTTCAACAAGAATGTTATTAATGACTTATCTAAGTCACAATAAATATTACTATTTCTAAAAAACAGGACTTTTCTTCAGTATATTAGTGCTTCTGGTCAATAGCACAGTATAGCATGTAAAATAAAAAAAATGTCTGAAAATTTTAAAAAATCTAAACATTTTTTTTCAGTGTCTAAAAATGAAAATAATGTCTAAAATTTTAAAAATGCCTATAAATTTTTTAAATGCCAAGAAAATATTTATTACAAATTTGTTGGGTTGTTTTTTATTTTGAAACAATTTCTCAATAATTTTTGGCAGTTAAACACGGAACGTAACGTACGTAATTTTCTTCGATAAAAAAAATTACAAAAATACAGAAATAAATAAATAGTGAAATTAACATCAAAAACAACAAAAAAAATGGATAAAAATAATCTCAAAAGGAAGAAAAATTATCAAAAACAAAAAGAGAGAAAAAAATAGAAAAACAAATTTTCACATTTTTTTGAAGCCATTTTATAACAATGAACCACTTATTCTCTTATAAATGCGTATGCTGAATATAAGAGTAATAATTTTGCATTATACAAAATGTCAAAAATTAAAATAACGTATCTATTTATCACACGAAAAATAAATAATAAATAAGAAAAACATTTGAAAAATGTGAAAAAAATGATTTTAAAAAGAGTGAAAAAAATCACAAGATGAATAAATCTTCAAAAATTGAAAAAAATAAAATAAAATAAAAATTATTGAAATTTTTTGCACCATAACCTGCTTACGCAGCAACCAATGGATATAATCCAATATAAAGCCATGGTCGAAATGTGCTCATGGTTTTTCTGACTAGTGGTTTAATTTTAGGACTATGACACTGATTTCTAGAAAAATGAGTCGACATTATCTACATAGCAATACTAAGTGAATTAGCAAACCAGCAGGAAATACTTTAAATGGGAATGTTACAAAACTACTTTCCAATTTGCATTTATACTCTACGATGTTACCATAATCTCAATATCATTTTTTACGACTGGGAAAAATTAAATTAAAAAATAATTAATGCAGCTTCCAGCACTATTTTCATAATAAATATCTGGCGATCGTAGCATGTCTAGACTACATTTAGTGCTATCAAAATATTTTGAAATGATCAGGTAAGTCATACAACTGGTATTAAAATTCATGCTTATCTTTATCCAAGAATTAAAAAGATCAACGAAAAAAACGTAAATCCTAGATAATCTATTTTAATTACTTTGGTATATAGTCACATAAAATCGCAAGTGGCAACATGAATATAAATAATGAAAGTTATTCACGCCCCGTTTAAAAGACACACATAGGTGTTAGGTATATACTATATACCTACATTTATTTGCTATTTGGTCAACAGTCTATTAAAACTACCGATCGACCTATTTATTGACAATATCGAGAAGGAAGCTTGAAGGAGAAATTATACTTCCGAAAATTTGTTCAGCCTTACATGCTCTAGAAATATCTTGACTCATAAACAGAAAATGTATCTGCAAGGGAACCGGTTTACACGTTCGGCTCTACAAATCTTTCTATCTTGATCTTGTCGCTATAGGTACCGTATCTCCAGATGAACTTGAAACTTGTTGTAAAAAATAAGGCCAGTGTAACGCTAGGGAAAATACGATTAGTTAAAATTAGTGAAAGTTAAACGCTTAAATCCTTTTGAGGCAAGGCTGACAATGATAAAATTAGACATATTTTTTTACCGGGTTGACTTCTGCAATAACTTGGTATTTGAAAAATTAGCGGTTTTTATTACAATTCAAATTCTCTATCTTATTACTTTTTGAAACGAAGTTACATTTTAATAATGATTAATTTAGCTCTTCTAATGAGCCCTAGAAAACAACCTGAGGGGAAAAAATCAAAAAATAACGACGCACGATAGATTTTATTTTCTTTAAATATTGTTTCACAAGCAGCTCTGTTCATCAGTGAAGGTACTTCGTATGTTCTTAATATTTGACCACAACGCTTACTCGTAGATCACCGCATTGTTAAAAGTAGATTTTGTTGATTAATAGTTGTTCTTAGATTTTCAATTTGTTTGGCTTAGTAGATTGACAGTCACAGTAGCAGAATAGACAACGCAACAACACGACGTGGAGATCGCGCTATAATATTTTACGATTTGATTTTTCAGAAAGAGGCCATCACAAAAAGAAGAAAGTACACAAAGAGATAAAAAAATTAGTCATCAAAGTCATCGTAGCCATATTTCTGGTCATGCAGAAAATAAAATGGGCTTTACTCATGATCCAAACCATTCTATTGAATAACTTCATCGTAGTAGCCACGCTATTCGTACTCTCGAAAACCATCAAAGTATGGCACGAGCTGAAACACAAACACCATCACGTAGAAAAACAAGTAGTAGTATATGACAACGTGCATCATCAGCATTATGATAACGCCGCTGAGCACTCAGATTACGAAGAAGGACACGGCCATAATCATGGCTGGGGATGGTGGGGTAGAAGTTTCCAAACGCCGACTGAAGCAACCACGAGTGAGCAAGATTATGAAAATGATTATTATACCAACAACAGAGTGATCAGATCGATAGGTAAAGGCAGAAAACGTCGAGGGGCTAGTTAAAGCTCCTAGGAATTATTTTTTCATGATTTACCGCCACTATAAGTTTATATGTGAAATTTTTTTTTTGTATATATTTTTGTTTCCTTTGTGTGCTGCAGAGATGACGTATTTACATAGTTTGTAAATATCGGAGGCGTTGATAAATTTCAATTTAACCGTTAGCGAGTAAAATTCCCTAAATGTAAAACTAATTTCAATTATTACTCGCTTTATGGTTAAAAAAGCTTGATGTTTAATTTTCAAATGGTTCAGGCTAGGAATGGCCCAAAAATTCACTTGTAGAGTGAACTTTTTATTGTTCAGTTCGTAATGTGAAATTAACTTGACACTACTTATGGAAGGAAATGAATTAGAGAATTTTCTTACGTAAATTAAACTGAACTAGGCTCAACATTTTGTCAACTAAACAAGTTATTTTTTAAGTTCTTTGTTTTAGATGCTTAATTTTTTCTCAGTTTGAAATTTTGTGAACTGCATGAGTCCATTTCAAGATCTTTTTTTTCAAATGTTTAATTTTTATCTGAAATTTTATCAAATTACCCACAATATTGGGTCGATACCTGTAAACTGAATTTTTGATCACTCAGTTCATAAACGTAGAAGTCATAAACTTGGTAACTTTTTCAAACAAAAATGAACGAATAATTAAAACGTACTTGAAATTATTCTGAATAAAATGAACTGAATATTTAATTTGAAATTTTATGAACTGAACAAGTTTTTTCAAGTTCTTCCTGCTGAAGTCATTTTTATCGATTGATTATCGAAAATACTTATTAATGATATAAACTAAATTCAAAAATACACATTTAGCTATTATCCGTGACAGCTTTCACTTTTCAAGTTCTCAAAACATCTGAAAATAGAAATTTGAAAGAAAAATTTGAAGTCTAGAAGATGCTTCCATAGTGAGAAAAAAGAGAAAATTCTTCATCGTTAGCGTACTGGTATGTTTATTCGTGTTTCTTCGGTTAAATACTGTAAATTTAAAGAAAACACGAGGAGAATAAAAAAGATGTTTAAAACAAAAAAAAAAAAGTTTTAAACGCATTTTGAACAGAATTCTGTTATAAATTTCATTTTTTTTTTTTCAATCATGTCTTTTAAACACTTTGGTTTAAAATGCTCAACCCTGGTATTAGGTCTGACTTGTAAACTGAATTTTTGAGCACTCGTTTATAAACTAGAAATGCATAAACTTGAAAATTTTTTCAACCAAAAATGAATTTGATTAAACTGAACTTGAAATTATCTTGATAGAATTGAAATGAATATTGAACTTGAAATAGTCATTTCTAAACTCTTTTTTTAGATGCCTAATTTGTCCTCGACTCAAATTGTATCGAAATATAGAGTTTCTTCTAGGTAAGTTCCTTTTTTTTTAGATATTTCATTTTTTTCTTGAATTTTCTTGAATTAATTAGGCATCGCATTGAAATTTTTTCACTCCAAATTTTTTTCACGAATTGAACTTTATCCAAATTCAGTTCATGAAATTTAAACTTGAGCTGAGCTTTATTTTTTTATTTATTTTTCTTTTTTTTTTTCTAATCAAAGAATTGGACTGAAAGAGTTCATAAACTTACAAACTTATCATTCCTGGCTTTAATATCTAAGATTTCTCATTCTCTCTCACGTGATTATAAATAAATAATGTTCTTCGCGTTTTCTATGGACCTTGTTCTGTTACTACCGATTTTTTGTATTAAACTATAGCTAAAATCGACGCCTCTGATTCAGCTACTTACCTATGTTAACTATGCTATAACAAATTAATTTATTGAAAAATATTCGATTCACATGTTCGCTCGAGTTATAAGCTCGAACGAATCATCTAGTCCAGTGTTTTTCTTCCTTCATTGGTGCATTTCCTCAAAACTGATAAAAACTATTAGATGAAAATTTAAACTAAAAAAATTTCAACTAGTCACTGAATTTTTTCTTTTTATAAACTGTAGGTATAGATATGTAGATGTGGTTTGAATTAGAAACAAATGCTTATTCTTCAAATCAAATTTACTAAATTTCAAAAATAAAGTAAATCATCAAGTACCTAGCTAGTTACGACGACATGAAATTGAATCAACTTGGTGGATATCATATTCAATTACCCACACTTAATTATGTTTTTAAATGGGTCTTTTCAGGGCAGGAGTTAAAGTTTTTCAAATTCAATTTTTTTTTGATATTTTGATTTATGAATTTGTAGGAATTCATTACTACAAATATAATCAGAGTGAGAATGAATTAGAAAAAATTGTAACTTAGAGTATATTAATCGTCAGTGATAGCCAATTACGTTCTTTTTTTTTAACATGAAAACATGTGCATACGTTATCTCTACATTTTTCTTTTTTTTAGTACAGAATGTTTTTTACATTAATTTACAGTATTGTAAAAGTGCTTTTTATTTACAGAGCAATTCAAATTGATAACTTAGTTGTATCAAAACTTGAAAAAATAAAAAAATAAAATTGAAACTCTGCTAAAATAATACAATATTACACTAATAGACAGATACCTAAATATAAGTTTGTTAGTGATACTTACGAATATATCAATAAAAAATAAATAAAAAAAAAACTTGAACAAAGATTTATGAATCCTTCAATCCAAATAATATTAGGAGCTACGTTTGGCTATCTATCGAGTAATCAGTAATCACTAATAAAAAAATATATATATATTATCCCAGAAAAAACACTCTTAAGATACTGTATTCTTTAAAAACATCCTGTACGATATTTTTTTACATTTTTTAAATTATTAAAGCATTTATACCTATATTCTAAGAAATATTTATTCTTGTAAATGGCCATAAATCTTGTATTTATTAAATTATTAAATTTGTATAAAAGCATACACAATTACCGATAATGCCTAATCGTGTAATTGTTTATTATGTATTTATTTTCGAGCTTTACCTACCAACGAATTATGAGCAAGTGATTTGCCATCGTATGGAGAATTGATGAAAATTACAAAAATTATTATATTTAAATAAAATATGCTTATGGATGTCTTTTATAAAGGCATACAGAAATGTGCATTCTAAAAAATAATTAATCTATATGTACCTTCGCAGTATTTTTATATTATGTATTTATAGCTGCGTATTTCATTGCTTATTCGCTTTTGTAATTTTTTTTTTATTTATTTATTTATTTCCTTATTTGTAGATAAAATGTACTATTATTTTTTTTTTGCTGTTTAATAACAAAACACATCTATGGCAAGCATCACGATGTTGAAATTATTTTTTAAAGAATTATTAATATTTTTTAAAGAAATTTTTGACTGAAATGTACATTTTTGTAATAATTAATCTTTTAGGGAATGTATGATACTGTAAAAAAAAAACTGATGAATTCATTCGCGATAATGTCTTCAATGACATAAATTGTATTGTGAACCCAAATACATTGTTTTTCAATCTTAATTTTTCGTCATTATTGCTTATTGTCATAAAGATGGAATTGATTCATATCAAACGACACAGTAGCCTATTTTTGATTAAAAAAATTGGTAAAAGTTTAGTTGAATTTTGATTGAAGGTATAAAAATGAAGCATTGAATTTTGCAAAATGTTCCAAAAAAAATTCGACAATATGTATGATGCAATGTTGTAAAGTCACCGCCGCAATACTTTCGCTGGGTATTTTTTGTGTCAAACAATGACATAATAACGGTAATACACGGTTTTAAATCGTCGCTTTAATGCGTATTTATTCATTACGACAAGGTTCGCAGGTAAATATGTTATTATTTCATCGGTGGCGTACGGAAGAAAGAAGAGACGATGGCAAATGTGACATAATCAATCTTAATCAGTGCCGGTTTTAAATCGTATCAATCGAGGCCATAGTAATCAATGAGATATTACAAGCCGATGCTAATTTGTACGAGGATCCCAGATCCGAAATTATTTTGGTAATAGGGTTAAAATTTAATTACGAGAGATTTACCTAATTCCTATTTTTTTTATGGTTAAATTTATGAATTTTTTGGTACATGGTTTTTACAAAATTAAAGGAATGAAACAAATGATATTATTTTTTTATTTTTTAATTATAATAATCGTATTACCTAAAATATTCAGATTAAAGAAAAAAAACTTATCAAAAGTTTCCTCATACAAATTCTACTCATCTTCATTCTTCAGATCCAACTTATTTTACCGACTAAACCAGTAATGTAAATTAATAGTTGTTGCTATAAACAGATAGCAATAAAATCGTTTCCTACTTATGCACTAACATTAATAATGTCGTGCCATTCATAGGCATACTCTGTATGTATTTTACCATTTCAAACGAAAAAGTTTCGAACACCGTAAGCAAAATAAGAAATGTCAAATGTCAAAGAAATAATGCAAATTCAAACGGATACAAGATAAAAGTTGTTATTTTAATTTTTTTGAATAGTTTACACCAATAATTAGGACAAAAATACCGGTAAAACTGCGTACCTGCCGCCAGAAATTAGGATAAGGTGGAAGATGCGTCGTCCTAGATCATGATTTTGCTCAAATGAAATCAATTCGAGTGATGACCTCGAAAAGAATAACAAAATATCGATGCTACGTGTTTAATCTGAGACTTGAAACACGTGTGAAACTGAACGCGATTTTTTATCACATTTGAGTATTTGAAATACCTATTGATTGTTGTAAGTTTAAAAGTGTGAGTTGAAAAAAGTAGATAAATAAATGAAATAGTACATGAAGTGGGAACATTCATCATTTTAAAACTAGAAACGATGCGATGAACAAAGTTGCAGAATGCTGGTAAACTTATTAATATAATTTTACAATGCTAATTGATGGAAGAATCGTGACTTCGAGTTTTACTATGCGTTATCTATTTAATGGAACATTTCAGAAATGAAATAAACTCTCATGAATGGATCTTTGAAGGGAATTAATAACATTTACAACTACAAAATAAAGTCTATATGATTTGGAAATACGGAAATATTAAATATTTAAATTGACGAATTCATTTACTCGTCTAAAATATTGCATTCCTAGTTCTAATTAGAAACTACGAAGTTTTACATTTTCCAAGAAGTTCTTTCATATATTTCGTGCATTTATGTAGGTTTAATTTTTAATATTGATATGAAAAACAATTAAATGAAATCTTTTAAAGAATTTAAGGACATCTATCAATCAAATACACATTTTTGGTTATTTCAATATTATGTAGGTGCCTACTTCTTGGAAAGGCTTTGGTTATTTCAATATTATGTAGATACCTACTTCTTGGAAAAGACATAAACAGAAAAGTTTTTTATCATAATACTTTTTTTAATTTTTATATATATGTATTTGCATGTAGTGTACTGACACTGGAAGAAGAGGTGATAAAATTTTAGGAAATAAGTTGTTCGCTGTAAGGAAGGACTGGAGGTTTTTATTTTTCTATTTTATACATACCTAGAAACAGGTGTAGGGTAGAGAGAGCTAAAATTATCCATGAGGCAATAAATAATTTTCGGGTGTCCGTTTTCAATTTCTGTGTAAAATCCAATGAAAATTTTGAAGAAATTAAAATTATTAAAAATAATCTGATTAGAATTATGATAATATTTTAAACCTAATAATCAGATTTTCGGATTCTCTCAGGAAACGGAGTCAGGGGACAATGTTCCCCTTTTACCCCTTCCTCTACCTAGCCATGATGAAAAATGGCAAAATATGTGAGATTTGGTAGATGAAGTGGCTGGTGGAGATTCCTCGAAAAATCTATTTAGGCAACTTATTCGACATCTCTGCCTCCAGCATGTTTTTGCTCTCACCTTAAAATATTGGCGCATACAATTTCTAATTATTTTTATTGACTTTGGAAAATTAATTATGCATTTTTATTTCACATTTTTTAAATTTATAGTGTTTTGATTTAGGTATTGGTATATTCAAATACTGTGGCAAGTACATACAAACAAGGCTGGGTTTATTTTCTTTTTATCGAAAAATTAGATGAGATAGTGCATATAACAAATGACAAATAATTTTAAATAGATCTTTTAATTATGTATATTGTGTACGTACTATTTTTTTGTGACGTTTCAACTGCTCGATTTTCATTTTTAACAAAAGGGATTAAATAAACAAAAAAATAATAATATTCTGGAAATTTTAATTTTTTGACATCCTAATTTTTTTTTTGCTTTTTCACTAGAAAATAGGGAGTCTCTGAAAGCTAAAATTTTCAAATTACCAAAAAATCTTTTTGTTTTGACATTTTTATGCAAAGTTTAAATTTTCAAAACTTTTAAATTATTTTGACATAGGTTAACAGTGAATAGGCTTTGCCTTCTTCATTAAAAACAACAACAACAAGAAATCGGGTGACCGTAGCACACTCTGGGGTGGGTCGAATTCCTTTTTTTTTTTTTAAAGGAAAAGAAAATAAACGTCAAATGAGCCCTAGAAAACTGAAAAAAATTCAGTCCTCAACGCAGATGGAAAAAAATTTTTATATTTCAGAAAATACATTCTTGAGTATTTTTTTTTGTATTTAGAAATTGGATTTTGTCATCCTGAAACTGGAAAAAGTTTAAATGTTTTTAACTTTTTTGAGATTGCAAGAAATTTTGAGTTTTTTTTTTTTTTTTTTTTTTTTCAAACAAATAATAAATAGGCAATTTTTTGAACAAACTCACCTCATGGGCTTACTTTGAGATCATTAGAACATAATAGATAAAATATTCTAAATTTTTGCCATACAATCAAAAGTTCACGAAGCAAAAATTATTTCATGATGCAGTACTTTGGGAAGCCCTTGTAATTAAAATGGTTGGGGCATATTTAATCTTTTGGATATAGAATCAAATTCATACTATACATGTAATCAAAAAATTATCCATTGTTCATTAATTCTTGAGGATATTATAATATAAAATTCAGGTATTTATTTTTCAAAAAAAAAAAAAAAAAAGATATTTAAATAAAGAGGTCAACATACTTACTTATATATTTTCATAAAATTGGAAAGCAACATTTTTTTTCGTTCGTTAGACAACAAAATGTAACTTTACAACACACAAAAAGTTTCAAACTGCCCACGAGTATGTATTTAAAAAAGATTTTTCTTGAAAACTTGGACCTCCTGCAGATGTTCCAATCGATTTTGAGAAATAAATTTGTTTTCACATTTTCTGAAGGTAATTTCATAACTACTTTTCCCTCGCCCCCTTCATTTTTCGAAAAAAGCTACCTTCGGCCCATCATAGAGCATTGAAAAAACCCAATTGAAAATCACAGCTAAAAAATCAATCATAAAAGCCCACAAGAGAAAGGAATTCACCTTTAAAATATATTCACCCACTCTTCCACCTTCTTTCGTGCATTTAATGCCTAAATCAGCTCACGTTTCCCATAAATATATTTATATCCGGTTCTAAAAATATAATTCAAAATGCCATATATTATAATGAAGTTTCTCTAAATCAATAAAACATTTATTTATATCCGTATCGATACATTATCTCTGGTCTCGCAGCTGCAATGTTGCAACAACGAATACCACTCCAGATTGGCATTCACCATCAACTTCAAAACGAGTTCTCGGTACTCGCTCGAACAATACCTATACGCCGAAAAACCTCTAATTTCGCATCTCGCCCATCTCCCTTTTCAATCACATCTCGATAACGCAGTTAACCTTTACAGTCGTCTTACATTGTGTTCATTATAAATGGAAGATAAAATATCTTCGACCCACATTCTACGTAACCACGTCCATAAATTAATTAATTGGGGACTACGTATGGATATTACATATAATTAGTGGCGCATTAATTACCCTTGCCTTTGCATATTTGGTTAAAAAAAAATCGCAATTACTCTCGTGATTTATGAACAATTCAATTTTCCGGTTTCTTTTGGGTAAGTGTTATACATTTTTTTGATATCTTCGGAACTAAGTCGTTTAATCGCGCTTCCGATTCCAGTATTTAAATGAGCTGCATGCTGGGTTAATCAATTATTCTGAAATTTTATTAGATTAACAAAAACGATAGTAAAAGCGAATTTTCCTTTTAAACTGGTAACTTTGTATTCACATCGAATGTGTCCGGCAAACGTTTGATTTCTTCTCGGCTTCATTTTAATTACGATGTTCAATGGAATGTAATGAGATAATGTATAATGTGTCATTAATATGACGTTTTCGGTGAGGATGGTCTTCCTGATAATGAATTATTGGCTTTTGTCAAGAAGGAGAGGGAAAACGGACGACCATATTTATATTTGAAAAAATACTGAGCCCCTTTTCCATCTGGTTTTGCATAAAATGGGAATAAAGTACAGGAAATTTTACAATTAAAATATCTACTTTAATAATAAAGAAAACCATTGATCTCAATATTCACCTCTGCTAAATGAGTTGCCTAGTCTGTGCCTTGAAACAAGGGCATTACAACTTTCTGCTTGAGTGCGTTTCACAACATTACACCTACGGGTATTGAATATCTAACGCTTTCTTTACACGAAGAATGGTTCATTGATTCAATCACTACCTATAATAGTGTGATATTAATCACGTATATCATTGTTTCGGACAATTACGATGGTGTGGACGAGGCTATTTTAGAGACTCCTGGCGAAATAATAGTTATTGAATTCTTCTTACGAAAATAATATAATAGGAATGGATATTTTCTGTTTTTTCATTTTATTTATTCTTTTCAGGTATCGACTATTGTTTAAAATATCCATTTATCGAATTCGACGTTCAATTTCTTAATTATAGGAACAGAGAGCAAGTATTTGTATCAAAAGTTGATAATAAAATTTTAAAGATATTTCAAAATAAAAGAAAATAGTTTTGATGGGCCATTACTCATGAATGATGAAATTATTTATGAAGTTGTGACTTGTGAATTGATTTCTATCACCTATTTAATGAAGGAGCTTTCGGAGTGATGCATTATCGATGCTTTCAATGCTTTCAATGAACAAAGGACACTCCCAAGAGCGAGTGTTTCTAATGTTTTGGGCAAGAGTCGAGAGGAGTAAGAATTTCGTTTCTTGAAAATATCTCGGTTTCTATGGTCGTGCATGAAAAATAGTTCGGTATGGATTTAAAGAGCGTCAAATTTTCTATAATAAAAGTTATGTTCAATTTTTTAATTGGTGGGATAGTAATTCTTAAAAATATAAAAAATGCTTCAATGTACGATGTACGAGTTGAAAGTTAACGCATGTGTTGTACATTACCATACAGAGTAATTATAATGACGGGTCCATTTTGTGATTGGTTGTACGTCACGCATATAACAACCAATCAACGAGGTGCCAGCTTCCATGAAAGATGCGAAATGAAAGTTATTATTCGTCAACAATTTTCAGAAGAATTCAGTTTTTCAAGAAATTTATCAGAAGTATCGCTCAACGACGATTTTAGGATATCTGCTGGGGGGAGGGGGGGAGGGTTTAGTTTCATAAAGTCAAGTGAGAAAGATAGTAAATTATTTACAATTACCAAAAAGTTGATATGTTCGTTGCATTTTTGATTAAAAAAAAAAGAGTTGTAGGAACGTACATATGCCTCTTCTTGTTCCTGTTCTCGTGCCTAGAAGGACCCAATCATTTGATCCTGTTCCTCACTCGTTCTCATTCTCAATGCTTCAACTGTTGTCGTTATGTTCTTCGTTCTTTCAATCTTTACATTCTCGTTCTCGTTCATTCTTTGTTCTTTCAATCCTTTGTGGTCTTGTTCTTGTTCGTTGTTCGTTCTGTTCTCGTCCTTCATTTTTTTTTTTTTTTTTTTTTGATAACGTGTTTACTGTTGTTTATGTTGTTGCTGAAATAGAAAATTAATTAATTGAAACTAATTAGTACGCGTAAAAAAAATGACTTAGTATTTGAATATATGTAGCAATTGCACGCTTTTTCAAGTTCTTTATTTTCTCTTTCCCCTCATGATTTCCATTAATTTGAACTTTCAAAAGAAAGAAGAACAACCAAAAATTACATCGTTCCTGTTCTTGTTCTCGTACCTCAACATTGTGCGTTAGCTGTTCTAGTTTCGTTCTTCGATATTTCAGTTTGAAAATATTCCGTTCTTGTTCTGTTCTTTGTTCTTCAAACATATCAGTTTTATGTTTTCGTTCTTGGTCCTGTTCCTCAGGAAAAATGAAAATTCTCCGTAAGTACCTGTGATTTTTCATTCTCGTTCTTAGGTTTGTTCCTAGAACACTATAAAAAAACACATAAAAAAATAATTTTGGGAGTGGATTAGACGCCCAACCCACACTCCTCCCAAAAAATACCAGTTATGGCATCGTTCTGAATAATATATAAATTTCCTAGTGGTCTAAATGTCGTATGTACCTCGAGGCAGGTCACTACTCCCACAAAAAATAAGTTTAAGGTATTCATTTCAGATATCTTAGTTTTATCATACTTGGAGCAAAAATGAAGAGAAACAAAATTAATTAATTTTCAATTGTTGACGAAAAAAGTTCTCTCCATTTTTTTAATAAAATGCTTTTTAAAGACAAAAAAGTAATTTTATTACCTATTTTTGAGATATTGTTTCGAAATGTTCATTTTCGTGCCTTTTGCCTCATTTATCTCGATATATACGAAGTTTGAAGGAAAAATGATTATATATAAAATGATTCTATTTTTGATTTCCTACAATAAAGGTTCAATCCATGTTCGGTGTATGATGCACTGGAATGCGAAAAAATGTTCCTGACTGATTGCTTATATGATATCAATTATCAACACAATTCTCACAAACGCGTTTCATTTTTTTTTTTTTTTTTTGAATAAATATAGCATTTATAAGAGAAAATTTCATATTGAAAATTAATTATTTGTAAGTTTCCAATAAAAAAAGTTACATACATTTTTTCGATGTAGTGCACTCAAAAAGCAAAAACCTCTCTTTTTCAATCATTAAGGATGACAAGCATACGTTCATCCATGGTTCCACGCGTATTTCTCATCCTTACAGAATGACTATCCCACCAATTAAACAAATGAATATAACCTTTCTTATAGAAAATTTTATGATCTTTAATTTTGTACTGAACTATTTTTCATGTTAGACTCATAGAAACCGAGATATTTTCAAAAAACTAAATTTTCATCCCCTTGATTCGTCATTTCGAACTTGCAGAAATGTCTTCTACATATTACAAGCATCAAAAGCTCTCCACTCCAAGGCAATGTGGCCAAAGTGAACTCCCTGTCTGTAGTATTGTTTAAATAAATTTTTATAGTTTAATCATTGAGAAGAGATAATTACGCCACGTGATACTAGAATTCAACATTTTGGTTCTCATTAAAACTGCATTCAAAAAATATCAACACAATTTATGAAACTCATCAAATTTCATTTAATAATGACACAAACAAATTCAGATTCTTAAAGGACCTCAACAGATTCTCAAAAAAACCCGAGTCCAGGAAAACCTCTCTTTTCCGCTTCTCTAGTAGAGGCCTAATTCTAAAAGTATTCACCTCATCGTTAAAAATTACTGTACATTAATTTCCACAATTGTCTGCGGTTACTTGTCTATTAACTCATTCACAACACATTACTCGTAATCTATAAAACGAGTAACGACGTTACATTAGAACAGCTTCCTCTCTCCCATAATTACGAAGTATCAATAACAAACAAATTTATAACCTCTAACCGCAAATTAGCATCTGCAAAAAAAACTCAGACATATCAACCACATAAACCAGGACATCAGTAATAAATGTTGACAAAGGTCAATATTAAAATCAGACACCGTTGAAAAGTACGCATGATTGACCCATATCGAGGAAATATTTGAAATAAAAAAATCATTTCATCGGCTCGATGACACATTGAATCTTTCCCCATAGGTATTTAATCGGTCGCGTGAGTCTGGTCCATATAATAGAAATACACGTTGCCGTCTCGAGCGTAGGTTTCACCAGCCACTATTTCTGCGAGTAGTAACACCAAAGATCTAGTATCAAGAAATCGGGAAGTTGCGTCTGTTTCACTGTCATCCGCTCTTTATCCGGTTATAACCATTTTGCTAGATATGCTCGGGGATTCGGCCCATTTTGCTGCAATCTGTATCCGTTGCTAGCGAAGTAAACTTTTCCCGTTTGTATGTTCTACTTCGAAGAAGTTGATGTAAATCATTTCCTTGTTTAATTCGTTAAAGACGGTTTTACTTTTCAAATCGGCTAGATCAGTTTCGTTTCGGCGAGCCTCTTTCGGATGCGTAAATTCACTTTTTTATCGTCTGTTAACACGTGTAGTTTTTCGTTGGTGCGATGTTGATTCGTCAACATGAACGATGAGTGTCGTGATTTATATTGATGGATTTTAAATAAAAAAAGGTGAGTTGGATTTTCGGTGTATTTTTTTTTTTTACAGTCATCGTCCGAGTATTTTCATATCCACATTACGAAGGTATTGGTTATTGATTATTTATTAATAAGTTTAAATTAAATGAGCGTATTCATTTGATTAAATTAAATTGAAAGTACGATAATTTGTAGGCAGCAAAGCCTGCTAGAAGAACACCTTGGAAAGGACTAATGTTGCTCAGCAATAATTACGATTTTTCCCAAAAAAGAAAAGTGTCAGTTTTCTGTAAATAAAGTTAATATCGATCCGACGATCCCGCCTCTCTTCGTCAATATAATGATTTTCCAATTCCCAAAAGAGGATGGATAAACCTCGTTCTTAAGCCCATCGATTTTAGAAATTTGTACTCTAAAAGTTGGGTTATAACAATCTCTCAATAAAGAAATTTCTCATGGACACTCATTCTTGTAGCTAAAGGGGCGTCCAAGTCAAAAGTTTGAAATATTTATGGAATCAATGTTAAATCAAATAGTCTAAAATTATTGAATATGACCCATGGTAGGGGTGGGGAGGAGGGACAGCGGGGGCAGGTTGCCTCCAGTTCCGTATTTCTGATAGGGCTCAGAGATTCAAATTTTATGCTTTTTAACATTTAATAATTTCAAATAAAAATTTTTTAAATTTAATTTCATTTTCAAATCTTGATTGCATTAAAAAAAATTTTAAAGTTGGTCCTCAATTTTTTTTGTCTTGAGGCTAATTTCGACTTTGTTTAGACCTGCTTAAGACAATGTGTAAGGACTCACGAGAATTATTTCGATAATGACCCATTTTAGGGTAGGTGCTCTAGGCAATGTACGCTAATGTTGAGCCAGTCTGTTGTTAAGTCGAATTTGATTATGATTAGATACCTACTGTGACTCAATAATGATAAGAAAAGATATTAAATTTTATTATTGTTATATTGATTAGATAAATGGTAAATAATTTCCTATCTAATCATTATACTTAAAGAATGGGGTATTCAACAAATATGAAAGTGTACCTATTGCTATTATAATTTTTCTCAAATTTAATTCCAGTCAGAGATCCGGTGCCAAATCATGCTCGCTTACTAAAATGATTATTACCAAAACCATCTCTCTATGGTTGTACTTATACACCGTATCAATTCTAAATGCATTCGTTTCGGCTGATTCATCCGAAGACTTCTTGAAAGCTGTTATTGCACGATTAAAAGAGGAGAAATACATCGACGATTATGATAACCCATATGAAGACATTTTTGGCGAAACTCGAAGATCAGTTGATCGCTACAAAACTGAAGAAGCACAGGTACTTACCTACTTGTATTTATATTTTACGTTTAAATCGTAGGAATGTGTAGCTCCTATTACTTATATGTTATTAGTTGAATTCACGTTGAACTACGAAAGAATATAACCTACTATTACCCAAATTCTTAATTCAAAATAGAAATAACTTTCGCACGAAACTATAAGCGTACTACAGGCAATTAACGAGGTTACCATCAAACACGAGTACACTGGTTAAATACCGGAATATAATTTCCATTTTAGTAGGTAAACGTACGCAAACGCGATATAAATAAGCAGTCCAGCAAGTGTATAAATTTCATGGTAAACTCGGTGAATAGAGAGTGTTTTTTTTTTTAATTGAAAAAGAAAAAGCTATAAAGTTATCGTTGTTACCAGCGTTGATAATTTCGAATATATTATTTTAAATATCACAAGAATTTGGATACAAATAATTCCTTTTAAATTCATAATTAATCTACAAATACGATCTCATTTAACTCTTTAATTTTCTTGAAATTCACTGAAATAACTACTCCGATGAATTTTGGTACAAAGAATGGATCGTTCGGCGTATTTTTTTGCGTTACGAATGCGTAAACATCGTAGGCATTTTTTATACCATTACCACGGTATCCTTCGACCAAATAATATTCTCCATTGTTCACTGAACAGCGTAGTACAGGAATATTCCTAATGGAGGAATTGTTGAACGAAAAATCTATGTCAGAATTCAACGATGTTGTCATTTCGAATCCTTTAACAACAACCGTTCCATTACCTTGCATTTTTGTCAGTATGCATTCGCATAAATTGTAAAGTTCAGAATTGTCGAGATCTTTCAAGTGATAAAACCAATTTCCTGTCATAATATTCAAAACTGTAACATAAAACGATTTTTTTTTTTAATTTTTGAATTCCTAATCATACTTTAAAATGACAAGGTTCTTAAATTAAATTAATATATAATTATTCTCTGTAGATATTTTAATACATAAAAATGTGACTTGAACCAGGGTATCACTGTAATTAATATAAAGGATTTATAAAGCGGATTGATATAGTAGACAGTACACCAAAATTAGATAAAATACCAAGTTACTACATTCCCATAAGGACAATATAATTAGTTCAGAAACGATCGCTAGGTTCGCGGAGATCCACGAGACACATCTCTGATTGGTGGTTGAAATAAGAACCAATTATCAGTTCATCCATATCTCGCGTGGAATTCAAAACAACCAGAGTTGAGATTTGCGCCTATAGTAAATCGCAGGGTTCGTATAATGAGCAAGTGACCATACTCCCATTTTTTGTTAATTTTTCAGAGTGCAGTAACTTCTTATCCTACATAAGTTTGCAGTACACATTCGAATAATCCCATTTCTCACATCGATGCAATTATTATCAATGTAATTTTTTGTTTGGTATTGTGATCCTATTTGCAGTATTTTGACATTATATGAGGCTTCTTCATGAATCACTTTGAAACGAGTAGGTGATTATGATATAACGCAAATGATTATATTGAATTTTCGATGATTTTCCCTGTAAGCTCACCAAGACGAATATTTTGATATCACTTGCCACCTTTCAATGCATGCTTAAATTTCTTGGGAAAAAATAATTATTCTTTAAGCCAGAAAATACTCTCAAAATTTTAAGAAAATCCATGAAAATCTCAATAATTCTCTATTGAGCACAACAGTGGAGGGAGAGAGATCACAAGGGCAAGTTGTTGTAAGTCTAAATATGCTAGAAGAACCGAGTATGCCAAATTTCTGATTTTGAAAAAATAATTTAAAATGAAAATTTGTTAAAGTTACAAACGTCATCTTTGGAAAAAAAGTATATGAAAAACTTATACATAATATCAAAAAATAAAAAGCTCTCAAAAAATAAAAAAATGAAACCAAAAAATATTATGATGGAAAAGAAGAATTGTTCAAAAATTCTATAAAAAACAATTTTTTTGAAAACATTATTAAAAAAATCAAAAAAGTAATTTCATAGAAGAGCCAAAAATAAATGAATACGTGCCAAGTTAAGGTTTTTTGGCTACGTGGAGGGGGGAAGGAGGCCTTCGTTCTATCATCATAAAAAATTATGTATCCGGAAGTCTATGTTCACAAATTTATTTTTAATACTATCGACTGTTTGGAATTTGAATACTTAATTAACATTTTTATTCGGTTTCAATTTGAATCTATGAAGTTAATCTGACATTGATTTCGTAGCGTTGTTAAATGGGTAGGTATAATAGCCTTTATTATATGATCTACGTAAAAAGGGAATGATCACAAATCAAAGAATTATTTTTGAATAGTCAGATACTATGTTCTAGAAAAAAAAATTATATTCAAGAAATCATATTACAAAAATACTTATACTGTGAAATAATATAAAATGAGCAAACGAAATAATTGCTGTAGAAATATTTACACAAAAAATCGCTTTAAAGCATTTAGTGATTCATGTCCAAGAAATGATTGGTTAGATAGTTAGATACCTATAAAAATTATAAATGGATTTTTGTACAGATGTTTTTTAATCAAATATCATCATTCGATTTCATATAACAAGCAGTTTCGTATGTTTAAAATACAGCATTAATTTTTCAACGAAGCACGAAATTGGCTATTGGTGGATAATCGAAAAAACAAATCTGTACGAGTTGCTTCCCAAGAGATTTATAATGATAAAGTTTGACCGTTTAAATTCGTTTACGAAGTATTACATAGGTACCTACTTAATTATACGTACTTACGTGCATTTCGATTTGACGAATATTCCTTGGCAAATCTTTCTGTTAAACCTTCATTCACATAGGTAAAAACATTTCCTGTTTCACAAGCATCAACCAACTTATTATTAGCATATAGAGTTGAAATAAAAATGACTGAAAATATTATTGAACGTTTCATGTTTGCTGGATAATAATTAGAAAAACGATTGAAGTAATGAATTAGACGATTTAAAACCTTATAGAATCGTTAGGTATGTACAATGATTATCAATTTATGATGCTTCATTTTGTGACTAGTGGCAAACAAAGCTGAGAGGGAGTAAATAATCTTTCGCTATCGCACTGATAAAGGTTTCTTGTTAATATTTCCTTTGAAATCACATTATACTACGTAAATTCCGAAATATTATACGTATTTACTTACGTAGGTATTTAGAAGATATAATTATATGAAAAATTAATCTATGAATATAAATTATCGCCATTACTTCGATCATTTCAAATTTTAATTAACGAAGGCTAAAGAGTAACAATCGATTCTTTCTAGGACTCACTGCACAACACACTGGATTCCCAAAACAATGGAAATTTAAATCAAGACGACCCTTTGCAGCAAATAAAAAATGAATTAGCCAACACCGGATTGTACACGGAAGCGAATTTTAAACAACCTTGGGACAACTTACAATACAATGTGAACCCTTATAACGCCAATGGAGTCCAGGCTCTCCCCCAAGATCCAAACTTATCGGCCCAAAACTTGGAGGCTTACGCTGCCGGTATCAACGCCTTAGGTCCAATCAACCCGGACGTATTACCACAATACAACTACAATACAGGCATCGCCGATCAATTACAATTACAAAACAACGGTAATAACCTTTAACCTATTTATTCGTGGTATTGGCCGCCGGAAAAATCTAACAAAGAAATTTCATCTGTCAGGACAAATACTAGGTAATGAGGTTGCACAAAATAACGATCCTCTAGTACCGATGAATTATTATTACAATCCGAATGACAACTCGATCGACGACCAACTACTCGACCAAGCAATCAACGCCATGAAAACGCCGTACGGCGATAATCTCTCCGAGCCTTCAAAAAAATTCGTCGTCGAACCTTTATTCGTGGCGATGGCCGGTTTCGTCGGTATCGCTATGATATTCATGAGCGCTGTTTTATTCCTTCCCAAATTCGTCACGCCGCATCCCACTGTAAATGGTTTACGAGGACCGCAGGAGTTAGCTGCGTTGACCAAGCTCGCCGTCGAAGCCATCGAAGGTAACGATTGCACCGAACGGATTGCCTGTGAGGTTGGTCGAGCTATGAGAAGTATGCAAGTCGGAAGTCAACCTATTAAGTAAGCATTATCATCGTGGTATTGATATCAATTTTATATCCGACCATTAAGTTGATTTGAAAATTATTTTCAGAATGATCGAAGTCATACTTCCAGCCAGCATGGCCAAGCAATTGGCGCAGATTAGGAAAGCTGTGGCTACTAAACAATCATGCAAATTAATACAATGTAAGAGAATAGGAACTTCCGAACTAAAAAATAATAATGGTAAATTATCAACTCCCGAGTCCAAAACAAGTAATAATAGTAAAACAGGAATACCTGAAATAAAAACCAATCATAAAAAAGGTAATTCTGAGTTGAAAAACAATACCAACTCGAATAAGAAACAAGATAAACCCGAACCAAAAAAATCATGATTCAATCAAGTTTCTAAATGCAAAGTGATTACCAAAAAAAAAAAAATCATAAATACTTGTTTTTTCATCGCCTGATCACATTCGATGCAGAAATTTATCAATAATTTATTTATTAATTGTAAATAATTTTACTTCCTAGAAGAGGTAAATTAATATTCGATAGGCGATGAAAAAATAACTGTTTAATACATTCATTGTTTTCAATTTTGTTTTTGTTTTTATCTTTAATTTGTTTATTGTATCTAATTTATTATTTATTATTGATTTTTTGTAATAAAATTCTTAAAAACTTGTTGTTATATTTTTTTAATAATTTTCAAAAAGACACAAAGAATTGGAAATTTTCATTATCTGTGAATTTATTTATTCGTGAATAATGTGAAGGAATATTACAAAATATTCATGATATTCCTTTCAATTATCTTTTTTTTTTTTCATTTTTGAAAAATCTTCTATTTTTTGACTATTTTTATTTAGATTTTTCATCAGTTTTATCTTCCCCATTTTCTCCGTGCCTCTGGCCTTTGTTGCAGTACATGACATATTAATGAAGAAAAGTACGTAAAGTAAGTAATTAAGTGAGTAAACATTAATTCCAAGACATTTTTACATATCTTGATTATTTTTTGAATAATTTTTTTTTGGAGTCTGTACAATTTTTAAATTAAGTATATTCATGTTCAAGCTGCTTCTCTTATTTTTAAGGAAATGAGCAGTATTTTCATTTTTTTATTATTTTCAATTTTCGCATTTTCGTTTTTATTTTTGAATAATTTTCAATTTTGAAACGATTCTGAATTTTCTAATGTTATTTGCGCTCTTTTCGGTTTTCATTTTTCATAATTTTTAAACATCCATTTATTTATAGATATTTCTCATTTTTGAATGTTTCATTTTTTTATATCTCATTTCCTTTACTTGCAGTGATTATTTACACACACACACACACACCCATGTTGGTATCAGGTATGATGGTCGGACTTTACACCCCTGTAATACCATGGTCGGACCTTTTGTTCCAGTGCAGCTGGATTTCTAAATGATAGTGCATTTCCTTCTTCAGTTATTAGAAAACAAAATTCCCTGACCAGAATCTTCTTACACCCAAAAAAAGTGCCTAACACTCGGTAAGAAAGAATGTCATACGTTGGTAAGACTGCGTTGATGCCCATACACTTCACACTTTGTTAGGTACTATGGTATATGGTCGGACCTTCTACATGTGTTTTGTAAAAATTATGTTATACGCTGGTCGGACGCACATTTCACACCTCACGCACCTTATACATTCTATGGTCGGACTATTATGCTAGGTTGCCAAATACATAGCCTTTTAACTTGTGAAATACATCTTATATAAAGTCGGACTCATTTTGTGTATTTTGTAGAAATTATATTATACCTAAGTCAGACTTCTATTATACACCTCACGCACCTCATGCGTCCTATGGTAGGACTATTATAAATCTCTTTCATAGTCCTATAAGACTACTCTACAAATGTCAGGCCATGCCTTGTTTCTGAAAGTTTTCTATAAATGATGTCATATAGGGGTACTGGAAAACCAGGTTTTCATGGTTAAATCAACCGAAGTGTCATTTCTGAGGTGAGAAGAGTGCGACAAAGTTGTGGTCGATTTGAACTTTTTTTTTTCAAACAATTGCTAAGATCAATGTGGCGTATAAAAAACTAAAATTAGAATACCAAAAAGTATCTACTAGAAATAAATTATTGGTGGATTTATAAGCACGTGAGCGCCATTTTCTCCAATTTTACTAAAAAAAAAATCAAAATTGTCGATTCAAAATGTATTTTTGCTTTTCCAATCTAAATTGTGAGTACATCATTGAAAGGAACATAAAATTATGCATCACAAAGAACAAGTCCTAGCCTGTGATATGGGTTGGAACTGGAAGTTTTCAAAATTTGGAAATTTTGCATTTTTCAGTAATTTTTGAAGTAAATAAAGAAAAAATTCCAATTTACATTTCTTCTATCGGAACGACAATTATGACATGTCATTGAACAAAGCATAAAATTATGCATGGAAAATAACAAGCCCTAATCAATTGCAATAATTTGAACTATTTACATGTTTTGCGGTTAATTGAAAAAAAAAAATATCCATAAAATTCTTCTAAATCCCATTAAGCTGACTATCTTTAATATCGTTCATTCATGTTATTATGTATGTAGTATGTACCTTTGGAAAAACAGGGTTGAAGATCAATTATTGGATCAAAACGGGTATCTCACTATCTCGAATTGTTAATTCATTTTTAGCCGAGTGTTTAACTTGAAAACGTTAGCTATTACAGCCTACCTGATTTGTGAAGGGAAGGGAAGGTCAGGGGAGGGTGGGGTCTTCAAACTTTTTGGTATATATATTTTGTTATTTTTTTGAAAATAAATGAAATGCCTTTTTTTACAAACCCTATCAGCAGAGACTCGAAAATTCAGGTAGTAAAATACTCGGTTGTTTTGCCTGTCGTCAGTTTTTCAAAGTTATTTCCAGAAAAATTTAGGTAGTTGGACACTCGATTAAGTGCAATGTTAAATAACCGAGTTTCTGACTACCTGAATTTTCGAGCTTCTGCTGATCGGATTTGTAAAAAATTGTCATTTCATTTTAACGTATTTTATACATTAAAAAAAAAATCAAAAAATTGGAGGATAGGAATTATGAGTAGGCCGACTTCCAGCGATGAATAGTTTTTTAACTTGTGGAAGCGTGATTTAACGTGAGGTCATGATTTTTACAAACGCTCGTTATCTCACAATAACTCGAGTAAAACGAAATTTTGAAGTCTGTCGGACGAGAGGTAACTTGATGTTACGTAATTTTTATTACTTACAATACAAAAAGATGAATTTTGAAAATGAGCGCAGTTGTTATCCTCGAAAACCTGTCAAAGGTGAGGAACTGAAATTAAATATAGGTAAGGTCAAGTCTTTTTCTTGGAGTACCTACATAAATAGTGGTAAATTTTCTCTGATATGCTCTACATTTTATGGATGAATTGGATATACCTTCAGAAATGATTACTTTTTCAGAGTTGTTTGATGTGAGACGACGTGACTTCACATGGTTACAAATACAGTATAAAATGATGAATTATGTGAATTTGAGTTTTATGATACTTGATGGAATTTAAGAAGAGTAGAATCTGTAGAAATTTTATATTTTACAAAATTTATTTGTTCGTGTAAAAGAAATTATCAGTTCAAAAAATAATTATTTTTCAAACAGTGAAATTTTTTAAAGTCAGCTTTTAAGGTACACAAGCGTATCCTCTAATTTTGTTACTGAACATTGAAACTAAAAAAATTAAAAATTTTCAACCTTGAATTTTAAATCACTAAAAAGCAATCATAAGCGTTACTTTTACGAATAATAACTGAGCGACACGTGAAAAAATGTCCGACCATCGATATATGGCGAAAACGAGATACCAATGATACGAAAAAATTATATAATGTTTTGACTGTCTGCCTTTAGTTATTGAAATTCACGTCCACAGAATGTGAATTTTGAGTGGCAACGTCGCAATAATCGTAGTCTTACCATGGTATAAGAAAAAGTGCGCGTCCGACCAAGGCAAGATGGTCCGACCAACGTTACCTCATACACCGGAAAATTTTTCTTAGCATAAGATATTAGAGTGGGTGTATTTTTCCATTGTAACATACTATGGTAGGACCCAACTCAGAATTAAATGGGACCGAGCTTAAACGACATAAAACTATTAAAAAATATCATTGAGAAGGTCAAAACGTTGGTCGGACTTTGCCAATGTCCGACCAACGAAAATGGTCCGACCAGCGTATCACAAAAAGTTTACGAAAAGTCCGACCATCATACGTGATATCAACACACACCCACAAAAATGATTTGAATAAAACTGAACATAACTCAGAAATTTGATAGTAAAAATCTTCTCTTTTTTCTTTTCAAGATTTTTTTCTAAAGGAGGGAGGGGAGAAGTGGAGATTATTTTCATTTTCTGACCAAAGTAAGTCTTTTGAAAGATGTTTTTCCACTTAGTATTTATTTCTCATTTTTGGAGGCTTTATAATTTTGAATTTTCATTCCTCTGAATTTTTTTTTTTTTTCATTTTCAAGGTAATAGTAAGGTTTTTTTCTTAATTCTTAGACAGTTCATCATTTTTTGATCATGTTTCAATTTTAAGAAGTCCCAAGTCGACATATAAAATCTATGAGCCATTTCAAAATACTCAAGTCTGAACAACTTACCTGTCATGTGTAGAATGTTAAACCTCGCATTTCCTTCATTTTTTATTGGAAAAAATTTTTCATGAAATTTTTTGACTTTCATGAGCTACGAAAACTTTTCAAACTACTCTCTATTGAACTTATAAAATATATTTACATTTCAGAGATGGACAAATTTGTTTGTAAATCGAATCGATTGAGTTTTCTACGAATTTATTCGTAGACATCGAATAATTGGATACGAGCATTATTAATTACCGGCTTTCTTTCTTTAAGAACATGGCTGATTGTTTACCGTGAATACTCCATTAATTAAAATTTAAAACAAAACATCCCACACAGTTGTAAGGTGGCTTGAAATTTTGAACTCTGATGTTTGAACACGTGACAACGAAAAATGAAGCTGACTAATTGGCTGGTTCAATTTCAGTTTCAGCAAGAGTAAGATAGCTTGTTCGATCGATTCACAATTCACGATTGGTCGACGTTCATTTAAAAATGAATCCATTCGCTTCCCATCCCTGTATACGTTTTATTCATAAAAAATAAAATCGTACGTTAAAATGAAAAACGCACTGAAAAATATTTATTACTTTATTAAACAACTTCATCCGATTTATTACACTTTGTATTGAAATATTAACATGAAAAAAAGACGTATTACCAATTCTACGATACAAAAAAAATTACATTCACGATATCTAACTGACTTGCATTAGAAAAATATCAATTGACAAATCCCACTTTACAACCGATTCGTTTAATACTGGTAAATTAAATCTTCTTCGCGATTCCAGTATGATTCGAAAAATTCGTAACGTAAATGCCACTCATAAGGCCGGAAATCACCGCGTCATTTTCCAGCCAACCAATGTGGACGGAATAATCACCTATGGTTAACGTCGAAAGAATAATTTTGCCTTGACGGTATCGAAAGTCCAAAATATCACAATGTTACAAATGAGAAAAATGAATAAATATACGGAGTACCTAAAAAAAATGCACATAAGCTGCACTTACTAACTTGTGAAACAAGTGGGGATCGAGCGAAACGTAAACATGATTTTAAAAATTACCATCTTCAGGCTGCTTTACACGACATCGAAGAACACATTCTGGAAATTTACCGTTTAACGAGCTTACGAAAATAGAAAAAAAGAACAAATAATGCGCGTAATACTCACAAAAACACGACACACGTAACCTACTTAACCAAAAATTAAAAATGGTACTAAAGAGCATAAACGTAATATAAACTGATACACTGTATCAACCAAAATCGTAACTAAAAGGAGATCTTACTACTATAACATTATAACATAGTATTATAAAATCAACCAATTTGTGCGTGTAGCACAAGAAATTTTGATGCAGTCGCTTTGGTATTTTCGCGCAGCTAGCGAAGTATTTTTTTCCACGTTTACTGATGAATATAATATAAAAAGCGATACATTATATCACAATGGAATTTTATTCCGGCGAACAATTTGCGCTGTTTCTACCACGTCGGGATTTTGAGTTATCAAACTGAATGCTTGGTATACTATAAATTGATTCGTCTGAAAAAATAAAAAAAATGAAATAAAAAATAAAGATAAATTCTCCGAGAAAAATAGAGCCATTGTAAGCAGTGTTGCCACGGTCTTCATTAAAAATGAATTGAATCAAGGATCACGAATCTTCTTGTGAAAACTGACCCAGATCACGAATCACGAATCACTGATCAAGCTCCAAAAAAGATTTGGATCGCGGATCATGAATCATTTTTTTTACAGTTTGTGTAGCATAATAGCAATAATCGCATAAAATAAAATAAAAAAACACTTCAATTTTGATTAAAAAACATGTTTTTTACACTTGAAAAAATATAAAACAATTTTGCAAATAAAGATTAACTAGTTTCGTAGTTTCAGAGTTTCAGAACATAGAATTTTTTTTGTGGAGCAAAAATAAAATGATCCGTATGGGGAAATGAATTGGATCACAGATTACGAATCCTATTTCTGAAAACTGATCTGGACCACGGGTCACAGATCAACCCTAAAAAATAGGACCCAGATCATGGATCACGGATCACAAATTATGATTCGGATCATTTTTTGATCTATGGGGAAAATAAACCCAGTTATGCCCCTAACTAGCTTACAGCGCAAAGAAATGCGCCCAAATAATTTAAAAACACAAGTAAATGTGCTTAAATAAGTTTATAGCACAAATTAATGCGCTGGTATTTTTTGAAAAAGCACTGAAAGCATCTAAAAGTACTTACTCTATTAAAATGCTAAAAGCACAAATATTCAGAGTCAATTTAGATGTTAAACCTTGTATTTCAAATTGAGAACTGTACAGTAGTATGAGCCTGTAAGTTTGTTCGTTTTGCTACACTCATTTTACACTAGTGTACACGATGTGTACATTATGTGTATATCGGTACACACTCAGTGCAATCCGTTATTCAGACATAAACGAACAGTTCAGTGTAAGTTACAAGTAGTTATGAGTTCGTTATCATTATCATTTATCTATCAGGCGGTGTTGAGTGGTTCATATCATTAAACACTTTAATTTTTTCATTTATGATGGATATGTTTGAAACATATGCTTTTGTTTTTAATTCTTCTTCTGATGATGAGGAAGTAAAAATGATTCTATCTCAACCAACAAAGATCCCTACAATCCTAATTATTGAAAAATAGAAAAAAAATAAACGACATGATCTCCAATGATAGTGTTTTATTGAAAATTAAAAAAATAAATAAATAAATAACAACAACAAACCAAGATGTCTTACACTTTCTTACACTGATCTCCCACTTACTTTTAGTTAGTGTGAAAAGAGTATACACTGAGTATACACCAAGTGTACGCGTAGTCAAAATGAACAACAATACTTAGTGTACACTGGACAAAACTAATGCATTTGTGTCCAGAGGGTAAAAAGTATAAGCAAAACGAACAGGCTTAGTAGCTCCTTATGTACTCACTGGTTCAGGCAACCTTTTGTTGGTGGCCAATTATACATAGATTTTGAAGCCACGTAAGGTTGAGTTAAAAAAAGAAGATTTTGAGATCTGAAATGTTGGCCACCAACAGCCAAAGACTTGTGGCGTTACACCATAAAACTGAAATAAAATTACGCCCAACAATCGACACTTACCATCCAATAATTTATGCACGTCTGGACCGAGATCTTCGAAATAAGGATGGTGCATTGCATCAAAAGCTGATGTTCTTTTCTTAGCATCGTACTAAGAAAAAAATACACTCGTTAAAACTATTTCATTATACATCGAATTTCAACTTCTCCAGCATCACTTACCAATAAAAACCTCTCTAATAAATCAATGGCAGTTTGATCAAAACGCGAACTCATCGAACACAGTGACTTTTTACGATATTCTGGATACGTCATCTGTATTTCAAGATGAGGCCAACAGTCTTTCGGCGGTGTACCTAATACCTTAAAAATTAAACGCAACTGATCGTCTACCGAAGAGCCGGGAAATAATGGACGACCATTGACCATTTCGAAAAATATGCATCCGACACCCCTATAGGCAGAAAACTATCTCGGTTATAGATGCTGTGCGAAATCGTACTTCGTATTTGAAATTAATTTAACAGAATACCATACCACATATCAATTTGAGTCGAATACTGTGTACTACCGAGTAACACATCAGGCGGCCTATACCATAAAGTCACAACCTCGTTCGAATATGTTTTCGTTGGCACTGATTTCGCTCGCGCTAAACCGAAATCTCCTAACTGAAACGGAACATAAAGAATTACGAATCGTCAATGATATAAAATTATTACGACAAAATTCCTACTCACTTTCAGTTCGCCTTTATCGTTAATTAGCAAATTTTGAGGCTTTAAATCTCTATGCAAAATTCTTCGTCTATGGCAATATGCTAATCCTCGCAATAATTGAAATAGGAACAACTGCAACAAATTTATTATTATCGTTAAAATCTTTGAAATCATCCAGTTTTAAGTAAAATACATTTTTTCCAGAAATCCTAAAAAAAACACACATTTTTCATTTTCTGGGGCAAAATATCAATTTTTAAAATTTGACATTTCTACTAAACATTTCTTATCACGTTGAAAGAAAATGATATTAGAATGTCTCATAGTACAAGCTTATTAGAAACCGATTGCAAATGAACTTAAGGAGCTGAAAGTTGTATATGTTGTGTCCCTGACTCAAGAACGAAAATTTCGAACTAATTGCCTCATCTTCTCCTCTTCTCAAAATCTCATTTTGAAATGAATCAAAAAAACAAAAAATGTATGTTATGCTTATAAAAATGAATTTTCGGACAAGTAAATATTATTTTCATTTTAAAGTCATATTTGGCATCTAAAAACCGAAAAAAAATTTAGCCAACAATTTTTCTTAGATTTTGGAGATCTAATTGGTATTTTTTTCAAAAAATAATGATTTTGGTCATTTACAAAAATGAACGACAAATCTGTAATCCATTGATCATGTGTACCATATGGACTTAATTTATGTTACTTCAGACTCGTGAAGGAAAATACATTCGATCTTCATCTCACAAAGCTTTCCAAAACATGATATTTTTGCTTTAAAATGACTTCGTATTAAGTTTTCAGCATCAAAAAGCTCATATGTACTTCAAGAACCTTAGCAGAAAAAAAAAGAAAAAAAAGAAACTTAGTTTGTCTCCAGAGTTCGAAGACGCTTAAATTAAGCATCCACTGTGCACTTGACCAATAAATCATCCATCTGTCATTTATTTTTGAGAAACTAAAATTGGTGCTTTAAAAAAAAAATCAAACTAAAAAAACGACGGTCAATTCTATTTTTCACTCTTTGAATGACAAAATATGACCTTGGAAAGTGAAAAATGTTCAACTGAAAGAATATTCCTTTTTTCTTAATTACAATATTTTTATGCCTTAAGACTTCGTTCTATGAGATCTAAAAACTGAAAGGCGGGCTGACACTTTTACGACCTCTTTATGGTGTAATTAAGCAGCTATTGCGACTCCGCTTGCTTCATTTTTTCAGAAAAAAAAAAAAAAAAAAAAAAAAACGAAATTCAGTCCATAATACACGCCCAAGAACATAAAAAATTTCAACAATATTCCGCTCGAAAACACATTAATTAGTTTTATTTCATTTTTTTTTTTAAATTGTTTGTACCAACAATTCAACTTTCTATTTTTTTCAATTTTATGGATTCGTAAGTCTCTCTTTCGGATAGCTAACGAACTTTAAAAATTGTTTGTCTCTACTCTCTAGGTAAATTCGTTTGCATTTACAAGAACTGAAAGTGGCTGAAGTTTCGTAAAAATTTAAAAATGTCAGAAATTAAGGGAATCCTTTCTTTTTTCATGGAGTTGGAGGCGGATTCTGGGAGAGCTGATAGTGGTTTTTTTGCCTCTGAGACAAAACTAACTCATAAAACTACTGAAATCGAAGGTCATGAGGTAAAACGCTACATTGAATTAATACGGAACGATTCTTTGTTTACTCATATAAACGTCACTACATCCGCACTTCAACGATAATGATAATTTTTATTTCAAAAATTGCTCATAAAAATAAAAATAAAATTCGTCGATCCTCAAAAATCTTATTATTTTTACCTCGCTCGCGACAAAATGCAATAAAATCTAATTAATTTCTTCGCAATAATTCAACGTATTATGGTAGATACGAGGACATCAGTATAATTTTTTTCACATTTTAAATTCGTTATCATCTCAACACACAGAAACTCAAATGCCACCACATCACAGTATCCAATTGGCAACTAATACTTTATTTGGAACACCATAAAATACGAATGGCTCGACGCCTATATCAATAAACAATAAACATACGCGAATTTAACAAAACCTCACACCAACAGCATACAAATGCGCTGAGAATGTCACGTTAGCACGTAATACATTGCGTAGAAATCGAATTAAATCGCCGGCTGAGCGTTCAATTCGATCGTACGCATCCGTCATCCTCCGATCAACCATCAACGTCCGTCCGAGACCGAAAAATCACAAACATTTTCCACTCCAGCGTTCACACGTGTTGGCGTGCTGAAAATCCCACGCATGTGTGCATAAAAATACGCCTCGTACAAAAATTTTCCTTCGATAATCGACTTGATTAGAATTTATCGTCGATATTGTTTTCAGCGAAAATTACTTTTTTCGGCGTACTGCAACGTTATGAATATGGTAATCGAATGCGACCGGGTACGGCTTCCCTTTCGGCGCGATTAGCTACTCGTGTTACGCTGCGTAAGCCAGACTGTACGCGAGGCCGTACGAACGATCATCATCCACTTCATTAGCACTACACACGTAAAGATCACAGCGCAGGGGAAACTACACGGCGAGGGGGCAGGCAGAATAAGCATATAACCTACTTTAACGTTATACAAATTCAACACGTTTCCGCATTCGTCCATGTACTGCTTCAAGTCTCTATCCAAATACTCGAACACAAGCGTAAGAGATTTTTCCGTATGAATAATATCGTGTAAGGTAACTGCAAGATAACGACAACAAATAACCTCATTTACGTGTACAAATAAAATTATCGCAAAATGTGAAAAAAAAAATAATAAATTACGCGAATTTTCGCTCTCCGCTTTACCTATATCTATGTATCTGTATCTACTACACGTACCAATATTCGCATGCCTTAATTCCTTCAACAGCGACACCTCTCTAATGGCTGTACACGGAGCGCCTTCTTCGTGCTCCAAAAGTATTTCTTTCAGAGCTACCAGCTTATCGGTTAGTCGTGATTTACCTTTATACACGGTAGCGTAAGTACCCTAAATACAGGACATAGGTTAGCGTTAAATTCTTTCGTATTATACGAGTAAACTACGTTCTACGAGTTCGTCAGCGTACATCACTCGGGTACGTTTAATCGCTCGACGTCGCGTCGCTTTCCAACGCCGTACGCACGTTAACTCGACGTAAATGTATTTTTAATTGTCATAATTTACGACACACGTTCGCACGTAGCACGCGACCAATAAATACCTCCTTTTCTCCTTCTCTCGCCAACACAACTATATAAAAAAATCGCCGCTCGTAGCGTTTCGAGCGGGTAAAAACGACGCCGATAAGTGAACGCGTTGCTTACCTGTCCTAGTTTGCGCAATTTTATATACGTCTCGGTACGACCGAATCCGATTTCGGATAGAGATTGACGTCGGGAAGCTCGGCTCAGTGGTCCCATGTATTCTGGACTTTCTAGCGTCTTCGATATGAAAGACTCTGGTAAATGGAGATCAGTCGGAAGCGAAAGTCGTTTATTTATATCCTGCAAAGTGCAAAGTAAAGTTAACCATTAGCGATAAAATACAAAGGAAAAAAACACTATATACACGTACGAGCGTATTAGTCCAATAAATCGAGTCCACGTAAGGATTATTTACAGGAAAAATTCCCAACGGACTTTCTTTTATATATGTAGAGACTAGCTCCACTAACAGCATCTTTACAGTTCCCATTCCTACGTAGTGAACCTATAGCTCACTTGAAGGTGAGTAGTGAAGCCCCCAGAAAACGGGTTTTTCGTTATATCTCCTCAGGGTTTGATCGTAGGACAAAAAGACCTCAGTGCAATTTTATTCCACACTAAATTATCCGCAACTATTAAATGGACATTTTTGTGGCTACGACTCACAGGTGGGGAGTTAAGGGTGTTTGAAAAATTTTAAACCGATTAGGAAAAGTCTAGAACTGCGAACATTTTTTTTTAGCTGAATTTTTAATAAAAGGGAAAGCTATTACAGCCTACCTCATTTGTGGAGGGAGGGAAGGGGGTTCTTCAAATCTTATCGTTTCAGACCATTTGTAATCATCTTGCAAATGCACAACTTTTTGATATATATATATACGTATATATCCGAGATCCGGGATATGATACAGACGATCTGAGACCCATTTCCATTTAAAGAGCTAGAGAGATGACAGTTAGTATTTTGAAAATTACTAAAACTAGTGCCTCCTCGCCCCTTCGGGGCTCGCAATAAAAATTAAATGAAGAAAAAAAAGTTATTGTATCAGACAAGTACTGCTACATTACAAACTGCACAACCCAATTTATTCTTATTTGTTACCCCCGACCAAGAATTCTTCCTTTCAGGATTGGCTCCCCCCTTTATACTTTTGTATACCTGCCATTTTAAACAATTTTTATAACTTTACCTTTACTCTTGCCTAAGTACAAAGCTTTTATTAAGGTTCATCACCTTTTTTCCCTTTTGTATACGTACTATCCTTTGTACTTTTTATACCTGCTACTCAAAACAAATTTATGACTTACTCTTGCGTATGTACAAGGCTTTTATTAAAATTTACAACCTTTCTTTCCTTTGTATACGTGCTATCTTTTACATAGTTTTTATACCTGCTATTCAAAACAAGGATGCGCGCGCATCTCAAAACCGATTTCATTTTGATTTTAATATATAGAGAGATATAATTTTTTTGGAAACCGAGGAAGGGTAAGGAATACTTTGAGTTCAGTTATACAAAAAGTTTGTAGCAGTAGAGATTTGACATATGCATCTAAGACCCGAAGTGGGTCTCAGTAGGATAGCACAATATACTGGGTCTCAGATAGTTAAAATTCATACATAAACAATCAAACATATACATACAAACAGATATGCTACTAACAATCTGAGACCGATGCAAAAATTCCCCAAACGACTCCCGGGTATGCAACTCGCAAACAATGACCTTTACCATCGCCAAACAATCCGATACCCGAAAAGGGCCTTGGATCGTCAAAACGGATCTTGCATTGATATAAACAATCACACCTATACAGAGTGTTCCGGAAGTGACCAGTCAAACTTTGCCATTGAGTAGCATGCGATGAGGTGAGTAAAAAATGTCATGTACATATAAAGCCTATCATGAAAATTGTAGGCGCTGGTACGAGATAAAGTTGATCAAATAAAATTATGACCCCTTTGACTGTAGGCTAGGCAAATAGCATTGCACAACAGTTCATGAAATAAAGTTGCGCCCAAAGATGGTCATTATGAATGTAATTTGCCTAGCCTACAATCGAAGGGACATAACTTTATTTGATTAACTTCATCTCGTGCCAGCGCCTGCAATTTTCACGATAGGCTATATATGTACAAAACATTTTTTAGTAGTCTCATTGCATAATACCTAATAGCAACGGTTGATTGGCCACTTTCGAAACACCCCCCCTCCCCCGGTGCGCCCTCGAGTATCAATGAAAACTGGTCAAAATTTGGTGAAAAACTCTTCTTCAAAATGAGAAAAATGAACTTTTTTGTTTTTTCGATACACTTCGAAATGGCGAATCACTCGATTTTCGAGAGAGGCTGGAGGGGAGCCAAATAGTTCGAAATTTTCGTTTTAAATCTCATATGAAAGAGCGAGTCACGCACACCAACATATCCATATTTCAGCTTCCCAAGTGCATTTGGAGAGGAGTTAGAGCAAAAAAAAGGCTTTTAGAGGAAGTTTTGAGTCATACAATTTCGACTCCAAATCAATCTAGAAAAGTCGAACTTTGGCTCCGGAACATGACGCCCTAAATTAGGGTCAAAATCAATCCAAAATGGTGGATTATCGAAATTTGAGTATTACACAGTAACAAATTTAAATAAAACGAAAATCACTACAAAAAAACATACGCTTTTAAATCACTAATTTTACAACTAACGGGCGAAGAAGTGAGCAATTGTTGTAGAATGGTCAAGGATGAAAAATAAATTAATCATTGCATTCGGCGCTCCTAAATACCTATAAAATGATATGCCACAAATTTATAGATATTACGTATCAGATGTAAAGGAAATTTTCTCTGCTTTGACCCCCTCCTCTCCCGCTCTCTTGGGGCACACATGAAAATGAATGACTCTATAGTACTGATTTTAATCGAAAAAACAAAAAAACCTTTTCTGCATTTTTAAGAGTAGTCTCTCACCAAATGCTAAGCGAATTTCATGAATACTCCCTCCCACCCGATGTTACCAGATGATGATAAATGGTTTGAAACGCGAAGATTTGAAGACCTCTCTCCCGACTCTCCTTCCAAAATTAGGCGAGCTATAATAGCTATCATTTTATTGAAAACTCAGCTAATTACCCTGACTATAGAATGGACACTGGAAGTGTCTCATTACGCTCATATAGCTCGTACTTATCGCTACAAAGATAATTAAATAATCACGATTTGATTTTAAATGTAAATAAAACCCCAGCATCCGCTTTATCTCTAACGGAAATTCGAATTATAAAATATCAACTACTACGATAGTCGTGTTATTCTACGCATAAAAATATACGCAATGTATTTTTCAACATGACCGCTAGGATGGAAGGAAATATTTTTCTTCGAAACTAAAAACTTTGTGTTTCAAAAGTTATCAAATGAGCGCATATTTCAAAAATTCATAATTCGAGGCAAAGGAACTTCGACTAAAATCAACTCTTTTCAATTTCTTCAGCAATAATCCGGGATATAAAACTGTTCACGTTTTCCTCAAATCCTATACTAACTTCGAGATAAGTAGAAAAATACGTATAGCATTGAAAAAAAAAAAATCATTTCGATTGGTAACATCGTGTTCCCAGCACAGATAAGGTAAAGAAAGGTATGACTCGACGGAGAAAAAAATAAACGGAAATTTATACGGTACGTCATTTGTCTTTCTCAAGCTGACAACAAAAACAAAATCGATATAACCATAATTAGGGTCAGAATTCATATACCCGATACGATTGGTATAGTTCTGTTGGAACATGCGAAAAATAAAATTCAATTTTTAGCTGAATTTTCAATGAAAAACTAAGCTATCACAGCCTACCTGATTTCGCAAGAAGAGAATGTGAGGCAGGTTCAGTAATTTTGGTATTTTCTGCGAAAAAAAAGAACCCAAATTTCACATACGATGTCCCTAATTCCCCATCATCATTTTTGGGTACTTCAAAGATTCTTAGTTGAACTCTAAACCTTTCTGTTTTTTAAAGAGCATTTCAACCTTATCCTAACACTTAATTTTTCATACATAACTTACTGAAAATCTTCACTCATAGACAAAGTTGGAGCTAAAAATATATTTTAAGGATGAAAGCAAATAATAATTTTCAGAATCATCCATATAATCACTAGATATACCCACGAAGTTCAAAAATTGTATGCAGTGTCAGTTCGGACTATAATATTATACCTCAAGTTTGGATTAAAAAAGAATCCAAAATAAATATATTTAAATTTAAGAAAGCTTGTGAAGCCACAAAGAGTTCATTTCACAAATAATGGAAGCAAGAATGAAGAATTCTGCAACATTATTTTCAAGCTTGAACCTTTGTAAATCAAAAATCCAGTTCTAACAACGAGACACAGCTGTCAACATTTTTAGCTGAGTTTTCAACTTAAAATGATAGTAATGCCTGATTTAAAAATGAGTGATCGGAGAAGGGGGGGGGGAGAATTTCATATATTTGCGTTTCAGGTCATTTTAGTATTTTCACGATATCAATTCGAAAAATTAATTTTGTCCTGCGTTAACTAAACCTTCTACACCTTGCACGTGCCTCCAATTTCGAAATTATTCGTCGATACTCGCAATAAACCAAATTTTAAATTAAATTTCCTCAAATGTTCGCTCGATTTACGGCGATAAAATTTCCATACTACGAAAGAGTGTGAGAGACATTGAAACCATTTGAATACTGGGACATTTCATCAATAACAAGGTATCTTAATGAATTCGCATTACCGTTATCGATAAATCGATTAAGATTATAGCTCGATTTTTCTCAATCTTACATTACTTCTAATATTCCGAAATACACTTATGACAGCTCAGCAGCGATAATATCTACCTCATAGGTATTAAGTTCAGGCGATAAAGCTTTGAAATAAAATATTACTGCCGAGTTGAAGCTTCGTATAGAACATATACATTATACACACCATTCTTATCATATTTTACGAAGCCCTTCAAAGTCTCATTGTTGACCAAAGGTAAAAAATATCAGTTTTTCGTCCATGACACGTTAATGAAGCGCTTAAACCTGACAATAGAAGTTATTAGAAAAGAAACTCGTAAAATTTCCAATAAAAAACATTTCATTCATTTTTTATCGTAGAGTTCCCCTAAAGACTAGTATAAGAAGGAGAAAATATGCCTCCTTTTTAGAATATTTAAAGAAATACTGATACAAATATGATTGATGTTTGTCGTCTTAGTGATACCTAATATCAGAATTCCTCCCTATAGGGACGCTCGCACGATTTAAATCAACTACACATGTGCTCCGATACCATTCGATGGTCGAGTAACATATACGTCACCTTTATCACCGGACATCGGCAGCAGACCTGCGGAGACGAGTAGTCCTAGGGTCGTTCCAAGAGGGAGAAAGGGGTGAATTTATTACTCAGTTGCCTGCAGACGCTGAGCATACCGCGTCTCGCTGAGCGTTGATGCTGGCGCTTCATCGTGGCCGCACAGTGCCTAGCGATATCACGCAAAATGGCATCACTGGTGTGATCCCAGGCACTCAATGAGCCTAGGACAACCTTGTCGACGGAAACACAATAACCTTTAGCATGAAGAGCCACCGCAACGCGCGCGTATTTGTTAATCTTTCCCTCGCGGATCGTTGCGAAAGCCGAGTACTGGTTTTCGAAAAGGATAGTCGTGTCAACGATTGCCACCAACCTCGCAGCTTCATCGACGAGAACAAGATCCGAGCGGAGGTTACTTTCAACCTCATGCGTTTCTCTTTATACCCGCACCTCACCCTAAACACCCCTCGGAACAGCAATGACTAGCTTTTCCAAGATGGCATTATGCCTTCTCTTCCATGCCACTGAATACTGTGGGCAGGGGTTGAGAACGTGGAGTAAGGATTCAAGAGCATAGCCGCATCTCCTACACTTCGCATCGCGATGGCCTGTATTCCATCTTTTTGCCCCGTTTCGGGGCTGCAGGTCCAGTCGTGCTTGGTGTATGAATCGCCAGTCAGCCGCATGTACCTTCCACTTACAATGAAGTAGTTGGACACCGTGAGCCGATTGAATGACTTTCTGTGGGCCAAACATCTGTATTGCGATGCATCAAAACATCAGGATGGTACTGATTATTTAACTGCCAACCAAAACTGCAAAGTATCATATCCCTCACCACAACTATTTTCAATACTCTTCAGAGTTCTCACTTGAAAAAACTCCTGTACAGTTTTCGGGCATATGGGTCAGGAGAAGGGATGCGGCGAAGCTATATTAATAAGGAGCAATTCTTCGTACATAACTTTGTGGATGGGGCGACTTTTTTAATTAGTAAGCTGTACTTTGTTCTTGAATTCTGAGCAAAATTTTTTAAATTGGGAGTAAGGAAGAAGAATAAATATTTCATTTCTGAATTTTTTCTACCAGTAGAAGTAATAATTCACATAATGCACAACCAGCCATTTCTGTTTTTTTGTTTTTTTTTTTTTAATTTAAATTTTTTTTTTTATTTGATCAAATGTTATACTGCATATGCTATTTCATTCAAATATCTATTTTGGTAAAATGGCATTTTAACCATTCACCAAAACTCACGCAGTTTCGTGTGTATGAAATTTATTACATTGAGACACAGCCGGTATGAAAGATAATTCTGCCGTATGATTTTGTGTCATGATTTATTGCAAAATTTTTGGTCACAGGACATTACAGTTCACTTTGGGGAGGGTGGGGCTCCCCGTAAGCCTTGGGAGATCGCCGCAACCCTGGTCAAGGAGTACTACATTAAATAATACATTAAAATTTCCTTTCATTTAGGGTCAAGTATGACTCCCAGTATGAAACACCTCTCAAAATGAATTTTTGCATATATCTCAGCAAATATGACACCCGAAGAAAAATGATAATAAACAAAATTAAACTACTTTTAATTTTGATGAAAAAAGGTTTCAAGTGTTTTTTTTTTTTTAGGTTTGATTTTTGCATTTATCTCGGTAAACATGGGGTTTGGCAGAAAAATAGTTATATACAAAATGATCATACTCCTAATTTCCTACAAAATAGATGTAGTCCATTTCATACATAAGATGCACCAGAGTGCGAGAAAACGACCTCAACCTCTGCCTCAGTGTAAAGTGAAGAAAAAAATGTCTTCCAATTGCGATTAAATTTCAATATGTTCTTCATTTGAAGTTGAAAGAGCCCACACCAAATTTTAAGCCCTTAGTGACTATTCTGAGAGGAGCTAAAGGCTTCTAAAGTAGTTACATTCTCAAACAAATCCTTAATTTCCGACATTCTGCCACACAAAAAGGGGTAGGAGAGACACACAACAACACTCAAACGATATGGTTTGAGATGCTTAATTATTTCGTACATAGCTATTTTTCTCGTAAACATGCGAAAATCATACTCAAATGAACATGTTGAATCGTCAAACCGAAATAAGTACATGAGGAGCTTTTTTGGCTTACGAAGCATTTCTCCGAAAAAACGCTCAAGACTTTTTAGTTCAATATTAAAAATAGAATAATTTTATTCGTAATCATTTTTTTTTTTTGTAGGTATCATATTCACCTAGATATATACTAAAAAATCATTTTGAGAGGAGTTTTATTCACCTTAGGAGTCATACTTGAGACTGAACGAAAGATTATGGTATGTTATTTTGACTGATACCCAAAAATAACATTTCTCTATTCAATTTTTGTGAAAAATCAACCATTATGATTTGAAAAGGGTAAATAATAGGTGTTCAATCGACATTTTTAATTTTACATTGAAAAAAAATTGTGATTTATTCGCTCATAAATCCGCTAAAAATAGTCATAAAATTTTGAAAATTTTCTAGTGCATAGTTGTTGAGATTCTAAGTTCACTTCACTGAGGCCATCTCGATCCGAGCAACAGAAGATTTTTTTTTCAAGCGCAGCTCGACCAAAACTTCGTCCCTCAAGCCTGAAACTACACTTCGGTGATATGATTATGGTACCCTGGTTTTCTAGTACTCCTTTTTCCAAAAACAATGACTGAAATTATCGATTAGTGTGGTCGAAATGAATATAATTTAGTAATTTCCAATGAACATCCATTTTTATGAATTAATTTCTGACCCAACTGTACGTACGAGTTACATTACAGCGTAAAATAAAAAAAAAAGGAATTCCCCGGTAATAATCAACATCTTCATATCGATTAAAAATTCCGCGTATTCGATGAGGTAATCCATCATACACGAGTACGAATACACTTAAAGTAATACGAGTACACCCACCCATGTACTAGTAATTCTATACAGGCTATAGTACCTCGGCGAAAAGCTCTATAGCTTCTATTATACCTAAATACGAGTAAAAAATTAAACGCAATTGCGCGCGTTCTCGATAATACGCCAATACATCGTATACACTTACACAGAATACGTATAGATTATCGTTAATGACGTGAGACTCAGATGTTACGAAATTTCCTTTTTTTTTCTTCCGAATCATTCGAGAATGATATTTGTTTACTTCGATGTCGCAACCATCTATACACTCTACAGTCGAGTGAACATCTTCGTAATATATTTTTATGGTTTAGTTTCTAAATATATATTTATAAATTCTTACGAGTAGATTATCCAAGGCATCTTAGCTCGACGGGATTTCTCGATATTAATTTTTGTTTACTTTTCGCTACTGTAAACGTTCCTCGGAAAATCTATCCTTCGCGTATCGCGTGCCTAGCGAAAATTTTTTTCTCCATCGTATACCCACACATTTAACGATCTTTCCGTAGAATGGCCTTTTTGAACGTTATTAACGAAATTACAACGCTCGTATTCAAATTACAAGATATACTACGTGGAAAAATCGACCGAGCAGGCTGAGTGGGTAAATTCATTTCCAACGAATGCCTACAAAAGCTCCAAAAAGACTATCTCTTTGACGTCTCGATGGGTCTTTATTTTTAGATAGTCTGACGCACGTATCGGATCCTTCGACGATATAATCTCCGCGTCGTCGACGAATTCGCGTGATTTTTCTCCGTCAAGGACGTCGTTCGAGTGTTTTCCATCGCGAAAATGTCTTTTCCAAACGTCTAATACCTTCGCTCGTTTTCGCCCAGTCGAGTCGAAAATTATAATATACGAAATTTCGCTCATTACCCTTATCAATGACGTAAGTCGAGAAAAGCCTTTGGAACTTCCTCCTTTATAGTTTTTTTTTTTTTTTTTTTCAAGGTGAACTTACGCAGTCTACGTCTACGGCGTCTATTACGAAGACAGAAAGCTTTTTTTAATAGGTATAGTCGTTTAGCGATTATGTAAGGAATTCGAGTATCGTTATTTTCGAAGCGATGTTGATATCGAATTTTTTGCCTCCTTGTTCGTTTATATCTATGGGTATTTCAAGGTAATATATGCGCGTATGATGCTGAATTTCATAATTTATGGATTGCGGCGCGTAAAGCCCACGTAATATAATCGAGCGCTTTTCTACCGTAATTGTTGGTTAATACGTGCGATTTGCCCCCACTCCGCGATGAATTATGGCGGCGAACTACCGAAAGCATTGTTTAAACGATATTATACTTTTTTTCCTGTACATTTCTTTCCGTTTGAATTCTACTAGAATATCAACGATCGTAATGAATTATTTTTATCAAAGAGTTTAATTGTTTGCATCGTTAATTCCATCAATTATATTTGGACACAGAGTTTCTTGAAGGCAAAAGATAAAGGAAAGAAGTTAGCTCCCCTGAATTGGAGCTTTCTAATGAGTTGAAAAGAATGAAGAGAAAGGCATTTTTCTTTAATGTTGAAAAGTGAAGAAAAAAATACAAATAAAAATAACGCAAAAAAATTAGTAAAATATTCAAAAGTCAAACAGATGTCATAAAATTCTCGAGAAAAAAATATAATAAAATTAAAGAATTATTAAAATTAAAAAAATACTTTTAAAAAGTTGAAAAATATAAAATTTTCAAAAATTGAAGAAACGGCTAAAAAAAAAACAACGTAAAAACATTTTGAAATGAAAAAAATGTCCAAAATGATGAAAATATTCAATTTTTGACAAAAAAATTCAGCGAAACGAGAAGGCTCAAAAATGTTTTTTTTTTCAACTGAAATTTTTCACATATAAAAAAATGAATTCTTCAAAAAAAAAAAAAATATTCGTCACGTACAGCACGAAAATTAATTCACCTCAGGTTGGATTTGGGGTCTTCAAGGTCCTGAAGTGTCACTCATAAAACAGTCTTTTTTATTGATATCAGATAATGACGGTGGAAGGTGAAGTAGTGTAAGTGATTTTCACCACACTCCCCACCTACCCCAATCAAATTTAGAGGAGATGAACTATTGTTCTCCCCTTCCAATACGTTCAGAATTCAATTTGATTTAAGGATTACTGGAGACTCATTATCTCTAACAACTACACATTATCGATTTTTTACCATCCCCCCTTCCCTCTTCCTTCCCTCCTAACAAAAAATTCCGCTGCCACTAGTACTGAGAGAAAAATGGCATTCATGCCCCCCCTTCCTTCTAAAAAAACTCATCTTGATGAAATAATATTAACACTTTCTACAGGGGGATTCCAAAGTTTTCAACCTTTAAACTTGTGTTTTCATGTTATGAACACTTTTTTCCATTATTTTGGTGATTTTTTTTCTTTTCCTTATTTATATATTAATTTGCTATTTGAAGATTCCTTTCTTTTTTGATCATTTTTTCATTTCCATTCTTCTTTTTTTTTTGTCATTTATACATTTTTAATACTTGGACAGGTTTTCCTTTTTGTATTTTTTTTTTCATTTCATCTTTTTTTTGCTAATTCAGAATTTTTTCATTTTTTGGACATTTTTCAAAATTACAATCAATTCTCATTTTTAATGAACATTTTTCCTTTTATTAAATATATTTTTATTTATTTATTATTTTTTTTAATGAGCGAATATTCTAATTTTTTGAGCGTTTTTTCCTTTCTTAATAACTTTTCTTTTGTTCATTTATGAATTCTTCTTAATTTTTGGGATATGCTTTCCTTTTTGTAAATTATTTTAATTTTATATTTCAACATTTTTGTTCATCTTTTATGAATTTTTTTCATTTTTTAGAAGTTTTTTTTTTTGAAAATTAAAAAAAATTTACAAGAGAAATTTTCATTTTTAGATATTATAATTTTTTGGACATTTTTTTCCTTCTTGGTAATTTTTTCATGTAATTTTTAGTTTACAACTTTTTCTTAGTTGATTTATGCTTACTTTCCTATTTTTGGATATTTTTTCCGACTTGGTGATTTTTTTTCATTTTAGAAAATTTGTAGAACATTTTTTTTATGTTGAGAATTTTTTTTCTCTCCATTTATGTACTTTTTTTAATTTTTCATTTTATACATTTTGAATAACTTCTTCATCATTTCCTTTGCTTTTGTTGTGTTCCTAATTTCATTCATTTTTGTACATTTTTCAATTTTTGAACGTTTTTAGGCATTTTCTTTAAAAGCCTGGCTTTTCTAAAAATATTTTTGGAGAATTCTTTAAATAGGAATAATTTTAAAAATTCTCTCATTTTTGAATTTTTTTTCATCATAAAACAATTTTTCCCTTTACGAATATTTCTTCACTTTTAGACTTTTTATCAGTTTTGATGTAATTACAATTCTTGATTTCCCTCAAAAACATATATTTATGAAAAAAAAAATCGAACTCTCTGAAATTTCAATTCTTACCACTAAAAAAAGTAAGCATTTTGTTAAAATATTAAAAATCGATGCTTCGAAAGCATTATACCCAATTTCAATACTTCGAGCATCATATTCTACCCCCAGTTTTCAAAGTTTTCCAAACTCTCCCTACATGACACTAAAACATCTCAGCTAAATTTAGCTACCACCAAATTTCACAGACCAAAAAGCGAGCCTCATTAGTTATTCCCATCACAAATGTTTGAAACACCATTCCGATCTATTCCCTTTCCTCCTTTAAGCCATTTACATGGCATACACAGCAGCAAAATAAAACACTCGTAGCTTATCTACAAAATGGTTACGACGCGGAGGAGTTCTCTTCGTGCCGGATTATCTCGAAAAATACCTACACTCGGTCAAAGTCGTGCCTCTTTCAACAGACGTACGATTCGATTCGACGAAACGAAATGTAGGTACAGTCATCGAGTCTCAATAAACATGACGTAACGGTGAACTTTATTATTTCCAATTGAGAATCGCGTGAATAAAATAAGATTTTAGTTTAATTTCACGACCACTTATCCTTGACTTTTGCATCAATCGTAGCATCAAAAATAAACGTACAATTTTAAAATAAAACAGCGTAGTGGCATTGAAGGCGAATACATATCGTAATGTTAATGCTCGGGTTATTTAGAGAGAAAAATTATTTTTTAGGAGGGAAAATTTTCGTTGGTGTGCTGTAACATCTGTCGTATAAATAGCGAAGATAAAATCGCTCTCGAAAGCTCGATGCGTCAAGCGTCATTTTCATAGTTGCTGATAAGAACTAGATAATCGCATGTAAAATATTTGCACTTGACGTGATATACTCGTTGAAGACCTTTCATTTTAATGCTAAACGGGTATCGGGTATTTTCCTTCACCGATCGATGAGTCTGGTGGAAAAATCCGGTCTCAGATTTCGTATAAAAGCTCTGAAGCGAAGTTCGCAGAAAATTCGATGTTGGTAGGTTATCGATTTCAAAACAAGTGATTTTTTACATGTTGATAAATTAAAAGTACAAAGTCAGAAAAAATCAGTATTTTTTTCGAGAGATGAAAGTACAGAAGGGAGGCGTAAATTTTTTCCTACATTTTTTTTTGTTGATAAATGAAAAAGGCCAATTAGCGATTATGCAATTTACTAGGCGACTGGACAAAATAAATTGCTGTAATTTGGTAAATTACGTTATAATACCATCTGCTAACATAGACCGCTTGGTTGCTTTTAAAAAAAATCTACAACCCGAGTAATTGACCCCATTTATATCATAATTCAAGACAATGGAGTTGATATAAAATAACGAAGGCCAATCGATATACCGAAGAGTATAACACTCTGACATTAACGTAACCAGTTTAATTGCCTCTTTTAAATTTCTTTTGTATTTAAAAACAGACTCTCATGTAGACATCGACAGTTCTACAACTACTCAACGCGTTCACGTTAATTGTATCACAATCGTGTAAACAAATTACCTAATTAGGCATACGAGAACGAAAAAGCCAAATAATGGAAGGCGAAAGTAAATTCGAATTTACTTTCGCTCGTTAGCTAAACGCATACGATGCGTACTCACTTCGGCTATCCTTTTAGATTTATTTCGCAACTTCACAGGAGACATTTTTATCTCGACGCTTTCTTCGTTCTCCGGCGTTGTAGCATTATTGAGCGCGGGATTTTCGTGAAGGACGGCTGTGAAATTAAAACGTTATTAATTCTAATATCATTACTAGAGGCGTACAACCTACGCGATAGCGTTAATCAAACAATACGCGAAATTGTGTAAACAAAATGGAAAGAGAGAAAAAAATGCGTACATAATTCTAACAATCGTACAAATTACTCACGATTGACTAATCGATTATGTTAATTAATCTATATTTAGTTGCACTCACCGAGGGTTAAATTTTTGTTACTCTTCATGGCACTCTTCTTTCTTCGTTCACTCAGAGCTGTAAACCAACTGCTAATTTTGTGGCTACTGCTGTGAGTGAACGAGGTAAAAGTATGGCTTTTATGAAGATTAAACGTTTTTATATCTGTTGTATTCTTCTCCATTGTTGTATGGTTGGCGTCACGAAATCAGCTCCCAAGTAAAGCACTAGAAGTTGAATAATACGTTATAATATTCACAAAGAAATTATTAATTACTAGTGGCTAATGGTGATTCATATTTCGTTGATAACTTGACAAAATAATTTTGTACTCGAAGATGCTGCCAGTCATTACCGAAAATTAGATTGCATTGTATAATTATTTAGAAATGAAATTATACAGAAGGAGTCGTTAGGAAGCTCGGAAACTTTGAAGGTAAATTAGTAAAGCGATTTTACAAAAATTTACCATGAAATATGCGAGACAAAATGAGATACCTAAAGCTGCTAACATGTCAATGAAGAAGTAACTAATAAGTACTGTAAATAAAACTACGTAGTACGATTTGCATTATTTGCTTAGATTAAGATGAGTATTGATACTTACAAATATTCGAAGCGATGATTTTTATTAGAGAAGCATTAAAGAATATTCTACATTTTACTTTTCACATTGGCAACGCACCACACCATTAATCAAAACTGAAATTAATTTATTTACGGACAAAAAATTAATTTTTATATCAAAACACACAGATCAAATGTCAAATGAGAAGTTAAAAATATTATGCTTTCGAGAATACTTCTCAGAAAATCCACCAGGGAAACTGATTTTTTAGTGACGTAATGAACGTGAACGAAAAGAATCGTTTCGCCATCTCGAGAGTCGAAATTCTGTCGTCTGTCCCAAGTACCACCCTTTAAGTATTAATATAAATTTAATACTCAAAGGTCCCGACGCCCCGAAAAAGCGAACCCCTTTAATATGTTAAAGTTAGAGTTAAAGGTTAAACATACCTCTACTATGCAAATTTTTGAAAACGGTTTAGGGATTCGGAATACTTGCACAACATACTAAAATTTTTTAATTTTTCTTAATGTCCATAATTCATTCGAAATAATTCGTCAATAATAAGGTCTACCTATTCATTGCTCATTCTATCTGCTCATCTCCCTTCGCCTTTTCTCCTCTAAAAAATTATTAAATCCTTCTATTCAAAATTTTGCAGGAAATTTTGTAAAAATAACTACTTACTTCACTTTTCCTTTATATTTTCATTTTCAAAATAGGTAAAAATGTTGGAACTGAACACTACAGAATCAGTCTACTTTTTGAGTTTAATTTCAACTATTTCATTTAGGAAGTTTAAAAATGTGAAAAATAAGTTTTCACTTCGCTTGTCACTTCACCTATGAAACTGTATAATAGGTAGACCAATTTTATTTTAGCAACGTTTTTAGGAGTCAAGCATCGAAAATGACGCATTATTTGTCTGCGAGTAACCAATCAACAGATGAAAGAATAATATAGTTTCCTCTTTTTTATAAACATAAGCCACATGTATGATTTAGGTATGTTTTACGTAAGAGAATCTTATGTGCGATTGTAATAAGTGTTTTTATTTTTTATGATGGTTAGAATGTATTTTGTTTGAAAATTAACTTTTAAACCTTCGCATTGTTTAAAAAAATAAATTAATGAAAATTTTATTTGTGTACAGATGAACAAAATTCATAAAATAATCACAAAACAAATTTAGGCGAGTTCAATTGAAATGTTGAAATAATTACTTTTGCATCGACACCAACTGAAATAATAAATAATATTTTTTCATTATTTTAGAATACGTAACCAATAGGTAAGTTTTACCACTAGAATCTAATTTTATTAAAAAATTTGAAATTTAAAGTTTTGGAAAACTTTGAATTCAGTCCAGCTACACGATCGAAAAAAATTATTAATGAGCGTAATATTATGGTATCAGCAATACCCCGCAATAGTTAATTAGTTATTAATTTTATTTACTGATAGACATGTTCTTGCAAAATATGAGTAAACTCTTCACTCCCGCTGTCTCCTACCCCTCCCAAAAAAGAGCTGAAATTGACTCCTTCGTTATCACGACATACTCCTAACTCCTATAGATTTTCTTTCATATACCTACTTTTTTAGGAATAAATCCTGTTAAGATTATTCAAAACATAGTGTTTGTTTATGGTTATAATGATTAAACTAAAATATGTTGCCAAAAAATCAAAATTCAGGACGTTTAAAATTCGTAACTTAAATAATCAGTATATAGTTGAACTTATTTATAGATACTGAATTATCTAAAGTTAAAAACAATTTTGTATGCCAGACTTCCAACATCTCAGTATTCGGCTGGTTGTATAGATGCTGTATAAAAAAAGTGAATGGAATTGTGATTAAAATTATTTATGAAATATTTTATATTCTTTGAATTTTTGTAAAGTTATTACCCAATGAGAACCAGCTTATTAAAGAAAATATTATTTGTTTTAACAACCCATATTTTAACTACCAAGTTTTGATCTTCTGATTCGAAAAACAATACCTTCTTTGGAAGCATTATTCAGTTCTCGTTTAAAACTCAAGATTAACTTTTTTCACTCCTCAAGTAAAAGTGTGAATTTAAAATCGAGATTTCCCCCATGTTTATCTCGATGGCCGAATTTTCAAACCCCTTATCACTCTGGGGATTTTCACTTTACAATTTCAAAACATCGCTGAAACATCTGGAAAATCCATTTAAACATTCGTCTTAATTTCAAAAAAAGGTACGCGCAGGAGATTCAAGTTTTTTGGTACATAATAGACGTTATTAGCCAGTAAAACATTCGAATTTGTTACGTCGTAGGTAACAAGTTACATTTTTGTTACTTTCAATCTACGTACCCGAAAAAAAAAATAGTTTCGATATTAGCGTACTAATGCTGATTGAAATATAGCGTTTTCTCGTTATCAACATATCTTGATACCAAGTTATCAAGCTCCTTATTCTAAAGGACAAAATTTAATTTTTAAGGCTCGTTGGTTCTGCATTATTTTATTTCCTGTTCATTACTGATGAGCTTCATATCTTTAAGTGGCGAGTTTTCATGAATCGAAATTAACGATTAAATTGGGTTCTTGAATTGTTCTTTTTTATAGAAATTATAATTAAACACTAATTAATTGTTCTGGAACCTCTGAGGCCTGGGGCTGGAGCTGGTCCTGGGGAACTTGAGAGTGTTAGGACCCGTGATTTGTTCGTTCGCGACCATTCGCAATAATGACGTCATGTGAAATAGGTATGCATATTGTAGTGCCTTTAATAGTCACTACGATCGCTAAATGATAAATTCCCATTATTTTTTCAATAAAAATGAAACTTTCGGATTTTGATACTGTTATCAATTACCTTAGACCCAATAAACTTTTTCAAACTACTCAAATTTTAATTTGAAGTACTCGATTTATATCCTCTATTTCGTATAATTCGATTATTGTTATAGAATCATTATGGTTATTCTGAGTGGCCAATTATTAATGATCATCAATAATGATTTCGGTTTGCTGTATTACTTTCGCACTAAAAAAATCACTTGCTATGCTTGTTAAGATCATCACTTTAAAGCTTCATACTACGCATTAAACTTTCTTACCCAATACTTCGCATTATGGAATCAACTCAGCCGAATTTCAATTGTAAGCAGCTTAAATCATTTTATAACTGTTTTCATGAAGTAAATCACTCAGCACTTGTTGCTTCTTCTACACATGGATTCACGTGATGATTGTTTATAGGTGATGAAACACCAACTCCAACACGTTTTATCAGGAACTGTGAAGAAGTTGGTTTATTTCAAGATTTGCAGCAAATTAACCCTTTCGAAGTGAGCTTTGGAAATGCTGTCCAATCTTCTAGCCAAACTACTGTTCGCTCTTTACCTGTATGATCATATCGATTCATCTAAACTGAAAAAAAAAACACGTATAAAATTAAATTCGACAATTTTCTTCCAACTTTTATTACAGGAGCCATTGGGTAAAGCAGCCGAAGTCGATAGTTTGGACACCCCACAAGTTGTTCCTAATGCCAAACGTATCGAATATTTTCAAAATACATGTAAATAATTATACTTTGTTTAGCATTGATTGTTTCATAATATTTTAAATCTTAGTATATTATTGTTTATAGGTGATTTTATGGAAGAGGATGCTGAAGATGTACTCAAACTCCCCAGTAACTACCTTGAACAGATACTGCCAAATGAATATTGTCAGACTAGGTAGACCGCAGAATGATTAGTATTTCATATTGTTAATAACGATTCGCCGATGATAATGATCGTATATTTGTTGAAAAAAATTCAGTGTTACTGAAACGAAAACGCAGCAAACAACTGTTGTGAAAGTAAATATCCAAAATGATTCAAAGGTTGATAATCAAAAAAACGCAGAACCTGAAAATAGTTTCATTGATTTGGTAAGTAAATGTCTCCATCGGAATGTTCGTAATACCGAAATTAATTATTTTTATATCCTCAGACTATAAGTCCTGATCCATCGTATGTAATGAAGATGCAAACTACGCACAGTAAAGTAATGAAAGGTAAAAGTAATATCAGTGATTATTCTTGTGATTATTCCCATACAATTTCATCACAGTTTTTATTTGAGTGTTTAATTTTGTAGAAGTAATTTATGAAAGTGAAGAACAAAATTTACTCAATAAATCTATCACAAATGAATTTTTGTAGGTATTTTTGCTTTCATTCTTCTCTTCGAATCTTCTTTCAATTCTTTCATTTTTTATTCGCTTTTTGCTTTGCAGAATATTGCATAAAGATAAAAAACAAACTAAGGAAAATGTTCATACAATTGTCACACCTACTTATGGTGCTATATCGTTCAACGGAGAAGTAAGTTTGACGAGTTTATTCATTAAATTTCCTTTAATGGTCTACAATTTGCAGACTGAAAAGTGCTCTAGAAAGATTTCACTAAAATTTATTATGACTAAGAAATGAGCTGAAAAAGTTTAGATAGAATAAAACTTTTTCTAATCTTTTATCTTGCACAATAGAGATATGGAGCCAGAGATATGGAGCCTGATAAATATGTTTTTGTGGACTGGGTGGGGACCAATCAAATTCAACAAAATTTCAGCGAGCGAACACTTTTATGTCTATCGATTGTGGGTATAATTCTTTCTTATCACTGTTTTCTTTGTAGCTAAGTTCCAATTCGCCCACTATAATCACGAATAAAAATATATTACTCATACCGACGAGCACAGTGGTCAGTTCTTCCAAAAAATGTCCTGTTGAAATACATCCGAAACCTGAAATATCGGAGCTCACTGCTAAACAGGTTTTTTTTCAATTCTATATTTATTAGTAAAAAATTTATTACATTTTTTGATTAATATTAATTTACGTTTGGTTGTTAGAAATTGAAAAAATTGTTGAAACCGAATGAAAACAACGATATTCCAACTGCTGCTAACGTGAGTATAAAATTTTATCCCAACAAAAAATAATTTCGAATCGAGCAAAAATTCGTTATTCGTATTTCTTTTGTAGGAAATTATGAATTGTCAAAATTCGTCTCCTAATGTCGGAGCTAAAGTAGATAAACTGACGTATTTCCGTGAAAGAAATAGGTAAACATATTACCCTGCTGCTTATGTAAGTTTTATTACTAACCATTGTATTCACGTATTGTACATCGATTCGTAGAATTGCTCAAAAACGATGTCGAATGAGAAAAAAGAAATTAATTAGTCAATTGAAACAAACCACGCAGTCAGTATACGAAGAAAATAAGAGCTTGCGATCCGAAGTCAGTTCCCTAAAAACCGAAATTGCTCAGTTGAAAACCTTACTATTAGCTCATAAAGATTGCCCGGTAACTCAGGCCATGTATAAAGGTATATATTATTCATTTATTCATGAGAATGTATTTGATTAAAGTATGATTAAAAATAATTACTTTCAGTTTCGAATAATCATCAACAGAAGTCTCAAATACTTCCGCATAGTAAGGGAATATTTAATGCAAATACGATTAAAGAATCCCAATACTTACACACTCATAAAGCTGCCATCGACCCAAATAGAGAGCTCATGGTATTCGATTCCAAAATAATCCCTATTACTAAAAGTACTGATAAAAACGATGCTGAGAAAAAACCTCCTTTGAAGGTGATCATTGGAGAAAATACCACCAAAAGAAAGTCTAAAGTTACCAATTCCCCAAATGCAGTAAAAGTGATTTGTTTCCATCATGATAGTTCAGAAGTTACTGATTTAACTTACGATAGCTCGTAGTATCGAGAATTTAAAAAAAAATTGTGTGAAAATCATTGATTGATAGTTAGAAATTACTGACTTAACTTATGATTGCTCGTAATATCGAGAATTTAAAAAAAAATTATGTGAAAATCATTGATTGATTGATAATAAAAATGACTGAAGGCTCTCTTCAGAATATTGTTAGTTTGTGATTCCATTTATGTGACAGAAATGTAATTGACTACCTACTACTTTGACTGAGTTGTGATTAATATCTATGTTGAATTTTTTCGTAGACAATTTAGGTTACCTGTTGGCATTTAGTTTGTTTTAATGTGATTTTGGTGTAAATAAGTTCGATTTTAATTTTCATGTTATGTGTTGTGATATAATTTTATTGTGTTTTAATTCTTTTGAATTGAAATGTTTAAATTTAAGCTACGTATTGTTTTTAACGAAAAGTAAATAGATTTTAGTATTGAATTTTTTGCGTTATTTTTATTTCAATGAAGATGTTGATAAAGGAGAATGTTGGAAGAGAATGATAATTATTTTCCTTCCATTTTTTTTTTTTTTTTTCATTTTATTTAATTCTCCAAGTTATGGAGTTTCTTAAAAGTCAGGAATCCCGTGAGGTTACTTTTTTCACTCTTGGTTACTTTTAGTTGCTTTTTCTCAAAAAAATTACTTTCATGAGTTTTTTTAGTGAAATAATAATTTTCCAAATTCGACTGAAAAAAAAAATTTCTTTAATTTTGCCAAAAATGCTATTTTTTTGCATAATATGGTTATTTTAATTCTTTTTTTAGATTTGCGTAGCTTGATTTTTATCATTTTTATTTTTTAAAAAAAAGCTCATGTACACAAATCATCTGGGTATTCACTGTTCATTGTTCTCTGTTCACTTGGTACAAAATGTTCAAAAAAGGTCTAAATTTTTCTTTTGAGGTACCGTCTACGAATAAAATGCAAAAAGAATATGAAAATTTTCTAGAAGTAAATTTCCAAAAAAAAAAAAAAAAAAAAAACGATATTACATATATTACACGATTGAAAAAGTGAAAAAAAAATTAAAAAGTCATCGTTGATATATCTGAGGATCACCCACTTTCATTTATTAGAAAAAGGATGGCTCTTCGACGTGATTTGCCCACTTCATTTCCCTTATTTTTGTTTCAAACTTCATTATCTGCTTCATTTTTCTCAGCAGGCGGGTAGGGAAAAGTTAAATACATAAGAATTCTCCGCTTTGCAGCACCTTGAATGAATCAGAACCATAGTCCCTATTTTTTTTTAATTCTTGGAAGTCTTCTTCATTATCTCAACCACTCCCTCGTCCACAGTAGCAACTCTTACTGCTTGTATATTTTATTTCCTAACAATATAATAATAAAAGAAGTGTTTCATAAAATTAAAAAGAAAAAAATAAAATTATTAAAAATTTCTAAAAATAATATTGGGAAAAACAAAATCTAAAAATGATAAAGTTGAAATCAACATAACAAAAATGAAGTAATATCTGTAGACTTATATTGATAAGTAATACCTAATGAATTTAAAAAATTGATTTATTTCTTTAAATGTGTTCAAGCGCTTACAAATTTTACAGATTGTGTACAGTGTTTACAAAAACATGTTTAAGCGCTGTTGCTGTAAATACAATAACCGGTTCGAGCGTTTTTCTGTAATTTACAGATTTACAGAAACGTACAGCAACTGTAAAGTTTTTTGCAGTCGCGCAATCGAGTACTATAACGACTGCAAATATGAAGATATGTTCTAAAAATTTGTTTCGTAATTATAACAATGAAGTGATGAGGTACTATGATATTATGTGATGATAGATGTTTTTAGAAAGGTAGTGGTCATGTGGTGAATTGGTTCGATTCAGAATTTGAAAAAAATTAAACAATAAATCAGAAAAAATGATAAAATAAAATAAAAAGTCAACAGAAATTAAATGCTAAAAAATTGAAAAATTTTAAATGCAACAAAACTGATTATCTTTTAAATAGAAAAAATTGAAAATTTTTCAACAAAAGAAATTGAACATTTCATTTTCAACGAAAAAAATTTGAAACATTTTCAAAAAGATGAACAATAAACAAATGTTAAATAAAAAAAATTTGTGAAAAATTATTCACAAAAAAGTTTTTTGATTGCAAAAATTTTTTAAATTTTAAATGAAAATAAAACTCAATGACTATAAATTGTAATATTCTGTCGCGAAGGCTTTCGTAGTCGAGCGACATAAAATGAATACATTCAAAAAAATATATATATATGAAAAATCAAATTTTTTTGAGATAGATAAGTAAAATTAAAATGATGAAGTTGATGGAAAAAATCAAATTTGAAAAAAAAGAGGAAATAACTTTAACTGAGAAAATTCCTAATTTCTACCAATTTTTGGGCTTTTAAAAAAATTAATTGCGGCTGCACGATAGTCAAGTGTAGCATAACATACAGGATCAGGAATCTGTTCGACAGCTATTTTGCAGATCTGTACAGCAGACATCAAGCATAGTTTCTATCAGTTTTTTAAAATACAGTATTCTGTAAGCGCTCGATCAACATGCTGTGTACAGCCTCAGAAGCTATAAAGACACGCATTACGAAAAGTTGCTTTACACGAGGAAATTAATTAAATCAAATTTTGCGCAAAAAGTCACTTCTTTAGCAATCATCACATCACCCACCTGAGGCACTCATCATAATTTTGCAGTATTTTCTGCGCTCCTGATAAAAATTATGTTATAATTAACACTTAAATGTCTATAGGTGGTAGTGAAAAAATTGTAAGAGATGGCAGACAATTTTTTTTAAGATTGTGAAAATCAAGAGAAAGTGCGAAGAAAATGCGCTGAAGGTATGAATTCTCGATTCTTGATCTAGTGGATAGGTACCTTGTTTTTTAATGGAGTAATCTTGTATAAAAATATTATAATTTGGTTACTCTTTCGTTACTTTTTTCATCTTTAAAGGTTTCGAAAGTTCATTCTTTTTTTGTAAAATTTTGTATTTTTTAATTAAAAATCTCTGGTAATCATTAATAAAGAACTAGGGCTTGAATTAGAACAATTAAAAAAAAAATTCAATTAATAATTCGCATTTAGTTTAGGCAAGCAAGCAATCTCAAAAAAAAGTGGAAAAATTTAGAACATGATTTTTTTTGAAAATTCGTTAAAAATTATCTTAATATTTAACCTAAAAAAGTGAAAGACCACAACTGAGAAAACCATGTGTAAAACGTACCCAAAAATCGAAGTTTTGTCCAAATCTGAATTATAAAGTTAACCAAAAATATTTAATATTAAACATTGATTTGAAATCTACATTAAATTTCCTTTTAGCTAATACCAAATAAAATATCTTTAAAGAAAGTATAAGTTAAGCTAACAAAAAAGAAATCCAAAACTTCAATCACGTTAGAGTGGAAATGAATAAACTTTCATCCCATTCGTTCAGATATTCTTCGACGATCATTGACGTATCATTTGACTCTCAGTAAATTATACAAGATTAAGGTCATGTAACACGCATTTCCGAACAAGTAATTAATCTCGGTCTCGGTTCACGAATCGTATTTTTTTCGTACAAAGTAATTTTTCTCCTGCGTTTTTCATGCTTAATTGACGCTTTACTTAAATTCACGTTATTTTACGGTGTCAGTGCTTATTGGACGATGAAAAACGTGCGCCCAGCAACGCGATCATATGCGGGTTAATCTTTGGCTATTTATGGTAATTCGTGGTAATTCATATATATTATGGTGTACCTATTGGAATTATGTTAGTAGGCGAGTGACAAATTCGAGCACTTTCATAATTTGTTGCCCGCATTATAATTTAATCTATACCACTTTATTGTCCACGCGTCATCGCGAAATACCGTACTACTTTGTAACTTCTTTTTACGAAATATCCGATGGTGAAGGCAATGGAGCTTTTGAAATAGAAACAATTGTTGCCAATTTAAAACTTGGTATGCATCATCTAGAAACTATCCTCATCATATTCTAAAAAGTTCTATAAAATGTTCGGAGGTATGGCTCTAAATTGTGGATCAGAGCAAAAAATATTTTATTTTGTCCATAACTTGTTCCTGCTTATCAAAAAATAAGCTCAGGAAATTTCCTATAAAAATATTTTATTAATTTTTTTCATAGAGCGTCGCAAAATGATGGAAAAGGAAATGATACTCTCCCTTTTAACAAATTTTATAATTTTTAATAAATTTATTTATTTTATATGGAGTCCATGTAGAGATGGACACACTCGTGAAAAATATGAGTACACTCTCACTGCTACTAAGTTCATTCTTCAATTTGCCACTCGCTGTTTTCGTTTGCTTCTTTCATTTCATCGCTATCGAAATATCAAACTAATAAGATAAAAATAAGTTGCTTAAACAGCGTAGGTAATAGTTAAAGATCAAGTGCAATGGTCATTCAAGGTCGTGATGAACCCATTAATTCTCGGAATCCTAGCAATTCATTGACTACTACTGCTAAAACCTTTGTTAAGAAAAGAAAATGCGAGGGTGTGGAGTTCAAGAATGTAAACGAGTACGATTTAGATTTTGAAAAATTACCATAAATAATTGGCCAATATCGATACAACAATGAATGAAAACAAGTGGGCAGAAAAATAATGTTCTGATTCATCGTCAATACTTTGAACTCTAGAGGAGTAATTTTATTTACGTTTCAGAAAATTCATCAGGGTTAATCACCGATTTAGTAGAAATGGTGGATTCTGCTCGCTTATAAATAAAAGTAAAGGAACTGTCGCGTCTCACCAGCAACGTCTGGTGGACAGGCGCACTTTGTGACCCAATTTACTCGCCCACGCAAATTTCCGATCCAGCGTCCGCTGACAAACAACTTTTACTTTCGGTCGTGCAAAACGCACCAGAAAGGGGCATCAGTTCACTTCCGCAAATATCAAACTAGGTCATCGAAGTACAGGTTATTCGTCGTATACGCTGTTGATAGGAAAAATTTTTTAATATATAGCTAAAATTATAAAATATATCGATATTGGAGAGATTTACGTCTCTCTACATACGGCGGCCGCCACGCCGTACGTACAACGCGCCATCGACCATTAAAGAATCTGGAATTCTAATTCCCGTTATTTAGCCGCCATCTAACTGAAGAAGTGTGCGTTTCCTCTCCTTACCGCTATTCTTGCCGATGCATTTATCCATTACCCGCCCGGCCGACAGGCTTCACATGACAATTGAACCGTTTCACGGTAAGATAATGATAATAATACTGATATTAACATTACCGGGAGGTGTTTGTCAGGATACCACACACATGTCAGCCCGGCGGCCTCATTTTTTCTATTAGTACCCGACTATGTAATCAATTTCTCGATTCGTTTTTTGTACACCTTTACCATCGAACAATATTATTCGTTAATTGAAACCCGCGTAGAAATTTTCAAATCGTGAATCGCTACCGGGGTTTACAAACGCATGAGAACGATGTTATTGCTTCAAATAATCCAGGCAGTGGAGGCCGAAATTTGGACGTGAATGGAAGTGATTGCTGTCACGCTGATACATAACTTCTACGTCAGCGGCGGATTAAGCGTTCTGCCGTCTGAAATAAAGAAATAATCGCCACCTCCTCCCGCCTTTGAAAATTCATTTGCCGTTCTCCCCCCCCCCCCTTTTAAAATTAAAACTCGATAGTTAATTTTCGATTACTCATCATTTGAAATAATATTACAAACAAATAACATTTTTATTCTAAATTTAATTATGTGTTTCATAAATAGTGTTGTGTAAGAACGAGAATGAAAAACAACAAAAACGGAGAATTTTCATTGTTCCTGACGAACAGGACTACGAACGAGAATATAAAAATGATATACGTGTTCAAAGAACAAAGAACGAAACGAGAATGAGATTGTTAAGAATTGAAAGAACGAAGAACAGAACGAGAACAATTAAAGCATTACAAATAAGAACGAGTCAGGAGCAACATGAAATTACTGGTCTTTTTAAGAAAGAAAACAAGATAATAAGAACAAATGTATGTTCGTTTCTATAACACCGGTTGTGAGAACGAACACGTGAATGGAAATTAAGAACGAGAGGGAACGGTGATTTTCGATTTTTTCGAAGAACCGAATGAATAAGAACAAGAACATTAATTGAAATATCATAGAAAAAAACTATTTATTATAAATTATAACTTGACATTTTTTATCAATGTCAAGTTATAATTTATAATAAATAGTTTTTTTCTATGATATTTTGAATAATTCGCTTGACAAAAAATCACTTATTTTTCAATTAATTGAAATGTTTGAACTTGAAGAACAAAAAACAGAACAATAACAGAATAGCTGAAATTGAAAGATCGAAAAACAAGAACGAGAACCAACAGATCAAAATGTTCGAGATACTAAAGTGGTGTGATTTTATTATTGTTCTCCGCTCTTATAATTGTGAATCATTTGATAATTAAATATATTTGATTTATATTACATGAAATTCATCTTCGTACAGCAGTTTTTATAATTTTTCTTCTAAATGCTAATTCATTGGTGGTGAATGGGTAACATACATCATAAATCTGAGGGATTAGATCAAAAAATTACAATACTTCTGAACGACTGAGAACTAAGTACCTATATGATAAGTCAACAGTAATAAAGAAATCAGTTATGATGAACAAAGCTTACATTCTTCAAAGTTTCAACATACGTTCATTCTTCAATGATTTTAATAATAATTGATATTTTATTATCAAAATTACCAAGTTTCAACAATGGTTTCAACTGATTTAAAAAATTCGAGTGTGGAACAGACTGAAGAACGAAGAACAAACGAGAAAGAGACTTTAGGCGATTAAAAGAACCAAGAATAGAACGAGAAGTCGAGAACCAAGAATAAGAACAAAACCCGGAGCCGAAGAAGGAAGAATAAGAATAAGAACCATCATAATAAAAAGATTTAAATAACGAAAACAAGTTAAAAAACTTACCTTCGTTCTTATAACACTGTTCCTACGTTTTGGTAAGGGTAGGTGGGGTTCATATTATGAAAAATGTGAGTTCATTATTGAACATGTTTTCCATGTCGTGGTTATTTTTGCATCTATTTTCCATATTAATATATCTCTTGAATAAAGGAAAAATTAAAGTATAATTTTTTCAAAGTTATATTTTCACCCCTGTCCCTTTTCATTGAGGTAACCCTTCCCATTACCCAAATTGAATAAAAATCAAAGTGCAAGACATACCATGTTTTCTATCCTGCCTCCCCTGTGAAAGATTCTAGCCCTATCAAAGATGTAAAATGAGTCATCAACTATTCGTGAAAAAATAATATACTTAAAATAGATTTTTGGTCAAATGCTTAGGTATGCTTCAATACCCAATTTTGGGCTTATCTTAGAAACAACTGGTATCAAGCCGATTCCACAACTACATCCTAAAAGTCTTAACGAATCCAATAATGGTGGTCTCCTAGAGGGGAAGAGGGGGCGTTGATACACCCCTATAAAAATTAATTTCAATTGCTAACTAACTCGCACAAATTATAAGATTAAGATTTCATGAAAAGAGGGCGTATTTCCTTTAATTTTTCACCTTCACGTAAAAAAGTCAAAAAGATGGCTGTTGTTCAAATCCATCTGAAACTGAATAAACTTACGACCACATGTGGTTCCATAGACTGCATAAGATATCATATTGGACACTCCTGAGACAGTTCGCATCTGTTAAATTTTGCACACCAAATATGAAATTTCATTTAACAGTAACTATTTTGATTTCAAAACCCTGATTGACTACATGAGATGAGGTTTGCATTTCACTTTTTTTGAAAATGAAAAATGACTTCAAAAAATTTAATTTAACAATTTAAAATTAATATATAAATAGGTACCTATCATAACAAAAAAACAATTCTGTTTCATCCCACTAGTTTTTTTTTTCACCAGTAGAAATTAATTTTTTCTTTTGGGCGATGATAAATTTTCACCACTCCTAAATATAATCAAAAAATAATATTAATTACTATCAACATAATAATAGATGAACTCTTCAAAAGATTAAATACCTAAAAGATTCTCATCTTTTTCGATACAAGATCACATTAATCGATATAAATTATAAATCACGAGCCCATCTCATCGATAAATCCATTAAAACATTACACCATTATCAACATTCTCCAACCGAAGCCAAGAGCAATTACAAATACATGGAAACGTATTAAAAAGAAATCAAACGCATTATAGTTGGCGAAAAAATGGAAATCAATAAATTGAAGCTGATTGATAGGAGAAACCGATCTTGCTCTCATATTTCGAAAAATGGATCACCGATTGAATCTATGGCGAGCTTTTTTCAACTTCTAGGAATAATTGATTACACTTCTGAACTTACGGTGTGAATATTTGCATTTCATCGATATAAACCAGCGAAAGAAAAGAGATGCGCTGAGATATGAGATAGGTACTCGTTTATAACGGTTGTGGTTACGGAATATAACATGATTTATTCGGCAAACCTCTCTTACTCGTTTTCAAATCGGTAATTGCAGCGGTGATACTTAAGCTGAGCGTTTTCAAGCACCTCGTGACGTTATTTTGTGGCATACCAAATGATATGGAATTACTGACGGTAGAAAGTAATAGGTTTATAATACGAATGGTTATCGATTTCGGTTGCGGAGGTTATATGCACTTTTTTACATAACTGAAGGATTATTGACCACTTTGATAAGACAGACTTTGTTTCATTTGACGACTTTTAATTAAGGTGTAATTTCAGATTCTGCGCTAACCGGTTCGTGTATAAGATAAGCGAGTATCTGTAGCCAAGAATTACCGGCTGTCAAACTAAGAAATAGCGCTGAATTATCTTTGTCGGGTATAATCGCTCTTTATAGAAATTTATCGATCAAACGTTTGAAATATTTTTGACTGATTAGAGCTTCTTTAAAATCGATTTTCTTTCTTGACTTGATTGTTATTTTGGGTAATTAGGATCTACGAGAGGAATTTTGTTTTCTATCTTAACTTTTTAACAACGACGAATTAGCTTATCTATCTGAAAGGTTGCTGACTTCCTCTGATTTTCGAAAAAAAAAAATCTAAAATGGTTAGACCTACTAACATTTAACTATACAGACACGCAACCATGCTGTATTACTGCAGCTGAGTTTACAACTGGAGCTTGTTCAGGTTTGCAAATAACATTGCTAATCCCTTCGTGTCTACAGACCACACTCAATACCAAGTCTTAAAAACACTATACTATCTTTTTCCAAAACCACTTAAGAAGTTACATTTATATCAAATGTACTTATTTCTTGCCATACAATATTATTTTGGATTCATTTTGACCAAAATTTAAAAGGTTCTATTTTGATCATCAGCTGATCCTACATACAAAGTCTGACCTTTCTACATCGATTTGGTGAAGAGATACAGAAGATTCATGGAATTTCCTGTAGTAAATTTCCCCTTCAAAAGCCAATTTTGCCCTGACTCCCCTTCAAATTTATTTGGGTTGCTAAAATTAGAATAAGTTAGTCACATGGACTCATTTTTTCATATGACACCTTAATAAAAAATTTTCGACTTCTCGTGCACCACATCACATTTTGAGGTCGACAACCCCTCCTTCTTCCCGCCAACATGATGTGTGAAGGTGAATTTAGGATATAGAATATTTTTTATCCTCTCATATCGCATGAGTTCATATTAGTTGCATTTTTACCGATTTGAAGCTCCTTAGGCTCAACTCAAATTTTGATGATTTGCCATTTTGAATCTATTGTAACCCAAATTCAAAATACCTTGCATACAAAGTTTGACCTTTTTAGGCAGATTTGGTGAGGAGATGTGGAAGATTCAAGAAATTTTATAACTCAAAATATCTTCAAAAAGCTGTTTTTTTGCTTTCACCCTTTCCCCGAAACCACTTGGAAAGCTGAATTTTGTATATGTTGATCTCCGTAACTCACTTTTCGGCGCTATGTATGGGATAAAAATATATTTATGCATGCCCAAAAGTTGGACGTTTTCCAGATGATTACAAATGGTCTGAAACGCAAAGATGTGAAAATCCTTCCCTCCTCTGACCCCCTTCCCTTCTTCCCAAATTAGGTTAGCCGTAATAGCTGTCGTCTCAAGGTTGAAAACTTAGCTAACAATCAATGGTTGAATTTTTTTCAGTCTTTGAACGATAAAAAATTATTTTAGAATAAGGTAAAAAAAATTTTTATTGCTCAAAAACTCCATTTTGTGAAAATTTGAACATATTAAAAATTGTGACTTCATTTCGCAAAATCTATAAAAATTGAGTATGATTTCCTTTTCAGATCATTTATAGCAACTATTGTCTATCTCTTATTCAAATTTTACAAAAAAAAAAAAAAAAAAAAGCGAAGCTAGACCCACTTCATTTCTGCATACTTTTTGATCAGATGAAAACTTTTTTTAGGAGGTAAGAAGGTAGTGGTTCTCTGATGTGGGTATGAAATCATTACTTTGTATTGAATTCTTGAGATAAAGGAGCTCTTTAGTAAAAAATTCACCTAGTTCCTCCGCTACTAGGACCAATAATAAGTGTTTTAAAATATTCGAAGTCATTTTCCTAGGTTGATTCCGAAACAGTATAAAACCTAGCTCTGTACACATTATTAATATAAACATTTAATACACGTTTTTTGAAATTAAAACACTAATGACTTCGGTTCTTTTGAAAAAACTATCTCAAAATTTGAGTAAAACTCAATTTTGAGTCGAAATGAAATATCTGAAAAAACCCTCGAAATATTTATTAAAAAATGCCCTCACCGAATTTTTAGCGATTTCTATTCATATCTAAAATGTTTCTCAGGAGGGGTGACCAAAATCAGTACATATAAATATTATACGAGTACAATATATATAGATAAGTATATGTATTAAGTCCGAACTTTCGGCTTTGGACTCGTTTTGGTTTGAAACATAAAAATATTCCACCCCCTCCCCGCTCCGTCCCTCAACTTTTTGAAAAAAGTACCATATGGTGGTAGCTGAAAAATTCAGCTAAAACATTTCAAAAGACTCCGCTTGTCGTTTATCAAAACGCGAGTATTTATTTTAAAATGTAATTAAGCGCGATCGTATTATAAATAATATAAATACATATATTATCGATATCTGACGAGAAAGGGTGAGAACGTAGTTATGGAACAGGTTTATAAAAGTTCATTCCCCTCCAATGCGAACTGGATTCAATGCGCGGAGATCGTCTGCCAATAACGAGTGAGCACCGACTGAAGACGCAACGCCGAACAAAACTCTCAGAATGCGAACGGGCGATCAGCTGACGGTCGGTGAGATTTGTATGCGAAAAAAACCATCGCAGCGCTAAAAAGAGAGGAAAAAATGTACGTAATCGAGACAAAAAAGTAGTAAGCCAGAGAGTGAAATAACGAAAAGAGTGGAAACAGAAGCGGCAACCGGTGGAAACTGAGTAGCAGTGGAAGCTAGACCATCGGCGGAGGATAGCATTTACAGATAGAGACAAAGAATACACGGCAGAGAAATAGCAAAGACATAAGATCGACAACGGGTGAAGGCCAATGCCCATCTTGCATCGGTCGCTGGCCACTTCCTGCAACTATCCGCTAATTACACTTTACTCCGCATATCCTTCGACGTTCGGTTTCCTTGGACGGAAGAATTTCTTCTGATTCTCATTTCGCTTTGCCATTACGTAGTCGTCGCGGTACAGTTTTTTTTTTTTTCGGTTTCGGTTGTTTCGTCGGTACTCGCGGGTTCTCGATCTATAACGGGCGATGCGTCGACCGGTGTTCCATAATATCGTGTTGTGTTTGGTTCGCGACCGCTGAAAATTTTTTCGCTAGTAAAAAATCACCGTGATAAGCATGTCAGTTAATGCTTCTTACTAAACTAAGACCGGTTTTTAAACTGTAAACAATTCGCACGTGGACTTCGGTCTTCAAAAAATTACGCCGATATTTGTCGTAAAAATAAAGGTAAGTGTTCAATTATTTTTATTACCCAATTATTATCGTATTGTCACACCACGCACTTCCCATTTGCTATCGGTGTTTTACAAATAATGCCCTATCTGTGATGAGCTCTTCGTTGGCTTTTTTTCGGCATAGTATATGGTCAATATTAATTTTTTATCATATTTTAACGCAGATTATAATTTTTCTGGTTCGCGTATGGCACTGCTAGTACCTAGACCTACGACCTACATCGATGATCGTACGATCATTACTGTCACTTATCACTAAAATCAGGGTAAGAGTATTGCAAATTTCATCTCATCAAGCGTGAAATTTAGCACCATTACCTCTTATTAAATATTAATTAGTTCATAAATTATCCAAAACAGAATAAAAAATGATTTTGACATCCATCACGTTAATGATTCGAAATGGGTAAATTTCAAATGCAATCTTGAGGCTATAAATATTTTCATCAAAATGAATTCGTTTTAAAGCTACATGTTCTGATTCAATGAGAAATTAATAGACTTGCAGTTTCTTAAAAATTGAAAGTGATATACCTATACATGAACAATATCACTCATGTCGTTTTCTATGATTATCACAAAAAAAAAATTAATTAAAATCGTATGTATGACAGCCATGACCAATTCAATGTGAAGATTAAATTATCAAGTTGATGAAAAATAATCCTTCAAAATTAATATTAACCATAAAAAATATTTTTATTGTACTTTCTACTCTTATATCTTTTATTCAATTTTTTTTTTATTGGTGATAGAATATTTGATCAAAATGGGTTTGTTTGATTGAAAATTGAAAATTTATTGTTTCAAAAAATTACCGAGTATAGTCTACTTATTGTATTTCCTTTCATTTTACAAATAATTTATATATATTGTGTACATATATATTTTTTTAATTCAAATAAAATTCATTTATCAGTAAGAAAGAGTCAAATGAGCTTTCTTACGAAAAAACTTCTTCCAACGGTGAACAGGAAAATTACTAGGTCATTACTAAAAGACTAGCCTGCCAAAAGAAACGACAGAACACTCATTGAGGTCAGGTTCCTTGAGGGCCAAAGTTATTGATGTTCAAATTTTATTAAAGATGTACTAAAGGCCAATTTTAATGAAGAGTAAAAAGGGAAAATATGGACTTGTTGGAATCAAAGGGAAATCTTTCAAAGGAACTTTTAAGGCTAAATCAAGTCAAAATGCATAATCTATCATTATTAATTTTGGCAACTAAAGCTGAATGTGATTTTAATATTTTTCCTCTAAATACTAGATGCAAAGTCAAGTCAATTAGAAAATCAAAAATTATCAACATTTTTCAGTTTTTTTTTTGAAAATAAATTATTATGAAAGAGATACATTCTGTGAACAATGATGCGCAAAAATTTTCGACAAAAAATATTGAAAATTTAAACCAGTTTAAAGGGTTTGGAGCTTAGAAATTCGATTTTTCTTCAGTTAGGCCTATAACAATGTTTTATAAAGTTGTATACACAAATGTTTGTTGTTAAAGGCTTTTTTATTTAGGATATGTTAAATTGTGGAATATAGTGAGACAGACTGTAAAAATATTTTTCATTTGAGAAAATTTTATTTTTTTTATTTTTGACTATTTTATAATTTTGGTGATTTCTTTAATTTTTATTTTTTTTTTTAGTTTTCAATATATCTTCACCTTTTGGATATTTTTTTATTTAGGACAAATTTTAATTTTATTTGTTTTTCCATTTTTTGACATTTTTCAATTATTTGATGCTTCTTTCATTTCCAACATTTTTGTTAATTTTTTTTATTTTCGGATACTTTTCAATTATTTTGATATTCGCATAGAAATTTCTATATTTTTTCATATTCCAATTTTCTTCATTTTTAAACATATTTTTCAATTTTTGACTCTTTTATCATTTTTTTGATTTCTTAGATTTTCGCTCATTTCTGGTTTTCAATATTTTTTCACTTTTGTGGATTTTTTTTTAATTCTTTGAAATTTCCTCATTTTTTGATACTTCTTTTTTTCAACATTTTTGATTATTTTTTTATTTTGGATATTCTTCAATATTATTGTTTTAGCATTCAGATAGGAATATTAATATTTTTTCAATTTTTGGCCATTTCATTAATTTTGTGATTCTTTGATTTTTGGGTATTTTTAGTTCCTAGTAGTATTTCATGTCTAGATGTTTATTCACTTTGGACAAATTTCAGTTCTTAAATTTTTTCAACTTTATGACTTTTTTTAATTTTATTTTTATTTTTATTTTGATGCTTCTTTTGTTTTCTAACATTTTTGCTTATTTATTTATTTTGAGATATTTTTTAATTTTTTGACACTTACAAATTTATCACCTATAAATTCACAGTGTGTACTATTCCTCTGTGAATCCCAGATAAACTCATCTTTTCAAACAAATTATAGATCTATTAAAAGAGCTTAGACTAATCAACAAAATCTAAAGCAAAAACTGGCGTAATGGTCTCTGTAATTAAGAGACTCGAGTAATCATTGAAAAATAAATAAATTACAAACTTGAGTTCTTTCCTCCTTTCGAGTCCTTTTAAAAGTCAGTGCCCTTTACAAATTGCTCTCTTACACCATTTCATTTCGATAACCCTGTGTGTATTTTTTGACCAAATAAAAACACTTCTCTCGGGAGGCGGGGGAGGGAGAGGGATGGTCGTTAGGTTGTTATTAAATCATTACTTTATTTTAAATTCTTCACATGAACGAGTAGGTACTTTCATGAAAAATGCATAGAACTCCTCTTCTGCTTTAGTATTAGAATATTCAAAGTCGTATGACCAAGAGTCCGGAGCCGGACTAAACTTAGAAAGCCCTTGGAATACATTTTTTAAGTTGAAGCATCATTTAAACAGTTTTGTCTTCAGTGCATAACACACTCAAAAACGCTATCTCATGATCAAAAAGTAAAAATCAACTGAATGTCTGAATATGTCACAGCGATACTTTTCAAGGTAACTGACTCAGAGAGGGGTGAGAGTTGAATATCTTTATGTTCCAGATGATGAAGTGTCCATAGCCGAAAGTCCATGTGTGATGTTTTTAGCTGAATTTTTAACCCAAAACGACAGCTATTACGACCTACCTGATTTGGGAAGGGATGGTCGGGGAAGGGTGGGGTCTTCAAATCTTTGCGTTTCAGACCATTTATAATCATCTGGCAAATGTCCAACTTTTTGGTATATTTTTTTTATCTTTACTTTTATACTTCACACTTTCCTGGATTTTAATCACGTTCGTAATTTTAATTTCTCAAATTAATCTTGAAAATGACGACTTTTCTGTGACGAAGATAAAATGCCTGATTCATGGTTCATGTTCGCATTACTGAGACGAAATATTTTATCGATGTCAATGCCTCACGGATGTCTGATGATACACTTTGAATTACGTCGACATCGAGATGGAATTTCTTTCCGACGAGGCGGTTTTATCATCGATTGATGGGTTAATATTGTTTCGTTGTTCTTAAACAGCGAATACCTATTTATCGAAAAAAATCCAACGTTTTACCTGAACCGATGAAGTAGGTCGGTGATCATTATCATATACGAGGCGAATTCATTTTTGTAATTTTTTCCACATAGGAGTGGCTGTAAGATTGGTCGATAGAAATGTCAGGTATTTCAAATATTGGTGAATTTTTTTTTTAATCGTGCCATGTAAACCTGGTATTGCATTAGGTCATGATTTCACTGTGTGAAAAGGTATATAACTATTTTTAAACCATCAGGATTAAGTACCGTGTTCGAGTGGTTTCATCAGACCATCACGAAGGAAGACTTTATTTACAATTCAGCTAGTTTGTTGAACTTTATAATTACGCTTTAATTATAATCGTAATATTTTATTCGCGTTAAGGTAGCATAGTTGCAGACTAGAGACGTCGGTGGTTTTTTAAATTCTGAAATAACGCGAGTTTTTTTTTAAAACCACGATTTATGACATCCACGTCCGTTCTTTTAAACACGTTAAATACTGAAATTGCAGTGATCGAGTCGAGAGGTGCATCGGGATTTATTTTTTCTCGTCGACGAAGGAATAGCATGGGTATTGAATATCGGCTAAATTCTTATGATGCGTGGCGAATGTCTTCGGTAATCGTCAATTACATGGCGATGAAGCGTAAAATAATAAATTACACTAATTTGCGATCGCAATGAGCTGCACGATTGGTGTTTTGATTTTCGCTGTATTTATAGCCGGTTGAAAGATTGCCATTTATTAATCCGGCTGACCTGTCTGAGTATATGGGCGATTGCGAAACCCAGCTAAAATAATCGGTTGAGGTCTTTGGACCTGAGACAACGCAGACATTTTGTAGTTAATTAATTAAAAATTTTCGCGGCGTGGCTTCACGCTACATTAAACTAAAAAAAGCCACGTCAAAAACTATGAGGTAACTTAAATCATTTTTTAATTAGCCAATGTTAAATCCGACGTCGAAATGTGAAGTTTAATAGCGCGTTTTACGAACCAGTGGAAGAAAAATTGTCGTTTCCTGTTCACGAATTGAGACCCAGCCGAAATCTAGCCATAAGAAAAAAACTACTGGATGAAGATTGAATCTAATAAAGTTTTTATTGTAATTTCATTTCCCACGATATTACACATCTCTAACACCGTTATACCAGTTTTAGATGATAAATATATGGGTCATTGTTAGTGTCGAGTACCGTTGAAATATTCAAAAAATATTCACTCGTTGAATTACGTGTATTCGTATGTCGGCGCGCCATACGTGTAATTAATCATCGTTCGTTAATCCAATAAGGCTTAATTAAGGTAAAATGCCAATATTTTGGTAAACAACGAAGATCTTCTGGCTAATTCCAGGCATTTCGTAATATGCGTATACCTGTTTTTAAAATACGTCGGCTTATTTCGATCATTTTCGTAGGATTTCCTTTTATTGGTAACCCAAATCTTTCGATAGTGACGCGGTCCGATCAACGGGAACTGGTTAGTGTTACTTTCTTCTCATGTCACCTTGAACTTAAAATTCTTCATTTCGTGATCGCGTATGTAATCACTTCCCTGAATGAAGGCCAGTGAACTGTCGTATCGATTTTTGATATATGATGCGTAGATGAAATGTGTCTCCAGATTGGGAATATTTTTTTCAAGGTCATGGTATTCAATTGAAGCAAACTAAGTGTATGAGAACTTTACATGAGAAATATATAGATGTGGAAAAATTTGTAAAAACCTTGTGATAGATGAATAAACTTTGGTTATTTTTTTTTTTAAATTTTAAGTTAAATTGTCTGGGCAAAGTTACCATTTCTTTGAGCAAATCCTTTTCGAAGCCCATAAACATCATGAAGAATACTTACAAGAGGACTCTTGTTAAAAATTCTCATCTCCTCTCGCAATATTGTCCTTCAGAAACTTTGTGAATTTGATATATAATTTTTTTTTAATAATTTTTTGACTTTTTGTATCTGCCTAAAGTGAGTACTTATGCTATTTTCGCCCCAAATCATGTAAACGATGGTTCAAAAACTTTTTAGTAGCAAGGCACTGTGCCTGCAGTGTATAATGGGTGATATGAGAGTGCTTCTTCAACATATCTGTAGCAATTGCACATTTATAAGAAGTGTTTCTTTAGGTGCAGGTCAAAGGTCAAGGTCGTTCATTATTAGGGTTACACTTCAAGGTCACCATATCATTTGACCTTTAGTTGCTTAGAGTGGAATTTAAGATCCAAGGTCACTATTATCATTTCTGAAAACTTCAATTTTTGCATTACTTTTACCCTGAATGAAACTTAAAAATCTGAGGATTCTGAGGATGATCTTGAACATGAACCCTAATTGTTTATAGAGCTTTTTTTCACATGTTATTTTCTTTATTCGATTTTTGTGATTTTTATTTTGGAAATAAATAGGTACAAATTCAAGGTGAAAATCACGACTTGAAGTTTCCACATCAAGATTATTTATACTTGACCTTTAGTTGTTGAAAGGGCTGAATTTCAAATTTGAAATCACTTACTACCTTGAATCAAACTGAAGAATCTAAGGCTCTCTGACGATGACCTTGTACGTAAATCCAAATTTTTAAAAAACTGTATCAGGTGACTTAGGGTACAAAAATATTTTGGTAACCTAGCACTGTGCTTGGAGGGTGTAATGGGTAATCTGAGAGTGCTTCTTTAACATCATTGTGACTACTGAATGCTCATCAAAGGCATTTATTTAGGTGCAGGTCAAAGGTCAAGGTCATACATCATGAGGGTTATACTTCAAAGTGACCGTCACTTGACCTTTAGTTGATGAGAGAACTGATTTCAAGATCTAAGTTTCCTATTATGTATTATAATTTATGAAAGCTTTAATTATCGTATGACCTTTACACGGAATCAAACTGAAAAATTTAGGCTTCTCGGAGGATGACCCTGGATTTTAATTTTAATTCTTTAAAGAATTTTTTTGGATTTTTTTACTCGTAGTTTTCAGCTTTCATTTTGGAAATATGTAGGTTCAAGTTCTAGGTCAATGTCGTATGACTTCAAGCTTTCGCTACAAGATCATTTATGCTGACTTTTAGTTGTTGGAAGGACTGAATTTCAAATCCAAAGTCACTACCTAGAATCAAACTGAAAAATCCAAGGTTTTCTGGAGATTGCCTTGGAGTTGAATACCACTTCAAAATCGTTTATATCTGACCCTTGGGGTATTGAAAGGCCCCTTTTTCATTAAAAATTAAAATCTTCTGCTTCTAAATTGAATCAAACTGTAGAATGGGATTCATTAATGATAACCTCGGACTTCACCCTAATTTTTTAAGAATTTTTTTTTTTTTTCACGTGAAATTCCTTAACTTGTAAGTAGACTGAAAAAGTAAAAGAAAGTGGTATTAAAAAAAGGTCAACAAACGTGGTATACAGATGATGCATAGGTGGAGTGACGATATTAAGGAGATACTGGGCCATGAGCTGTTCTATAGAGTGGCGCAAGAGAGACAAGAATGGAGCAGGTTGAGGGAGACCATGCTCTTTTAGGGCTAAGAAATTGTTAAAACGGTAAATGTACGTATGTAAATTGTAATGTATTTTATCTAAAATGAAAGGCTAATAATAATAAGTCAAAATGTAAAGTATGCATTAGACAAACTGATTCAGATCTATAACTTTACATAATGATTCCTAATGCAAGATTCGAATGCAAATTGAATACCCGATGCTAGAACTAATGATAGAATCATGAATTTAAGAACCAACAGTTTCGATGATTTCTTAGACACGGTTTAGTCATTCTTAGTATTCCTCAAAAAGCTAATTTTCATTTTTTTTTTAATATTGGTATATTTAATTACTGAGACTATTACGCCAGTGTAGCCTTCATATTTTGTTCAAAAGTTTTGAAAGCTTCAAGTACAGAAGAATTTAAATGATAACACTAGAAAAACCTCTAAAGAACCTACACTCTCGTGGTTCCATCAATAAACTCTTGGCATCCCAACAGGTAGTGAGCTAGTTCGTACCAAACGAGTCAAACCGTTCATACTAGATGGTGCATTTAACGACGCCATTAAGTTGTCTAGAAACTTAACACGCTGTACAGAGGTACCTGAACTTACCTACGTACATTGTATAATCATTGCCCCGTTGGAAATCGTACTCCACTAACGGGTTACGCCGTTGACGTATGATTATTTACATTCCACTAGTACAACGAGCGTATTTAGTTCGATGCAGTTGATCATTACGAGATGTAGGCCCCAGAAAAAAACGATTAACCGTTACCCACTTTATTTTTGATTCACGTAGGTATCTGCACCATCATATCTAACGATTACCTACTACAGATAATTTGATTTCGGTATAAGAAAAAACTCCTAAGTCGTGTAACCAGATCGGTTCGACTGTTTAGTTTATTTTTCTCGGGTACGAAACATTTTAACGTCGCAGTGATAAGTATACAGTGGCCGAAAAATTACATTACTAGGTCATCCAACCATTTACCCAGTGACTTAGAAGAACTGGTATAGGGTCTTTTTTTCGGTGAATAATGCGGAAGAGATTCATCGATATTTCCTAGCGAGACCGGTTTTTCATTTTTATGCTATCTAGTTGGTACTTTTTGTTAGCAAGCCCGATCGTCTCGTCTTTGGTACTTGTAATTGCGGATTAACATGACTTGCAGAGTATGCGTGCGCGTTTAGTATGTATTTTCTGATTCATTGAGCGTCGCTTAAAATAATAAAAAATTGTACTCTTTGTTGCGAAAAGTTCCGGCTTTATTGAACCATGTAACCATTATACCGCATTGAATTTAACGCATCTAATGGAATTATTTGCAATAACCGGATTTAAAGAGAGTGTTAGTTGTATAGACTTCAACGGTGACAAATATGTATGAAAAAAATGTCCATTAGTTGTTCATTCAAGAAAGCTGGGCTCGTGATGCCAACCACTTATTTTTAATTAACGTGCTATTGTTTTTCAACGTTCTCAGCAGGCTTGAGGCTTCTACGTAGGCTCAGCCTGTGAGGCAATTAAGCGAATTTTAAAAAACTTGCGTCGACTATTAACACCGGCGCTTAAATCTGGATCGTTTCCAAGTAAAAACTGGTATCCCTGTCGCTTAAAATTATACCAACACCGTAATTACCAGAGAAGATAAAAGGCTCATCAGACGGAGTGTAAAAAACACTCGGCTGACCACACGAGCTGGTGTTTAATTGCACGATATGAAGGAGAGGATTTATGTTGCTGTTATTTTGCACGCGAGGATTCATGCGAAGCCTAAATATTTGGTCTCGGAACGCTGTTCGCCTTGACAGGTTTAATGTGTTATTGTTTTTATTTTTTATTTTTTGATTTTTGTACAGTTAAATTATTGTTCTGGGAACTATCTTTACATAATTTTCGTATAATATTTACCTGATTGCCCAGAAGTGTTAATTATGAATTATAGTTGTAATACTCATAGGTAACTCATTAATTATAAAATTTAGAAACACTAGATTAGATATACTTTTTTTGTGGGCCTTTACTGTGGTATGAAAAGGCAGATTAATGACAATGAATAGTAATTAAAATTTTAAAAATCATTTTGACAGTGTAATAAATAAGTCTCTAATATTTTCATATTTTTTGAAATTTGGGAATGGTAATATCGCAATATTTGAATATAAAAAGTTACTTCTGTTCTGTTCTGTTCTATTTTGTTCAGTTTCATTCTGTTCCGTTCTGTTTTGTTTTGTTTTGTTCTGTTCTGTTCTGTTCTGTTCTGCTCTGTTCTGTTCTGTTCTGCTCTGTTCTGTTCTGTTCCGTTCTGTTCCGCTTTGTTCTGTTCTGTTCTGTTCTGTCTGTTATGTTCTGCTCTGCTCTGTTCTATTCTGCTTTATTGTGCTCAGTGGTGTTCGGTTTCGTTCATTGTTGTGAAGAAACATCAGAAGAGAATGAAAACATGTAGGTACTTAATCTACAATCTGAAGTATGGAAATTTGCATAATCACGTATTTACGCAGATCTTCAAAAATCAAAATTGAAATTTTGATGATGTAATCGTGAGCTATGAAAAAAAAAAAAAGGAAAGACATTACGTGATAATGATATATTAATAAAGAGGAAAAAACTGTTCTGTTCAGTTTGCCTTCATTTTTTTCTCAATTTTTAGCTGAGTTTTTAACAAACTTTTTGGTATGTATAATTATATATATATATATATTTGTACCGCTATCTTTGTGAGACCCGGTATATCAACTGGACGGACCGAGACCTACCCTTTCTATAATAGATACGAGGATGGGAGTCGGACCTATATGCATCATTTATTCGCGCGAATGCCAGCAACCTGAGAGGGGTAAGAAAATCGACTTCTTTAAACATACAAGTATAAATGATTTTCTACAGTGTTGTGAGCCCCTCAGGTTTTACACGTAGTTCCGAGACCCACTACAGATTTTTCGTCGATTATCTGAGACCCAGCAACGTTGCCAAATAAAATTACTACAGAATTGAACAAATTACATTTTCTTTACAGAACGTAGGTATTTCATCATGCTCACAATCGAAATTCGATTCGTGTCTGGAACATGAATTTTCATTTTGCACGTATGTTTCTAATATGAAAAACAATTTTTAATCAACATCAAATTCAATACGCAGAAAAGTTTTAATAAATCTTGATAAAAAAAAAAAAAAAAAAAAAATGAAGAGAAGATTTTCAATTCCGTTTCAAGAAAATTTTATCTTGTTCAGTATTTCAATTTTATGTACGATCTTCATCATGTTTGTAATCCAAATTAACATTATGCCCTGGAAATGTGAATCTTTCTGCTTGCTCGTAATTGGTTCGACATAATTGAAAAGAAAAATAATTTTTTTGATCGTGTTAATTTTGATTTTTTTTTGTTTGTTATATAAGTACCTTTCAACATTTCAAGTTCACATCTTTGAAGCATTTTTTTCAGTAGTTAGCAACAATAGCAAATATTTCTTAATGTAATTTTGTGTAAGAAGGTTATTTATACTACGTCAACTGATATAATTTTCAACATCACGAAATTTCACTTTGAGCCTTCTACGTCTGATCCTTCAAAAATGAGAAGTAATAGTATATATCAAACCATTAAGATACCAATGCTGTATAAGAAAATCGACCTTATTATGAAGTTACCTCAATTTGGAACTAATAAACCATGAAATGCTTAAAAAATCTTGAAAGCTTTACATCTATCACGAGTCAGAACAAAGTAAGCTTAAGGCTATAAAAATATAAATATCGAATTTGAAAGGAAGCTATTCTACTGAGGAATGTAGGTATAGTACTTTTCAAGAATGAGGTTAACTCGTTTTCATTCTTTCCTTACTAAACTTTTTTTTTTTATTATATCACCTGTACTCTTCAATGCAATAGCTTCCTTTCAAACCTTTCCCTATAAGTAATAAAATTTTATGTAGCTTGGTTGACTTGGAACCGCAGAATAGTGCTTTACGAAGGAAAAAACAGAAAACACCAAAATCTTTTGAACGGCTATAGATAAAAAAAAAATCAAACTTGGTGAAAGATTTCTAATAATATGGGGTTTTAAGAGAATCTTTACTTAAGACTGGATAGGGATTGGATTTCGTTTGAGAGTAATTCTATGTGTTTATACGTTAATTATATGACATTTGTGTGCGTGCGTTTGAGCTCTTTTTTTTTGGTAGAAATAATTATATAAAACTTGACATTTAGAAGTTGTGAGTTTACGACTGTTTGCTTTCTTTAAGCAGAAATATGGTAAGTTAATAGTTTATTGAAGGTGAGTTTTTTTTTCAAACAAATGTAATTTTCTATATCATTATTTAAGCAAACAAATTCTCGCATTATCTTCGCGCTGAACGCGCGTACTTATGTGGAAACAGCGGCTGTAGAGTTTAACGATTTTCATTAGTCATAAGTGAATGAAATTTTTTTGTTAACTGCTTGCATCATTCACTAGTAACAAAATTTTGCTGAAAAGCATACTGAAAACGCTCTCATTTTGTTTTTGGGACTTTTTTGCAGAAAAGCATGCGTTTCTGCAAAAAAGTCTCAAAACACGCTTCGGCAGAAATGAGAGCGTTTTCAGTATGCTTTTCAGCAAAATTTTGTTACTAGGGTTGTGTTACGAATTATGTTGTAATGGTGCATGGTAGATTGGCCGCCGGCTTAGTTGTCAATGAATCATTCGAAAATGGTTTTTCGCAAAATTTCCGGCTCTTCTCAGTCATGAATTTTTGCTCGCTTGATGGATGACGAATTGGAAAACAGACGGAATTCCGAGAGTAGACGAAAAATATAATTTTATGTAATTATCCTTCTAGCCATGTATTTGGCAGCGAATGAAAATTCGACCTTGAACCGACGACGTGACGACCCTCAATGGTATTGAAATTACATCCTGTGCGCCACTTTATCCTCTCTTTGTATATAACTTAGGTGTTCTACCTCTGAGTAAAGAAGTTATAAATAGGTGGATAAATATTTTTAATCTTTGTCATTTTTCTTAGGCACTTAAATTCCTAAAGATGTATGGATACAAATCTAGTATTATATGAATCTTGTATATAAAAATATTTTACGTATTTGATATCTGAAAAATGAGTAAAAAATAAAACAAAATAATTAGTATTATGACTCTCATGATTTCATAGTATCTTTGCGTTTTAAATAATTATCGTTTGTAAATTCATATTTTTAAAATTTTAGATTCTAAAAAAAAAATTTAATCGAATGAAATGGAATAAATGAAAAGTTCAGCAACAAAAAATGAAAGTAAGGATTGAAAATTCGATGCCACGTTCTTCATTAGCCTGCCTGTTTTAGGAAGGAGATCGGGGATGGTAAGGTCTGCAAATCTTTACGTTTCAGAACATTTGTAATCATCTGGCAAATGTCAAACTTTTTAATACACATATAATTTTTTTTTCACACGTAACTCGGGTGGGTGTTGATGAAATTCGCTCAAAATTTCGTGAGAGACTCTTACTGAAAATGCAAAAAAGTTATTTTTTTGTCTTTTCGTTACATCCCAAAATGGTGCATCATACAAATTTTGAGGAGAGCTGAAGAAGGGTCAAATTGCTCAAATTTTTTGTTTTTGATCTCATATGAAAGAGTAAATTATGGACACCAACATATCCAAATTTCAGCTTCCTAAATAGATTTTAAGAGGAGTTAGAGTAAAAAATGGCTTTTTGAGGACGTTTTGAGTTGTGAAATTTCTTGAATCTTTCATTTTTCCTCACCAAATCAAGCTAGAAAGGGCAAACTTTATATGTGACTTTAGTAGGAAAGACCAAAATATGAGCTCTTGAATTTCGTTGAAAATGGCTCCGAAATTGTGGATTATCAAAATTTGAGTAGAGCTTGAGGAGCCTCAAATTCATAAAAATGTAATCAATATGAACTCATATGATTATCAGCAATAAGAAGTATACTATATCTCAAATTCAGTTTTATATTGTGCAGAGAGCGGCATAATCCCATCAATTCATTAATTATTGAGTCGATTTCGTTGTAAAATTTCGGATTTTAATTATTTAATAATTCAAGTGTTGTGAAATATTTCAGTGTCATTTAGAAAAATTTCGACTTGAACAGTGTCACGCATTAAGTAACATTTTAAATTGACAAAATGCAAAATGTATGTTCTCGATGAAAGACTATTACAGTAGAATGCACTTGTAAATCTGACTCTTCCAATTGCAAACACATTATTGGACTTATGTTACCTAAACAAAATTAATAAATTATGTTGATAGGAGGGGATCTTTTTTCTAAGATCAAATCTTCGTGAAGTCTTGAAAAAGATAGTGAATCAACATCTATAAAAAATTTTGAAACGAAAAAATCAAACTCGCCCCATTCAATGTAGCTCGAGCCAATCCATGTGTATATCTTCTCGTCAACTTCCAAATAATCGAAATCATAGTATTTGATATTATACCAAGGTCTTATGTAGGGCGGGGGAGGGGAGAAATTAATTTTTTGAGAATATAAATTTTCAGTTCCCAGCCAAAGTATATGAAGAGAGGGTAATTTTTTTAAATATGTACTCACTCAGAAATAATATTTATTTACGTTCAAGGTTGTATAATAAAATCTGATTTTTATTTGAAAAGTTGTAATTCTTAATTTAATTTTTCATTCGCATTACTCGCATATAACAATTCATTATAAATGTTACTATTGATTATAAATCGCATATTCTATTCAATGAGTACCATATTCATGTACATAATGCATCTAATACCAATATTAATAAAAAAAGAAGTCAAAGTGTATCCTGCCCCCCCTCCCTCATCACACCTCATATATGGCCCTGATTCATTCCTGGTACCAAAAAAAAAAACAAACAAACAAGAAAACAGACGAACTTCTAAAGATTCAAGTTACTCTTATTTGTGAAAGTTAGATGACGAATTTAATCTGAAAAAATAAGAGTTTTAAGATTTTCCAAGTAAACTTCAAAAATCGTTTGAGTAACTAGAAAAAAAAACAACAACAATTTTCTAAATCGAATCACATGTAGAATGCTGGATTAGTAGATACTTGGCAGGGATTTGGAATCGTTGTTTCCGTTCACCGAGTTTTTCGATTCGATAATCAGTACGTGGAATAATCGCAAAAAATATTACACGTTAGGAATTCATTCATCTTTATTGGAAACGGCGACAACAAAATAAGTATGTAGATAAAATAGGTAAAGTGGATCCGTAAAACTGCAGTCTCCATGGTGCAGACTTCCGCATAAATTCAACTTACATAACTCGGTCGTTTAAAATAACTAAAAAAAGGAGTAAAAAAAAAAAAAATGACGAAGGATTCGTACCATCGCGACGGGTATATGTAAATGCATAAGACGGGGAAAAATAGTGGTGGGGGGTACAGAAAGGGTCGAAAATTTTTTATTGCTGTGTCATATGATAAAATGAGCCCAAGTGACAAACGTATTTTGATTTTAGCTTCTTCAGTGCTTTTGGAGGGGAGTTAGAGCAAAAAACGGCTTTTGGAGTGGAAATAGCTGCAGGAAATTTCATGAATCTTCCATATCTCATCACCAAATCGGTCTAGAATGGTCAAACTTTGTGTGTAGGATTAGTTTGTGACCAGAATATAACCTCTCAAATTTGAGTCAAAATGGATCCAAAATGGCGGATTATCAAGATTTGAAGATAATTTGAGCACCTTCAAATAGTTATAATTTGAGAAATATGTGTTCACATGATTATTTCATGGTAAGAAATACTACATTTGTGCCAAATTCAACTTCTTAAGTGTTTTTGGAAAGGATAGGGTAGGGGTTTTCAGACTTGGTATTGGGTGTGGCCTGTAGTCATGAACGGTTAAGCAAGGTTATTAGTAAATCAAAACAAGCTCCAATTAAAAACTCAGCTCCAGTAATGCGGCATGGCTGCTTACATTTTTTTTCTTCTGTTTCGTTCCATTTTGTTCCATTCTGCTCTTTTCCAGTTTATTTGTAATTTAGTTGTGTTCTAGTTATCGTTCATTATGAAATAAAATTTTAATGGTTTGAATCGTTTATAATGTTCTATTCTGTTCATGTACACAAGCCCAACTCATATGATTACTGTAACCGAAAAGTATAATATAACCTAAATCCTACCTTTTAGGTGCTTTTGGAAGAGATAAGGAAGTGTTCCAAAATTCAAAATGCATTGAGAGATTAATGAAAATTCGAAAATTTTTTATCATGATTTCATTTGACCGAGGGAATTGAAAATATGTGAAGAAAAAAAAATCATGCTTCTATAATTGTGTATTTAGAAGAGAGTCAAGAACCAAAAATGACTCTTGAAAGGGAAATAAGTCCTGTAATTCATTATAATCGTCCGTATGTCTTTTCAAAATTGACCTAATATGCTCAAACTTCATATGTAGTTTTAGATGAACTAGAATATGGTCTCTAGAGTTCTGTCAAACAGGGGCGTAACGAGAAAATTCTTTAGGGGGAGGAGAAAACCAAAAACTGCCAACTATGCCAACTAATACCGTGAAATTTACCAACTGTTGACCTTTTTTTTTTTTTTAAAATAGCTGTAATAATACTGCGCAAGTGGTCAAGTTTACCAACTTTACGCTAAAACTCCAAATTTACCAACTTTCCAAAAGCCTAGGGGGCTGCGACCCTAGTTATGCGCTATACATGATATAAGTTGGCATCAGTTCGAATTTATTCGAGTTCTTATTTTTCTAAAAGAAATTCAAGTTCCCAATTTCTGCGTTGAACAATTATAAATTTCCCAACTTTTCAAGACACCTGGGGGGAAGCTCCCCCCACTCCCCTAGTTACGCCCCTGCTGTCAAATTGGATCTAAAATAACAAATTCAAATTACTCATATTTAATTATTGATTAGTTTTGACTTGTATGATTACTGAGTCCGTGAATTATAACATCATTCCTATCTTAACTGAAGAAAAGGACTGAAAAAATTTACAGCGTTATTTGCAAATCGTTGTTTTGCATGGAACAAATTAAAAATTCAATTCCGGTGTTCTGACATGCTGCTTTTCTACCAAAGGAAAAAACATACTCCTTTTTAGATTAAAAGTTCTTTTCCAACTGGAAAAAAGGCGTATCCGAGATCATTGATCATTCGGGTTCATCGTTGATCATCATCGATTAGCGTCAATTTAGTATTCAGATCAGGTTATAACGTTGTATACCACAAATGACATTCACTTGTATCAGCAATGTGGGTCCATGCGTGGTTAACACGATAATCGCGATTTTGCATAAAGTAGGTGAATTTATTAAACGTTAGCAACTATTTTCCGGCACATCGAGCACCAAAATGCGGGACATCTGGTCACTACAACGTCCTAGATAGGTAGTCATGCTATCGATCTAAGCAATACGCGTTGCCTGCTATAAGCTCATCTTGAATTAATAAATTTGTAAAAATTGTACCGTCTATGGTATTCTTGGGCACGAGTATGGGTAATTAGAGAAATAAAGAAGAACGAAGGAAAGGCGCTGATTTGTATTATACAGTTACCTATTTGGAGAGTGTTAATGTGTCACTTAACGCGTAACGGTATATCCGAAGACGTCATATTCAGCCATTTCTACCGATCAATCGTGTAACCGCAGTCGTACGTAGAGGCGAGGGTGGGCAAGTACGGGTATGAGGGTATTGCGTACCTCATTATAAATTCTGGTCTCGGTTAAGCTGGATACGTTAACCTAATTTTAATACCTTTCGTTGTCGACTCGAGTCGTTGGCAGTCAACAGGTTATTCATATACAGGTTCGATTTTCGTCTACCGCAGTGGACATACCGAAATATTATCTGCTAACCTATAAATCGGGCTAGGCTGAGATATGAGATCCTCTCTCTGCGTGAATCTGAAAAAGGAAAAATGTAATCGTGAAAGTGTACGCGGATTGTAAAAACCGCGCAAGGAGTGTCATTCCAATTACCCATAAAAATATCGCTCGTATGTGCGAATAAGGTACATAATTTTCGCTTATTCACCACTGATACTTTATGCCCCAACATCCGGTATTATTTTATCATCGTATTCTTCGAGACAATGTCATGAGAAAGTACGAATATTTATTAGATCCGTAGGTTGTGCAGCTTACTTTCATTTCAGCGTGAATCATTGGTGGTTTTTTTGGCGAGGCGACGCGGCGATTTTAAAATTATGTTATGAGTTGTAATTTTGATAACTTTTCAAAGCGGATCTGTTATTTAGTGAAATTATTTTATTTAGGAAGCGATTTTTTGATAGAATTTTAAGTTTTTTGAAGCTGGATAAATTTTTATAATTTTTTAACTTTTTTTTTTGCAATTCCTAGATCTATTTTAGGGTTGCAAGAAAAGAGGAAGTAACTTAGGCAAGGGAGGGGAAGGTTCGAAGGGCCCATAACCTCTAAAAGTTCAATAAAATATGAGGTATGTTCGACAGTGATTTCAATAATTTTTGGACACTTCCTTCTCCTCTGCCCCCAGTCCTAGGAAAAATCCCTGGTTGCGCCACTGGAAGGGGTAATACTTGAGCAATATTTTTCATTTGACTTGGCGTGTTTTCGATGCAATGTGAAATTTATGTATATTTTTTTTTGTATTAAAAAAATATTTTTGGATCCTTAATTAAATTTTTGAGAAAAATCACATTTTTTGTGTTTCAAAATATTGAATTTTCATTTTGAAAAATATTAGAAATCTGGAATATTTACCAAATTTTTCGGCGTTCAAAAATTAAATTTTTTAAAATATATATTTTTTTACGTGCCATATACAGCAACAATGGTACCTATTAATTCCACGGACTTCAGAAGAGTAAATAATCTATCAACTTTTGCTTGGCCATCTGATAATCCTTTAAAGTGCTGGAGGAGTTAATAGAGAAAAGGAAAAATTAGAATTTTTTTGAAAAATTTAAAATTTGTTAAAAAATTAAAAATCACAATTTTTCAAAATAACAATTTCAAAAAATGAAAATTCATAGTTTTTAAAAAGTTTATTATTTTTTCAAAGTATAGGTAATTCCCATTTTTTTAACATAATTTTTTTTTTAATCATACGCTGTGTTTTCAATTTTACAACAAAAATAAAGAAATAAACTCGCCTCTAGCCTAGAGGTGTACACAGCGTATGATAAAAAAAAAATTTGATGTTAAAAAAAAAATGGGAATTACCTATACTTTGAAAAAATAATAAACTTTTTAAAAACTATGAATTTTCATTTTTTGAAATTGATATTTTGAAAAACTGTGATTTTCAATTTTTTCACAAATTTTAAATTTTTCAAAAAAATTTTAGAAACTACAAATTTTAAAAATTTTTTGATATTTTGAAAAAATGTAATTTTTGAAAAAATTTTTAATTTTCCGAAAAATTAAAAATTTTTACTTACTTGTTTACTTGTTTAATTAACGTGCCCTATACTGCTGCTATGGCCAGAGGCACGGTAAGGACTTTACTGGTTAGATTTGAGGAAAGATGCCTGAGAGTCTGAGGAACTTCATGAGATTTGTGATGGATGACTCATCGTCAGCAAGAAGTTGGTGCATTACTTGATATTTTATAAAAATTGTAAATTAAAATGACATGAAAGAATTTTCAATTAATACACTTTTCCTTAAAGTAGGTTTTATTGCAGATCATGGAATTATGAAAAACTTCAAGAAAAATTCTATTTTGAAAAATTCATAAAGAATATCTCGAGGTTTCAACACTAAAAAAAAAAAGTAGAATTACCTTTGTCAACGAAATAATAAGATTATCCAAGTTACGATCTCAGCAATGCGTGCCAATGAATTAAAAAGAAAAATATCAAATTAGGTTACCTACACCACTTCTGAATATATGGGCAAATATATTTCACTATTGCTCTGAAATATTCGCCAACTTCATCATTTCCTCATATTCACGCCAGACATTACTTTTAATAATAGAATAAACGAACGCTTCAAGACACAGAAAATACAATAACCCACCTATTTGATATTCATATGGAACATCTTCATTGAAACACATTGTATGAAAGAGTATCAGACGTTTATTTGCCTATTAATCGACAAAAGGAGTCTGGAACGATATTACTACAATGCTAATTTTGCACGGCTCGTTAGTATTTAATACGCTATCAATTTATTCTTTACGTTAATCTACACGATACCGGTTGAGTCGATCTTTTATTGTACGACTGCTGTGTTTACGGAACTTCAAAGCGACTCGAGCCGGTGCAAGAAATTAAACGAACCGTTTACTCGCAATTAATTTGAATAAACGCATTCCAATTTCATAAATAAAGTACCGGCTGTCTAGTGGAATAGGTACGGGTTACGGCCTTACGAACCCGCAGCTTGAGCTCGTTACTTCTAAATTAAATTTCGTCCAATTGGATGTACTGGGACTACATATGGGTCACGTTCGGAATTACCTTTTACCTAGTTCTCGTTATACTTGACCGTCATTTCCATGTTCATTGTCTACGAGTATATCGTTCGTACGTGCGGTTGAATGAACGGGAACGCGTTAGGTTATGAAATTATATAAAGTGTGGGTCTAACTGGCTGCTTTTATGAGCGAGACCAGCAGCAACATTGTAATAGTAATTTTGGAATCTTGAAGGAGCACACTCTATTCACTGAATGCTGGAAAATTATGTTCTTAGAGATGGAAAGCGATTGATATTTTCCAATTTAAACAATTAATGATGATTGGTTACACGTACCTTGGTTAAAGAGAAAGACGACAAGACGTTCGAATCTCAACTATCAACTCATGATGACCAGCATACTACGAAAAATATTTTACATGTGAAATTGATTTGTTCTCTTTCATTTATAATTATCAGCCTCGACTTTACAGTTACCAGTTACTCTTACTGCTACATCTTTTAAAAAAAATACTATTTGACCAATTTAATTATCTTCAAAGGTTATTGTCGTCTCCGTCATAAAATGGCACGAATTCCGAAATCGTTCGAGGGCATAGATAACACTTTCAATTAAATGAAAAGATTCACATAATACACAATAGAACGACAATAATGCATCAGGCGAAAAAAAAACCTACGACGAGAAATCAAACCCGCAGAAAAATCCAGCAGAATTAATAACGTTACCATTTCTGTGTGCTATGAAATGGGGCAATGACACGTGTTTTTGCTCGACAACAAGTACACGTATTATACTCAAATAATAAGAAACATCTAGGTACATTGTGGTCGTCAACTCATACGTAATAATACCTTCAGTTTAATCTTAATTGTATCACGGATTACGATGACGTTTCCTCTCTTGTTACACGAAATACCTAAATTCTTGCCAGGGCTTGCCAAAATTAATATCGCCATTGGCCAGTTAACCGGTTCGTATTAGCAGGTATTTAGAGGTCGATGATATTTCGTTTAAGGGGTTGTTCTTATCAGTTCACATTTGCGTACATTAGGCCGAATTCCTGCCTCAGGTCTGCAGGCTACGCAATATGGACGCCGATGTGGATACTCTTGTTTGGAAATCCAATGGTTGGCTTTCTTTATGTCGGTGAATGGCGATTCTTAAAATATTTTAATTCTTAATGACTCATTGTTCTTGGTGACTAATCGATAAGAGTTGATTTTAGTGCGAAACGTTTGAGTGATTTTTATTATATAACCAATGATGGCAGGATCGAGGAGCTTCTTTAGTCGTTAGGTGGTTTCGTCGCATCGTCGGGTTTTCTTACAGTTATGTGTTGCCAGTGGTAAAGTGGATGTGGTGAGGAATTTGTGAACTGTTATGTGGATTTTTTTCACTTCGAATACATAGTGTATGAATGAGAAAGAATATGAGAGCTGAATCGAAACCTTTCGATAGCGACGATTAGGAACCCAGGTATTGTAAATTATATGAATTGGGCTTGTCTTGGGAAAGCAATTTTCACCAAGGGGAGGAGACGAGAGGAAATTTTAAATTTTAAACATCCTTTTTTTTTAACATCTAAGTTGCTTTTTTTACCTTTTTTTTTTATCAAACGTACTTGAACGTAGATGGGTATCATTGATTCTTATATTAATTCCTTATTATTTGGGTATTTTCAATTTGAAACCAAATATTATATTAATAATTAATTTCAAGATAGTAATTACTAATTTTTTCAGTGCTTTCTTTAATTGAAATGAAATTCATGTTGGAAGTTTAAGCAAATTTTCAAATCATTTTTTATGTATAAAATACAAATTTGTATAGCGATTGATTATTCCAATTTCAATTTTCTTTTATACTGAAAAATATCATATATATATTTTTTTTAGATTTTTGCTTGTTTTCATTATCTTGAATTGATCATTTGCATTGAATAAATATTTCTTATGAAATTCCATTTCTACGCTACAACAAATTATTTTAGAAATAAAAATCGATTTTTCAAAAAAAAAAAAAGAATTACATTTTTTTTATTTATTACTTCGTTTATTTTTCATTCTTCAGTTTATTAATTTTTTTTAATTTTTGCAGTTTTATCAGTTTTTTTTTTTTGTTTGTAGACAATAGACAATGCAACAAACATTTCGAATCTTTGACCTTTTTTTTTTTAATGAATTTATTTTAGGCCGGTCAGCAACTAAGGCCATTTGCGAACGATTATATTGTAAATGAATTTTACAGATAATAATATTATTGGCGGTTTTAAAAAGTCTAGATTTATGAAATTTTTACTAAATTATTTTTGAATATTTTTCAACGTCTTTGTTCATTTTTATTAACCTCTCAGTTCTTGTGGTATAAAATGTATTTTTTCGTATTTGAAGGCTTTTTTGTATTGAGAACTAATTTTTTATATTTTTATTTTTGTTGAAAATACACGCACATATAGTTTGCTTATGTAACAGTAACATTCCTTACAAATAATTAATAATTCTATTTTTTTTTTTTTTGTTCACAACATTTTTACATTTCTAATTTAATTTACAGCAATACACTCTTCAAAATGAATATGAACGGTACCACTAGGTGGTGAGTTTTGGAAGTATCACTCAATTAATATCAAAAAATTTCCACAAACCTAATTAAAAGTAAATAAATTCGTTTTATTTGACAAGTATTGAAATTGGAGGAGTTCTAAATTAAACTTTTTTTGTATTTTGCCGCGTTCATGGTGGGAAAAAAATTAAAATGATTTTTGATGACATTTTTTTGATAACTGAAGAACTTTATTATCTATATTTGTTTTTTTTTTAATCCTGTCATTTTCGACAAAAAATTTGTACATCTTAATATTATTGCAAGTTTTCTATTATTTTATTTGATAGTTAAGTAATGTATCTTTTCTTTTTGTTTAATTTCATTTTACATAATTCATTTCTTGAAATTCTCACAGAATCCTTGAATGTTTCACTTAAATGGTATTTCGAAATATTTACCGTCGTACCTACGTACTTACATACACTCTCATTTGATAGCATTTTGTTTCTTATCATTACTCATTAAAAAGAAGAAATGAATTCAAACTTCTTGATGTCTTCTAGTAATAAAAACTTCAATTACGGTGTTTATCAATAGTGGCGAAACATCTTTGGTAAATCATTCGTTTCTCTGATTACGATGAATGTAACGGAAAAGTAATTAAACTCTGAAAATCTCGTAAAATTTCCTATAAAAAATATTCTATTCAAAATTGCTCCGAATTCAACTGTTCCTGCGTTAAAAGAGAATTAATTAATTACTTGGGATTGTGTTATGTGAAATTTTTTCTGAATAATCGTTTCGCTAGTTTCAAAATTCAACACCAAGCGCCATCATTTGTTTTAAAGAGTCGAAATGTATTTTAAAATAAATTTCATATTCAAAAATAGAGACTAGCTCCACTAAAAACATACTGAAAGTTTCGATTCCTGGATACTGAGCATAGCCCTTAAGGTACGTTTGGAACCCTCTAAAAATTATTTTCCGCTATATCTACTCAAGGTTTGATCGTAGGGCAAAGGTAATTTAGTACAGTTTTATTTTACACTAAATTTTGTACAACTTTCATTTGAAATTTTTTTCGTTATGACTCATAGGTGGGGATTTAGAGGTGTTTGAAATTTGGTACTCTTGAAGCTCCATTACAGTTAATTCAATTATGCTATGTTGTCATTAAATATACATACCGATGAAAAATTCATGTACTACAACTTGTGACTATACACTAACCCTATCATGACCCTATGACGATCTCAGCCCCTTCCTCTCACCATTATTAATTTTTTCCCCTTTTTTTCATTCATCTTAAAAGTTATGAAGACCGAAGTATGAATATTTTCGTGTAAATTCGCCCATTAGCATCGACTTCTTTTCTCCAAGTGCGAAGTAGAGACTCCAATGGGCTCGTATATGTTTAAGAATTGCATTTGTCACCTCCATTTGTAATGTGAGACCAAAGGAAATGTCTCGAATTTTGAACAGTTTTTTTTTTTTTTTTTTAATAAACGAAAATGTAAAATGATTTCCTTCAATTAGAACATGTAACTATGTACTCGTCGATCTCTTCGTACGATGCTTATTTATGGTCATCGGATATTTATATAGATTCTAATACAAAATTGAAAATATCTAATCCAATAAGCTCATCCTCGTGCAACTGTATTTTTGAGTAGGTATGTAGTTGGGAAGTGTTATACGAGTAGATAATTATCTAGTAGGTTAAACCTATTTTACTTACATGAAAATATGCATACAAAGAGAGGTATGTATTTGGGGTTGAGGAGAGGATGGTTTGAGACCTCTACAAAGTTATACTAATTGGGTTCATATGAATGATCACCAGTCATCATATGAAATCTTCATTCACATATTTATAGTAAACCTCGAATAGTTAAATCATTTATAATGGAGCGCTTAAAGCACCAAACTTCTAACACCCATAACTCCTCACCTATATATCGTAGGAAAAAAATGTTCGTATGAAAATTGTAGAAAATTTAGAGTAAAACAAAACTGCTTAGAGCTATTTTTGCTCTACGAGCAAACTCCGAGGAGATGTAGGGAAACAATAATCTTCGGGGGTTCCCACGTCCTGTAGACTATGCTCACTGCCTAGGAATTGAGACTTTCAATATGTTGTTAGTGAAGCTAATCTCTACATGCTTATGAAAAAAATCTTCGTTGAAAATTTTTCTCGTAAACGCTCCTTATACGTATATATGGTGTAGATTTACTGTCATCTTTAAGAATTAGCTTTACTGCATGCTATTACGTGATTAAAATTTTATGGAGTTATATTATTCGTTGAAAAAATGAAATTTCAAAGCTGGTGCCTTCAAGGTGTTGGCCATACTATGCTCTAAAAATGGATATCGAAATCTCGGCCATAATGACATTTAAAATATTAATTTTTCCGAATCAATGCTCCAGTTTGTTCAATTATTCAACATATTTAATCTATATCCCATTAAAAAAATCCATTCACTTGCCGTATAGTTGTTCAATTCAAGAGTGTTATAAGTGATACCAACGGTATTATAATTTTATCAAATTAACGACCTCCTTAACCTTAGGTCGCACAGCAGGCATAATCGAGCTGTAGGTCATGGCGTTTAAAACCACTGCGTAAAAGGGATAAAGAAAGAAAGAATTTATCGTCAAATGGTGCCCCACTAATAGACTGTAAATTTATTGTTGCAGCGGTGAAAATCTATGAAAGTGGGAGGAGGGGGGCGACGTCGACGTCGCCACCGAACACTAGACACAGTCTTCGATCACGACATAGGCAACGATCACGGTACCAAAATCAAGGCTAGAAAGGTCGCTTCACTGATGAGCGGCGGCGGCGATACGATGAAAAGTAGCAAAAACAGACGTTCGAAGTGCTGGACGATAATCGCGAGCAGTGCCCTCTTCGCATTCATGGTACCGGTTACGAGCAGCGTGATGCTTCCGGCTTGGGGAACACAGTTATCGTCTACAGGTACGTAAATTCTTGTCGCGTGCTTTTTTTAAATCTCCCATACGGACGCGGAATCGATTGGAGCGTGAAATTAGCGTCGAGAATATTTTACGTTTTTTTTCCACTCGTCAGCCGGAACGCGAATCGAAGCGTTCGATTTACAGTTGAGTTGAGAGGCTTTGGGATGGTCATTTTATGTTCCATGTGTAACATTGTTAAATGACCTATCCATGTTATACTGGTTCTGGTTTGCCCTAGGCCACGTTCAAGGTCATGAGTAATTGTAACATGCGACTGAGGCTCTTTCCAGTCATTTATTCTCCCTTTTTGGAGTCGCTTTCGAGGTACCACACTCACTCATGGGTTAGTTGCGATGAAAATTCAAATTGATTGCGCAATGAAATCCTCGAGTCTAATTTCTGTGGTAGATTTTGGTTCACTGTAAGTTTAGAAGAACTGGATAAAAAGTAATATAAGAAGAATGAACTGAAAAAAGCCATAAATCAAAGTACTCAATGCCCCCTCCCCCCTCCAAGAAGGGTCTGTAAGGGGTGATGGTCCTCGAAGGATTAAAATTGGATTCCATAAGTATTTCGTGTTTGTGGTGAAGACATCGACTTTTTAATGAAGGACATCGCAGGAAATGTTCTCAAACCCAAACATTTTTCCATGAGGGACCAGTCCCCTTCAAAATTCGAAGATTTGAAGTAAAACTAATTTTTTCGCTAAAAATGATCAAAAGCAATTTTTGAGTGTATGCTTCAAGAATACCACCTTAAATAACACTATAATTTCCTTTGGTTTGATATCAAATATGACCTCCCAAGGGAGATAAAATCTCTTTCAGAATGGGTTTTTGCCATTTATCTCAGTGAATATGGCACCTACGGAAAAAGTTGTAATAAACAAAATTAATCGATTTTTTATTTTGAATAAAAAATGTTTGAATTATTTTTTGAATAAATGCTTCACAAAGCCAGAAAAACCTCTTATACGCTGATTTTTCAAACTTGGTGATTCAACATTATGTTTTATGTTCATTTAGTACGATTTTCGCATTTATCTCGGTAAATATAAAGTTTACAAGAAAAAAATGAGATTTAAAATTGTTGTACTTTTAATTTTCTATAAAAAAGGTCTAATCCATTTTATTCGTCAAGTGCACCATAGTGCGAGAAAACAACCCTAATTCCTCCTTTAGGGTGAGATTAAGAAAAATATATCTTTCAATCATCCTGAGATTTCAGTATGTTCTTCATTTTGTCTTCAAAGTGCAACACCAAATTTTGAGCCCTCAGCGGGCATATGGATGGGAATAAGGACTTTTAAAGTAGTGATATTTTCAAAAAAATCCCTCATTTCCGCCATTTTACTCCACAAAAAGTAACAAGAGGAACCCAAAACAACACTCAAAAGGGAGGATTTGAGATTCTAAATCATTTTGTACATGACTATATGTCTCATAAAGTTTATATTTATTGAAAAAAATGGAAAGTCATGCCTAAATGAATATGTTGAATTGCCAAGTTCAAAAAATGAACTTTAAAGAGGCTTTTTTAGCTTTGTGAAGCATTTCTCCAAAAAATAGTTGAAACATTTTTTATTCGAAATTAAAAGTAGATTAATTTTGTTTATTATAATTTTTCCTGTACATGCAATACTTACTGAGATATAGGCAAAAACCCCATTTTGGGAGAAGTTTCATCTTCCTTAGGGGTCATATCTACTAATCTTGAAACTAAACGAAACGAAATTTTAGTGTATTATTTAGGGTGATATTTTTGATGCATGTGCCTAAAAATTGCTTTTTCCTCATCATTCTTAGCAAAAAATTACATCCACTTGACATCTTTGAAGGGGGTGGTGCTTCTTGGAAGAATGGTATAGTTGTAGACCTTGCATAATTTTCATCTCCGAGATGCTCTTTATCAAAAGAATTGATGTCTCCAGGTCAATCACGAAATACTATACGGGATTAAATTATGGATGGACCTTCAGAGAGCCCCTATTCTTTATTGAGAACACTTTGGTTTGGGTACATTAAGTATTTTGATTTGAGATTTTCCCGGCTTCATTTTCCATAAATTACTTTTTAGCCAGCACTCTAACTGTAAAATTTGCTTTTCTAGAGTACTTTTTGACCTACAGAACGTGTAAACTAGTTGTTAAATTTGTTTTTTCAATCCAGAGCCAAAAAATTCTCAGTTATTTAAAAAAAGGCGCTTAAAAAAATATTTAGGTAGTCATCTTCGAAAACGAGATTATAATGCGTAAAAAACGAGCGTTTTTTTTTCTCCGCGTATATTTATCTTGGCGAAGATTAAATAACGCGCTTCCGTGATTTCCATAATCGAAGCGTTTGAGTCGAAAGACGACGCGACGGTAATTTTGGCTTTGTTCGTTTCCATTTCAGCTAGTAATTGTACGCGATCAATTTTAAGCTTGACTGAATGGAAAATGTACTCGTAGTTAAAACCTCAATAACTGTTATTATAGACTGACACTCATTACCGAGTTGACCCGACCCGTTCACGTATTCATAACAGTATTTGGATGCGAAAACAATCCGATCTTTTATCTCAGCCTTCTAAGATACCATTTGGAGAAGGAACAATGCAGCAAAATCTTCCCCTTTTAATTTCATTAGTAGGTCAGTAGTACTAAAAACGAAACGTATCAGAAATACGTCGATAGCACCGCGTGGGTTAGTGGGTTTGCGATGAAAAGGAAGTGGATTAGTAGGAGTTTTTATTGTTACCATAAACACCCACGACTGTAACCCGAACAAATGCATCAATAAGGTAATTTACTTTCACGAATGAGCTCCATGTATCTTACGTACTCACGGCGACAGTCTCACTTTCGTACCCGAAATCCGAACACGCCTGCGATGCGCATTCCGAAGCAGTTAAATTAATTAAATGTAGGTACGTCGCTTCAAATTCCACATTAGTACCGCGGTACAGACCGATTTATCGTCGTAGATCCGAGGAAGTTATTAAGGGAAAGGGCTACGAGGCAATAGACCGTCTCCGCGTATACATGTTTACTTAAGGTGAGGCTGAAGGGTGAAGGTCAGCATTCCTGATAATTAGGACAGGTCATTGGATTACATACGACGTGCGCTTTACGTGGTTATTTCCGTTCCTCTCTCGAGCCAGCAGAGCTCGTTGTACGTAGCCATCTCCGGGCTCGATGAGACGGAATAGAATGGATTAGAAATGACAGCAATGCCATGTAACACTTTCTTTTCGCGTCAACGTTGACGCAAACAAAGGGAATTTTTATGGTTAGTCAGGCTAGGAATTTGGGCTCTGGGTGTATGAAATGTCGTGAAGTATCGAAGTTTCATTTGATGCGGAAATATAATGATTGGAGTGAACTATTAAAATCGAAATATTAAAAATTTGATGATTAAATCTTTTCCATTTATCATACCTACATTATTTTTACTTTATATTTTACTTTTATAATAGTTTTTCATAAATTCTTAATAGATATGTTAAAATTTTTAAAATTAATTTTGGTAATTTTTTCAGTTTTTTTCTCAGTTATTTTTTATGTTTTTTTATTTTAATTTTTCACAATTTCATAATTTTTTTATTAGCTGAGTTTTAAATTAAAAACCGGAGTCCCAGTCTTCATATCTTTGCTTATCAGATCATTTTTTGTGATCATATGACAAATGTCCAACTTTTTGGTACCACACAATCGTATTCATTTTTTCTTCTCCCAGATGTACCGGAGGTGGGTGTGGATGGAAATCGCTGAAACTTTGGTGGGAAACTCTTCGTGAAAATACAAAAAATACTTTTTTTATTATTCAGATCAAAATTATGATTCACTCAAATTTTAAGAGAGATTGGAAAGAAGCAAACAGTCTGAAATTTTTTTCTATGATCTGTTATGAAAGAGTAAGTCAAGGGCACCTACATGATCTAATTTAGGCCTCTTAAGTGCATTTAGAGTAGAGCAGACTAAAAAATAACTTCTTGAAGAGGTTTTGAATTTTTAAGTCATGAAATTCCTAAAGTTCCATACGTCCTTCCCAAATCAATATAAAAAAATCAAACTTTTGTGTAGGTATAGTTAGGAATAGAAATATTACCCTTGAATTTGACTCAAAATGCTTCAACAATCTTCAAAATTTTAGGAAGTTTTTCGCATTCTCAAATAGTCCAAACTTGTTAAATATGAGCTTATTTCGTTATTATGGATGAGAAGTAAATTGCATCATTATAATTTTCTTTTTTTTAATTATCATTTTCTAATTTGATTTCAAATCAAGATATTGAATAATTATTATGTCCTCAAAATATGGAGGGGGCGGGACGAAAAGTCAACTTTTTTTATGTTGCCGTATGATAAAGTGAGCCCAAGTGACCAACATATTCTAATTTTATTCTTCCAAATAAATTCGGAGAGGAGTTGAAGCAAGACATGACTTCTGGAGGGGAAATCACGACAGGAAATTCCATGAATCATCTATATCTCCTCGCCAAATCGATCTAGAAAGGTCAACATTTGTATGTAGACGTGGAGTTATTTTGGCGACCAGAATATGGCCTCTTTTTGTGGTCGAAAGAATGCAAAATGACGAATCATCAAAATTTGAGGAAGGTTTGAGGGGCACATAATAGCTAATATTTAAATAATATGAGCTTATATGATTATTGTGGGCAAGAACAGAAGAAGTACTACTTATGTAATGCAGGACTTCTTACGCTTTTTTTTTTTTTTTTTGTAATCATAATACGTGCTTTTTTGCAAATATCTCCCTTATTTTTACATTTACACGAAAATTAATGTAGTAATAAATTGTAGAGCTGTAAATCTTCTATAAAAAAAGTTCTTGTGGCTTTTTTGGTAGAATGCATGGGAATGCTGTTAAATGCATTTGAAGTGAGTAAACCCATGTCCTTAATAGTGATTTGCATCTTGTTTCGTTATTCCCAACTCCTGAAATAATTTTAGCGTGTTTTTCATATTTTTCGATTTCTTTTTTCTTTTATTTTATTTTTTCTGAATTTGAGTTGAAATGTATGATTTGGTTTTGACTCTACCGTAAAGCAAAAGAAACTTTTTCCGAAATTTAGAATTAAAAAACTCATACCAAAGAAAGGATGAGGAGGTCATGGCTCTTTTGGCTACCCTTGTACGACATTCAAATAAGCACCTTGAAATGTAGTGCATGAGGAACGCATGACATTTAAATACTACAGAGCGTTGAACTTCGAATAGGAATAATAGAACAACACTACAACACATAAATGTATAGTTGGGATATTTCAAACGCATTTTACAGCCTTCACATAAACTCTTTGAAAAAAATTGTAAGGATTTTTTTGCCGAAAATTTACAGCTCTACAATTTATCTCTGAACTAATTTTCATGTATGTGCAAATTTAACCAAGATAAATCCTAAAAACCACTCGGGGGAGCAAAAATTCGGATTTTGGGGTAGAAGTACCAAGCGAATTATATGAAATTTTTCATTTGTTCAACTGATCAGCTTTAACTAGATTATGGTGAAAAGAAATTCCTCCTGATTTGTTCAGTCAAATGAAATAATTGAAAAAAATGCAAACACTTCTGTTTCATAGATTTTTTTTTAAATTTAATTCTTTATTATTTAAAAAAAAAAATGTTTTGTACCATTTCGTATGTTTCTATTTTGAAAATCACACTTTTCAAAACTTAGGCTGAGCTAAAACGCTGCAAAATGTAAATTAATGATTTTATATTTTGTAAAATAATTATAATAATGGATTATCATATACCTAGATATATTATGTATTTTACAAAATATGTGAAAAATTGATTTTGTAATAAAAAATCTAGTTTTATTGAAAAAAAGAAAATGAAAAAAATAATATTAATAAAGTAGAAATGGAAAGATTTTGCTTTTTAAATTTTTGAACAATTTTTTGAAAGCATTATGGGTAATACATTGAAGTCGTTATGCAATTTTTCCTTCACATTATTGAGCGAATTTGAGTGAGAGCAAAGGCCATAAATTAATGAAATTCCTGAGGTCAAATCAATTCATTTGTTTTGTTTAAAAAGTCGATTTAAAAAGGTAAATAAATTTCTTCGTAACGAGTGGAATACACTAAGAAAAATCTAGATCACGGAAGCGTTATCCAGTTAGATGTTTTTTTTTTAGACACCAAGAAAATGAAACATAAACCGTACGAGTTACTATTAACCTGTAATTTAACGCGTTCTTCCAGGAATGGGCAGAAATATTCGGCATTTACCTTGCGTAAGTCGACGAACTGGAGAAACCGGACTGTGCATGTTCGCGTACTCTTGCGCCAAAGCAAACGGTACCCATTTGGGCACGTGTATAGATAGATTTTACTTCGGCAGCTGTTGCAAGATAGCCAGCGGCACTGACATAGACTTGGTGGAACCTATCGCTCACAATCATTTGTCGAATAAAGACGACTCAGCGTCCAGCACGGTGCGCACAACTTACCAGAAACCATCATCGACTAATCCCAGTTTACCAAATTTCGCAGACGGCAGCTCCAGTACCATGCCTATGCCAGTTTCTTCGTCCACCATGTCACGCCCATTATCCGTGGTATCATCTCCGTCAACGGCCAGCGATACGTATTCGTCGACGTTTGTAAAAACCAGCAGCTCGAAGCCGCCGGCTGCTGTGCACACCGTATCGTACGATTCATCGGCTACTTCGAGAACGCCACTGGTTAACGTTACATTTTCGCAATCCTATTCATCGCAAGCATCACATGTTACCACGTCGCCGCTAGTGTATTCGACCACAGTAACCACCACCTTCCAGAGCGGTACGCACAAACCAGCATTGCCTGTTGCATCGACGACAGCGTATTCGAAACCTATAACTAAACCGACATCGTCGAAACCAAGCGTCAAGCCAAAACCTCCGTCGCAGAATACCGGCAAACCAGGCCCTACTAAGCCGAAACCGAAACCAACTACGAAACCGTCGACGAGCACATCATATCCGGCAGCATATACGCCATCGGTATCTCCTACTATTAGCACGTTTTTGAATAAAACCACTCTTCACGCGGCTTTTACCAATAACGGATTGAGTTCCAAGCCTTCGGCATTGGTCACCGAGCCATCAGTTCCTATTAAACCATATCCATCGTCTACTTCTAGCCCTTCTTCCTCATTCACTCAATTTACGTCAAGTAAAAAGCCAACAAAGCCTTCGACCAAGCCGACATTTACGACACCCTCGACGTCCCAGTCGTCGAATAATTACGTGAAAATACCCGTTTCCACGGTACCAGCTCAGAATAAACCGACTTCTACGATATCCTCGTTATCCAGTCATATGCAAACCGTTCACACCATTCATACGACATCGACGTATTCCACACCTACGCCAACTTCAGAAAGCGATTTCTTACGCGTTAATACCTCCGTCAGCGAAAACGAGATCACCGAGAAACCATCGTCGCACTTCTGGACCACTACATCAGAGAAACTGACTACTCGGCCGTGGAGTTCGTCCAGCTTATCGACAACCACCATTACTTCTCATCCTTCGTTGGTGACGTGGACTACCATCGAAGAAGTACCAGCTATTATTTTACCCGATAGAACCAAACCCACCAGTATCATCAAACCTTCGGGTAAGCCTCCGGTAACCAAACCTACTTTCTTGCCTACATTTTCTAAACCATCCACAGCCTTTTCCAAACCATCGCCGTCTAAACCAACCAAACCTATTACCACAAAACCGGGTAAAGTATTGGATTTCTTTGTATTATTTTTCGAGTTTCGATGTTTTATCGTGATTTTCCTCTTTTACAGATATCGAAGAAAGTTACAGACCGACGATAACGATGACTTCGCCGTCGTCTACTACTACTTCGAGCCCCACTACAGCACCATCTTGGGTTGAAGTTTCGGTATCCACTCATGCACCATCGTCTGCCCGTAAGACCAAATAATTTTTTAGCTGAGTTTTTTAATCGAAGAAATATCTATTATAGGTTACCTGATTTTGAAGGAAGAATTGGAAGAGGGGTCGTTTGTAAGCGTATTTTATGACAGAGGTCCAAACTTTTTGTTTATATTTTTCCCACTCGTAGCGTTACAGGATATGAATAAAAATCGCTCAAAATTTGGTGAAAAGCTCTTCATGGAAATATAAAAAGAAAAAATTTCAATTTTTCGTTCGCCTCAAAATGGCGACCAACTTAAATTTTTAGGAACACTGGAGAGAGGATAAATGTCTTAAAATTTTAGTTCATGATGTCATATGAGAGAATAAGTTGAGAACACCAATACACAAAAATTCCAGTTTTTTAAGTGAATTTGAAGCAGTGTAACTTTTTGAGGAGATGTTGAGATGAAAAATTTATTGAATCTTCCTTACATATTATATATTATTATCCTCATCAAAAGGACATAGAAAGTTTAAACTTTATATGTTGAGTTAGTTTGGGACCAGAATATGATCACTTGAATTTTGGTGAAAATTGATCCAAAATAGCGGATATCCAACTTTTTCATACATGAAATTATGCATAGGTACTATTATTAGTGAGTTGGTAAATATTCAATTTTTTCGGTGTGTGTACACGTTCAGTACGTATATACTATTTATCTCCCCTCTCGTCATATCGCAAAATGTGTCGATGAAAATTACTCAATAATCCAAAATCGAAATTTTATTTTGATTAAAAAACATTTTTTTTATTTAAATTTAAATAAGCCTATTATAATTGAGTTTGTATTTTATTAAATTTTGATTATATTTTTATAAATTTAACATTTTTTGGTATATTAATTTTTAGTTTATTAAATTTTTTAAATTTTGATATTAAATCTATAATTGTTTTATCTTCAAGTATTTATATAATATAATTAATATTCTCTCCCTCCACCCCGCAAGGATGAAAATCTCTGAAAATTTGGTGAAAGACTCTTCATGTAGATATAAAAAAACTACTGTATTTCAATTTTTTATTCACCACGCAATGGCTGTTCACTCAAATTTTAAGGAAGTGTGGAAAGGGGAAAATTCTTCAAAATTTTCAATCTCTATATCATCTGATTAAGTAAAGTATAGACACCAATTTTTCCAAATTTCAGTTTCCTAAATGAATTTGGGAGGCAAGTAGAGCAAAAAATAGCTTTTTGAGGAGGTTTGCAGTTATGACGTTTCTTAAATCTTTTATATACCCTCGTATAAAGTACTTGATAAAAAAAATTCAAACATTGTGTGTAAGGTTAGTTGGGACTAAAATGTGATTCCTTAAATATGGATCGAAATAAATTCAGAATGACAGATGATCAAAATTTGAGGAAGGCTTGTGGAATCTCAAATAGCTCAGACGTGATAAATATAAGCTTACATGATTGTTATGATGATAATTATATTATATCTCAAATCCATCTTCCAATGTCATGTGGAGGGGGGAGGGGAGAGCATATTATCCTCAAAATATAGGTGGAATAGAGAGAGGGAAGCATCAAAAAATTAAAAATTTCCTATAATGATTTCAAGTAGGTAACTAAGCGAGCCAAAATTACCAAAAATTCAAATCCCCGTTACTTCAGTGTTTTTCAAGGACAGTTGGAGAGAAAATAGGTGTGGGTATGAAGTCAGGAAAGTACTGTAAATTTGTAGGAACTATAATATTACCCCTTGAATTTGAGTCAAAATGGATCCAAAATGATGGATCGTCAAAATTTAAGAAAGGCTTGAGGAGTCTTAAAGCGGGTAAATTTTGTAAATATGGGCTCACTTAATTTCTGCAGGCAAGAGTACTAATCATATCTTAAATTCAACTTTTTAAAGGGGATTTGAAAGGGATGGGAGGAGCGTTTGTGACTGTGTATTAGATGTAGACTGTAGGCATGAAGGGGTAAGCAACGTTTTCTACAATCATGAGCGAGGTTCAATTTGAAATTCAGCTGTAACATTGTGGCATGGCTATACTCACTTTTTTTCTTGTTACTTATTAATACGAATAATGATTTTCAATGTTGGCATTTCTCTGCAGAAGCTCCAAGCAGTCCGGAATCATCCAGCGCGGGAACGACAGGTACTTTTACATATACTCCATCCAAGCCGAGCACCACTATTACAGTACCAGTTGCCAGTCCGCTACCAATAGAGACTACTCAGGGGTCCATTGAAACTAATGAAATTGAATCAGCGTCTTTGAATATGTCTGATTATAGAGAAAGTAAGTATCTTGAAGTATATTACTCCTTCGAATATTAGTATAGGCAAATATTTGATTGTATAAGTTTAAGAAGTTGCTTTGTGAAACGTTGAAGGATTTTAATTTGCTTTAGATTCATGAGAATGATTGCCTAGGCTAATTGAAAATTTTCAGGAGAATATTTTCGATCGAAATCATTTTAGATGAATATGTTCTCAGTACCTCCCTAATAAGTATATTAAAAGTCGTACGAAATTTTAATGCAACATTCCATTCGAAGGAGGGTGGTTTTTTATGATTGTTTGACAACTTGCTCTAGAGAATTGATTGTGTCTTCGTTATTGCATATAATATGAAAAAGTAAATTTTTTATAGCTAAGATACTCAGTAAGAATTAAAACTAAATGTTCAAAATTATCTCAAATTATACTTTTTTTTATATAATTGCTTTCTCAACTCTAAACCAAGCTCTTTGATTTTCTTTCTCCTTGGTTCTGGTAACAGATCTTTGGATAAGTTTTCACCTCAGGTAATATAGTTACTTTTTAAAACAACTCCTCTTTTGGGAGTAAAATTTCAAATTTAAGGTATTTAAATTTTGAAATCTATAGTCAGTTTTAGGACTTGGAGTGGGGGTGGGGGTGCCTAATATACAAGAACTTTTTTAGGTGTTTTTTTTTTTTTAACGAAAATGAATGTATCGAGCAGACCTAACCTAACTTGACTTTATTGAACTTAAATTCCCCCTCCCCCCCTAAGCAGCAATCCTAAAACCGGCACTGTTGTGAATTCATCTTTTCAAGAGGAGTTGTTTCAAAAAGTAAAGTTATCCAAAGAGATTTCATTCGAACCCAAGAATAAGAAAATCGATGAACTTTGTCCAGAGTTAACGAAAGAAATATATGTAAAAAAAAAAACATGTAATTTTGAATAATTTTGAAAATTCAATTTTGGTTCTTACTCATGCAGTCGAGCACGTGGAACCCACAACATTCATTTTATGTTTAACAAAATTTGCTTTTATTCTCTATGGAATGACCTACCATCCAGTTTTCTAGAGCAAACTGTTTAGAGATTATCTCATTTAACTCCTTTGAAATTAGAGGTCATTTTTAGGCTTTGAGTTAATTTTTGAGTATAATTTGCATTTCTTGAAAAAAATCACAGAACCTTTTTTGTAGAGAATTTTATGGAAAGCAATTTCTTAAGGCGCTAAGTTTTTCGTAAAATCTATCTTTATGGAGATATAATACGAAAATCTGTTTATTAGAAACTTTCACCACTCTCAAAGTGGTTACAGATCCATTCCGATTTCTGAGGATATTTTGCATCTTGGTTAGAGAGGTACACAAGAAAGAAATGTATTAAAAATCATTTTAATTTGTATAAATTTCGGCGATTAATGATTTTTGATGTTACAATTGCTTTGCCCAAAATAATTATTAGTTTTTTTTTGTTTTTTTTTTTTTAATTACTGGACTATTATGCCAGTGGTGCTTTTATATTTTAGTGAGTAGTTTTGAAAGCTTCGAGTACAAGTGGATTTTATTGATAAAATGAGTATCGTCTGAAATAGGTGTCTCTTGCAGACTTGGAGATATTCGAATGTTATTGGAAGTTGTCGTACATATTTATTCAACTACATAAAAATATCGATAGAATCATTTTTAAAAAAATTTTTTATTTTTTAGTTTGTGGCAGACGACTATTTCCAAATGCTCGTATAGTTGGAGGTGAAAAGGCTACGTTTGGAGAATGGCCTTGGCAGGTTTGTGTATTAATTTTCTTATAAATTAATTTTAAATTTTATTATTTTTGTTTTTTTTTTTAAACTTTTGGAAAGAGTTGATTAATTTTCACTTTTAAAATTCAATGCATTATTTTAAACTAAATAATAACAAAATAAAATTTTACTTCCATTAGATTTCGCTCAGACAATGGAGGCCATCATCATCCACTTACCTTCATAAATGTGGAGCAGCTCTGTTCAACGAAAATTGGGCTGTAACAGCAGCACATTGCGTTGAAAAGTATGTATTAATTTGTACAAAAAATAAAGCCGAATAAACATCGAAAAAAGATTTCTAACCGATATCTCAACCCTAATTTCAGCGTCCCTCCGAGTGATTTACTTCTGAGACTCGGAGAATATGATCTTTCAACCGAAGAGGAACCTTATGGATTCCAAGAACGAAGAGTACAAATTGTCGCATCTCATCCTCAATTTGATCCACGTACCTTTGAGTATGATTTAGCTCTTCTTCGATTCTACGAACCAGTTCAGTTCCAACCTAACATAATACCAATTTGTGTACCCGATGATGATACCAATTTCGTCGGCTCTACTGCTTATGTGACCGGTTGGGGGAGACTTTATGATGGTAAAGTTTCATCGATGATTTTATTTATACTTTTTCGAGTAAATGTCGGAAGTTCGAATTTATAATTATTATTCGTTTTTTGCAGACGGTCCGCTTCCTAACGTATTGCAAGAAGTATCTGTTCCTGTTATTAATAATAGCATGTGCGAAAGCATGTACCAAGCCGCTGGATATATCGAACATATACCAAATATTTTCATCTGTGCTGGTTGGAGGAAAGGTGGCTTCGATTCTTGTGAGGTTAGTAGTGACTTTTGACGAATCATTTCACCATAAAATCTCTCAGGTTTTTTTTTTTAGTTTTTTATAAAAATTGAAAAAAAAATTAATTTTCATTATTTATTTAATAAATTTTAAAATTGTTGATTACAGGGTGATTCGGGAGGCCCAATGGTGATTCAAAGATCCGATAAACGTTGGTTATTAGCTGGGATCATTTCCTGGGGTATCGGCTGTGCTGAACCAAATCAACCTGGAGTATATACTCGTATCTCGGCCTTCCGAGACTGGATAAATCAAATACTACAATTTTAAATGTTACTCCTTCAATAAGCTCGTTTATGTGTATTTTCTTGTGTAAAACTATTTATTTTATTATGTACATAGTTTCGACTATTTATTCGCGAAATTTTATTACTAAAATTTTACGATGATTTTGTAACTGACACAGCGATTTTGCCAATGTTTTCAATCAAATATGCTTTATTTGCTTATTGAGGATTCATTTGCGACATAGGTAATGACGCCAAGTTGCTACGTCGACTTTACATGATGTACATTTGTACTGTACCCGGTGTAAAATATTGTAACATAATTAATTTATTGCATTTATTTATATTCCAACGTAATTGTTGATAAATTTTAGTCTAATTGTTGTTGTAATTACATTGCTAATGTTTTTTTCATTTTCTTTTTTTTTTTTTTTTTTTTTTTTTTTATTAATGTCAATTTATTTAAACGAAAATTTTCATAAAATGACATTTTTGTCATGAAGTCTACTTTTCAGTATTTTAATAGACTGAGTTTTATATTTATTTATTCGAAAATAATGGCAATTTTTTTACGATTTTACATTTTATTTATATTTATTTTGTAGAACCCAATTTTTTAGATGTTTCGATATCAAGACGAACTTTTGTATTTCAAGCACGCTCAAGATTATCATTCTGAAATACTACTTATCTGGTAGTAATCTTTGTATCAGTTTTAGCTGCAAGATTTTCATGTAGAGATATTTTTCCAGTGATTTTAAAGAAAACATTTTTAATTTTGTGATAACCAATATGATAGCTAATTATCGTAGCTTTGGTAATTATTATTTTATCTAATACTCCGAATTTTTTTGTATCCTAACGCTGATAATTTTAATTTGGTTATTGAAATCATTTATTTCAAAAATTTAGATAGAGAAAGATGATTATTAATTTTTTCTCCACTCTTTCCATTGATTTTGCCAATAATTTAAAAACCGAAGACAAAAATCAAATATCCATTGTTTCTCATGGCTTCATTACAATTGATGTTGTGATTCATTATTTAGTGTTTTAAATAGTAAAATTAGGTAATTGTGATGTTATTTATTTTACGTTGTTCTTGTGTATCGTATTATTAATGTAAACGGCATTTATTTAAATTATTATTTTTATTTGTATATGGTAAAAATGTTCTTTTTTCTCGTTATTTTGTACGTATTTACGTGTAACGCGTTATTACAACATTGTTTATATTCTCTTCGATTTTCTTTACATGAGGTTAACGTTTTTATGCCAATAAAGTATTTTTTTTTTCATTTAATTTATGTATTGAATTCATGCAGCGAGCTTGATTGTTGGCAACAATGCGTAGATGAAACGCATTAGAATACACAATTTTATATTGTTTCTTTCGTAATGAAATTTTTATTTTACAATTAAAATATAATGCGCTTTCATTGCCAAGCTGTGGAGTACATTTATCTTGGGCTGAATGGAAACGTCGTGTTTTCACTCTTCATTGTATGAGGCTTTTGTTGCATTATCTTTTAGACTCTATTTTAGAATTCCTTTAGTACCTATTTCAGCTATTTCAGTATCAATCAAGCCAATACCGAATAGTACGTATTCTTGAGGAACAAAGAACGCGTTTCATAACGACATTATTATTGTAGACATTCGCTGCAAGTTTCCATTTGATGTATTTGCTGTATTCGTAATTTACAGGCAAATTTAGGGAATTTTCTGGAGATTATGGATATACCTGTGAATGTTGGAAAAATCATTGATGCTGCGATGTCTTATGATAGCTAGTAATATTTTCATAGTTATATCATATTCAATTTAACATAATCCTTTATTTGTTTAATTACAAGTTTATAATATCATTTTGATTAATGTAGAAATATGTTGACATTTTTCAGACAAGATCAGAAAATGCAATAGGCTAATCTAGTAGGCCAATATTTATTTATTCATTCATTTTTGTTTCAAAAGCAATGAAAAATGACAAATTAACTACATAGTACCGGTATGCTACATTACACCAATCCATTGAAATAAAAATTTAAATTTAATATGGGCTGGGCTGTTACACAGTTTAGGCTCGCTTTCAAAGGGTATTCGAATGACGTAAGCACTCACGTTTGTATTATTTGTTTACGCGTATTTTGCCATCTCGAAATTAAACCTTGAATTTAACTATCGTTTTTTTGCCCGCTACGAGCGAATTGAAATAAACCATGCACGTTGTTATTACAATGTTGCCATTATTCATATACGTGCAAACAAACGTCCTGCACTTCGCGTATGATTTCTTCACGAAGACTTGTTAAAATGTTTTTTAATTGATGTCACTTTATTTATTTTACAAGCTCACCGCAAATATTAAGTTCGTGCATTAAAATGTACTTTTGAACTTCAATGAATTCTTATAACAGGACAGATGATTGCGTTAGATTCATTGGTATGAAAGATCAAACTGCATCATGCACCTAGGTACTTGTAATGATATAGAAACCAAAAGAGCATATGTGTATGCACGTGCATGTACCTAGGTATCGCTAGCTATCTGAAAAGAGTTGAGGAAATGACATTTTAATTTACCTTTTTATTGTACATAATAAAGTAAATAAGATAAGAACACGATAACATCGTTGCTCGCAACTAACCTATTATAGGATTACTAACACCTACCAAAATAATAACAAAATTACGCATGCGTAAATATACGATTTTCTTATCATTTTATGGTCCACATTACACGTGCATTGTTTATTTTGAGCAATGGCGTAACTAAATGGGAACCAAGGTAGGCTACGTTCTCCTTAAAATTTTTTGATCTCCACGCTGTCCTATCAAATGGCTTATTCGAGTATCTAAAACATACTCTAAGAATTGAAAAGTAACTGAAAAATGTGATGAAAACGTGTTGAATCGGAATAGGTGCAATTAATTGAAAAGTAAAGTATTTGTGTGCCTATCGGTTATCCGATTATTCCCTCATTTTATTTTAATAAATAATAATAAAAAATAAAAATAAAAATTGGTACAATAAAGTATATTATTGTGATTGGTATTCTGGCCTTAAATTATTGTAAAGGATTAAGGACTTGAAAAGGTATAAATTTTGCGAAAAGTATTCTCCACCTCTCTATAGATTTTTCAAATATTTAATTTTGAAGAACAATAAAACAAATAGAATAAGAATAAATATTTTCAAGTTTAGCACGCAGGATTCAAGAGAAAAAATTTTTCACATTTCCTGCGATAAATTAAAAATTTTTAAATCAAATTTTATTTTAAAAAAATAATAAGAAGTAGAAAACTGAAAATTCTCAACAATAAATCAGAATATGCTAATGAGAAAATAAGGTAGGAATAGGGGGGGGAGAGGGAGGTATGGTATAAAAATTGTAAATTGGGTCGTAAGTATATTACACTTTTAAATTATTGATTGGGGAGGAGGAAATGTATTCATCAATGCTTGTTTTTTTTTTCTTCTTTTAGCTAATGATAATAAATTATATGGTTTTTTTTATTGATCTTGGTGTTAACGAATGAATTGGAATTGGAGCATGGTGAAGATTCTGTATATTATGGAAATATGGGATATGATTTCTCGAATAAAACGAAACCGAATCCATTAAATGATGCATAGATTCTTCTAAAAGGAATCATATATTTAAAACAAAAAATCTCTCCTTTTTATTTTAAATTTTTAAATTCCAATAATATACTGTTGAAAAATAACATACCTTTACAATATCACAGTATTCAAACATAGCTTGTGTAATTGAATAATTGATTTTAATTTTAGTTTTTAAATGATTATGATTGTTGAGAGTAATATAAATATCAAAAATTTTTGAGGTTATTTTTCATCCTTTCGGAAAAACTTTGTCGAAAGCATGATGCGATAACTAATAACATCGCTCCATCGCGATAGATAAAATGTACTCAACTACTCATTAATCCCCTGGTTTTTTAGTATTCGTTTATGATTCACTGGAATGACTAAATGTTGCAATTTTAACTCGTCTAAATACAACATTCACATTTAGCTTCATTACAATCATATACTTTCGTAAAAAAAATCATTTACCAGTTTTCGATGATTATCTTAAACAAATTCTCAATCATCTACTCAATTACCACCAAAGCCTCTTCTCAAAAAAAACCAAGACATTTTCACGTCACTTAAGGAGCTACATTGTACCACAAAAGAAACCCCAGCGATTTAAACCCTATTTAAATTCTCGTTTTCCGGCAACGCAACGAGTTTCGCAAAAATAAACAATAACAGCTGATCGACAAATGGCGTTCTGAAAGTAATGTTGGCAACACTGCGAAAGTTCGTGTTAATACAATACTCAACTTGTAATGTTTACCTTTGTTCAGTCGACATGAATGGAGCACACTGAGCAGGATTAGCGAATTACCATTTTCGTTGCTTTTCTAGTGTGCTAGTTCAGGGGCTTGCGTTTGGTCGTGTGTTGGTCGTCCGTGTCCGGTTTTTCCTTGTTCGTTGGTTTTGGTATTGTTTTTGTTTCCGTAATTTTGGTACATTGGTAAATTCAAACGTTCGTGATTAAAATTCAATCTTCAATAAACCTATTCGATAACGCTTGTTTTGAAATTATTCAAGTAGTGTTGTGAAAACTTTGAACGTTTTTTGTAAAGTTATTTTCACCGCTTATTTTGGACATTAAGAGTCTTTTTAATACTCAGCATCGATGATACCGTTGAGAAAAACTGATGCATGAAGTCATTCCGGAATTATATTACGTACGATCTTTACACGTGTGCGAGAAAATCATTTAAATCCCAAAGGTATGTTGAGTTTTGAAATTGATTTATCATAAATTTCCATTGAATTCTGTGACAGTTTTGTTTATTTACCAAATTGAAGTACCATTCATATGTGAGAGAAGGGGGTAATTATATGTGCATGTGCATTGTGCACTAACATTCAATACCACTTTTCGCCATTTTGTAACCTCTTAGTAAACTGAAATGTTGAATTCCAATTATAAATTAAATAAAAATTTATCGAGCATTTAATATACTCAATAATGTTGCTTCACACATTTATGTACCATTTAAATTAGGTCATTAATTCTACGTTACATTATAACGTACCCTGTTAATAATTACCTGACTAGAAAATATGATGAAAGTTTTTTTGCCCACTACTATGCTTGATGTTGACTTCATGTTACATACCTGGTAATTATATTAGTATTCTGTATATTATACACGATACGTAAATAATTCAATTGAAAGCAAAGTCAAAAGATAAACAAGCCTAAAGCATATCATACCGTACATGATCCTATCAGCTGCTTTTCCTATGACGTCATATTCATCTTCTCTGATTGTTGAACCTGAAGTTATTATTAATTTACCTACTCTCGGCGAACATTTATTTTTCTGTTGCTTGCAGGAATTTTATCCGTGCTTCTTGAGTGTTTTTTTTTTTTTATCGTCGCAACTGTCATCTGCGAGAGCTAGTATACAAAAGGAAAGAAAAATATAAAATATTAGATTTTCGCTGTATTCATTGTGTATTTCTTGAATGAAACACAAGGTTACCCTTTTGACCCATTTTTTTCAGAAAAAGCTTCCGTTTTAAAAGAAATCTCGATAATTACTCTTTGATGTTGTTCGTCGGAGTGTGAATTTTTAATAAAATCTTTCGCAAAGGGAACCTGCATGAAAGGACGAGCGCATTATTGGATAAAAGAAACACGATGGAAATACTTAAAAGATATTTCGATGCAGACGAACAACGAGTGGAAAATGAGCTCTGATTTTTGCATTTTATTTACTCGAGTGAAAGATTTGAAAAAGGTACATTTCAGGTTTTGCATTCATTTCGTATGCCACTGTACGAAGTTTCGTGTTGTTTGAGTAACTGAGATGCTCGAATTACTAGTTACTCACTGACTCAGTGAGTAGATATTGTAGATATCTGCCTGCAAGTTTCTAATATGAGTTTTTGATAAAAGCTATAGCTATTACAGTCTGCTTAGTTAGGTAGAGAGAAGTAGGGCAAGGAAAAGGACTTCATATGTTTCGGTTCTCGACTTTTTGTTGTTGGATAGCCAATGCCCATTTTTCATGCATACAAGCTTTTCAAAGATTCGATGACTGGAATTGTGGAGGGGTACATATCACCTCGGTATTATTATCATTACGCACCTCTTCTAGCGTAAGTTATAGATTCTCCATAATATTTTTCTTGCATAATGAAGATGATTTTTTTTCCAGATAATAAAAATTTCATCTCAATTTTAAAATTATTATTTTTTTTTTTTCATTTTCTACTCCTTTAATCATCGAATTGGAATTACATTTTTGCCTTGGATTTTCTCCACGAAATGTTTTTAAGTTGAAAGCAAGAATTAATTTAAGTTTTTTTTTTTTTTTTTTTTTTTTTTTTTTTTTGAGAAAAAATTCCCAAAATTTTGTTGCTTGAATCTTTATGAGAAAATGAAAATATCTTCTCATTTTTGTCAGTATTATAAGGGGATACGGGAACATGTTACTATCGATATTGATGTATTACAGTCAGGGACGGAGAGAGGGAGATGCAGAGAGGGCATAGTGTCCTCTCTTATGGATTTTTAAGATATTAATTAAAAATTTTGGGTTAGGAAAAAATTTTAATTCCAATTGGATTTTTTTTTTAAATAATTTTCATGCGTTTTTTTTCAAATTGTTGTTGAATTCAAAAAATCAAAATGAAAAAAGGTCCCAATATTATTTTATACTTCAGGGCCAACTTTCCTTCTGCTCAGTTATGATTATAATAATGAAAAAAATGAATTCAATATTGAAGAACATACCTCTCGTTTTAGGTCGACATTGTTTTCTATTAGTCAAATGTATTGTGTTTAGCTCATCACCCCCTCTCCACCCTTCTCTTGTATTATCAAAGTCATACACATTCTGAGGACTATAACTTGACCTCACTTTTGTCCTTCCAACGTCTCCTGTGAAGGGACATTCGAAATATTTTATATTTATTAATTTTAAGCTATTTGAGGCTTCTCAAATGCTCATTCGCCATTTTGGCTCCATTTTGACTCAATTCGAAGAGCCATAACGTGGTCCCTATCAGACTTTACATATACAATTTGAGCTTTTTCGATGAATTTAATGAGGGAGTGCAAACTATTCGAAGAATTTCATGACTCATAATCTTCTCAAAAAGTATTATTTCGCTTCAACACATTTAAAAACATGAAATTAGGTATGTTAGTATTCGCATCTTACCCCTTCATGTAATACCACGGTCTCAAATGTTGATGGTTCGGGAGTTTCTCCAGTCTTCCTCAAAATGTGAGTGAACTTTCATTTCGAGTTGAATGTAAAATCTGGAGAGCAAAATACCTCTACAAATTCACACGAACAATCTCTCTGACAAATTTCAAGCGATTTTCGTGCTCTTGTTTGTGTTAGGAAGTGGGGGGGGGGTGTATATGTACAGTGTGTTCCAAAAGTAGCCGGGCTCAGTGCCATGATGTAGCAAGATTTTGTTGTGAGGAGAGAGGGACTGATATTCGATGAGGAGAGGGGATAAAAACTAGTAAATTTCGAAAAAATCGATCCGACTTGGAGTTTTACTCAAATTTTTAAGAAAAGTGAGGGGGTTCCAGAAGTCTCGTAATTTCCAGTTTCGGGAAATTGGGTCATAAGAGTCGTCGAATCTCATCTCCTCGCCAAAAGCCTGTAGAAAGCTCAGATTTCGTATGTAAGTGAATTTGGAAGCATAATATGAGCCCTCAAGTTTAGACGGAAATTCACCCAAAATGGCGGACTTGAGGAGTTCTATATAGCTTAAATTTAATGGGTGTGGGTACGAGGAGATCAAAAGCATTTTCTGCTAGTCTCAACATGCCCTTATTACAAAATCAGCTCCAGCGACCCAACATGGCTGCTTACGGATTTTTAATGGCGTATTTTAGACGTCATTTGCGCAGTAAATGGTAACTTGGTTAGAGACCGAGCTCGAGCCAACAGTTGCCTTTGAAACTCCTGCCAACGGGGCCAGTGTTTACCAATTTTTTCCGGACCGAAGTTGCACGCCAGTCAGCCATATATAGGAGATTTAAAGAGTGAAAAAAAAGTGTAAATAGGAAGGGCCGACGTTATTAACTCCGGTACGATGTCGATGAAAACGAACGAGCGCATAACGCGCGACGAATAGTTGCCAGAAAAAACCTCATTTCTATAACCCTTCTCGTACTTATACAACATCCCGGATACGTCACCGTCCGAGAATAATGACTGTCGTTTGGAATTCCACATTTTTCTTGTATCCCTCGGACCTACCAATGCTTATGCGATGGAAATCAACAGATTCGTCGGTATCTACGTCTTTGAAAGTATTTTACATGTCATCTACAGTAGCCTAATGGTGCGTAAAATTTTCACAAATCTAACGGCTCAATAGGTTAGAGTATAATTTGGCAACCTCGAGCTGAAATTCTGTTCCGCCCAGGTCGATGCACTCATTTCCGCCCACAGTCGATCGGCGATCGTGTTTCAAGTCCAAAATTACGGTGGAGTAATTGGAATACCGGTACATTTGAGAGTCACCTCTTTTCCTCGCCCTGACCTGATGGGTGTGCCTGATGAATTTTTTTTTCGATGAGAATTTTCCCCTTTTTTCGTACGCCTAATTAAGGTTCCTACGAAGGAACACGATACGTGATTCTGTGGACGTAACGCGTTTACTTGAATTATACCTTTAGTACCGTTAGTCGAACTATTGCGTTTTTGTCGGCGGTTTTTTCTTCGGTTAGCGAATCGTATTGCGAAATATGGTTGCGATTTGATTTATGAGATTATACGTACTAAGCAAAATGCTATATATTGTTTTCCGTTACGCGGGTTTTTTTCTGTGGCCATTACTGGAAGGAAATTAATCATGGACGAATTCGGTCGCACGGAAAGGTCGCTTGATAAATTATTTTGTTTGATAGAAATTGTTATTTTTGTGAAGGTTATTTTCTCGAATAAATCTATTAGAATTTTTTAATAAAAAAAAATTATCAATTTTTTTTTGCATGTGGTATCAGACTAGTTGCTGATTGAGTGTAGCTAGTAACTACTTTTTATTGGGTTGGGGGGGAGGGTAGGAGTAGAGAAGAGGGGTAATGAAAAATAGTTTGATAAATGACCTTGATAGAAAGCTTGGAAAATTTTCTGTTCTACCTATCCCTTCCAAAAGCACTTGAGAAGTTGAATTAAGAACAACTGTAGTAGGTATTTCTTAACATGCAATAATCATATGAACAAATACTTCTCAAATTATAACTACTTGAGGCTCCTCAAATTACCTTCAAAATTTGTATGATCCACCATTTTTGATACATTTTGACACAAATTGAAGAGGTCATATTCTGGTCATCAACTAACCTTATATACGAAGATTGACCTTTCTAGGTTGATTCTGTAACGAGATATGCATATGGAAGATTCATGAAATTTCTTGCAGCAATTTCCCCTTCATAAGCGGTTTTTTACTATAACTCCCCTCTAAATTCACTTGGAAAGCTAAAATCAGAATAAGTCAGTCTCTTGGGCTTATTTTATCATATGGCACCACTACAAATTTTTCAACCTTTATTGTACCCGCTACCTCATTTTTAGGTCGATAAACCCCCTCTTTCACCACTCCAACTTCATGTATGGAAATAAATTTGGATTATTGTATGCTTCTCATTGATAATAATCATATGAGTTCATATTGATTACTTTTTTACAAATTTTAGGCTCCTCAAGCTCTACTCAAATTTTGATAATTCGTCATTTTGGATTCATTTTGATCCAAATTCAAGAGGTCATATTCTGGTCATCAGCTAACTCCACACTCAATGTTTGACCTTTCTAAGTCGATTTGGTGAGGAGATATAGAAGATTCAAGAAATTTCATAACTCAAAACTTCCTCAAAAAGCCGTTTTTCACTCTAACTCCTCTCAAAATGCACTTAAGAAGCTAAAATTTGGATATGTTGGTGTCCATGGCTCACTCTTTCATATGAAATCAAATGCAAAAATTTTGAGCTTTTGGCACCTCCTCTAGCCCCCCCTTAAAATTTGAATGATCCGCCATTTTGAGATGTATCGAAAAAACAAAAGAGCTCCATTTTTGCATTTCTGAGAAGAGTCTCTTACCAAATGTTGGGCAATGTACATAGGTATTAGGTACACCCCCCCCCCGGCTTTACGTTTGAGGGAAAACAAAATGTATAATATACCAAAATGTTTAACATTTTCCAGATGATTACAAATGGTCTGAAACGCAAAGATTTGACGGCTCCACCCTCCCTCACCCTTACTTCCCATATACAGTTCGTTGTAATAGCTATCGTTTTCAAGTTGAAAACTCGGATAAAAATAAATCATGGAAAGAAATATGATAATCATGTAGTTCAGGAAATCTAGACTTTCTTAGAGAAAGAATTCCCAACAAATTTTTTTTTTCACTAATAGAGACTAGCTCCACCAACAACATAAACTACAAGTCCTCATCCTTGGATAATGAGCTTGACCCTTGGGGAGCAGGGGGAGATTGGAATCCTCAAAAAACCCGTTTTTTTCTATATCTTTTGAAGATTTGATTGTAGGGCAAAAGTACTTCAGTGAATTTTTGTTCCACACTAAATTTGCTACAATTTTCGTACGAACATTTTTTTTCTACAATCCATGGGTGGGGAGCTAGAAGTGTTTGAAATTTGGTACTTTAGGGGCTCCATTATAGTTGATTCAGTTATGCTATTTTGGCCTTGAGTATGCGCATCGAAAATACATATACGACGACTTGTGACTGCATTAAAACGTAATCACGATCCAGTAGAGGTCTTAGTCCCCTCTCAACACATCCAAATATATACCTACCTAAGTACGAATATTTTCGTGTGAGTAAAATACGTTTCTTTGAAATTTGTTATTATAGTATTGATGAATGTTGTGAAAAAAGTTCCATGAAACTTTTGTCTACCTGCAAAATTGAAGGAACTACAGAAAATTGAAAAGTGTAGTCTATCTCAGCTCCTTTAGTTTTGCAAATAGACGAAAAATTTATTGAACTTTTTTTGTTCTAATCGTCATATATCACCAGTTGTGTAAAAGAAATTTTCAAAAAACGTATTTTTCTTCAATGGTATTCACACGTATCATGATGTAACTGGAAAAAAAGGTTGTGTTCTTTGAAAATGTTCTCTTTCAGGAAATACTGATTGACTAAAAGTACAAAAAATTCGACAAAAGTTATGCCTAACTGTCAAATCGTCGGAAGTGTATGGTAATTTAAATGTATCAGTTGACCGTAGCTTCTTCAGTTTTGTAGATAGGCAAAAATTTATCAAACTTTTTTCGTTGTGTTTGTTAAGCGCTACCAGTTTTATCCAGTGACGTCATTCTGATTAAGGTGAACTTGATTGAAAAAATTACGTTCATTGAATATTTCTTTCACGTAACAGGCAATACTTGACAAATAGAACAAAAAAAGTTGAATAAATTTTCTGCCTATTTGCTAAACTGAAGGAGCTAAGTTAGAATCAAGGTTTTTAATTCTCAATAGCTCCTTCAATTTCGCAGATAGACAAAAATTTTATGAAACTTTTTTCTTTTTATTTTCAAGTTTCATCAGTTACACTATAAATATTCTCAAAAGAAAATGTGAATTTTTTTGCGCTGCATAAGAAGTTACATATTGGAAAAGGAAGTGAGGGGAAGGATTTGGAATGTATATGTTTTTTTTTTAATGTCTATATGGAAAACAGTTCTATGCATAAGTGATATTCGCCTCCGTAGTGGTTTTGGTAAGGTCTAGAGGAGAGTACAGGTGAGGTGATAAATTCTATCCGAAATAGAAAAATCATGACGTCATGTCACATGATGAACCTACGTAGGGATGAAAAGTTGAGTATTCACACAACTCAACAAAGGCGCTAATGCTGTCAACAATTTTCACAAATCTGTTGTACTTTGCTTTAGTGTGCTCAATAATGTGAATCCATCAATAATGTCATATTTGTGCTCTTTTCATTCTTATTTGAAACAGATTTAATTGGAACTTTATCTTGCTTCTATATTGAAAGAGCAAAAATATTTCATTGTTTTTTAGCTCCTTCGAAACGAAACTTAGGCAAATTTTTTATATTACATTTTTTATTCTATACTTCAAATGCAATGATAATCCAGTCGTTGATTCCACCAAAATAGTATTTTCAATGACATTGCCAGAATGATGACGTCATCATTTAATTTTATTTTATAAATCGAATTTTCGAATGAAATAGAAAAGTTTTTCGTAAAAGAGGCGGTATTTGTTGTAGGTTACGAACGTTGATATACCAAAAATTTCTATTTGCTTATAAAGGGCAAAAAAGGGAGCACAATAATGTAGCCACGCTAACGAATTTTCAATGCTAAAGTAGTTTTGTCCACGAACTTTCTGTCGTATTTTTTTTTTTTTCAAAATTGAAAATATTTCATGATACATACGGGACGTCACTTTAATGAAAAATAATTTTGAACTTCAGTCACATCCTACCCTCTCCATTCCATTCATTTTTTGGATACCAATGCGGAAACGAGTGCGGACGAAAATTGGGTTAACATTTGGTACAATGAATTCGACGGCCAAGTCTTCGAGGCGGTACGAGTGAAATAAATGAGACTTGAAAAGTAAATAATCGCGAACATTATCCACATCTTCGTACTTGATGCACGTAGCTGAGGTTAAAAATGTCATCGCGAGAACTCGTTTATGTGTTTCGCACCAAATGCCATATTCGAGACGCGATTGTGTAACGTACCAGGTCTAATGAGTCGAATATTATAATTTGCATTCGCGTGTCAAAAACGCTCTATGTCGTTAGCGAATAACGTCTGGTATTGGCATCGAGCTGAGCGCCGAGTAGCGAGGAAAAAAATTCTTATAGTTATGGAAAAGAACCTCTTGACACTGGCTCAAATAAGCTCGAATCCTATGCTTCCGGTTAGACGACGAAAACATTCCAGCAGGGCAGCAGATGAGACAGTATGGCGTAAAAATAACACCATGGCTTCAGCATTTCGCGCGTATAATTTCGTACGACGTGAACGACAACATCAACATTAACACGAGTTAGACGCGTGCACGAAATGGCTTCATTTTTATCAACGCTTCGCCATACGTACGTTTAAAAATTAGCTTTGTGACATTCTTCGATAACGCAGATTTCGAGGACGGGTGTGCGTGAATAGTCGCCCATATCGTGTGTATGGTGCATAAATGATAGCACCGATGTCTCGTCGTCGTACTGGTTGGTAAATTACCGCGCCCGGTATCAATACGTGATAAGTGGTGAACTTATGGTAATCAATATAAATATAGTGGAATTGTGGTTATGTAGATTACCAAGCTCTTATCTTCGTCGCAGAGCTCAAATTTACGTTCTGAAAGTTCTATATTTTACCACAGTTGCGTGGATTTTTTAACTCTAAATATTATTTCTGTAGATTTTGATGTATGACATGTCGACCTTGTTCATTCTGTGGTAAAATCATTGCCCTTTTTTTTTTAAATTAGTATAAAAAATAAAAATAAACGTTATCTTAGCATTTGAATCAAATTAACAAATTTTTGTAGTCGAGTTTTTAATTTAAAACGACAGCTATAAGTTGCTTTTCTGTCTTTTTGATTCACCTCAAAATTATGGTTACATAAATTTCTGCAACTTAAACGTGTTTGAATGTGAGTTAAAAAATAAAATACTTTTGGAGCGGAAATCAAGTTAAAAAAACCCATAAATCATCCTTATCTGCTCATCAAATGTGTTCAGCAAGCCAAACCTTGTATGTAGGGTTAGTCCCGAACTAGAATATCGTTCCTGAATCTAGGTTAAAATAAATCCATAATGAAGGGTTGCCAAAATTTGAGGAAAGCTTAAGGAGCCCAAGTAGTTCAAACTTGATAAATATGAGCTAGTACAGTTATTGAAGATGAGAAGTATACTATATCTCAAATTCATCTTTAAAGGTGATTTTAGATGAAAAAAGGGAGAACCATTGTTTTCAAAATATGGTGGTAGTGAAAAAGTTCGAAAATTTTCAATTGTGATTTTATGCGCGTACGATCGAATGAGCTCTCATATCATCAGCATATTTAAATTTTAGCTTCTTTAGTGAATTTAGAGAGAATTGGAACCTGCGCATTACTTTTAGATGGGGAATCCCTAGAAGTTTTCATGAAGGTTGTGTATCTCACCGAATATCCTTAGGAAGCTCAAATTTGGTTTGTGTAGCTATTTGAGGACCACAGTGTGATTCATCAAGTTCATATCAAAATTAACTCATAACGAGAAATGAACCAACATCTGAGGCGTATTTGAGAGACGTCAAAAGAGCAAATTATTTTTGCTCTCCCTTCCGCAACCTTTAGTTTAATTATTGTGAAAATTAATTCTATCGAGAGAACTTGGAGAAATAATTTAATTTAATTTGATGGAAACTGAATTCACTTCTTACGTAATTTATAAAAATGATTCATACAACAAATGAAGGTTAAAAAAAATAAATAAAAATGCATTATGTAATTAAAGTATGCCAATTTTCCTATTTTTTTTTCTAAGTGAGGAAATGAGATCGCAATAGTTGCTAAATGACCTCATGAAAGTTTCAGCCTTGATAACAAATTTGTAGTACCCCTCCCCACCCCACCCCAAAAGAAAATGAAGTCAAGAGTTTTAAAAATTTTTAAATTTTCAAAAAAACAATTTTCAGACAATTAATAATTTTTTTGCGTTTTAAATGATATTTTGTCATTCAAAGCCTGAAACAAATTTAAGCCAATAATTTAAAAAAAATAGGAGTCTAAATGTTTTTTAATTTTTTTTTTTAACAACAATTTTGGTTATTTTCAAAATAAACAACAAATGGATAATCTATTGGTTGTGTGCGCTGTGTGTTCTAAATTCAAGCTATTAAGAGCAAAAATATGCTCAATTTTTATTTCACAAAGCTTTTCAAAACATTACATTTTTGCTTCAAAATGACTTCATATAGGTGTCTTAACATTAAAAAAGTCATACTTTTGAAATCCCTGTAGAACCAAAAATCAAGCATATCTTGCCTCTTGAATGCAAATAAAACCTAAATTGAACCTGAGTGCACACAAAGCACACGAGCAATAAATGAATTATTTGTCGTTAATTTTTCAAATTACCAAAATTTGTGTTTATTAAAAAAAAATTTCAAACTTTTTAGAACTCATTACTCAGTAAATTGAAAAAAATAAATGAAAATGTAAGCAGCCATGCCGCATTACTGGAGCTGAGTTTTTAATTGGGAGGTCTTCAGATTTGCCAATAACGTTGCTAACCTCTTCATGTCTGCAGGCCAAACCCAGTTCCAAGTCTGAAAATCCCACCCTATTCCTTCCAAAACTACTTTAGTTGAATTTAGTTATAAATGTAGCATCGATAATCCCTCTTTCTCCTCTCTAATATCATGTGTGTTGGTAAATTTGGAAAATAGTATGCTCCTTATCCTCAATAATCATACGAGTTCATATTAATTACATTTTTACCGATTTGAGGTTCACTTAAGCTCTACTCAAATTTTGATAATTCACTATTTTTGATCCATTTTGACCGAAATTCCAGAGTTCATATTTTAGTCATTACCTAACCGCACACACAAAGTTAGACTATTCTGGATTGATTTAGTAAGAAGATATAAAAGATTCGAGAAATTTCATGACTCAAAACTTCCTCAAAAAGCCATTTTTCGCTCCAACTCTCCTCCAAATACACTTGAGAAGCTGAAATTTGGACATGTTGGTGTCCATGGCTCACTCTTTCATATGAAATCAAATGCGAAAATTTTGAGCTTTTGGCCCCTCCTCCAGCCCCCCCTCAAAATTTGAATGATCCGCCATTTTGAGATAAATCGAAAAAACAAAAAAGTACTTTTTTGCATTTGTGAGGAGAGGCTCTCACCAAATTCTAAGTGATTTACATAAATACCCTCCCCCTCTTCCCCCGGCGTCACGTTTAAGGGAAAACAAAGTATATATATGAGAAAAAGTTGGACATTTTCCAGATCATTACAAATGTTCTGAAATGTGAAGATTTGCAGACCACCTCCGGCTCCTTCCCCTTCCAAATCAGACAGGCTGTAATGGATATCCTTTTTATTAAAAACTCAGCTAATTAGTGGCTAAAATTTTTTTCAGTCTCTGGGTAACAAAATTTTATTAGCACAAAAATTCGTTTTTTTTGACAATTTTTATAACTTTTGTCTTCATTTTGACGGGCAGAGACTAAAAGTTGAGTAATGAGGCTGAAATTTTCATGATGTCTGTTTGAGTCATTTAGCAACTAAAGAGCTGAAATTCGACTCATATTATTACAAACTCGAATTTTTCATTGAGTACAACTTCCACAAATGGTGGAAGGGAAGTAGAGAGATGTACTCAGAATTAGGTGCGGGTAAATAAGAAGTCGAAAATTTTGGGTTATAGTTTCATATGAGAACATAAGCCTTAATGGCTAACATATGCAAATTTCAACTTTTTGAATTGCCATAAAGGTTAGTTGGGAAGAGAAAAGGGGCTTTTGGAAGACGAATCAAATTATGAAATTTAATTAATTCTTTTATTTATCCGCCAAATATGCTTGAAAAACTGAAACCTTGTATGTAAGATTCGTTTGAACGTAGAATTTTAATGCTTGAATTCAGGTCTCTGACTGGATTCAAAATGGCGGATCCTCAAAATATTAGGAAGGTTTGAGGAGCCTCGAATAACTCAAAATTGGTAAATATTGACTCATGTTATTTCTGTGAATAAAATGTACTATATGTCCTAAATTCAAGTATACTGGATTTAGGTGTGTGTGTGTGTGTGAAGTGTCAACAACATTTTCTTCAAATTTGAACACCCCCCTCCGATTAAAAACTGAACTCCAATAACGGAAAATAACTGTTTAGGTTTTTTGTCATATTACTTTAATTGGAATCGTAAAATGAGTATCTTGTTTGAAAATGAATACCTTAACCTTGTATTGAAATATATAAGATCTACTTATATCTTTTAACAATTATATAACTAATATCACCATATCACAAAGTCCCTGGAAACATTTGGCGTATCTTAGACGCATTTACTGTACTTAATAGTACCACATATGGTCATCTTACGGTCATATAAGATTTCGAGGTTAATACATGCCTATGCGTATTTAGAATGTAAACTTGCTCAATATCGCAGAACAGGATTTACGTGAGCACGGTTTCGTACCGAAGAGAGAGAGACATACACGTCAAAGGCGTGAGGCGACGGATCGATCATTTTTTATGTAACGTAATTAGGCGCTCGATAAATTACACGTTACAGAGTGCTTTCTTTTTCGTACTTTGTAATTGCGGAATGTAGGTCAACTTGGGATCACCTAATGGTATATGGTGAACCAATGGCGGTGAAATTTCACCAAGGTAGCTCGAGTGAAACGAATTCAAATTCGATTACTCTAGACTGGAGATTAGTGTTGGCAAATTCGCCCCTCTCTTCGCGACCAGCTACAGGAAGTATTACGAGGCGGTATGAGCGATAAGGAGAGTGTAACGAGTTGATAATTGCGTCATATAAATGCTCGTGTTGATGAAAGCCGCGCCACGATTTCCTAGAATACATGTTGTAGGTTGCACCAAAATGTTCGTCGAGTAGGTAGGTAAGTATGGGAATATCGAAAGCGTTTCTCCGCCAAAAATACACCCCAAGGTGCGTAGTACCTTTTTGATAATCCTGTCGCGAAATATTTCGTCGCCAATTTTACCATCACGTGGTCGAGCGGAGCTATTTTACGAGTACGATTACGTTAATGAACGTAACCGTGGTAAGGTTTTAAATTAATGTGGTAACATTTTTATTATTCAATGCCGACTAAAATACGCCAAGCCGAAAGTCGCATACGAGCCGCAATTAAACTCGAATCAGCGACCATAGCTACCGCTATTTATTATCGAATCACGCCTCGTTTATACGAGTGGTTTATCCAACTCGCGAAAGGATATGTGAAACTTTCCATTTAAGTATAATTTACACCTATCGATTCGAACAACCGGTACGTATACGCGAGATAACCGCACTTTGGCAACCACCAACCTCGATGTATCGGTCATGATAGTCGTAGGATTTTTTTTCTTCTTCATATACAAGCTAAAAACGAATTGCGCATTTTGTTAATTCGCCGAACGCATTTTGCGAGGCGTGTGCGCTAATACGTTGTTTTATTTCCGAGACGAGTTGGTCGCGATGTGCTTTGTTAGCGCGACATTTCCGTTATGATTTTTTGGCAAAGTTGAAAACTTTTCATATCGTTCGATTCGGTGTGGGGAGTTCGAGGATCGAGGGTTGAATGTGTTGAACCGGAGAGTCGAACGTTAGCGGTTGAATTCGATGACCTCGAAAACACATGAATCGATAGGTAAGTTATCTTTGAGTTGGTATTGCGTATTTCTCCTCTCGTCGGTTCTAATGTCAAGGTTTATGCAAGCTGCGTTTCTGAGACGATATTAAATTTGATATTTATTCGACATTGAATATCGATGAAGGAAAAAGGGCACTGAAGGAACAAACGTCACGAATTTGGTGTGTGGTTTTGATGTAATTTCGGTTTATTGTGTTTTGAAATTTTTTTGCTCTCCCTTCTCCTCCAATCCTTAGTTTCATTATTGTGAAAATTAATTCTATCGAGAGAACTTGAAGAAACAATTTAATTTAATTTAATTTGATGAAAATTGAATTCACTACCTAATTTATAAAAATGATACAACAAATAAAAGTTGAAAAAAAAAACAAAAAAATATTATTTTTAATTGAATTCCAACTCTAAAGACTTCCACGTATAAATGATTTGATACAAATCAATGTAATTAAAATTGTTGCTTTTTCAAGGCCTGCGTGAACCTAGAGTGTAAAGGACGCGAATAAAATAAATAAATAAGATAAAAAAAAAAAAAAGGACACCCTACCTAATACACGACACAATATTAAGGAACCCTACTTACAACTCTGAAAACTCTGAACACTATAACGACCTTTGCTCTTCTCAAGTCCCTCCGAGGTAAATATCCTCAACCATGTGAGCTAAAGCTGGGTTTGATTCAGTAGAAACCCTTGCCAGAGTTAAGGTAGCTTTTACACCGAGCAACCTCGTATAGTTGAGGCAGCTTTTACACAGAGCGAAGAAAAATCAATTTCATGCTAATGATTATAGTGTTTATTATTATACAAAATACAAGTATGCTACAGAATATTTTTAAGAGCAGTTTTTTTAGGCTTTCATGTAAATGTGTGAATGCTTTTGATAAAATTGTAAAAAATTCCTGAATATTTTATTCATTGAATTTTTTTTTTTTTTCGTTTCTGAACTGTTTGAAAATTTTTGAACATGTGTTCATTTTTGCATAATTTTTAAAATTTGAATATTTCTAATTTTGAGTAATTTTTAATGTGGGAATGTTTTTACTTTTTCCTTTTTAGCTTCTCATTTTTTTTATTAATTTTTGAACCGTTTTTGACATTTCAACGTTGTTCCAATTTTGTTCGTTGAAATTTTCTTTCCTATTTTGAATGATTTCTTATGTTAAAATTTTTTTTTAACTTAGTGTTTATTTTTGGTTTTTGAACAATTTTTAATGCTTGAATATTTCTGCATTTTGTTGACACTTCCACTTTTTCATTTTTGAATAATTTACAACCTTTAAAAATTTGTTCATTCCTTGATCTCATTTTTTTTTTCTATTTAAAAAAAAATAGATAATTTTTGTATATTGTTCATTTTTAAACAGATAATTATGTATGAATGATTTCTTTAAAATTCATTATTGAATAATTTTAAATACTTAATAATTTTCATTTTTGAACAATTTATAACACTTATTGGAAAATTTTCCAAAATTTGAATAGGTAAGGATTTTTGAATGTTATATATTTCTTTCTTCTTCGACTTTAGTTGAACACGTTTCGTGTTCTAATGTTGTGCTGTTTTTCAACTTGAGACTTTTCTTATTCATTTTCAATTTTTGTATATTTGTTCATTTACGTTTAATTTGTTTTATTTATGAACACTACATATTTTTCTATTAAAAAAAAAGGCTATCAAAAATTCAAATTTTTTCTTTTTTTTTTAAATATTTTTGGGTTTTCAACTTTTATTCATTTTAAAATATTTTTTATGTTTGAACATTTTTTAAATTTATAAATTTTAAACTTTTATTCGTTTTTGTACGATTTTTCGTTTTTTTTTTTTTTTTTTAATATTTTTCATTTTGGACTTAATTTTTTTTTAGTTTTAAAAATTTTTCCACTTGTAATATTTTTTGCAAAAAAACAAAAAGGAATGTCTCCGCTTTCTAGAATATACTTTGCCCGAAATTAATCGTCCTTAGTACGTTTTCAGAGTATTATTGCCTATGTTCATTTTTGAAGGAGCATATTTCGAATAATTTGTACGAGAATAAGAATTAATTTTTCGTTGCCTGAATACAAGATAATAACAAATAGCCTATCTTTATTCTTGAAGGAGCCACCATCATTCTTGTTAGCTTTTAATTACATTTGAAAGTCCAAAATATCCCTAAGCGTGGTAATAACTACGTGTAATTGTTTCATCGCGATTGACTTTTTCGAACAATGAAAAATTATCAAGGCCAAATACGTTGAGCATGGCGTAAGAAAGAATGATATTTTTATTTCATCATCATCGTTATTACTAATCTTTAATTTTTCTGTTTCAGGTAAGAACCCTCTACTAATGATTAAAATGACGAAAAGAGGCTGAAAAAAGCGAGCCTGTTCAGCGTCCTTGAAGATCATACCAGTTTACCCCCCACTTCGTATTGCCACTACCTCGGATAGAAACCACGAAGAGTGTAAACTCTAAAGGTAAACTACGCCTTTGGCTCGGCCTATCGTGACGTAATTGTTCGCCGTCGTTGTTACGCTTTTATAACACGAAGATAAAGTAAAAAAAAGACCGAATTAGGCAAAAAAATTTCTACTCTATGGTTGCCTTTTGCGTACAAATAATTGGATGCGGGCCAAGCTCGTAGTCGCAGATTAGATAAATGCGTTGAATTGTACGCGTATAAGCCCCAACTACCAGGTTTTCATCCTCCGCTCGTTGTCGTTGGCTTTTCAAGGTGAGGATGGAAATTTTCCACTTCTCGAAAATGTAATGGGATTGCCGAATTGCACCTGCGTATTCAGTTGTTTATACGAAGGTGGATACATTTCGTCACCAGCCTTAGCGTAGGAGACGAACACACGTCATTTGAACGAAATAGTAGTCGGATAAAACGTTTCTTTGATGACTGACGACGTGACGCATATGGTGATTAGTTCGAAATTCGAAGCAGGCTGTCGAAAAATTCGAAAACCCATAGGTATTGTGCACGAATGGGTAATATCGCGAAATAAGGACGTTGAACTGCATTCGGAGGCATAGCGGTCAGTCGAAGGTCTCCGCCGGAGTGAGCCGACGATGAGCGGAGTGTGAAAAGTAAATCGTTCGTGGAAGATTTTTTTCGACTGAATTGACCGACGAGACGTCTGATTGACTCGATGAATCAGTTTTTCGTCGAATATTCGCGCTACTAACCGCATAACTGGGACTCATTATAGGCGATGTGGTTGAATTTGGACTATGTTGCAGAATCGATAAGAGTATTTTTTTTAATGTTGTGACTATTTCGTTGAAATTATTCCGAAGGGAAGCGAATGGAAATAAACGAATTCCACGCGACCGGAGGTCGTAGCACTTTGTTATTATTTATTGAAATGTAAATACATTTGAACTTATCGATTCCCCTTTCTCTTTCCTTAGCTTACAAATAGAAACGTGGATATTGAGGTGACGTTATCGCTTTCATTTCCATTGTCGATTGCAAAAAAGCTTATTTGCTGTAATTAAAACATAATAATATTTCCTATCATTGACGTATTATTTCGACGACCTTGAATGTTTCGTCACACACTTGCACTTATGTTGGCAGTTGTGAAGATTTCGTAGCATACAGTTGGTCTCATATTCGAGTTGAGTAGATTAGTCCAGTACATCTAGACATTTTATTGGAAAAATTCCGAGTGAGGATTTTTTCACGAATAATTATCTAGGGAATGATAATGTACTAAAAATTTTAGAGTTGGTGAAATATCGAAAACTATTGATAACTATCGACTTTTATATGTTATTGACCTTAGATAGGGGAGCTAAAGGAAAATTACGATCACTCGCCCTTAAATATTTATGCGTTTCTGCTACATCGCTACTTGTGAGAGACTTTTCTCAACTTCTTAAAATATCTTAACAAAACGACGCTCTCGTTTAAGGCAGACAATGTGGATAATCTCGTGTATTTACATAAAAATTTACATGCATTGTAATGTAACAGTTACTTGTAAAATGATTTTTTATTTATTTACATTAAAAAAAAAAAAAACAATTTTAGCAGTGTAGTATGTCTTCTGTCTTTCTACACTGGTTTCTAGTGAAAATCAGCGAACAACTATCAAAACTATCGATAGTTATCGATAGTTTTCGATAGTTCTCCAACCCTAAAAAATCTGTAGCTCTCCAAAAATCGATTTTTCCATCTAGTCTCCTCATGGGTTGCTCTTGAAAAAATTTAATTTAAATATTTTCAAATTATTATAATTTATTATAAAATTGTTAAATAAAGAAAAAGAAAAAGTGATATAAAAAAAAAAGTTTAAAAAATATTAATTCAAGTCAGAATAGACTTATATGATTTAATTTTACTCCAAATTTAGTTCTAATTTTTTGTGAATTTTTAGAGTTACAGTGTTTAAAAATATTCTATTGGGAGGGGGGTTAGGAAGTTTGCATGCTACTTCGTTTAATTATGCCCTGTAATTTCACTTTTTCGAATGGAATGTAAGGAAATTGCTATTATTAATTAAATATCACTCCATATTTCACCACATTTCTGTCACACAGGCAGATGATTCTCCCCCCTCCCAAATAAATTTTTTCATTTCAACTCCTCAAGGATTGCTCTTGCGGTCAGAGTAGTCGTGTATGATTTTATTCTACTCCAAATTTACTACCTTTATTATTCAACACTTCTTTCTATGCGACCCATAGTGATGTAAACCTCTGAGGGAGAAGAGGTTTGCCATAGCTTGTTATACTTGGTTCTTTGATTTGACTTTATCGAATGGAATAAGCCTATATTACTATTTACTATAAAATATCATTCCACGCTTCACGAAATTTAGGACCCATAGGTCCTATCACCAAAAATTTATTTTTTCATTTAATTTCCTCAGGGATTGCTTTATTTATGATCAGAATATGCTTGTACGATTTTATTCTATTCCAAATTTACCATCACTTTTATTTAAGTTTTTTTTGGCACCATTAAAGCGGTAGAGTTATATATATATTGAAACATACCTCCTGGGGAGGGGGGAGGTTGTCGTAACTCGTTTGATTTGATCTTATAATTTACTTTATGGAATGGACAAGCCTATGTGTCTATTTTGAATGAAATCATGTCCCACATTTCAAATTCAAGTTCCACAGGCGTGTAGGTAGACTTACGATGTTTTGCTTGAAGAATACACTTTTATAGTGAGTACAGGAGGGTGGTTTGTCATACAATTTGGCCCTGTAATTTGACTTCATCGTATAAAATAAGTCTCTATTATTATTTTTAATAAAGTATCGCTCTCAATTTGACCGAATTAAGGTCTCAGCAGTGGGTAACACCCCATTTCCTCTCCTAAAAATATATTTTTATATTTCATTTTCTCAGAAATTGCTCTTATAGTCAAAATAGTAGTATACAATTTGTTCTGGTCTCAAAATCCTATCGTTTTTATGCCAATTTTTTGTTGAATCACCCATAGGAATAGTCTTAGGGTGTCTTGAAAAATATCCCTTTGAGTGGGTGGAAGTGAAGGTTTGCCACAGCTTGTTCAATTAAGCACTGTAATTATGGTGAAATTTTTTTAATTTTTTGAGGACTCTAAAATTTTCCTATTTTACGAAAAATGTATATTTTTGTGTATTTTTGTTTGGTATCGAGATTTTTATGGTGTGAAATTGATAATATTTACAATTGATATGAAATGATATTGTAATATTCCTGCTTTGTGAAATCCAAACAAAAATAATTTTTAGTTATAGCTCTTGAAATTGAACCACTTGGTTAGTCGAGCATTGGGCATTACACTACAAAAATATCAGCTGTTCAAGTTCATATGGATGAGAGTATGGGCAAGATTAAAATATCCAAAAATGGTGAAATCATGAAAATCACGAGAAAAAAAATTAGGCCAAAGTGTCATGTAAAAAAAATATTTTCTTCAAATAATTGTTATAATATCATATACATATGCTAGAATAGATCATTAGACATTAAATTTCACAAAATTTTAGAAATTTTGTGAAATTTTTTTTTTTTGTCTACAGGCAATAAAATATTTTCTCTACAAATTTAATCGTACAAAATTAATCTTTTTAAGAATGTTTACTCCAGTAAAGAAATTCTATAACTTTACGCCATTTTGAAAACAATCTACATAGTAATTTTAACGGCTAAAATTTTCTTCAGCTTGAGGTAATTTCACAACATTTGTTGACATGACGACGTCACTTGAATGTTTAATTACCTGAAAAAAATCCAGCTCGTCTGGTCAAATGAAAAATATAAACTTGAAAATAGTTTTCAAGCATCAAGCATATTTGAACTTGAACGACTGCTGAAGGGCTGTGATGAACTCCACCATTTTTCGTCGATCTTAAAACAAACGAATGAAATGTATAAATTCGTATTCGAAGGAATTGCGTTCAGTCGTGACTAGTATTAGTATACACAACAGCCGGTACTGTTTAATTAATAAAAACCCAGCTCTGTTGCCATTTTTAGAAATAATCGATACAACCATTAGACTCTTTTTATACAAGGCAGGCTGTAAAAAAGCATTCCATTAACCTTGATTATCGCCCTCCCACTATCCATCTTATAAAGTGGTAACTTCGATCACTTGAAATCGTGTACTTGTTGCCTATATCAAACGACGAACGAAAACAATCACACATGCGGTCACTTCGATCGTATAAAGCGGAAGTCGAGGTTGAGGTGAAAATTTCGACTCTCTGTTTATGTTTATTTTTTTCGGTGTGGCTCTTTGGAGCGGTATTTTGTGAAAACTCGTTCCATCTCGTATGGTAATTTGGTAAACTGGATGCGTTTGATTACCAGTTTTCTACACCGAGATGGATGTTAGAGCCAAGTATTTTACGTTCAGCTTATATATATAGATAGGCTTAACCATTATCACGCTCATGTATATTGGCTTCGTGACAAGTGGAAGTAAATGCGACGTTGTCTTCGAGAGCTTTGACTTGGAAATGTAGTCGTCGGTATGCGTCCGTTGTGGAATTAGTATTAACGTGGACGAGTTGTAGTGTTGATTTTTTTAATGATGCCACGCCGAGCAAAGTTTGTCGAGATGTTTGTTTTTCTTAATTAAGATTATCGTTCGACATACTCAAAACCATTGGTATCATCATTATCAGCGGTAGGTGACAAAGGTCGAGACGAACGTGCCTGTAGATTATAACGTTTTGTTACCAGCTTCCGAGTTTAAAGCGCATAAAAATTGTTTTATTCGTTAAAATATCATGAACTTGGAACCATTCATTGTGAAGAACTAATAGTGTACAATTTTTCACGCAAAAGAGACTGCGAAGATTATTGCTCGTCGTGGAAACTGTTTTTAAATGAGGCTTGTTTACATTTGAAGGTAATATTGTCGAGTAAACTTCTCAACCCCATAGGCCACATCCATTTCCGAGTCCAAAACATTGATATTATCCCTGAAAAAACACGCCATAAGTTTAATTTGATACTTCTTGTGCACAATTATTTGAAATATCCATTTTTTAAATTTTATTTGTTTGAGACTTTTCAAACTTAACTCTGATTTACAACTAAATTTTCATCCTAAATTTGAGTTTTTTGGGTTAACTCACTTTTTTTATGAGATGAAAAACGAAAATTTTGAGCTGTTTGCATCTTCTCCATCTCTTTTAAAAATTTAAGTGAACCGTAATTTTGAGATGAATCATAAAAACAAAAAAATATTTTTGCAGAAGTTTACGAAGGCTTCTTACCAAATTTTTAGCGATTTTCATCCATGCAGTTGCCGCCACGCTCGCCAAAAAAAAAACAAAGTGCCACTATCCTTGTTAGGCCCGGGCAGTAGATACTAAACAGACGTTCCGAGACCCGGTCTTATTCAAAGGGCTAGAGATGTGTGCGTGAGCTTTTTGGAAACCACTTGAATATAGCATTTCTAGAACCTTTAGCGAAATAAGAAAAATTCAAAATTCACGTGTACGAATGATATGCAAAGGTTCTTATGAAACCCACTTTCCTTGTCAGGTCTAGGTGGATCTCTTTACGATAACAACGTATCCAGAGTTTTCCAACTTTTGCATAAAACTGAAAGCTATATATGTTGAAGGGGGTCTTACAACGTAGAATCGGGTTTTAGAATGATAGCAGCATTTCCAAGATCGTGTCTGACTTAATCGTAGCATGCCTAGGTATAAATATGTATATACACCAGAAGTTGGACATTTGCTACAAGATTACAAATGACCTGAAACGCAAAGATACGGAATCCTTCCCGACCTCTCCTTTGCAAATCTGGTAGACTGTAATAGCTATCGCTTTGGATTAAAAACACAGCTGAAAAATAAAATGGCGCTGTCGGTAGGACCAGACTGGTGTCATATTATTTCGAAAATAGAGAATTACCTTTAAAACAAAATAAAACAAATTTTTGTTAGCAACAAAGAAAAAAATAAATAAATAAAAAAAATGGAACGGCTCCGTCGGTATGACCAAAGGTATATTACATTACATTATTTTGAGAATATAGAATGACTTTCGAGTAGAATACAAATTACAGCAAATCAAAAAATGATCGAACTCATTGTTTAATTTCGATAGTTGGCTGTCCTTGAAATATTGCTGATTGATAAAAATACATATTTTCATAAACAAAATTATTTCCTGTAAAAAAAAAGAAAAAATGGCGCTGTCGGTAGGACCATACCTATTTTACTACATAATTTTGCGAGTACGAAATGATCTTTGGGTGTAATTGAATGTCTAGCGAATTAAAAAAATGACCAAACTTGCCTTCAGTTTTTGACCTTGTTGCCCTTACAATACCGCAGATGGATGAAACATACTTATACATGAGATTATTTCTTGTAAAAAAATTAGGATGACGTCATTGGTATAACCTAATCATATATTTTTATGTTTCGAAAATTTGAATGACTAATGGCTTCAAATGGATATTTTATATTTTTGAATTTTCTTAGCTCTTTCCATATCAAAGATAAGAAAAATTTTCTTTTGTCCCTTATTATTTCGAGTTTATGTATGTTTTCCTTGTGCTAAGGTTCCAAAAGCTTCTCTATTTTTTTTTTTTTTTTTTCAAAAATGTTTTCAAATTACCTCTTCTGAATACAAATTCCTTGACAAAGAAAAGTCAGTCTTACTTTTGAACAGTATAATTATAAGGTATACATCAACACGAGACTACGTCGTTTCACTATCTATCCTAACAATGCAACAATGCTACTCCCTCCGGTCCACCATTCCAGAACAATACTCGACAAGATTACTTCACAAACACATAGTATCTCGGTTTTAAATTCTAATGTCCTTGGGTTTGCAATACTGCAACTTTGCACGAATAACGACCTTGCACGAGAAGTGAAAAAATCGCCACCAAAAACGTACTATTCGTTCACGTTTGCGATCCACCAGTGGGCGAAAAAAACCCAAACTCTACGAACAATTAAAAACCCAAAGTCAAGTACGTTCATTACCGCTCATCTACTCAGTACAGACAAACAACGGAAAAAAAAATGAAAAAATCGTTTCTGCTTAACTCGTAGTTAATTTTTCGCGATTTGAAACGCGGGGAAGTGGCGGCACCAGTACATAATATACGATCAGCTGACGAAGGCGTGTTTGGAAGGCGACCGCGGGGAGGGCGAAGCGATCAGCGGAGCGTAGACGCGTCGGTTTATGCCGTTGTCAGGTTTCCAGCTGGTGGAGTCGATCAGCTGACGAAGTACACACGAATCAGCTGACCTAGTTGCGCGTGTATTTCGTGTCGTCGTTCCCGTTCGCCCTCGCCGCCAGGAGTGGTGGTAACACTTGCGGGTAACGTTTACCATTGTGAAGTTAGTCGGTGCCATTGATGTATTGTTTTTCATTCGTTTCCCAGCCTTTCGCACCGTTCGGTGAGTGTTCGTAGCCGTGTTAAGACCGCTTTTCTGGTACCGGGGCGGAGAGGTGAGACGAGGGTACCGTATGATTTCTTTGTTGGAACAGTGTTGCCGGGCTTAGTTACGTTGGGATTCGCTACGTTCGAAGTTTTTCCCCCATAGGATTTTGGTGAGTTTTTTAATTATTTTTATTTTCAATTTAATGACTTTTTAGAGCTCCGAGGCCAATTTGGCGATGCCAAGTGATGACATTTTGATATGAAAGGAATATTTACGTCTCTTTTTTATCATTTTTTGAGCTCCATCGCCCAGGGATTCGTATACGTCGAAATCACTCGCCGGATTTACTACACCTCGAACGTTGAATTTTTTCCGGAAGCCACGTTTGTACAGGCGAACGCTCCCCCAGTTCGATTAAAAATGCAAATAAACTCGCTATCATTTCATCGAACGGTTTGCCCTTTGTATCGCGTGTGTGTTGGTGTGTTGTGCCACGCAATCACGAAATAATGTTTATTAATACACGTTTTTCGATCGCTGTTTTGAAAATAAAACCGTAAAACGCCCGAGTAAAAATAATTCAAAGCGAAACTCTTCAAGGTTTATTTGAAAAATTTCAAAACCATAACGAAACGCTTTCCCATAATGTCACTTCGAATTACCTCATTCTCGACCAAATCTCCGAATATAATTTTTTTACCACTCTCCGCCGAATTTCGTGGGTTTCCAATTCAATTATTAAATTTGTAGAGAAGTTTGAAAAAACTACACCGCTCGCAGGGGAATTTAGTGGCGTAATTGGTAACATTGGTGGGTCGAGTTTTTGTCAAGGAAATAGGGAAGAAACGTTGGAGCGAGCGTACTTGAAGTTTATCATTATTCTAGTTCTACGAGAACTTCGTTCGTGTGGTGTTGTCGTTGCCGATAAAGTTTTGGGAATTGTTGCGAAGAATTGTTTTTAGTTTTTTTGCAACGTTTATTCGCCTATTTGGACGATTTTACGAACTATAAAAAACTTTATTGTCGGATTTTTCCGTTTTTCCGTTACTTTTCTCGACAATTTAATATGTTTGCGGTGTTGTTTTACGTTGTATTCGTATGGGAAATTGTGTTACAATATGTTTACTCAATTCAGATATCAGGTAAGTTTCACGACTAAGATTAATCCTTGTTATGTCTTCAACACCTTTTGCCCCTCAGTCGTTGTTACGAAGACTTGGGAGCTTATGAAGTGGTAAAATCTCAGATAAAAAGTGCTCGAAGCACTTGTTTAGGCTGCGTGGACGCGAAAACCTGTTTTCACTATTCACATTATAGACGAGCCACAGGCCAGCGCCGATGGTGAAACACAAAGGCACTCTGAGATGAGTTTTTGTATAACGGTGGCCTTCTACGAGATGCTTTTTCATCCTTCTTCTATTTCAATAATTCAAATGCACGAAAAGGTTCTTTTTTCTGCTGTCGACAAAAGACCTCAGTCGTCGACCAGCAGGAGAAAGTTGACCGATGAAGTTTTCCTCGCTTTGTATTTGTGTTTTTCGGTAACCTGAATTACCCTCGAGAAAAATTCACCATCCACTATTTCGTATAGCCTAAATGTATATGTGTCGTCATCGATTGCAACCATAAAATTTATATTTATTTCTTTCGTCGCTCTACGTATTATATGGCAGCAGTACATCGATTCAGAGCTAAAGTAAGGGTTCGAGCTCAACAATGGATACGTCAACGACTCAACGTGTCGGAAATTCCTAGCTCGCTAGGGTGTTGAACCTCCTACATAAAAGATGTAAAGGGGAACGAAGCGGTGGATAGATGACGTAGCGTCGTTAGCAGCTCGAAAAATTTTTCATTTTTTCCCAGCTTTCCCGATTTTTAACGATCAGTGGGTCGTAAAATGGCGCCGTGTTGGCATCGACGATTTGTAAGTCGGTTTCGATTGTCTAGGGAATGTTGAAACGGTCGTTATTGTTGGTTGAGCCCTGCGGGAAATGAGGCGGATTTTGGATGGTTTGATTTTCGACGGTTTATCGTCGTTTTGTTTTTATTTGGCGACGAATGTATTTTATAGTTTTTGGATTTTGGGAACGAGGAATCGTGGTTTGTAATTTGCGTCTTGTACCTCCTCATCGACGTCAGCTGTGAGACTTCTCTTCAGTGTTGCTCTTCAGCTATTATTCCTCTTAATTTTCTTAGTCGAATTCAGCCAGCTTTCGTTGATGTTTTTGTGTTTTATTTTTTTTAATTTTATTTTGTACTAATTTTCGAGATTTTTTTAGGATATTTGAGCATTACTTCCCCTTTCGCCCTCCCCCCTCCCCCGTAAAAAACATATTTCGTATTTCATGATCTTAATTTTTTTTTTTCATTTCATAAGTGTTTTGTTATTTGAAATTTTTTTTTTCATTGTTCTTTCTCAGGGCTTCCAAAAAGCAAAAGCTATGATAATTGAATTTTTTGAACTTTCTGTGAAATTTTTCTCGACAATAGGTACTATTACGAGAATAGAAAAAAATTTCTCAGGTATTTTTCTCATTTTTGGATGCTTTGAAGTATTTTTTAATTTTTAAGAATTTTTTATTTTGAGCAACTTTTTCATTAAGCTCACTTTCATTATGAACGTTTTTCAATTTTTTTCAATTTTAAAGTGTTTTACTTTTTCATTTTTATTTTCATTTTTGTAGTTTTTTCACTTTTTGAAAATATTTTTTTAAAGCTTTGTTCATTTTTAACCTTTTTTCTGTTTTGGACACTTTTTTTTTATTTTTTCATTATTATTAATTTTAGATTTTTAGATTCTTTTAAAAGTTTTCACCGAATTTTTCTTTATTTTTTGAACGTTTTTTTAATTTTTGGATCCTTTTCTCTTCTTAAATTATTTTAATTTTTTCACTTTTTTCCACTTTTATGGAATCTACATTCAGTTTTAATTTGTGAATCAAATGCTTTCGTATTTTTATCATTTTTGAAATGTTTTTTATTTTGCAAGTTTTTCACTTTTTGAACAATTTTAGCTGTCTTCATTTTTTCTACAGTCAAATTTAATTTTTCCATTAAATTTCATCATTTATGAATAATTTTTCATTTCTGGAGTTTTTTCACTTTCGAACAGCTTTAGAGCTTTCTTCATTTTTAAATTGATTTTTTTTTCAATTTGTGTGTATTTTCTGATTTTTCTGTATCATTCATTTTTTTATTATTTATTTTTTTTATTTCTCTATTATTCTTCATGTTCGAATAAATTTTATTTCTATTTTATGCATTATTCATTTTTAGAAAGATTTCAGTGAATGAATAGCGCTGTACATGGCGTCAGTTTATAAAGAAAAAAAAAAAGTAAATAAATTTTTCATACTTCTTTCGTTTTTGAATCATTATTAATTTTTAGAGTTTTTTATTTGATCGTTATGCATTTTTGTTTTTATTTCAAACTTGGAATATCTTTTAATTATTTACTTTTATCTAACATGTTTTTCCTTATTGAACGTTTTTATCATTTTTGAATGTATCTCCATTTTCAAATTGTTCTTTATGTGGAGGTATTTTAATTTTTGAATGAATTTTTCACTACGTTCCTTCATTTACGATCCTTTTTATTTTTGCTTTTTAGATTTTTGAACAATTTTTCATTAGATTTTCCTTTATTTATTGAATTATTTGTTTTTATTTTCAGATGTGATTTCATTTATGGACTTTTTTCATTGTAAAAAAAGTAATGAATTCTCGTCTCAACTTCTTTTTTGATGATGTTTCATTTTTAGATGATTTTTAAATTATTAATTTTTATTATTATTATTATTTTTATTTTTTCATTTTACGTTTGTTATGATTTTTCAATTGTCGGATATTTTCTTTGTTTTTGGCGTATGAATGTTTCCAATCTGTGGGATCCTTCAGAGTTCTTGTACCATTGGTAACTCCTCTGCCTTTTTCCCCTGCTAGTGGTCTTCTTCTTCCATTTTTATTAGATTTTTTGTTACAGAAAATGTAATAATTACGTATGTAATTTATATTGTTATTTATTTTATAAACATTTTTAAATATTCATCCGTCTGAGGGATGGAATAGAAATAGTTAGAGAATAATTCAATTAAAATAATTCAAATCTTCATTCGTACAGTTGTTATTCTTTTCCTTTAATTTAGAGTATTATACTTGGTATGGATATGTATACCTCCTTGGGCGAGAAGCGAGAATAGGAAGGAGCAGAAGAGGTGGATTACCCCCAGGTCGAGGCTCCCAAGTTTTGTTAAATTTTCTTTGCGCTTAAAAAAGAAAAAAGAGGCTCAAAAATAATTGTACTTTTGCTCGAGCATCGTTTTTTCTTTTCTCTGTACCTGGATATACCTTGAAATGACTAAAATTAGTAATTTATGCATTATCGAAGATTTAAAAAAGATATTTATTTGATTCATTTACGTAGGTAATGGGTATATTACTCTAAGATCGTAATTAAATTCAGTTGATGGCAAAATCATTATTACATTTTTTAAAGTCAAACCACCTCTCCCTTTTGCAATTCTGCCTTATTTTACGATCGTATATATCGAGAAAAAAAGGGTAATGATGTGAATTTCCAAAGGCTCGTAATTTTTAATACCGGCGACTACGATGAGAACCTTGCTCGCATCCGCTGTTTTAGGGTTTCATTCGATCGAACGAAATTCCCGACTTTTGGGTGTTTGGGGTGTATTTCATTTTTGGCGACGCAGTTATTGGAGGACGACGCGACGGTGTATTCGGTTCCTTTGTTTGATGTACCGAATCGGTGGCGGTGAAGCGAGGGAAATACGTCGTTGGTTTCCGTAATATCGGGGTATCTGCGTTGCTTTTTCGGTGCTGTAAGAAAAGACGACGCGACGGGGTCGTTAACGTCGCAATTAGGTGGAGAGATTTTGAAAAAGCGTATAGCTTCACGTGTAAAATCGATGTACTCGCAGGATATAAGACGGGTTGATGTTCGTAGATACGATTAATATATGAGAGTAGCGAAGGTAATTACGGTATTTTTTGTTTACGAGCAAGAATAGAGGTAGGGGTTCGAACCACCCGTGAAGATAACGAACAAAGAACGAGTCAAGAATCCCACATTCTCCGAGTAATGTACGCGTACTGCTACGAGTGTATTTTTTAGTGGGAGCGCTTTACTGGGTCTATACGTGATTGTAAATAGGCTGTATTTTTAAACGTACTTTTTATGACGACTTGACGAGTTTTATCATCTACGTGGAATGGATGAATGGTTGATATTTAGGTTCAGAGTTATAAAGAACCGAGTAACCGAAATGTTGCTTGTGTTGGTGTGGGGGAATTTCGTGAACACTTCTTGAAATCTGTTTTCTTAGAGTTGGTTGGTTGATGAAAGGCACTACTGAAGTTGATTTTTTTTAGATAAAACGAGGGGTGGTAATGTGTGTGTGTACCAACTCAATGCCGAATCGTTGATGCGTGAAAACAGTTAGTTCGCTAATCAGTACTCGATAGCTTGATAAGAGTACGAAAAAATTACGCATTGTGATTTCTAGTGGACTTTACTTTTAAGTGAAACCTACTTATGCGTTCACATTGGTGTTTTTTAGCTGAGTTTTTAACTTAAAAACAATAGTTACCTGGTTTGGGAAGGGAGGATCGGGGCAGGGCGGAGTCTTCAAATCTTTGCTTTTCAGACTATTTGTAATGATCTGGTTTTTTTTTCGACTATAACTCGAGTAAAAGTTGAAGAATTGACTATAAATTTGGAGGGTAGGTGGAAGAAATGGAATTCAAAAGCCCTATTCTTTCTGAATTCGAACTATCCGCTGAAAATCGAGCTTTCGAACTTCTAAGCTTTTTCAGTTTTTTGCAAATATCTCTGGAATAAAGGATCGTAAAAAAATTTATGGAAACAAAGTTGTAGGAAATCTCATTCTCTATATTTTTGGTTTCACTTATTTTTTTCATAAAAGTTTGCTTAAAATCGAGCTTTTGAACTTTGAAGCTTTTTCAGTTTTTTGAAAATATCTGGGGAATGAAGGATCGTAACGAAAAAATAGATTGAAACAAAGTTGTAGAAAATTCCATTCTCTACATTTTTGCTTTCATCAATTTTTTCATAGAAGTTTGCTGAAAATCGAACTTTCGAACTTTGAAGTTTTTTCAGTTTTTTGCAAATATCTCTGGAATAAAGGATCGTAACGAAAAAATTTATGGAAACAAAGTTGTAGAAAATTCCATTCTCTACATTTTTGGTTTCACCTATTTTTTCATAAAAGTTTGCTGAAAATCGAGCTTTTGAACTTTGAAGTTTTTTCAGTTTTTTGGAAATATCTGGGGAATGAAGGATCGTAACGAAAAAATAGATTGAAACAAAGTTGTAGAAAATTCCATTCTCTACATTTTTGGTTTCATCAATTTTTTCATAGAAGTTTGCTGAAAATTGAACTTTCATATTTTGAAGCTTTTTTAGGTTTTTCCAAATATCTTGAGAACGTAGCGTTGGAAAAAAAATGAATACCAATTAGGTTGTTGCAAATTTCAATCTCCACGATTGTTGTAGTAGTTTATCATTTCACTGAAAGTTGAGCTTTATGTGATCCAAAGGTTTATTAGTTTTTTGCAAATATTTTGAGAATGAAGAGTCGTGAAGAAATAATGCATAGAAACATAGTTGTAGGAAATTTCATTCTCTGCAACTTTGGTTCTCATATATTTTCTGTAAAAGGTCATAGAAAGTTCTGCTTTTGAACTTTGAGTTTGTTTGCTTCGTTCAATTTCCGTTCTCCGACGATAATTCGAGTAAACGTTATAGATTAGCTTCAACTTAGTAGGATAGGTGGAAGGAATGGAGCTTAACAGCCATATTGTTGTTGAAATAGGATCTTTAGCTGAAAGTCGAGCTTTCAAACATTGAAGCTTTTTTCGGTTCTAATACTATTTTGAAATGAAAACTTCAGTTTTTAAAATTTCCAATTTGAAATGAATCATGTTTTTTGGGAAAAATATAATTTTGAAATGAGCTTTTATTCGCGAACGATTCAGTTTAAAAAATGAGCTTTTACTCGGGAACGATTCAATTTTGAAATAAGCATTTATTCGCGAACGATTCAGTTTTGAAATGAGCGGATGCATGTAATAATAGACGATAGCGATTAGATCGTTAGAAATTTCGAGCTACATCTAACATTATTAACTTTTTGCTCGACTAAAAACAACTCCAGAATAATAATCCACTACGCGCATTTTCTAAAGGTCACGCAGTAACTCCCTCGCGCCCATTCCCAAATACTAAGTAGGTAAATTTTGAATTAGTTTCGAGGTGAATGTAGGTCACATTCAATTTGTATCCACGTCGAACGTTATATTTCGAATTAACGCGCATCTCTCGTCGACCACGGTACCGAAATACTGATATCGCGCCAACTACGCACAGGTCTACTCTTCTTACGGTTATTTTTCTGCGGCTAAAATGGCGAATCTAGGAATACGCTTTTGTGAACGAAGCGTCCGAGAATTTCTCATATATCATCGGCAAAGGCGTCGCATTTCTCGTCAAAAGTATCCGCTCCGAGTTTCCCTTCTTTTGAGTTTCTCGGATAACGTAAGGGTTACGTTGTGAGGGTAAAAGTTTCCCTAAAGGATATAACATTCGGTGTACATACCGAACCGTAACCCTACTCTATATCGGTAGGTAGAGTCTTGGAAGTTATGGCTTCTCGCCGAACTGTATTTACGTCGCTTCGCTGAAATCACGACCCCCTTTTCATAATATTAAATTCCTCAAAGGTCGTTGCGCGACTCAGCTAATAAAATTTACCTCGTAAAACCAATGATACGGGCGTGCACGTAATGTGGATGCGTTAAAATACGAATAAAATTTATAATCATTCCTTCGTGAAGCTTTTTACGTATGTAACAAGTGATGACAAATGAGTACTGGTGTCGTCTATAAAAGTTTACAGCTAGGAGTATAACGTTCTCGTTAAGAGCACTCGAAGCTTCAACGCCCGAGTATAATTTGTAGGGTATTACCGTTCTAGGAGAGAGCGCGAATGCGCGCGGTTCATTAGCATTACAAATTATATCAACTCTGATGCTCGCTCCAACGTCTTATTTCGTCGAAACGGCGGAAATAACTTTCTTGCGCGAAGTCTCCGGAACTAGACTGTTTCACATCGTCTGCACGAATATTTTACATTCTATAAATCCAAGTTTATGAAAGAAAGGGATTCGATTGAATTACCAAGTGTTTTATTTAGATGAGTACCGCAGAGTGATTCATCTCGAAGGCGATGAAATGTCGTTGATGAAAAGCTCTTAAAAATTTGCCAACAAGGTAATTTTCTCTTTTTTATTATAGTAGCCCGTTTTGGTCCTACCGACAGCGCCATTTTTGTGAAATCTTTTTCACTACCGGAAATATTCTGGTTTATGAATCCATTTAAAGTAACAGTGGAATGGAAGGAACATTGTTGGCTTCAAAATTTCAACTCTTTTGAACCCTTATATATTTACTGTGGGCGAAATGTGAGGTTTGTTGTGAATATAAAGGTTGAGTATTTTCACTGATTGAATTCCAGAATTACATCATATTCCTTTTCTTTTGTGTATATAACCTTCAATGCTGTGTAATGTGTATATATAATCAATATCCTAAGTTTTATCGACTGATTGGTTGTACAATTGTACATCACGTGTATCATAACCAATTAGAACGCTGTTAAGTGTTAAATTACTGCCATTCACGGTTTTTTTGTTGTTACGTTTTGTTTTGTTTTTGTTTTATTTTTGTTTTGTTTTTTTTTTTTTTTTTTTTTTTTTTTATCGAGACATGTGAGAAAAAATTAAGAATTGAGAGACATCTCCAAAAAAAAGTCTAAAATAATCATAAAAATGAACAAAAATGTTTTTAAAACTTGTTTATAAAATTTTATTTTATTTTAAAACAGTGTATTGAGAGACATATAAAAAAAAAAAATTATGATAAAGATAAACGAAAATATTTTTTAAAATTTGTTTATAAAATCTTATTTCATTTCAAAACATGTATATCAAAATTAACAAACACTTTTTAAAAGTTGTTTATGATTGTATTTGATCACCAAGCAGTATGTTAAGAAACATGTGTAAAAAAATATAAATGATATAAACGCATTTTTAAAATTTCTTATAACATTCTGTTTCATTTTTAAACAGTACGTTGAAAGACAATTGTAAAAAAAATCAAAAATTGGTGATAAAAATGAACAAAAACGTTTTAAAAATTTGTTTATAAAATAATAGTGTTCTATTTTAAAACAATATGTTGTGAGATAAAACTTTCTAACACTTGTTTATGATTTCATTTGATTACAAAGCAGTATTCTGAGAGACATTTGTAAAAAAAATGAAAATGAAATTTACAAACAAATTTTTAAATTTGCTTATAAGATTTTATTTCATTTTAAAACAGTAAGTTGAGAGACATCTGGTTAGAAAACGTCGAAAAATCCTTTTTTTAAAATTCGTTTATAAAATTTAATTCATTTTGAAACAGTATATTGAGAAACACGGTAAAAAAATAATAATAATAAATTTGAAAAATTAACAATTTCGTTTTTAAAACTCATTTGTAATTATATTTCATTTTGAAACAATGTGTTGAGAGACCTGTTTAAAAAATAAAAAAATAAAATAAAAATGATATAAACAAAAAATATTTGAAAAATTGTTTATAAAATTCTTTTTATTTTAAAAGCAGTGTGTAAGAAATACATACCTGAAAAGAAATTAAAATGAAATTAATAAAAAAAAAAATTGAGAAAACTGTTTCTAACATTTGTTTATAAAATTCTATTTCGTTTTAAAACAGTGTGTTGAGAAATGCATATCTAAAAAGAAATCTAAATTTTAAGAAAATTAACAAAGTTGTTTTAAACAGTTGTTTATAAAATTCTATTTCATGTTAAAGCAGTGTGTTCGAAATTGAAAGATGTGTGTAAAAAAAAAAGTGAACCGTCTCGGAAAGTAAACATTTATATTACACTGCTACACCTTGCGTTCAGTCAGTTGGTTTAGTACGCAATGTAAAAATCTCAATGTCATAAAAAATAATTGATAGGTTGGCTACACTTCTTATGTGATGTTTCATTATGTGAAACCAATGCAGCCATATGGCATGTTATAAAAATTGCTTTATAAGGGGTATTTTTGCGCTGGGTGTTAATTAATCAATTGCACACACAGTGTAATGTGATTTCGACTTTCATTTTCAATATGTTGCTTCGTCGAAAATAATCATACATCAACTATTGTGTTATGAACCCTTCCTGCATGGATAGTACCACCAAGGTGTGGTTTTTTGGAACCATCAAAACCATCATTTTCACCAAATTCCTGTATTTTATTCCTTTATATTGGAGGAATTTTCAATAGGATATTTTTTGTGGGCGATTGATGAAATCTCCGAAATTGTAATTTATTCGCTCTGCTTTCATGATAGCTGTTGACCTAAGTAGTTTATCCAAGATTTTTTATTGATGAAATTTTTGAAAATTTTCGATATTTTTGAGTTGATTGGAATTTTTTTACGATTTTTTATTTATTTAAAGGATGTGGGAGTTTATTGGAGACTAGTTTGAAAGATCATAGAGCTTATAATCAAGAATAATGATTGATATAAAATAAGGCTCTATCAACTTACTTGTGAAAACAATCTTATACCTCTAAAAAATAGAGCAAAAAATTATGAAATTGAGATCTGATTCTAGTTTAATGTTTTGTACTTTATTTTTAATGCATGTTCAGCTTTCTATTAATATTACAACGTCGACTATAGACGATATAATATTTAGTATCTCCTCGTAAGTCGTCAGTTACGATAAAATTCAATTTCGAAACGAATAAACAATTCTCATCGTCTTCAAGTACTAAATGAAAATTTCATTTCGAGATTTTCGAAACTACACCGACGTAATACTCAGATATTTTTCTCTTGTACAGAAGTTTTTTCGGGTTTTTTTCTCTTTTCGTTTCAAAGTAAATAACAAAATAGCATTAAAGATAAGTCACGCGTCGCTGGTATACCCAAGGCTTTGGGAGCACCGATGTCTCGTCGTTTCTCCGGATATTTTTCATTTACCTAATGGCTAACGAGTAGAATATAAATGAGCCAGCACCGACGCGAGGGTAAAAAATCTCCTTTCGAACGTATAAAAGAGTGTTTATTTTTTTAGGGGATTTTTCGTTTCCCTGAAGCGGGTATTTTTTAATGAGGCTTTTAAGCAAGCTAATCAAATAAAGATTACTAGTGTTAACCCTCTGTCGGCATTTTCATGTGATACGAAATCGCGCAAGGAAAAAAGGTCAGAAGAAAAAACCCTTCGAGATGTGTGCGAAGTAACCTAACAACGTATATCGTGGTGAACGAAATAATAAAGTTGGAAACTTTCTTGAACTAATGTTTGTGTGCAGGGTTCGTAAAGTGCATAAATTCGGTGCGCCAGTTAAGAGAGTATTTTTGAAACGAACGCGGAAGATAGATTTGGACGTTGGGCGGGAATAACTCCAGCTCCCGTTGGAATTGCCGCATGTTGCAATTGACCTAGTTGCGGTGTTTGGGAGAAAAATAAACGAAATAGCGGCGCTCGACGGTGATCAAAAAGAGCGTTTTTCCAACGCGTAGTCGTTTATTAACGATACGAGTTGAAAAGGCGAACGAGTATTTGAGACGTACGTTGCGAATTAATTTTCCGCGAGTTGCCTTTGATCCAGTTAAGCTGAAGGCGCGGAGTGGAATCCTTCGTTGGTTTTCTTCGTGTTATTTTTGAATGGGGAAAAGAGCTCGTATTGCACGAGTTTAATTGGTCGTCGACTCGTATATTGCCGGTGTAAACGCTGGAATATTAATTAAACCAAACGTCTGGTATGTTAATTAGTCGTCGGGTGATTTGGTAGGTTTTTTCGAGCTTCGTTCGTATTTATGAATTCGAACGAGTAAATACACTCGAATAATTTTGTTTAGATGTTTGATTCTCTCTTTTGAGTGTATTCGACTACGTGGCTCGTCGTGTATGCAAATAGCGAAGTAATATTTCATCGGAAGTTTTCTGTCTACAGCGGAGGGGGAAGAAGAGCATACGTATTCATAATCGAAAATATTTCGGTAATCGCGTGGTAGCATGAGAAAACGGGACCATCCGAAAATTAGTCTTAATAACGATCATTAAATACACGAGCATCGTGCCATCGTCGGTGTAATTACACGTGGGACTGAAGCAGTACTTTGGTTTTTCGGTCGACAATGACTGCATGGTAGTTAGTGCGGGTAGACAATAGATTCCTTTGGAGCAATTGTGGCAACGTGTTGAGAAAACATGTTCCGCAGGAATCGAAAGAGGAATTAACTGTGGTATTTAGTGAAGCGTGGTATAGCACAGACCACAGCCGTGGTGAGGAGTCTATGTGCTATTTTACGTTGGAAATAATTTTCAAACAATGAAACGAATTTATTTGAATAAAAATTTCCTGATTTTTTCGAATGATTTATTTCCAAAGGAATTAGTAATATTTCCTTTTCTAGCGTAGTACCATGAAATAAAATGATATTTCCCTCTCCCCTCGCTGCTAGACTTTCGGCGAATTCGGCCTTGAGACCTTGACTAATCTAATCGTGAATAAACAAACCTTATCCGGTGTTGTGGTGTACCCTTCCCCTTCCCCTATTACTTGATGTCGAATATTAAACTAGTAAGACTGTGTATTTTCTGGCTCGGGATGTAGCACGAGTATATTTTCCTTTGCTTGGGGATTGAAGGTGAAAATTATACAGTTGTTTTTGGCTGCTGAAGATAAACGTTTAGTGAATTCAAAATATATAGTCTTAACATGCGAAAATAAAGAAATGTGTAAGCAGCCATGCTGTATTATGGAGTTGAGTTTGATTCATTTTTTTTTTAATTTATTTATTGAAATGGTCTATAACTATTGTTTAATATCGAATTGAAGTATTTTCATAAATCAGTGTAAATAATTATGAAAGTACAGGGTGTTCCCTTTCAGACTCACCACTAACAAATTTCGAACGCAGCAACTCGAATTATATATATGTACGGTAGTTTGCCTGCCCAAAAATTTGAAGGAGCAGAGATATGTGAAATTGAAAAACAAAATGTATTAAGAAAATCATTCAATTTTAAAAATAAATTAATATCTCGAGAATTATGAATGATAGGAATGTGGGATTTGTATCAAAATGTGAAGCATACAATGTAGTTTTATTGACCAAAAAATGGGAAATGCAGGAGATATTTAAGGGGAATATATGGAGGTAAATAACAAAAAAACGTGTTGAAAAATCGATAATTTTTAAATTTCATGAAGTTACTTTCCCCTCTCAAAAATTTTTTTTGCTTCAACTCCCCCTCCAAATTAACTTAGGAGGCTGAAAGTTGATTATGTTTATCACTTAGGTTCACTTTATCTCATGATACCGCAAACAAATATTTTCGGAATTTCGATTACCCCCCCCCCCACACACCGTCATTTTGAGGACAACAATCCTTCACCCTCATGTATGATGATTCTCATCAGCAGAAATCATATGAGTCCATTTGAGGCTCCTCAAGCTTCAGATTTTGACCAACCGCCATTTTGAATCCATTTTGAGCCAAATTCAAGTGGTCACATTTTAGTTTCCCACCAAATCTCTCACAAAAAGTTTGACCTTTCTTGGTTGATTTGGTAAGGAATAATGAAAGATTCAAGAAATTTCATGACTCTTAATTTCCTCAAAACACTGTGTTTCGCTCTAATTCCTGTCAAAATCAACTCAGGAGCCTGAATTTTAGATACGCTGGTGTACATGGCTTACTCTTCGTATGAAAATAAAAACAAAAATTGGAGGTATTTGCGGCCTCTCCGTCCACTCTCAAAATTCAAGTGAACCGCCATTTCGAGTTTTGATAATTCAAAAAAAATGGTTTTGCGTATTTTACGTAAAGTGTCTCAGCAAATTTTCTCTTATTATCATCCATGATCGCTTGAAAGGAAGAAAAATATGTGTACCGAAGTGTTTGAGGTTTGTTGTATGATTTAAATGGCCTGAAACGTGATGGTATGAAGAGCCCACTCTTACCCGTTTCTTCCTTGTTTAATGAGGTAATCTCTAATAGCTCTCCTTTTTGGGGCACTATACATCCGGGTATGCTAGACCATCATAATGTTCCTTAAACCGCCCGTCAATGCGACTATCTTACCCTTGTTGCCAAGTTGCCCTCTTTACAGTAATATAGCCAATATGAACAGGTTTTTAAAAATCAATATAGCCGCTCACTGTAACATTATCTGCGTGCCCCATCGTTTTTAATTAACAACTCGAGTAAAAAAAGTTTCCAGCAGTGTCCAAAAATATTTTTAACTTTTCACTTTGACCCTCCTTACCCCCTCGCCTACACCAGGTTAATATTAAAAATTGATACTGGAGAATTATCAAAAGCATCGTTGGAAAATATAAAGGTCTAAAAATTGATCTAATGAACATTCTTCATTTTAATAATTCAAAAGACGATACCATTCTGCGTTCGTATGATTGTATGCTAATTCGGTATATTTATTTTTACCGAGTAGAGGTAATTCATAAATTAATTTTTAATGGTTCCCGGATCACCGGTGGTCTCCGAAATCACGACCTCGAGTTTATCTATGGTAATCGGCGATAAAAATTCAATTTAACTATCATCTAGTATCTGCTCGTGCCTTTCGTAAGATTAGATTGAAATTTCGAACGACCGTCTTGTACCACAGATGTAATTACGAATGGTGATTTGTTTCGCTGTAACTATATCGGTATTCGGACGTGCGTTTGAATGGCTCGTAACATTTGTTCGTTTGACGTGTACGACTGGATTAATGTTCGGTTCGATCGTTTCGTTGGTTTCTTTGTCTGTAACGTGATAGAATCGATTAGTATGACGAATATAGCTAATTGGAACCATTTCATAGACCATTCGGCCTGGTCGATATCGCGAATATGGTAGCGAAATGCGCTTCTTCGGCGCATCGAGGACGTCGAAATGATGAAATTAATCGATTTGTTTGCTTTCAGATATAATAAAAAATGAAAAAACGAAATGGCAAAAAGAAGAACGATTCCGTAAAAAAGTTTTCAGTCGGATGAAAATTCATTGATATTGGTTTCTTTGAGGAAAACAACGACACACGAAGTAAGTGCCTATTGTATGCTTTTGAATGCGATGGTCGCTTTCACTCGACGTATAGGTTTGTTTTTCGCGACCATACGAGGCCTGTCGTGTTACGCGGCCAGCCCGTTATAATTATAAGTTGGCGTATGAATTGGTACGAATTTCGAATACGTATAGAAAGTTGGTCGAAAAACTACGTCGAATACAATTAGATCGTGAAAGCGATTTTTTTTTTCAACGCCGACGCTTCCAGTTTTCCGAGGTCGAGAGAAAATGCTGTACGGTCGTCCACATATTTTCGAAAAGAACGCCATTCTTGGGTAACCTTGGGAATACCTTGGAACGGGGTTTCGATACGGAGACTGTATTCTTACACGGTTAATTTAGCAGCGTATGGATGTTTTTACAAATGCCTATAGAATTGGAAAGCTTTCAACGTGTTCGCGTCACTGTCGCAGCTGTGTATTGGTAATGGGAAAGGTTGTGTGCGAAGGAAATATGGAACTTGGAAATAATTCGAGTCGAACGACGTCGATGATATTTCAAGGTTAAAAGTTCCATCTATCTGTACGCCAACGACGTGCGAACGGCGCGAGTATTCTATTCGTATATTCGCAATATCGCACCGATTTGGGAAAATGGGAATACTTTTACGCGTTTCTAAATTGCTTTCGGAATGGCACGAAACGACGTAAATTTTAACCGTGGCCACGACACTTTTACATTCCTTTTGCGTAGCTTTTGGCCGCGTATTCCTTGACCTAGTTCCGCATTTGAGTTTACCCTATTGCGTATCGGAGTTTTTCCTTGGCAGTTGCATTGTGTTGGGGGAGATTTTTTTGCTGTTTTTGGAATGAGTTGACGGCTTTAGGGTTCGGGGTAATTTTCTTTTATTGATTTTCGCTAAACTGGATGTTACGTATATGGTCCTATTGTTGAAAGTGAATTTAGGTTTTGGGAAATGGATTTGAGAAATCTTTTCATCGATGAAAATTAGATTCTTTAGATTTGTAAGAGTTAAGGTGATTATTTATTTATTTATTTATTTATTTATTTTTTTTTTGAATCAGTTAGATGGTAAAAATTGTGAATCAGATTTATTATTTTATAGCAAATTAATTTTTTATTATTTATTATTTAATTATTTTTTACTTATTTTCACTCTTAGTTCTAAGTCGTGTGATAGTCTGAACTGAGTTTTGATAAGAAGAATAGCTACTGTTACATTCTACTTGACTCAAGAAGGAGAGGTTAGGAGAGGGGGTAGAGCAGGTCTTCATATTGTTATATTTCAGATCATTTGTAGTCATATGGTGAAGGTCCAGAGCCCTTTATAAAACAATTTCAAGAGATATTTACAAAAAAGCAGGAAACATGTTTTTTTCAAGTTTTGTGAATGAGTTTTTAATTAAAAATTATAGATATTACAGCTAAGGGTTTACGAGGGAGCGATCAAGAAGGGGGTCTCAAATCGTGGCGTTTCAAATCATTGGAATCATATGGTGAATGCCCAACTCATTGGTATATACAATATATAAATTATTGTATATACAGGGTGTTCGAGAGTGGCCAGTCAAACTTTGCCATTAGGTAGTATGCGATGAGGCGGGTAAAAAATAGTATATACATATATAGCCTATCGTGAAATTTGCAGGAGCTGGCACGAGATGAAGTGAATCAAATAAAATTATGTTCCTTCGATTGTAGGCTTGGCAAATAACATAACACAGTTCATGGAATGAATACATATCGCGCCCAATGATGATTATAAAGTATGCTATTTGCTTAGCCTACAATCGAGGGAACATAACACTTTATTTGATTAACTTCACCTCGTGCCAACGCCTGCAATTTTCACGATATGCTATATATGTACATAACATTTTTTACTCGCCTCATCGCATACTACCTATTGGCAAAGTTTGGTTGGCCACTCCCGGAACACCCTGTATATAGTATATATTCTACCTATTCATAGTGCCTGTAGAGGGAGGGGAGAGTATGGATGCAAATCGCTGAAAATATGGTGAAAGTCTCTTTATAGAAATACGAAAAACTACTAATTTTGTTTTTTTGATCCACCTCAAAATGGCGGTTCAATCAAATTTTGAGAGAGGTTGAAGCGGGAACAAATGCTTCAAAGTTTTTGTTAGTGATCTCATATGAAAGAGTAAGTCGAAGACACCAATATATCCAAAGTTGAGCATCCTAAGTGAATTTGAAACAGAGTTAGGACTAATAAAGAATTTTTGAAAAAGTTTTGAGTCATGAAACTTCCCTAACCTTCTATTTATGTTCTCACCAAATCAATCTAAAAACGTCAAACGTTGTATGTGGAGTTAGTTGAAGACAAGAATATGGTACCTTGAATCTGGGTGAAAATCGGTTCAAAATTGTGGTTGGTCAAAATTTTAGAATCACGTATGAAACGAAAAGTGAGAAATGATGCGTTTCAAAATGGTTGCTATAGGCTAAATCTAGTATGCCAGAATCGAAAAAACGTGAAAAAAAACTCAAAATTATGAAAAATGTTGAGAAATATGTAAGATTTTTTGCAACGTTTTTCTCCTCAAATTGGCGACGTACAAAGCGATTTGAAATTTTCAAATTCATTTTCAAGGTCAAATTTTTAGTACAAAAAATTTAAAAATAATTCAATAATACACTTATTAGGTATTTTCATGTATGTACCAAATTTCAAGTAATGTGACTCAAATTAGCGGGAGATGGAATTTTTACCGTGTAAGTCACGTTTTTGTTGGTATCATCCTCCCCCCCCCCCAGAAGTGTCATGAAAAATCAATCATTAGCTTGAAAATCATATGTGGCAAATATCAATCAGAAAAGATCGTAAAAATAGAAAATCCAGCCAAAGGCATCTTCACTATGTTTAATGGGTTGTAGAGCTTTTGATGAAGATTCATTACTTTTGTGTCTTGAAATTTCTCGAAAATTGTCTAAATGTTTGAAAGCAATTAGAAGTGAAGAAACTTTTTTGCCCCCAAAAATCTCCTGAATACATATCTCTTTCCAGCTCCTAAATTTAATAAAACAATTTGTGGAAAAAATAATCAAATTTTGGCACCTTTAAAAATTTGAATTTTTATCATGTAAAAAAATTCCAAACTAACCAGTTAAGTTCAGTGGTTCAATCGAGATAATCCTTAAATCCAATATTTTCATAGCCTGACATAACCATAAATGAGGATTTGAGAATATCTCGATTGTCATCAAAATGCCATTATATAATCATCTTCCATAATCGTAAAAATGTAATCACGAATCACCCACACTGGACGCTAAATCGATGAAACTGAGATGATGAAATATACAAAAATTCCATCCACCAAGAAAAATAACACCGACCCGTGACGTAGCGGAAGTCGAAACGTAGTCATAATTTTCTCGGAAATCGTCGAATCGGGAAAGCTACCTAGTCGAGTGAATTTTTCACGCAGCCCAAGGCTAGTGAATTGGTAATATAATGACTTTCACGCCTAGTTGTACTACACTATAGAGGATTAACTTTCACGCGTTATGTCGACCCGAAATATCGTAATGTGAGTAATCCGGTATAGTGTATCGAATTCCGATACCAGGTTTATCGAGTATATTATCGACCATCTTAGAACAAACGAGTTGTTTTCTAGTTTCGGGTGTATTGGTGAAGTTCTTATATTTTCGCTAAAACAGCTAAATTTCGAAAATAGCAATGTGCTATTTCATTCCATAAATTTCAATTCCAAGCTACTAATAGATTGACGAAGATAGGGTGTACAGTTTTGACGGTTATGTGGGGTTTTACAAACCACATCGGGACGTTTCCATCGATTTGGGCAAAATTTATGGCGTTTTGAGGGTAATGCGTTTGGTTGGTTCGCGAGCTCGAAATATCGACGAGTATATTCTATTTTTAGTTGTTCGTGTGCTGAAACCGATGGGTACTTGTTGAGAGTGTTTCGTAATGAGAGGTTCAGAAAACAGGCGATCCAGACTGGGGACTCATTGAAGTCGAAGTGGAGGAAAAAATATAAGCCAATGTGGCGTATTATTAGGACTAAGTTTTTTAGAAAATGTCATACTAAAGTTCTACATTAAGTTTAATAAATTTTGTTTGACACCTTCGAGAAGCTAGTTATGGAGGATTGTGCAAATTCCTTGTCTCAAAAGACTTCGAATTGATTTTAGGTGACGATCTAAAAGTTGAGTCAAGTGGGGTGAAATTTTTATGACGTCTTTTTGAGGTCATTTCTTTTCACTTTTTGAACAGAATTGAAATTTGGCCAATCCCACTCTATACTGCGGTCCACGAAACTAGACACTTATGTTTATATACAAAAAATAAAATTTTTGCGTTCATAAAAAAGACGTTGCCAAGTCTCTTCAAATTAACCTGCCATTTTATGAAATCGAATTGTGATTCGCATCAGAGGTTCGCTCATCATTCATTTTAATAATCTTGTGTTGGTTAAAAAAGAGAACGGTTTCGCGCTTCCTTAAATAATTAAATTTTTTTCAACCGAAAAACATATGGCTACCATAATTTTATCTCCATAATTATTAGTAATAAATATGGCAACAAAGTGCTTATTAGGAGGGTCTAGTTCCGTGGACTGAACTATATGCTTCTTTTCAGACACGAATTTAGACTTCCATCACCATCTTCGAATTCCTTGGTGGTGAAGCTCCTATATCTCTTTTACTCTAATTTCTCCAAGAAAAAGGTCGTTTTCTCTCTTCTTTAATCTCATTCAATCATGCGCCTCTAGATGAGTTGCTGTGTATGGGCCATTGATGCGGTAGACAATATTCCTCTGCCTATTTATTTAATTTTGAGTGACTCGCACTACGATACCCCCTTCCCTCACGATACCCCGATCTATTCTTTCGAAATCAGGTAAACTGTAATAGCTTAGTTTTTTTTTATTGAGAACTCTCCTACCGAGGGTACACTTGAGGAATTTCTCATCAATAGATATATTTTATCATCTACATTCAGAGTTATTTGGTTTAGTTCGGAATAGGTATAGCTGTTATTAACCTGTATTAACGAAAGCGATTTTCTTTATATGAGCCAGGGGAAAGGAGTGAGTGGATAGGTATTTAGTTACGAAAGGATATTGATCCCTTCACGAGCTTTAATCGATCAACAGCTTCAATAGCCTTTCGTAGCGGTACGATAAATTAATTGGTAAATGTAAAATGCGAGCAAACCGAAGCCCTTAATGGATTCATTCTTTTAGTATGATATATAGAATTAATGAAATAATTTTACCGAAGTGTTGCGCCTACTAACGAATTCGTTTATCTTTTTCTGTTTGGCTGCGCAGAGCAATGCATTGCGCAAATCTAGATACGTTGGTGAAAGGCGCAATTCCGCAACATTCGCCTCAGCGAATACCGCAACAGCAACAGCATACGGAGACGAAGGAAGAGGAGAACTCGAGGATATTGAAGACCGTACTGGACGCCGGCATTTTGATACTGGAAGGTCGCCTTCCCGAGCCGACATCGAAACGAGGTTACGTAGAAGGTCCGCATTGCGTGCTGCACCCGCAATCGCAAAGCCATCAGTGCGATTTGAACAGATATATGGTAGGTTGGCCGTCACCGGTTTATAAGCGTTAACACGGTTTCGCGTACTACGGCGTGAAAGTCGGTTGTAATGGTTACGAGACGAGCTTTATGTAACGCCGAGCACGAGGCACCGTCGGCGTTACGATGGCGATGATTTTTAGGCGTGAAAGTTCGCCGGTTTTTACCGATCGTCGGACTTCCTTCTTAGGGTAACACCTCCTTCTCGTGGTTCACCAGTTGATGTAGGTCCTATCTATATTTTGAGGAGAAAATTTCATTCTTGGGTGTTACGAAGGATTCCTTTTTGAGTACAAAAAATCATCTGGTCGACCCTTACTGTGATTCCAATTTTTGAAGGGGGGTTGAAAAAAGACTTTTTCGAGTACAATTATCTCGGCTATCATTGGTAGCAGGTGAAAATATTTTATACGAAAATAAAGGGAGTTGGATTTACAAAAAATTGGGTTATATAATTTTTTCTTGTAAGACCCATACTTTTTGACTTACAAGTACAAGAATCTCAGGGTGGCCTTAGCCTTTAAATGCAAATGACCATATAAAATGTTGTTTTTCAAAGATATCTCGCTTGTCGGCACCTTTTCGGGAAAAACGTCTCAGTTGAAAAATGAAGGCCTTAAAATTTGCGACCAATTGGGCGGAATCAATTTTTCACACCTCCAGTTTGAGGGTGTGCTCAAAAGGAGTGCTATTTAGGTTTTCTTTTGTATTGCAGCTACTACTGGTCGTACATGAAAAACGTTCATAACGTAATAAATATAATTGAATTCCATAAAAATCGAGTGATATGCATTTTTCTCCCACGGCCCATAGTTTTGGAGTTATTGAGGTGCCCTCAATTCTAAAATTCCAAATAATTAAAATATTTTTTTTTTGAAAATATCTCGTTTGTCAGCTCTTCTTCGTGAAAAACACTTGGTTAAAAAATGAAGAGCATTAAATTTGCAATAAATTGTGTAGTAGTAATTTGCTCTAGACCGTAATTGGGCGGCGGTAAAGGGGGTGCAGTTTGATTTTTCACGTATATCGCAGTTACCATTCATTGTAGATGAATGAGATAAATATGAATATTAGTACAATTAAATTTGAAATAATTTCAGCCGAAGTAATTTTTTTCGCTTAAGAACAGAGAGGGGGCAAATTTCTTTTTAATAATGAAAGTAACTAGGTATCAAAATGAAGAGTGTCTAGTTATAAATAATTTGAATTTTTCATTTTACAGCCTCCCCTTGTTTTATTAAGAGAGAGGGGGTGGGGTAAAAATTATCATTTTTTGTACTGTGGGTACCTATTGGAATGGTCTGGCGAAACCGGCGATGAAAGATTTCAAAGCAATAAAATAATGTTTCTTTTTCAGTTTTCTTGTTATTTTATGTAGAGAGCGGGGAGGGAGGGATTTTTGTTAAATTATAGATAATATTATTCTTCAGTAGTTTTATTTGGAAAATGGTAATTATGATAAATCCAAAAATCCTATTATTGGATGATAAACACTCTTCATTTTGATACCAGGTTCCTTACTTTTCATTTCATTGAAGAAAATGTTGATCTCCCCCCCCCCCCCTCTTTGGGGCAAACAAAAATGATTGTGGCCGAAATTGTTAGAAATCGTTCATCTACAATGAATGGTAAATGTATGACTATGAAGAATTAAGTTGCACCTCCCTGAGTGCCGCCGATGCAGGGTCTAGGGAAAATTGCTACCATCCAATTTCTTGCGAATTTAACATTCTTCATTTTTAACAAAGATCTTTTTCCAGTAGAAGTTTTGACAATCAAAATTTTATAAAAAAAAAAAAACTAATTTTATCATTTGGAATAGTGCTACATGCAGCTACTCGTAGATAAAGTGTTGCGTGGATTACTACATAAGGTTGAATCTATTTTTCGCTAATTAACATCGCGAACTTATTATTAGTCATAGTTAATATATATTTATGGAAGTCGGAACCGCGAATGCTCACTGGACACTGATATCCTGTTTTGTTCATTCTTACAATAAATCGTTTTTCTCGCATATTACTCGTTTCGTGCTTTATTATCCCGCGTAAGTAGTGAATTTATTTCACCTATAACCATTAGTAGCCGAGATAATTGCAATCCAAAAATTTCCTCCGAGACTATCGCCCCTAAAAAAAAAAAATAGGACTATAGCGAGTGGTGACAACATGATTTTTCATACTGTATTGTATGAAAATAAAATTTTCACCCTGTCGGAATATTGATGAAATCCACGTCAGCTCCTGAACTAACCCGTGAAGTTCGTTCGAAGGAAGTAATTTAATAAACTGAAATCAAGTGAGCTGAAATTCATTTGATTCCGTCTCGTTTTAATATTATGGAAGTATTTCCAATTCCTTTATGTTTCGCGTGCGAACGCAAGCAAAGCACCCGATCTTATTGCTTTGTTGAAAGGCGAACGACCCAATGAGTGTTCGAACGAATTGAATCAGATATACCACCAGTCGACGAATTCTCATAAAAGTACAAACCAGACATCGCGATACCTTTTGACACGTGAAATTATTGCCAGCGTTTTGTTTATGTATGTTCGAAATTATTAATATTTTATACGACTTTGCCAACTGGCAGGTCTTTTGGCATATGAACGTGGGTATTTGAAAGTCGTGTAAATAATGAAGAGTTTTTTTCCTGCTCGGTTTGGAGGGTTGCCTTCGAAAGATTGGTATTAATTTAAAATGGTGTTGGGTAATTTCCGAAATGCGGGCGAGTTTGTAACGCTTATGTTACGTTATGGTGCGAAGGGAGGAAGATTAGAATCGTTTGGAAATGTTCACATGTGGATGACACGTGTGAAAATTGATTTTTAACCAGAGTTTGCGTTTTGTTTGGGGTGTTTAAACTTAAAGGTCTAAGAACTCTGGTCTAGCTCGGTGATGCGATGCATTTGATTCGTCTGTTGAAAACGAATGGAAAAATTGGTCGAGTACCTGGTTGATATACAGGGTGTTTTATCTTAATATGGGTTCCTTCGTGCCTTGTATGAGGCTACTTATGTGACACTCGTGTATACCAGTTGCCTATCCTAATTGCTGAAGGGGCAAAGGTATAATATTTTAATTCGAAAAATATTTTTTTATTTTGGTAATAACCAATTATAATATAATAATTTTTGCTGTTGAAAAACTAGTAGATTTTTACGGCACAAACCAGCTCAAACGTAGCCCAAACGATGTGGTTGATTGCAGCTCCCAACTTTGACTGGGGGGAGCAGCGAAGTGGAGCTAGCTGAAAAGTATAAAGAACTCAAAAAAATGTTATTCCTCAATTTCCCCTCAAAAAGTTTTGTTTCATTTTACATCCCCTCTAAATCCAATTAAGAAGCGTAATTCGAGTATGTCTAGTCATTTTCACTTACATGATTGAATAAACCGTATTTGAAAAATTTTGAGTTTTGGTTTACCTCACCGCATTTTGATAACCATAACCCCTCCCTCTCCCCTGCAGCATCACCTGTGAAAATGAATTTAGACAAAGTTTACCTCTTGTCCCCTGTGATCACAGAAGCCCATATTTATCAAATTCGAGCCATTTGAAGCTGCTCAAACTTTCTTCAGTTTTGACCATCCTCCATTTTGAGTCCATTCGGAACCAAATTGGAGCGGTGATATTATAGTCCTTCACTGATGATATGCATTGTGTTCCATTTCGGGTGAACTATCCGCAATCGACAAATAGAATAACTCAAGTTACGTATATGTATTGTGGTCTGCCTGTTTAAAAATTTGAAGGGGTTGAGATATGTCATATTGAAAAAATAATTTAATTAAAAAAATTATGTGATTTCAAATATTAATATTTCGTCAACTATAAATGATGGAATATGAGTTTTATGTTAAAATATGAAGTAAAAAAAAAAAAATGGAGGGGAGATACAAGGTAATAAATACCAAAAATCACACTCTTCTGGCTCCCTCAGACAACTATAAAAACCTAACAGTCACCACATAGAAGGGGGTAAAATCGAAAAACGATGAATCTTATTTGAGCGAATTTCATCGTCTCTAGTCTATTTTCGGTGAATAATTACTCTGCCAATGTCGATTCGAGGTTAGACTTCGTGAATGAATAAACGAATCTTTCAGTTATCACTTGTTGATTTTGCTATTAAATAAAGTTAACAGCAAAAGATAAATCCTCTGTAAACTTAAACTTTACAGAAATAAGCGAAGACGAAGGAAATACCGTAAAAATATCGTGATATAAAAGGGAAAAATATTATTTATGAAGAGTCTTCATTAAATACTCGATAAAGGTTCTTTCTCGTATCTTTCATTTCGAAAATATAAAAAGGAATCTTCGCGATGAAAATAATTTCGCGAATATTAAAAAAAGTGTAAGCAGCCATGCTTCATTACTGGAGCTGAATTTTTGATTGGAGTTGGTTCAAATTTGCAAATGTAGAATGTAGATGCCCTTAAGCCACAATGAGTATCGAATCTCAGAACTCACCTAATTCTTCCAAATCACATAATAAAATTGAATTTTGAATATGTTGTACTTTTTGCCTACATGAATTTCATGAGCAAATATTTTTCAAATTTTAGTCATTCGATCTCCTCAAGTAGTCCTCAACTTTTGACTATGCGCTATTTTGGATCCATTTTGAGCCAAATTCCAGTGATCGTATTTGGATCCTCAACTAACCCTACTTATAAAGTTCTACCTTTTTAAACCGATTTTGTGAGGAGATAAAAAAGATTGTAATAATTAAAATAATTTATTAGAGAGAATATACTCGCTGTGTTGTGACACCATACAGTTGTTAATAACCTGCACCAGTGCGCATTTAAGATTAGAGAAGGAGGGGGTAATTCGATGAATTTCATAATTCAACTTCCTCAAAAATTCTTTTTTTCTACCAAGAGTATCTTACCATATTTTCAGTAATTTTCATCCATGCCCGCCTGTTTTACGAGCAGAGAAAAATTATTATACGTTAAGTTGATTGGGTTAGATAAAATCTAAGATTTTATATCTGAGCTTCCCCGTGGGGGCCATATTGATAAAAGTTGGACATTACTATATGATTGCAAATGGTCTGATGGGCAAAAATTTGAAGACCTAGCCTTCCCGACCCATCCTTCCAAATCCTGTAAACTTTAATAGCTATCTTTTGTAATTAAAAACTCGCCTAAAAAGATAGAAATGCCAAAGAAAAAGCGTCATTCGAAAGACTCAAGTGGAAAATTCAAAGGAGAAGATCTCATTGCAGAAAAAAAATCTTTCATGTATAAGAGATTCAATTCTCTCTCCTATTGGGCTAACACTTTGCTTCCTTCATTTGCATTTGTTATTGGTGGAAAAATTCTTAAGTTTTTTAGAAATATGGGAGGAGGGGGATGGAGTTGACTCTTAGATCTAAATGGTTTTTTCTTTTCCATATTCTTCGATAAACGAGTTACGATTTATTGTTTCGTATTGTGGTTATATTTCCTCGTACGTAATAATCGGCTTGTTATTACAGCCTTGGATATTCGCGAGGTGTTTGTTGTCGATTAAGGCGCGAAGTTGGCGTAAACAATTCGTCGTAACTTATTGATAATAGATTTTTGAAAATCAACGCGATTGGAAAATTAACCGGAGATTTTTTTTCTCCTGTTAGTGCAAAAGAGCTGAAAAATATCGCAATTTGATCGGCTCGCTGTGGAACGAGTACAAAGGTATTTGCATCGAATTAAGAGTATGTGCCGATTGTAATTGCGGCGAAGAGCAAGTATGGAAGAATACGTCGAGCAATTTCGATTATATCCTGGAGCAGTGGTATTTCGAAGTGACCAATGTCAGGTAGGTCCTAAGCACGTGAATAGAATAATGAATATTTCAGCGCTCGGATACCAATATGATGGCCCGTTTGGTTTAGAAAAACGCCAACTAAGGTTCCATAACGAGCGCTCGTACCGGTTGACGGAGGCGACAGATCTTAAATTGTAAAGACCGGTTTGCTAGTCGAGCCTTATTTTTTGTTCGAACATCACGAGTTGATTTCAAAAGCACCAACGAGGAAATAATCGCGATGAGGTTTTTTTCGGACGATTTTATACTTAGATGGTGTTCTCGCTTTTTGTTCGCAGAAACGAAGACGAAGATCTCGGTATAATGAATTTATATGGTTTAATGCAAGCCATTCGATCGCAAATACATTTTTCACAATTGTCCGCCTGGTGGTCCAATAATCGGGCTCAATTACCAAAGAATATTACCTATCACGTATTACCATTAATTCAGGCTGATGCAAATAGCTGTGCGTTACAGCATAAGTTCCCCGTGCTTTCATTTACCACGACGTACCTGCAGGTGATTACCGTATAATTTTTCCTTATAATTATGCAATACGCGTATACGATATTAATTTCGTTAAATTACTGGTAATAAAAGAGGGTACTAGGCGACCGATGAAAATCTATTCAACGAAATAATATTTTCGAAATATACGACCAACTTTTGAATCTACGTTGGCCCAATTAGCGAGTGGTATGGAAAAATTCGTCGAGCGTCGATAATAGAATTTCATAGCTATATTTAGCGTTTAGCTTGTAAAATATTTTCGTCCCTTAAGGTTCGATAGCGGATTAACAAGGTTCGCATTTCTTCTAATTTTCCATCTGCCTATGCTCTAGTGCTTCATTGAATTTGCAAATTGATTGGATGAATGAATGGATATTTTTTTGGGGCGATTTTTTGATGGAGAGGATTGCTATTTACAGAATACCGTTCAGAATAATCTATAAATAACTTGATATAAATATGAGCAATTTTTTTTTTTTTTGGAAAAATGGAAAAGACGAGGAAAAGTACTTAGTTGTCAAATGATGTCTAGAAAACTTGAAAAAAATTCAGTCTACCAAATTGATGATTAAAAAGAAATGGAATCATTGTAGCATGATATCGTTTCATTAAAAAAAAAAATCAGTATCAAACGAGTAATTCAAGGATAATCGCTGGACCAAAAAAAAACACAGTTAAAATTAAGAACCTCCTCCTTTTTCCATGTTGGTTAACAATCATGCCAAAATTACGAGCGGTTGACACCAACGTAATTGAATTCTTACAGTCTGTTTCACTATACTCCACAGTTTAAGATATCCAAAATAAAAATGCCTCTAGCCACAGGTCTGTACACGGCGTCAATTAAAAAAAAAAAAAAAAATTCAAGATTGTAAATAAACTGATTTTGAGAAATTGAAAATTTTTTATATTCAATAATTATTTTTTGTAGTAAATTTTTTTAACCTGCAACAGGTTATAGCATTTGAATTTGAGTAAAAAAATTTCGACTTTATTCTCCAAGTGCATTGTTCACTGATAACCTCAATATGAGGAACTACGAGGTGATAATATCAACAACCAATACGGCGTTAGTATTTGAAAATAAATAAATTGAAATGAGGTTAATTTTAAATTGATTAAATAATAAGTAAAAAAATGATATAAATTTTATTAATAAAAAGTGTATAAAATTTATTTAATTAATTGTATTAATAATAATTATTATTACTCAAAAATGATGAACGAAATATTCAGTTTTTTTAAATAAGTTTTATAAAAAAAAAATGAATATTTATATTTTCAAGTCTTAATGAGTATTGATGAAATTTTTAAACCATTAATGCGATAAGTTCACGTGGAAATTTAGCTGCTCATGGTGACATCACTGATTCAAATATTTCAAATTTTCATTAATTGTTGGTCTCAAGAACAGAAAAACTTCTCTGTGGAAAGGGAAATGTTTTAGCCTATTATAGGTCAATAAACTTTGATTTTGTTGTATAAGGACTGAAGAAATTTTTTAGTCACTTATTTCTTTAAATTTGATTGTTTTCAATTTTTATTCATTTTTTCATTTAAATGATGTAATTTGGTTGAAAAAAAAATGAATAGTAAAAATGGCTGAATTGAAGGGTGTGTGTTAATTTTTTTTGAGAATATAATTTTCAGCCCTCTGTCAAAATTTATGAAGAAAAAGTAATTTTTTGGGGAGGGAGTGATTTTTTTTCAAATAACATATTTTATAAAAAAAAACATGTCGACTGTACCTCCGAAATTTCTTTACAAAATGGCGGCTCAAATTTATCAAATCGCCGTAACTCGGTGAAAAATTTTTGAAAAAAATTTTTTAAATTCCCCTCACCCTCTACAATTGATCTAAAAAAACGTGCAATTGTTATCTGCAACTGGCGAAAACTAGAAAATAAACTTTGAAAAACACATTTTGGCCACTCCCTCCAAAATAATCGCGCCATGAGTCCAAAATTTTTTTCAGAGTATTTTCTCATCATGGATGACCTTTTGGGATAGGTTTCGTCAAAATCGATTCCGGGGCCCAAAACCCTTTATTTATCTTGTTATACCCTTTATCACTAAAAAAAAAAAATTTGAAGACGTTTGATGCTCTAAATTAGAAAAAAGAAATTGAGTGCCTCTAATCATAACTGCTGTACACAGCACGTAAAAAAAATGTATGACTTTGAGAGTTGAATATTTTTCCACTGTCCAAAAATTTGTGATTTTTGTTGAAAATTTAAAATGTTTAAAACTTTACTTTTTGAGGGCTACATCTAAAAATTGAGTGGTTGGAGCTTTTTTGACGTCCATTTGAAGTTATTTAGCAACTATTATGACCACTATCCTTCACTTTTTGAAATCTAAATTCGGCTTATCCTATTACTTCATTTCATAAAAAATTTTTTTGTTTCTTTTTGCGGCACAATAAAGCATCTTCATGGTTAGGATTATACAAATTTGTTCTTTGTTACATTAAAAAAAATTAATTAATGAAAAATTTGTCTAATACTTTTCGCTGTGACTTTCTTCGAGACAACGAACCTACAATAGCCAAGCTCTTCCTTTAAATTAAGCAAGCTCATCGCTTCTCTCAAATTTTACCCAACTCAACTCTTCCGTGCCTCTGGCCTTTACAGTAGATACATGATAAGTAAATGGAGATGAACAAATTATGAAAATTTTACTCAAAAAAAATAAATAAATAAAAAACGGACTGAAAAATGTGAACATGTCAAGAGTGTTGATTAAATAAATCAAAAATTCGTGGTGCAATCTGAATGCATAATTTGTTGAAAAAATACTTAAAAGTGAAAAAATATCTCCCCCCTTCCCCAGAAAAAAATTCTTTATCTCAATGTTCGACATAGGAGAAAATATCTTTTTATATTATTTTCGCGCTATATTAAAAGTTGAATGACCTCCATGAACAGTGAACAGATGAACACCCTTGTATGGTTGAAAATTCGATACATTTATATAGGAGTTTTTTAATGAGCACAATGAACCCGGTGTCATCGAACACGAATGCTTCCTCAGTTTTACTCCCTCGAGACCAAGTCAGTAATACTTTTCGACGTCAAATTAATATGAGGAGGGTTGAAAATGTAATATATGCATTACGGTGAAAGTTCTTAGCGAGTTAAATCCAGTTTCAAATAAGTAATGAATAAACTTCGTTTGAAAATTCATTCAACTCAAATGTTATACATTCAAGTGAAAATATGCAACTCTTTGTTTATTAACCTTTAATTCTTATTTCCGATCACAGGTCAAGTTAAGAAGTCAACCACGTAGCGAAATGTTACCAAATGTTCATTGTCCGATTCATTGTTGTAATAGTGAGTAATATCGCCATAAGACGACTAATACATTGATGAACTCGAAGACTACAGTCTCTATTCTTATTTCGCAGAAGATAACGTAGTGGACGATAGGATGAAAATTTCGTGCGATAGATTTGGCAAACACCATTGTCAGGCTGTGGAGGATTTGGACGAGAATGATAACGAGACTTGGTGCGAAACGCGTAAACGTGTTGATGGCGAAGTGGTGGATGGCACTGTGCGCGATATGACCAATCACGACATTGAAAAACCTCTGAACGCTGTTGTCAACGTTCCGAAGAAATATAAGAAAAGCACCAAAAATTATTCGTCCCGTGATGCCGATAATACCAAACGTAACGGTTCCCTTAAGTTTCGCGGCTCTGGTGCGAGATCGGGCAGCGAGGTGGTGTCGGAACCGCAATTCAAACTGAGGTATGTATTTAATTTGTTTCACGAATTTATTGTTTCATTATTGATTATTGAAAATCGTGTTGTAGGAATAGAAAATTTTGTTCGCCTACAAAAATATGTAATGTTTTTTTTGATACTGTATGTTGTAGCTTTAGCTAAAGGTACGTGTGAGTTTGATTAAACATGAGAAATATAATTAAAAAAATCGATGATAAAAAAAAAAAAATTAAGAAAATTATTTAGCCCAGATAGGTGCTATCAGCCTCCTCATTACCTCGCTGAAACAAGCTAACCGTTATTGAAACATCTAGTAAATCCTTTTCAGTAAATATGTCCCTAGTCTAAGTTGCAGCATACGGCACGAAAACTACCTAAAACATAATTAAATAAATAAATGAATAAATAAATACGTTTTAAAATTAAAGAAATCACTGATTGGACAATTTACGTAATCAAAAAAAAAATTTCAAGATAAAAAATCAATAAAAAAAAATCGAGAAAATTAAATTTTTTTACTTTTTTCCATTAACATGTCATGTAGATACTGCATCTAGGCCAGAGGCCCGGAAATAAAAAAAATTAATTAATTTGTTTTTAGTAGTTGTATTATTGTCTTATGATTAATGGTTAAGTATTCAAATGAAAAATAAATCAATGAAAAGAAATTACAGCTGTGCTGAATGTATTATTAATGAAATTGTGTTTTAAAATTTTAAATTAAGTGTTGAAAGAATTTATTTTAAAATTGAAAAATTGCTTGGAAAAAATTCAATAAAGAATTAAATTATTCAAAAATGAAACTTTAAAAATAAAATTGAAAAAATTATCCCAAAAAGTTTAGTTTTGAAATTAAAATGAATTTTAAAATGAAAAATTAATTTAAAAAATAAATTGGCCGAAACATTAAAGTTTAACTTACTTTTTTTGTTTTACGTGCCATGTACAGCTACGGGGCTAGAGGCACGGACAAGGGGTTAGATGAGTGTGAGGAGTTTGGAATCAGATAGGAAGGAGTGAAGGAAGTGAAAGTGAAATATTTGAATTTCAAAATATAAGATTAATTTCGAATTAAAGAATCTAGCAAACTCCTTTCCGAAATCTAAAAATTATCCATCCGTGCCTCTGGCCTCAGTTGCAGTATAAGGCACGTAAATGGATAAAAGTAAAGTAAAGTAAAGAATTTCTTCTTTTTTTTTTTTTTTTTTTTTTTTGAATTAAACGCCTCTAGCCATAATTAATGTGTACACAAAAAGAAATTGTATAATAACATATTTTAAAAGAAAAATTGATAAACAAATGATTGTAGACCAATTTATTGAAAAAAAAAAAGCATCAAAAAAAACCAATAAAAAATTAAATGGATAGAAAATTTTAAAATAATTTAATTAAATGATTGAATCTTGAAAGATTATTTTGAAAAAAATAAATTGAAGAAATATTATTATTAAATTTTTTGTTTTTTTTTTTTCAAGATAGAATTGAAGAAAAAATTGAATATAAAAATGTGTAATTAAATTTTTTAAATAAAGGATTCGTTTAATCTCCTTTCAAAAATCTAAATAGTATCAGGCCCGTGCCTCTGGCCAAAGCTGCAGGATACGGCACGGTAAAAAAGAATAGGTAACAGGTAGGTAAATTTTTTTTCAAATTATTTAAATAATCAGTAAAAAATAAATTAATGAAAAATGTTTTAAATATAAATAATTGAGTAATTAAATTCTGAAAAATTATCTAAAAAACAAAAAAAATTGCTTTGGCGTACTCGTATAATCCAGTTCAAGGATAACTAATCAAAGTCGCTAAACGTTCATATCTGCGATATAATTATATTGTTCACAAAAACAAAAACAGAAAACATAAAGATGAAAAATGATTGAGGAAAAAATCAATTTTTAAGTTTGTATATAATTCAAATTTTTAAATAAAAGATTGATTTTCTTATTTATTTATTTTTATTTATTAATTTTTTAATTTGATTTAACATGCTGTCATATATAGCTGAGAGACTAGCCTGAGGAAGAAAGAAATTTAAAAAGACTGAAAATACTGTTTTGGCCGTTTCATAGAAGACTAGCAAGAGTATTTAAAATAGTATATTTGATTGAAATTTTTAAAAACCTATTAAAAAATTGATATAAAATTCCTGGGAATATACATGGAAAATTATTGTAAAAAAAAATGAATTGAAAAATATTACAAAATTGATTCAAAAAAATGAATGTATGAAATATTGTATAAAAATATTTAATTAAATGATTGTATCTTGAAAGATAAAATAAAAAAATAAAAAAAATAGTATTGAGGTAATTATTTTGAAAATATTGTTTAAAAAAAATTAAATTAAAAAAAAGATGAAAACAATTGGATTTTAAAATGCATAATTGAATTTTTAAAATAATTAATTTAAAATTAATGTAAAATTTGAATTGAAAAAGTCGTTTGAAAAAATTTAATTTTAAAAATGAAAAATATTTCATTAAAAAAATATATTGTTGTAAAATCAAATTTTGTAATGAAAAATGAACGCGCTCAAATGAAGAAAAGTGAGTAAAATGATTAATAAAAGAGTTAATCAACAACAAATTCATCTGAAAAAATAAATTTTAAAATTGAATAAAAAAATAAAAAATAATGATTTAGAAAAAATTAAGTAAAAAAAATCGATTAAAAGGTTAAAATAAATTAATGGATTTATTTTAATGATATTTTTGTTACAAAAATGTTAAGATTCATTTTCTTCTCGCGATATTCTTTTCTTGTTCTGATGCAATATCACGCTCTATTACGTTTCATCGTTAAACTACAGCCCAGGTACTCGAGCCAACGTACGAAGTTACACGAATGTTATCTTTATTTGATGAATTCTATTCTGCGAAAATCTAAGGTATCCGATGGAACCTTGAAAATAATTAAATTTTCACGTCGAAACGAGCGCAAAAGGTTATCAAAGGCGCGAAGGTTTTGTTTTGGCTGTTATGTTGAATTTTTCACGCGCAAAAGTTTACGCTTTATGGTAACCAAGCCGTAGGGCTAAAGGTTTGCCTACTTGTTTATCGTGATCTGTATATCAAGCTCAGATTACCCGAGCACCGGTAATTAGAAGTAACTCGTGTATTGCGGGTATCCCTATACTCGGTGGTAATTTAATACGAAACCTCGAATACAACGTACGTGTATGTAAAGTCGTAATTTTTTCCAATTCCAGGAACGGATGTTACATTAAATCGGCATCGTATTCGGTATTCATACCATCGGACGATAAGAACATACTAAAGTGCTCGGAGAAAAAGCTAATTTACTCGCCTAAATCGAATTACTTCTCGATACACGAAGAAACGCCGATCATTACGGAGGATAAAGCGAAATTCGATCTGTCGACGAGTGCTGCCGGTAAACTGGCCGAAGAAACTACGGCGCAGTTTTTCAACATTTGTAACTGGACTAATTCGATGGTATCGAGCGTCGTGTCCAAGATGAGGAATGGTAATTCGTTCCTCAATAGTTTCCCGGATCCGAATTCGTTGAGCGAGTTTTTCACGTTCACTAAAAACGATTCGGAGAGGAGTACGGAAACGAATGGCGGTAAATGCGATTCGAAGGCGCAAATTAATACGAATAATTGCTCCGTCGATGGGCGTACTGGGGAAATTGATTCGTCAGATCGGAACGGAAGTCAATTTGATTGTGAAAATGAACCGACAGATTCGCAGGTGAGGATGAGTTGTGAATTCGAAAAAATCTTCGTTCGAAATACGCGGTTGCTGGGTACTTGGTAATTTTAAAGAGTATTGTTTTTGTTTACGTTTTTTCTACTTCGGTGATAATCGGTAAGAGAAGAACGTCTCTATTTTATTCCGCGTACTTATGGACTGATGGGAAAGGTATTTAATTGTAATGTAAAGCGGGTTTACTCCTCATTCTCGTGACACCGAATCGAATTATTTTTTATTTGAAAATTCTCGTAAATGTTTCGTCATCCGAGGCGGCATGTAAGTTTTGCTGATTTCGTATAAATTTCGGTTTTTATTTCATTTTCGAGTACCCACTAAACGAAATGGAATATTATATATTTTTTATTTTTTTTTATTCCAAATTTCACAAACTCTTTAATACGTATTTAATATGTGAATTTTTCTTTTCCAGTACACAAATGCCATTACAACTACATTCGCGTGCGGTGATACGAATAGCAAAATTATTAGTGTAGACCAAACACCAACTGTATCGTACGATAGGTAATTTCATTCATTTTTTTCTTTTTTACAATTATAAATTGATTTATTAATAATGAAAATTTTTATATTATAATCGCAGCACTTCGGCGAAAATGGATAGAAATTCGGAAGAAATAAAGAAAAGCATTTTCAGAAATTCTTACAAGCCAGTCGCTCTGAGCGAGAAAAATTTCGAAGAAGGTAGATTGAGGAGTTTTCGAGAGAAACGCTTCCGTTTTGAGAGTTCGGCGTCGAGAAAACGCTTGTTACCATTTGTCGGTAAGTTTC